>OY735247.1:38203136-39403136 GCA_963457695.1 Neria commutata | reverse complement strand
CTGTTCTTTGTTCCTGCTTATTTCTTGGATTTCCGCTTCCTGCCGAGACTGCAGCGGCACGGCGTCGTGCGGCGCGGGTGTCTGTGCAAATGCACTGAAATGAAAATGTGTATTATTATGTTTTATGGCGGGCAAGGATGTGGGCAAATGCGCCTGCCGCTGCTGCTGGAGCGCCGCAGGACGCGGCTGCATTGTTTATAGACGCTGCATGCATTGCGTCGCGCAGTGAATTGCAGCTTCCTTGCCTCTGCTTCTGCAATTGCGCGGCAGGCAAGCGGGACGGCCTGGTCGTGGGTGGGGGCGCCGCTACCCACCGTGCGTATTTCTTAGATTTTTCTTATTTACTTATTTGTGTTGTTGCTGTTGTTGTTGTTGTTTGCTGCTGCTGTTGTAAAAAATGGGTTAAGGGGCCTTGCTGAGCAAATTACAACATTTTGTCTGCGTGTGTGTGTGTGACTGAGTGTGTGTGTGTGTGCGTATGCATGTTGACTTTTGCAAATAATTTTCATTTTAGCTGCTGGCATGTTGCAAGCAACGAGCGGAAATGCTGACATATTGCAGCACATAACTTACAATTTTATGTTGTTTGCCTGGCATCCTTCGTTCCTTCGATCCTGCGATCCTGCGATCCTCCGCATGCAAACTAATTGAATGCGTGCTTTTGTGGCATTGTGGCTGTTGTTGTTGTCGTTGTTGTTATGCTATATAAGTGCAGATGTGTGAGTGTGTGCTAATGTTGCTGTTGTTGTAGTGACTATTGTTGCTTTTGTTTATTATTGTTGTTGCAGTCGCCATTGAAGTGCAGCATTTTGCATAAGAGCACAATAAAAGCTTTTAACATGTTTTCCTCTTCCGCCTGAACCTTTCACTTTAATAGCAAATATGTACAATAATTTCGAACACTTACTTTCTTCAAAATTTAAGCATGCAAAAGTTGCGATATTTCCTGCTGAAGGAAATGCTCAAATTTTTTTTGTCGAAAAATTTTAAGCAATTTTTGATCAAAAAAAATTTCTATATTTTTTAGACCATCAATTACTAACAGTTTTTCCTGGCCAAACAATTTTTACGCAAAATAATGTTCTAAATTTTCTTGGTAAAATTTTTCGATATGAATATACTTTTGGTAATTACATTTTCGAAGCAGGTGAATAAAAATTTCCCATCATGAGTAATTTTTAATCCAATAAAACTTTTTCGGTAGTCTTTACATCGTAAATTGTTATCACATATTTTTCGCCAAGCATTTTTTTCGTAAAAAAAGATGTGTTTCATGAAAAACTTTATCGGTCTTTATTGTTTAAAAATTTGGTTAATAAAATTTTTGTTGTTTTTTGTGACGACTTTTTTCCGTTCTTTTAATACAAAACATTTTCTGGTGTTTTTGTTGAATGCAAAAAAAAATTTCACAATTGTATGATATGAAAATTGTCGGTTTCGTGTCGGTACAAAAATATTTTTGGTTGCCAAAAACTTTCGCTTCGATTTTTGTTGAAAAACTTGTGGCATTCTTTAGTGAAAATTTTTGAAAGCTAAACATTTTAAATACAACAATTTAGATAGCAGACTAATTTTAGCTGAATATGAAAAATTTAACAAAGACTTGGTTTAAGGAGTTTTTTGTTTTACCTTCCATGCATATAAAAATTCCATTCATGTGTTATGCTAATTATTGGCGAATGCTTCAGGCACGAAGAAGCAGAAATTACGTAAAAGCAAGATGGGTTCTCTTTATACGCAAAAGTAATAAAAATTATGCAAATGTTGGAATATTTTAGCTTTTGTTTCAAAATGTCTGCTTACAGTGGCTCCAACTGCAATTCGCCTATTCTGTAGTTCTACACCAGGGGTAGCCAACTCAAATAATCTCGCGGGCCGCATATATGGCAAATGTTCGGAAATGGCCGGAAGATTGGCCGGAAAAATGTTCAAGGCGGGCCACTCCTGTTCTACACGATGGCAAAGCTCTGACTGCTGGGTGAAAAGGAGCGACTGGTTCCGCTTTTGCGTGTATAGTCTAATGTGATAATTTGTGTGCGAAGGCAAAGAAGAAGAGTGAACAAGACTCACAGAAATATAAAAAAAATGTTCGAGGTGGAATTATTTTTGTGGGTTTTTGTTGCTGTGGCCTACAGGCTAGGGCTTTGCTGTAGCTCTATAGCTTTGTAGCGAATGGAACTATTGTCCTGCAACTATAGATACATTTTTTCGATCCTTTATGCATACTTTCCAACAGATCATTGAAAAAAAGAATCAAAAACTTGTGTTGTTAAGTGCACGTGCACGCGTAGCTTTGTATAGCTTCCTTTGGACTGAAGCATCCTGTTCCGCATTTGCAATTTCTATGCACATTTGCCATGGCCCAAAGTATGCTTTTCAGCGTTTGTATATCTGTTGGTGTTGCGCACCGACGCTTCAGTGTGTGAGTGTGGACACTGCTGTTTAGCAGTGTGTGGAAGCGTCCAAAAAAACTTTCAATTTACTAGTCAGTTCTCTCTCCTCAGTGCAACAACTCATGACTGCCAATTAAAAAAATTTGCGCAAAAATATTTTTGGAGACTCTAAGATTCAACTGAAAATAAGATAAACTTTATAAAAATGCTAACTCTGCCAAGCAAATCATTAGCCACAAAGCATAACGACTTAACTTGAGTTAGAACCAAATTGAGCTTTTAGTGGCAACGTGTTCAGCGCATCCAAATCTATATGCTATAAAATTAGCATGTTTGTATCTTTTTTAGGACCAGAATTATTCATCAAAACCCTCATAGCTGAAGATGCTGTGCAGTGAGCATTTCAAATTTCAAACTTTAAACTATTTTTCTGAAAAAATGGAAAAACACACTTGAGCGGTTATGACTTGTGACCACAGAGTTACTCCCTCGTTGCCACAATTTATATGTGGCAAATAGTGTATTCCTTTTTTAAGCAGCCAATTGGAAATGTTTGTGTCGAGCAATTTCTGAGTTGCGGGTGTGCGTGTGCGTGTGCGTGTGTGTGTGTGTGTGTTTGTGTGTGTGTGTGTGTGTGTGTGTGCAGGTGTTGCTGCATAAAAATGCATTAACACCTTACGCCATGCGGCACACCCTGTTCAAGCTCACACCATGCCACAAGTGGCCTGCAAGTGTGGAGAAGCCAATGCCAACCGAGAGCATTTGGCTTAAATCAGCAACTGTGTGGAAAACAAGTACTTTGGCTAAAAGCTTTTCGTTACCCGAATTAGTAATGCTCAGCACAAGCATGCTAAAAGCGCTGCATGTGTGAACAGTGTTAAAAACAGGGTGTGCACAAAACTGAGCTGTTGAATATAACAGATATTTAGAATCTCTTGGAGCTTTGTCAAAAATTCACAACAGCTTAGATTAAGACATAAGATTTCGTATACGAAATTTTTAGCAATTTTTAGCAACTTAAATTTTTCTTAAAATAGGTGTGCTTTAGTGTTGATGCGGTTTAAATAGCCTTCAAAGCTACAGCCCAGAATGGTCTTTCTGCAGAACGAGACACTATCATATCGCTTTAGACTTTGACATATAATTTTTGGAATTTATCCCAGACTTTAGCCAAAACTTTGGCAATTTCAAATCGACCAAAGCGCTTCGGGATGTGAGAGCTCACCCTGTATGCTGCACACATGCAGGCAGTGTGCATGTGGCAAGCAGCACGGCAGCAGCGGTCTACATCAGTTCCGTGCTGAGCAGCGAGCGTTGCCTGCATCTAACGTGGAAAATTTAAATTATTCAAGCATAGTTGCAGAGTTTATCTAGAAAGAGATCTGAGCTGTAGTGCTAAGCGCGCTGCCCCACACACACACTCACATATCCTCATACACATGCGCAGACATTATTTTGAAACATTTTAATATGCAAGCAATTTCGAACGTGCGTTTGAGGTAAAAGCGCCAGCATTACTTTTACACTTGACGCTTCTGCTGCAGATAAGCAGTCACCGCCGCCACTGCCGCCGTCAGCACGGACGCCACAGTCACTGCCGCAGTGGCTCGAAGCCGCCAAAGCCAAAGTGTTGTAAGCGCCGCTGGCGTTGCTGGGGAGCGAGCGTACCTTTTAGCTTCTTAAAGTTTTATGGCACATTCAAAAGCGCTTTATTGCAATAGATAACACTTTTCTTTTTCGCTCAAAGCGCAGAGCAGTTAAAAATTTGCTATCTTCAAAAATGAAATTATGTTGAAATAATTCAAAAAGTCGGCGAAAGTGCGCTTCAAAAAGGGCAACACACGCACACACCACACACAAATATACACACAACTGACATTTATGTATGCATGTACATATGTGTGTATGCGTATTTATGGCAAATTCCCAGTGGGAAAATGAGGGATCAATGATTTAAATCGATGAAGAATTCTTCTACGAAAGTCGGATTGAAGATTTCCTCGATCACTAGGTTATGCAAAAAATCGCTATGTCGAAGTCTTAAAGTGTCTTTCTGTGGCACGAAGTCGCCTGGAAAAAGAACGAGACACATTGTCCGAACATGAACAAATCGTTCGGCGATGTCCAGTGATGCAATACATATAAATTCCGAATTGATTCACGCATTTTAATATAAAAATCCCTCGAACCGCGGAAAATCAATTTATTGGCGCCACTGTCTGCAAATGTCATTTGCCACGTGTTAAATTTCGCGAGTACTTCTCTGTGCAGTGAAAAAAGATTTAATTAAAGAAAAAACACAAAAGTTCAACAAGAATATACAAGGTATGTATTCAAAACGCCATTTAAAGCGCCTTATTGCTACAGAAGAAAGGAAAATCTTAAATAGTGTTAGAACAGAAAATGTGGAAGAAGTTTCAGTTGAAACCGCAGCAACCTCTTCGGTTGACGAATTGAGTCAGGAGAATGCAAGTGAAATAGGATTAAAAGAGAAACTAAAAAATTGGGGTGTCAAATTTAACGTGTCTCGAACCTGTTTTGATGAGCTATTGGGCGTTCTTAGGTCGGAAAACTTTGATGTTCCTAAAACATCGAAAAGTCTTAAGTCACAAAGTGCATGTGTAATAAGAACAGTTTCTCCGGGTACGTATGTTCATATAGGACTAGAAAAACAGCTCAGAAAAATCGTAGAGGTTTTACAAGACATTAAGAATTTGGAATTAGATATAGGTATTGACGGCCTACCGCTTTATAAAAGTTCAAATGTATCACTATGAATTGAAAAATTGTATTATTTAACTAACTAGTTTTTTAAAACATAATTTTGCAGAATGCCTCAAGAAGGAGGGATACGATGAAGACGAGCATGCAAAAATCATCAGTGTGCCTTCAGGCTCACCAAGGGCCGCTTTTTCAAGAAGGAAAGTATCAGGAAATCTAAAAATACGGCCCAAAAGGATTAGCTGGTCGAATTTTTATTTATTATTTTGTTATTTTATTAACGCTTTAAGTTATATTTTCGTTTTTTGAAGTCATTTTTTGTTAATTCTTTTTTATTTAAATATTTAAGTTTGTTTTATAAATAAAAGTACACAATTAAAAAGTTTATAGTTTCTGTTATTATGGAATTTCTTATTTATTAAAGAATTCTTTGTTTACCTAGTAATTGAAAAATTCTTCATCTACGCAGTAGTGAAAGAATTCTTATATACCTGCGTAATGGGAGATTTTTCAACTACAGGGTAAGTGGAGAATTCTTCGGCTACTTCGATAAAGGAAAGATCGAAGAATTCTTTGAGAAAGGTAATGGAAAAATGGATGCACGATTTTCCAATGACATCCCCATGTTAAATTTCATCGATGGGGGTAAGCGATAGGCATGCGCGGTATCACTTACCCGCTTCACTTACCCATGTCTCCCTTTTCCAACTGGGTTGCAGCGGAATTTCTGTTTAGTGCTCGTATGGCTGACACCACTTTTAAGCTAGCATCTGATTATATTATAATGCCGAAAGCGAATACGCAGGCTGATTCTTGAGTACAAGGAAAAAAAGCAGTTTGGCACTTCTGCCAAAGACCAACGAATCTTCAGATAGTCTTCTTCTTCGTTTTGGCATTTCAATACCAACCCGTTACCTGTTTACGACCTGGTGTAGGGCTTCTCTCCAGACAAGCGCCTTCTTGAATTGGAAATGCGCAGCCAGTGCCTTCTCTACTTCATCTTTCCATCTTTAGTTCCAGTGCCAGTGGAGATAATATATAATATAAAAACAGATCGAAAAAATTTCACATTTCACTTAAACTTAAAATTGCTGTTTTGATTCAGTTTTCTTTACATTTCAAAATTTCGATTACGTTCATCATTTTTTCACACTTTTTCTAAAAAAAATCCAATGAGTTTTCATGCAGTTCTGACAGTCATTAAGCAATATTAAACTTTTTTCCACTACCAAAAAACTTTTAAGGAATATGTAACAATACAGTTCCTATATATTTTTACATGTCTATGCTGATTCCATATTCAATTTGTTAAAAAGAGTATTACTAATAAAATAAAACTATTCTTTCTAACATTCAAGCTGCCGAATAAACATAAACTTGTATAGTATTACTAATTTTCATATCTTTTCAAGTTTGTTTTTCAAAATTATTTTTCCCATTTCGATGCTTCAAAAATCCAATTCATCTTTTCGCATTCAGTCTCTTTGAAGTAGCTTCAAATAGCAAATATTGAATTAAAATTCCTGCCTTTTCTGTTACAGCAACTTCAAATACGGCGCCTGTTCCAGAGCCAGTGTCCATGCGGTGGCGTAGATTATGCTCCCGCAAAAAGCGGCTTAAACTAATCTACACTGTTGGAGAAAGTGTTAGGTGTAAGACTGGCTAAAAGTCTTCGAAAGTCAACTGCATATTTTGGATATTCGAAAATATAAATTAAAAACATTTTGACTAGCTTTTTTCCTTTGAAATTGTTGGCAGCTGCCAAACGCTTTGGTGGCCGAAAGTCGTCGCCTATAATATTTTCAATTTCATGTTTGTGTTCATCTTAAAGAAAACAGTGATCAATAGATAGCTATAGATAACGGCTCACTAACGTTTCGTGATAGAAAAATAATGCTCGATAAGGAGTGCCTTAACATGGCAAGTGGCATACCCCACAACCAAAGGGGAACCAAACTGACGGGCGCCCCCCATATCCATTTGTATGCGAATCAGGTTCCATGTCAGCCGACAACTCACTTCATTATGGCAATTGCAGCAAAAAAGAACTGCTTCAAGCCGTTAGCAACGTAGAAAGAGTTGCACTGCAGCTGGCGGCACGAACGCGCAGCATTCAAATGAGCATGTCACTCCGCGGAAACATTCAAAGGCAGCGACCCCCGCCGCCAGCGCGTTTGCACTTGCCACGTGCGCGCGCGCTTCCGGTGTTGCAATTGTTTCAGCTGCCGCTACTTCCGCCACACGTTGCACTCCGACTTAATGAACCCAGTACGTTGCAAATGACTTGTCTCACTCACTTGCACCCTGCCAGTGCTGCACCATCCCTCAATTAAGCGATTCCTCAGAAATTTCGACAATAGTTTTGCCAACTTGTAAATTTAAATTACTCTCAGTCTATTGCAGCAACAGAATCGCTCACAATCAGTTTTCGGAAGGTTGCTAGGCCAGCGGCCAGCTCTTGGAACCAAGGCAAAACGAAGCGTTTGCTGTGTTTAGCATCTATATATATAAAAATCAAAAAATGTATGTATGTATGTATGTATGTATGTATGTATGTATGTATGTATGTTCGGAGTTGCGTTCCAAACCGCTTGATCGATCATAACCAAATTTGGCACATAGACTATAGATGTTCCAAGGATGGTTATAGGCTATAAAAAATTTTGATACATCAAGAGGGCGTGGCACCGCCCATACAAACCAAATTGTTTACATCGAATAGCTTTGGAACTAAAAGTCGTTTAGCATTGAAATTCCGTATGCAGTCGCCTCTTGGATGTGTCGTCCCACTGGTAAAATTTTATGGGCGTAGGATAAGGGGCGTGGCACTTTTTTATCAACTCCAGATTTGTGTATAACTTTAGAACTACACATCACACATCAATGAAACTCGGTAGGAACTTACTACATATCCATATCCTTCTACTGAGAAAATAAGGGGCACTGAATAAGGGGGCGTGGCACCCCCCATACAAACAAAATTTTTGATCTCGATTAGCCTTGGAACTAAAGGTCGTGCAGCATTGAAATTTCGTATGCAGTCGCCTCTTGGATGTGTCGTCCCACTGGTAAAATTTTATGGGCGTAGGATAAGGGGCGTGGCCCTTTCTTTATCAACTCCAGATTTGTGTATAACTTTAGAACTACACATCACACATCAATGAAACTCGGTAGGAACTTACTACATATCCATATCCTTCTACTGAGAAAATAAGGGGGCACTGAATAAGGGGGCGTGGCACCCCCCATACAAACAAAATTTTTGATCTCGATTAGCCTTGGAACTAAAGGTCGTGCAGCATTGAAATTTCGTATGCAGTCGCCTCTTGGATGTGTCGTCCCACTGGTAAAATTGTATGGGCGTAGGATAAGGGGCGTGGCACTTTTTTATCAACTCCAGATTTGTGTATAACTTTAGAACTACACATCACACATCAATGAAACTCGGTAGGAACTTACTACATATCCATATCCTTCTACTGAGAAAATAAGGGGGCACTGAATAAGGGGGCGTGGCACCCCCCATACAAACAAAATTTTTGATCTCGATTAGCCTTGGAACTAAAGGTCGTGCAGCATTGAAATTTCGTATGCAGTCGCCTCTTGGATGTGTCGTCCCACTGGTAAAATTTTATGGGCGTAGGATAAGGGGCGTGGCACTATTTTATCAACTACAGATTCGTGTATAACTTTAGAACTACACATCACACATCAATGAAACTCGGTAGGAACTTACTACATATCCATATCCTTCTACTGAGAAAATAAGGGGGCACTGAATAAGGGGGCGTGGCACCCCCCATACAAACAAAATTTTTGATCTCGATTAGCCTTGGAACTAAAGGTCGTGCAGCATTGAAATTTCGTATGCAGTCGCCTCTTGGATGTGTCGTCCCACTGGTAAAATTTTATGGGCGTAGGATAAGGGGCGTGGCACTATTTTATCAACTACAGATTCGTGTATAACTTTAGAACTACACATCACACATCAATGAAACTCGGTAGGAACTTACTACATATCCATATCCTTCTACTGAGAAAATAAGGGGGCACTGAATAAGGGGACGTGGCACCCCCCATACAAACAAAATTTTTGATCTCGATTAGCCTTGGAACTAAAGGTCGTGCAGCATTGAAATTTCGTATGCAGTCGCCTCTTGGATGTGTCGTCCCACTGGTAAAATTTTATGGGCGTAGGACAGGGGCGTGGCACTTTTCAATCAACTTCACATTTGGGTATTACTTTAGAACTATACATCATACATAAACGAAACTCGGCAAGAACTGACACCATATCCGTATCCTTGAACTGGGAAAATGGGACGGGCATTGGATAAGAGGCGTGGAACCACCCGTACAAACCAAATCATTGATATCGAATAGCTTTGGAACTAAAAGTCGCGCAGTATTGAAGTTCCGTATGCAAGCACCTCTTCACATTACGTACTTTTATAAGAGCGCGGGGTGAAACCCGCGGGTAACAGCTAGTTTTAAATAAACAATTACATGGAAAATCTAAAATTAGGCATAAAACCAAGCTGCGACTTGGAGGGGGACTATCTGGGCTGGAATCTTAAGACACAAACAATTACAAACAATAACAAAAACAGTTGCCATACAAACTAAAAGTAGGTAGTCAGATAGAAAATCAGCTCAAGCGCCATGTTCGAACTTCAAACTAACCTTCCAGAGAAAAGGAATTGCAAGGAATATAAGGATGTATGTATGAAGAGCGATTGTTTGACTGTACCTTCCATGGAAATGCAACAGCCTACAGCCTACAACTCTACAAAAGGCACAGAGGCATTTGGGCTATTTTGGGAAATTCGAAACCTTTTTTCAGTCACGTAAGCCAATAAATAAAGTGCAGCTGCGATGTTGCTGTTTTCTTTTCGATATGCTATCCGCCAGATATGAGTGAGTCTGCCTGCGTGTCTTCGGATAACGAGGCTGGGTAACTTGCTGAGATCCCTAGTCGAGAGCTGGCAAAATTTATGGCATCATTTTGGTATGAAGGACGAGTGATCTTTCTCTTGAAGAGTATATCGTGTATAGTAAAAGGAAATTCATTATTTTTCTAATACATAGGTTTAGTAATCTGTGTATCGGCATATATATACTTAAGTGCAAACGAGTTTCTTTGGTTGTTGTTGTCGAATTGAACATTGAAATTGAGCCAAAACTTTGTGTCAAGCGCTCGTAAATAAACAAATTGAAATCACACCAAAGATTGTAGACACTCGCATTTTGTGTATCCGCATGCCAAAAGCACTGACAGCTCAAATAATGGCGACAAAAGTGCGAAAAAGCATTTGGAAATGTATGTATGTACATAACTCTAAATGCTTACAGATAAAACCGCAAAAGTGTCTGGCGGCACTGTTTGTCTGTCTGTTTGTTTGAAGTGTTTGTGGCAAAGCACTGAAAAAATTTTGCACAGCGGAAGTTTAGTCTCTAAGAATTAAGTAGTGTAAGAATTTAAAAAAAAGTAGATTTTCTATTTTATTAGATTAAGAGAGACCTACTAGCAGTAGGGTAGACTGGGCTAGCTGCGGCAATTTTTTTTCGAAAACCTATATTTCAGAAGATAAACAACATATTCAAAAATCTATTAGCTAATTGCAGAACCTTATTATTTAGTAATCAAACGTTATCCCGAAGTTTCTTTCAGAAGTATTGTTTTTAAATCAAATTCGCTGAATGTGCCACATGTCGGGCCACTTTCGTCTTTCACACTAGTAGGTAAGTACCATAAAGTGATGAAAAATGTTGTTTACTTTTGGTTTCTTAACAAATTTTGTATCATAATTAAAAGTGCTAAGTTTTCAACAGTCAGATATGATTTTAATTTGTCACATTGCGAACTCAACTTCATATGAATGAAAACTAAATATCACTCTTAGTCGAGTTAGCCATCTTTAGAACGGAGCAATCGAATTAGATTAGGGAATGTTATACTGGTAAGCCAAATAGGTCCCACATAGACCCAGTTGGGTCCTAAACTATATAAGATGGCGATTCTATTAAGAGGCTGGGAAGTAGTGATTTGTTAGAACAGAAAGCTTCTAGCGAACTTCAGTAGAGAGGCGCCCTCCACTTCAGCAAGACATGGGACTATCAAGTAGCTTAGGTGAGGAGGCATCGTTTTAATAAGAAAACAGCCAGATTTTTTTCTCGGTGTAATTTGTGAGTTGAATGTGACAACTAAATGCCATACTTTTTAGCCAAGTTGCTCTGCAACATATTTGCTCCGATGAACTTATCTGGCTTTATGCAGTTTCCTAGTTGTCGCCCTTCCTTTCTTTATCGCTCGTTTTGTTTCTTGACGCTAAAGTGCGAAAAATGTTGACTCTTGCCAAAAATAATTTTCATTGTTGCGGTTTCGCTGCTGTAACAATTCGCTATAAATATATCACTTCTTGAGCGCCGAACGAGTGATAAAATTTCAATTTTTTGTGCTCTTTCTTTTCCATTTTTACGGAAGTTTAAGAAAAGTTCAAATAATAAGAGATTTTGAGAGTTTGATGAACTTAGCGGTAAGAGTGCATATCTATGCTAGATGTGAGGTTATGTGCAGGTAGACAAGACTTGAAAATGTTTAATTTTATATGATATTTTTGTTGAAAATTTTATTTCGGTCAAAATAGATCTGCAGTGCGATTCTGCCGCAATGAATTTTTTTTCAAATTTTTGTTAAAAATTCGAGTCCTTATAAACCATCTAACTTTAATTACTTTTATTATAAAAAATGCGTTATTTATCTATGCTGTAATTTTTGATTATTTTTTGATGTTTAATATTTAGCAGCAAAATGCTTGAAATCGCTTGCCAGAGCATGGCAAATGTCAGTGTTAATGCCGAAGACGCTTCTTGGCACGCACGTCGGCACGTTGCTGTCAGAATGACGTGGACAGCCACAAGAACAGCAGCAGCAACAACAACAACAACAACTGAAGTGCCAGCAATAACTAATATAAAAAAAGTGGCAATAACTTATCAAATTGATAACAGTTCCCCTGGGGACTTGTCACGTTATTGCAATTTCCCCCATCCGCCCGCTCCTACAGAAAAGTCAAAATAAATTGAAGGAATCATCAATATTTGCCACAGTGGCCCCCCAAGCAAGGCTGCCACATTGATGAGGCACGCGTGTTTGGCATGCGCCACATTTTGCCGAATGCGGATTGGCAAATTAAATAATGAGAAGATCGGCCAAGTGGCACATGGGCCAACATGAGCTAGTTTGGGCTAGCAGTTTTGCTGGACGTTGGTAGTAGTTAGTTAAAAAGTTGGCTAAAACAGTTAGTACAGCAATAGCTCAGTTGGAAATTGTAGACATTGAGGGTTAAGATCAGGAATTGTGCTGAAACTCGATTGCAAACGAAAATCGAAAATCGATATAATCGATATAATGGATTTTTGAAGGAAGCCGCACGATAGATTTTCAGCGATTCCTAATCTGCGATTAAGTTACATTAAAAATGCATATTAAAGGTATAGAGAAACAATTTGAGGTGATTGGCTCTATTTTTCCCAAGCATAGGGAACCCATAAATAGTTTTTCGATTTTTCCATTACGATATATATTTCGGATTTATGTACTATGAAAGTATATTTTCAATATGGAAAATATTAAGTGCGTCTGTTTCACTGTCAGTTAGATTCATTCTTAAATACAAAAGTTTCCGTTATGGAAATAGAGTCATGCTTTGGGCTTTCTGACTGACTGACTGATTGCTCGCTCTTGAATTGACATTCCTTAAATTCTGCTTGAATATATTGTATCTGCTGTTCAATTTGAAAATGCTGCAAGATGTTCGCTTAAAACTAGCAAAGCCAGCGTTTGAGTAATTTATAACAACTTCGTAAAGATTCCACGTCAACGGCCCGACCCGCCTGGTCCTTCTAAGAGCTCAAGGACGAGCGCATTTATAATACTTCGACTTTGATTTTCGCATTCTGCTTGCAACGTTGCTTTCAATATTGATGGCTGTGCGCCACAAGCCATACACACACACACACACACACACACGCACACTATTCTGCCGTACAAAAGTGCCGGAATGAACGAAGGAGGCTGAGGCTCAACGGCAGGGGTTGGACACGAGGCGCTCGTCAATTAAATTTTCGTGACCTGCATAAATTATTAGGGATTTCTAATCTGACACACAATTTTGCACGCACAAGTGAAAGTGACTTTGTGCATCCTGCCGGGGACATTCTCACGAGCAGCAGCAGCAGTAGTAAGGAACTTGACAGTTAACTTGGCTGCTACTGCGCGACGCAAAGTTCAGGCCCATCCATACTGCGAAAAGCGGATTTGAGGATTTAATTTTGCGAGTTTCAGCAATAGCAACAACAAAAACAGAGTGTTAAGTATAACAACAACAATAATAAAACTAGTAAAATGGCGTCACTGACGCTCAAGTTGAAGACACTAATGAAGCTCTTTCAGTGGGGATTTCCAATGTGGAAATGAGATTTTCAACGAGCCATAAGTTACAGACATGCAGGAAACTGGAAACTTTTGTGTGACGGAGGGGGGAAGGGAAGGGGTTCATTTTCAATTCAATTTAAAGGCATGGGCGATTTACGTATGCGCTATAATTTATATGATAAAATGTTATTAGTATTTGCAAATTTCTTCAAAGTGTACACTAGTCTACTAGCAGGCAGCTCAATTGCGTCAATTTGAAAGTAATATTGGCTTAAATATATGCTATGAATGTTTTTAAAAACATATTTAAAAAAAATATTCAAACGAATATTATTTACTAGGAGATAGTCTATAATTTTAAATGAATTTCAAATAAATTTCAAAAATATACAACTACATATGTCTAAAATTGTATATCTTTCAATTTGGAAAATTATGCCAGAAGTTTGGCAGCCTTTTATAGAGGTAGATCGAATTTTGGTAAGTCAAGGATCTCCTTGTTGAACTAACGAACCATAAAGCGCGTTATACTTGGCTGGCCCAGGAGCAACCATTCAAAAGGGAGACGATGATGGTAATTGGATTGTAATAAAGAGAAGTCTAGAAATACTGTGTAGCTTAGCAGGCGGAGGAGAGCTTAGAGCTTTTCAAGCATCTTAGTTTTTTTATAAGGAGCCTCTCACCTCTTCTGGCACCCAGCTAGTACCGCCTATGATCACAGCAGATCCTCAGCTACAAATTCGGATGTCTTCTAAAGGCTTTAGTAACTTTGCTGCGAAAAAGGCAAAAGAAATTAAAAGCAGAGTTGAAATAAGATTTATTTTGTTGTTGGTTGCACACACACAGACACACACAGACACACACACACACACACACACACACACACACACACACACACATTTTAAAGAAAGCGCTCTTCCACTTTGCATAAGCCATAAAAGTCTGCTTGTGTCGTTCGCGAGTGCCGAGTTGGGATTGGCGTTTAATCCAACTTGTGAGCCTTTGTCTGCAACTTGTGTGCAGCAAGAGAATCCTTTGCAGCGCAAAAATTCCAACTTCGTCGCACAAATTGTTGTTTTTTGCATTGAAAAAAAATTTTTTTACAGCTTTTACTTATATTCATTTATTTTATGCAACAACAGAAAGAACTTTTTAAATGCTTGCAGCTATATTTTTTTCCATAAATGCTTTTCGTGCTTTGTTTTTATTTAGTGGCAACAACAAAAGCAACACCCACAAGCTAATATGTTAGTAAAAGTGGACATTGTTCGAAATACATTTTTGTTGTACTTTTAAAAAAAAAATTTCGTATAAAAATAATAGAAATAACAAATATTCAGATCTTACATGCATGCAGACTGAGCTTGAATTTTCTTTCATGAAAAATATATGAAGAAATATATACATATATAAGATACAGAATTATAGTAGTATTTTTTGAAATTCATGCATATTCTTTTAAAAAAGCTCATTCTGTGATTTAATGTTTTGCCATAATTTTGCATTTTTGGCCAAAATTTTGTCTGGCAGTAGCTGTAATAAGTTGAGCCGGAATCAAAAGGCTGTAGTACATAAAGCATTTTCAGTTTGTGTTTTTCGCTATCCTGGTGTCAAGTGCGGACTCACTGGACAAGTTTGAAAGCACGTAACAACGTTTATTCTGCCCTTTAAATTGTCAAAAGACCACAAAAGAGTTTCAACGCGCTTTTGACCATAGATTGGGGTGCGCTGGAACCGCGAATTAATGCTGCACTCTGGCTAAGGACCTCTAAAGGGGGCAGTGCACGCTCAAAGGGTGTAAGGTGCAGAGGAATAAAAATGCTTGTAATTTGAGAAGTGTTCAGCAGAGTCACTACATTCGAAACCCACTTTTATAGCGATTATAGCAAATTCAATAGAAATGTGCCGAACAGGCCAACAAAGCTCAAGCATATATGTACATACATAATATGTATGAATCTTATATGTATAAATCGATTATGCTGAAAAAGTTGGCGAACTGACAATAATTTCAAGACTTTTGAGTCTTGGCTATGACAGGATATAAGAGTGAGATTTTGTATACTGGGCCTCATAAAGACTTTCGTTAAAGCGCTTGACCGCGGCAAGGGGAGAGGTGCGGTCTTTCCACTACTTAACTCGTCTGTTTCTCAAGATTTCCTATGCCAAATATAAAGAAAGAATTTTCGTTGTTAGAAAAAAAAACCTTAAAATTTTCCAAAAATGTGCGTGCTCCGCCCACCATGGAGGCGGTATACACCAACAATTTCATTTATTTCAGTGGACTATCACCCCACTCGGTTTCTTGGTGTAGGGTATTACTCTGTCGGTGAAACCTGACTGATGCTTTCTTACTTGTTTATTGCAAAAATTGGCTATGTATGTTCGAAAAGAGTAAAAAATCGCAGTTATCTCGAAAAATTGACGAACTAGGGAAAATCGGACTCCGTATTCGGAATCAGCGTCAGGTTGCTGTCAGCGTTATGGTTACTCAGGTACAAAACCGTGCATTTAATTACAGCCATGTGAACATATAGCCATAACCTTTTTTTTTAAATTATTGCCAGAGAACCAGCCTTCACAGCATATTTGTCTGAGAATTTGCACGTTGATCTTGAAATTTTCATGACGGAACATTTCGCTGCCATTATCTGTGTCAAGAGATTCATTGCTACACGAAAAACTGAAGGTCTCTTGATAAGCAAGCGTACTATTTACACAGATTTTAAAATTGAAATTTTTTAAGAATAATTGCAGCAGCGCTCGCAGCTCCCATAAATGCAACGCTGCATATATAAAAGCTTCGCAAACAGATCTTATATAAAAGTCACGAATCGAATGGATCGTGCACACATATCTGAAACATGTTAATGCTGCTATTAACCGTAATTTTGCTATCGACAGTGCTGTCCAAAAGTTTTGCATATATTGCAATAGCGGAAGATGCGCTAACAGCTGATCCGACTGCAGATTACGATGATTTCTTCAACTACGACAGACGCATTGTGGGCGGCTCCTCCACCTCCATACGGCAGCATCCCTACCAGGTGTCGCTGCGCTACAAGCATGAGCACATCTGCGGCGGCGCCATCCTTCAGTCGAACATTGTCCTGACGGCAGCGCATTGCGTGCCAGAGCCCTCGGACAGCGCCTCATTCAGTGTGCGTGTGGGCTCCACGCAGCGCGAGAGCGGCGGTGTCATTCTGGCAATACGTCGCATCTACAAGCACGAGCTCTATTCGACGGTGACTCTGAACCACGACGTGGCCATACTGCAGCTCGACCAACATCTCAACTACTCGCGCAATGTGGCTCCCGTGGAGTTGGCCACACAGCGGCAGAACTTAACTGCGAATGCGAAGCTGATCGTCAGCGGCTGGGGTCTGACCAGCGAGACGGGTGCGGTGGCCTCCGCACTGCATCATGTGGCAGTGCGTTACATTGCGCAGCGCGTTTGCGCCGAGAACTATAAATACCTGGTGCCGATTACTGCGGAAATGTTGTGCGCTGGTCTGCTCAAAGGCGGCCGGGACAGTTGCCAAGGCGACTCTGGCGGTCCCTTGGTCAGTCTGTCCAGTCGCGAGGCTAAGCTCGTGGGCATTGTCTCCTGGGGCATTGGCTGTGCGCAGAAGGGCTTTCCGGGCGTCTATGCCAAGGTGTCGGCTCTACGTCCTTGGATTGATGAGAAAATTGCCGATATACAGAAGTCCACAGAAGGAAGATCGTTCATGAGTGTATGGACTTGATTGTGTGCGCTCAGCTTGGATGCTTGGAATGCTTTTTTATTGTACGTAGAATGTGAAATTGAGCCGAAGTTATTTAACAATAGATTGCCCAAGCAGCCTAGCCGTCAAAATGACTGCAAAAAAGTATGTATATCACATGCACATATCAGCAAAGACGAGGGGGAGGCGGTGTAAATATAACCATTTGTAAATGCATTTATGTCATGTTTAAAAATTCTCAAAATTCTAAGGAATTGAGTCATTATAAATATGTATATATATTTTATAAAAATTGAAATAAAAAAGTGGTCAAAATGACTTCTTTGTGGCAATCTAGCGTTAGAGTATTAAAAGAAAATTAAATTTTAAGACTTGCTTTAAACAAAATTATGTTCATATTGAGGGATTGAAGGTTCCAACAGGAAGGCAAGTAGAAATCTGTTGTGATAGTGGAATTTCAAACAGCTTATTTAGTGACTTTCAGTAGTGTTCGATTTTATGGATAACAGAGATTCACTTTTCTCTTCAAGCTCAACTAAATTCTCAAAAGAATATTCCTGCATAACTTTTCACTGTATTTTGCTATTTAAATTTAAATTGTAGAAATGAAATTTTCAGTAATAAAATTTGTCTATCACAACAGCTTACTTTCTTTGAGAACTGGAATGCAGCCGGTATTTTTAAACTATCTGATATCGCGCCATAATAAGCCACACTCTTTTTCCAACGCTGAAATGAGACTATTCTAGTCTATGGAAGAAGTTGAAATCAAGTTCCTAATAAAACAATATGTTTGGTATAATTTCATAAATATTGTTTATATATAATTAAATTGCTCAAAAATTACCTGAAGATACCAGTAAGAGATAACAGATGCTGACACGGAGATGCGCTTTGATGACACGTGCTCCTGGCTGCTCGTAATTGCAGCCATTTTCAATTCAGCAGATTCATTTCGTAGTGAACATTTCAATTTGCATTTGTAGCAATTTGGAAAATGCCACGTAAAGCAGTCGTGCAGTCGTGACGCACAGGAAGAACAAGCAGATAGCACTAATGAATTGATGAAGATACTAGGAGCAAGGCGTCAGCAACTACAAATATTGCACTTTTGTCTAAATGAATGCTACGATGAAATCTGTGTGAGTAGCAATGTGTAGTGAGGTTATGTTATTACCATATGAAATAATTAAGATACAACAATAGTAGCAGTAGTGAAAAGCAAGACGACTTCCTTCTTGCAAATAAATTCCAATCTGTTAAGGCATACCAAAGAAGTGTCCAGCAAGCTGGCAATATAATATACAAACTACAATGCAAGCCATGAGCCAAAGATGTAGGAGCAGCATCTGACCATTTGTGTATGTGTGTGTGCATGTGTATGTATATGTATAAAATATTTATGCAATTAGTTTTTGTGCAAATTGCCATGCGAGTTATCTAAATGAAACCAGGAGCATGATTCCTGCAACGAGCAAGCAACGCAATCAAAATGAAAGATAGTCTTCGAGCCTTCAGAATGAACAGGCTGAGTGAATTTATAGCTGCGAGCATAATTGAAAACATTTTTCCCTTTGAGTAGCTAGTAGCAACAAACAAGTGCATCCATTCGAAGAGTTGTATAATTTACAATGTTGGCCTATTTTCAACATTTTTAGATTTTAATAAACAATTTGCTTATTTATTTTTGAAAATGAAAATGTGTTTAGGCCAATGATGTTTATGATGAAAATCAATTATAGCTCATTTTTCAATTGGTTAGAAAATCACTTTCAATCAATCTCAATCTCTTTTCACTTCAATTAGTTCAGTTGGACTTTTGCTCATAATTCTTCAATCATTTTTGAAATTGTTTTCAAGCATATTTCAAACCAAAACTAAATAAATTAACACAATAGCGAAGCCTTGCCAAAAGCTACAGTCCTTGCAAGCACTTAATCAGCTTCTAGCAAATTTGTTGACTCAATTTTAACAAAAACAAAGACATATAAAAACTATGTACTACAAATTGCTTCTTACAGATACTCGCACATTGAGACTTTTTGTCAGTGTCAATAAAATTGTGTTTCATTACAAAAGTTTTGCTTTTGGTTTTTACGTAAGATTTTATGGGTTAATTTTTTATGATGCTGCTTTTAGTGGAATGAAGGTAGTATTTTATTTGTAAACGTGCGCATTTTTGCTTAAAATTAAAGTAGAGCTTTTGAAATAACTAAAATCGCTGTTTTGGAAGGGGAACAACGCCGGAAACAAGTTGTAAAATTGCCGACTTAATCTTTTAAGTGATGTAGAAATGAAACAACAACAAATAAAGAATCAAAACAAATTTGAGCGTAGAAATAAATCAAAGCAGCCAAGTCAACAGATAGTCATTTCCATTTTTTGTATTTATGTGGGAAAATAGGCTTGCTTTAACCCATTGACGATTATTGCTCAATTTCACAGTGATTGCGGTAAATATTTCTGAAGAAAAATTTATGTAAATGAAGAATTTCTTATAATTGCTGATGAAAGAAAAGTTAATGACTCGATTCTCAAAAGTAGAAAAAATGTTTAGAGAAGGCACAAATTTTTGAGTTTCGAGAATTGAGGATTTTAGTGATTTAATTTGATTTTAAAGTATTTGCAAATATCTTATCTTCATAGTAGCTCAGTGGAGAAGTGTTCGGTCTGTGATGCGAGAGGTCACTGGCTCGAAGCAGACCATCTGAGAATTTTTTTCCGAATTGTTTCTTTGAGCAGCGCCATCTCTCGCGAAGAATTGGCCACTCTCCGAGAATATTTTTTGCCATGTTAATAAAGCTTCTCAATTAAGTTTGGATACGGCTTTATAGAATAAATTTGTAGGTCCCGCTAACTTATGGTATAATATAACGAGCACACAGAAGTTAATGCGAGAAAGCTGAGCCTAAGCCTAAGCCTAAGTTACGCTCAGCTTGCTTACATAGATAAGGCTTTGCTTAAAAAGTGGGCTAGAGGTTTATAGATTTCGAACAAAATGTATACGCAACCTGCTTTGGGTTAAGCCGCACGTGAGCACTTCAAGGAATACGTAGCCATTGTGCTCTTGTTAAATAAACAAAATAAATTTATTCCATTTATGTTTCACGTTCAGTTGCTAATGTGATTGGCCTGCTGGCGACACGGAATCCGTAGGTGACATTGTTTATCCGCATGAGAAATGAGGCAAATAGTGCTGATTGTGCAATTCTTGTGGCAAAAATAGTTGAACTTCTCATTTGAATGTTTACCAAAAAAAATGTTTAAATATTTTATTGATAGAATATATGTAGAATCAGCGCCACAATGGGCCGCGACAAGATTCCTACTCCAAATGAATTTAATCTAAAAAACAATCTTAGAAACATAAAAGGACTTTGAATTTAACACAACACTTATTTTAAAATGAGAGACCATTCAAGGACTATTTTCTTATGGTTTTCCTAAAATTTAAGCATAAGTACTTTTTTTGCTCTCGTAGAAAGAGGATTATATATAAAAACTATACGCTATTACAGTGCGTCCCGAACTCACGCCTTTCTTTTCAGCGCTCGAACACATCTCGAAACTGGGTATCAAGCCACTGGAAATTTCTCAAACACACCCAAATTCTGACAGATCATTACTTTGAGAACTCCTAAAACAGAACCCTAACTGGTATCGCTAAAGACCCAACAGGATCTATGCGTGGTCTTTTTAAGCAGCCAGCTTAACCTAATCTACAGTGCATCCAAATGAATTAGCTTGAGTGCTGCTATAGTTTTGATTGTAGTTAGTCCAGTATCCTAACTAGTGTCCGACCGAACCCGAAATTTTGGCCGAAACCGAGACCGAGACCGAGCGTTCGGCCTTTTTTTTAATGTTCGGCCGAGACCGAGACCGAGACCGAACCTTTCGATTACATATGCAAAAAAAGAAGAAGAATTTTAATTTTAAAAAATTTATACATTTTTAGGAAAAAATACATTTTATTATAAAAACCAATTCTTTTGAGGTATAAATACCTACATTAAGCATCTGATGTATGAAAAATCAATAAAAAGTATTATTAAAAAATTTAAATTTTGTTTAAAACTATACAATTTGTTCCTCAACTGTTCGGCTAAATACTCGGCCTTTTTTAGCCGAGACCGAACCGAGACCGAACCCGAACCTTTTGGCCGAACTGTTCGGTAACCGAGACCGAGACCGAGCGTTCGGTCGGACTCTAATCCTAACTTGAAAAGCCTAAGAGGTTTATTGTCACAGTTCTGCATATATTTGCCTTTCATTAGGGATGCGTAGCTTCAAAAGTTATGAAGCAACTTCGATTGGAGCTCTGCACGTCACATCCTGTGGTTGTTTACTATCTTAGGCGGCAGCGCATACTTTCCCACCAAAAAAGAAGCAGCTTTCAATGAACAATTTGCAACATCATCCCAGCAGAGCAGAGGTCAACAACTGCCATTTCACATACTTCAATTAATCCTTGAAGTCATGAATGAAAAGTTTTTGTCACGCTTTAAAATCCTCTCATTACTTTTAAAGTTTCCTGACCGCGTAATTATGAAGCGCGATGGAATTTTTGCCTTTCTGCACTTGTCTTCTTTGTAGCCACAATGAAGTGCGGGCTTAACGGAAGGGTGAGTGGGACGGGAATGGCAGGAGCAAGCGCCAAATTAATTACCACGATTTCTTATGCAGAACTTTACAAATAGTTTCGCTTTACAACACTTTGAACTACTTGCAGCCATTTACTCTTCTCCGGCTCTCAGCTGCATAATTTTTCGAGCACGGGAAGGGATTTGCTACAGCACTCCTTTCATCGTTGTTGTACGCATGCCGTGTCGCTAGTTGCGCCGTCCGTCATCAACAGTTTCCGGCCGCCATGACAGATTGCAATAACAAAACTGTTGCACAATTGAAGGGGCCGCTTGCATTCAATTGGTGATTCAATTTAAACAGCAATTGCTTGTGTCCTTTAAAAGCTTTCAAAAAGTAAAGGAGGCGGGGAAAGGGGAGTGGGACTGTTCAAAACATGTCATGGCATGCATTATAAATATTAAAATTTGAGCAATTTCCAAAATTATGAAAATTTTAGCAACATTCTGAGGGAACCGAGCTGAAGGGCCACACTAAACATCGTATGGGATTACGATATGGACACTGCAACCGATGGCAGAAGCAAGTGCATTTTATGAAATTGTAAGTTAACTTTAATTTGCCAAAGACGAGAAGTGAGTGTCCATCATCATTAGAGAACACTTTAACAAGGATTGTGTGCAATTTGCTGAATTATTGTGAAACGGTCTGAGCAGAGTGAAAGAGGTGGGCGACTGGCAGAGGAGGAGACGCAGGAAGGCCATCTTAAAAAGCCAAATAAAATCAAATTTAAGAATGTTACAAAGGCAAAATTGGCAGGGGGAGTAGGAAAAGGAAAGGCAACGAAGCACTGTAAAATGAAATAAAAATGCTGCAATTGGCCAAATCTAATTTGGACGGCACTCAAAGGCGACGACGACAACGACAACGACGCAACGGCAAAATCCGAACGCTCCAATCTGCCGCTTTGTGTATTTACGCCGGAAAAACAAAGCGAGGCAGGAAAGTAAAATGCGGAGATTCGATGAAAATTGTATTAGCACGCCGCGTCGTGGCGCTGAAGGCCTTCAGCTAGGAGCCGCCTGCCAGTCCAATGTGCGGCAAAACCATCGCCAATTGCCGTAAAGAGGGTGTGGGGGGAGGAGGGTGAGGGGATGAGACAGGCCTACATAAACATGACTTTTCTAGGTTTATGTACTTTCGAAGCGACAGCAGCTGCGGCTTCCTTTTATGGCATGTGCGACGCAAGAAGACACACAAACGTGACTACTCAGTGCTGCCACCTTGAAAAAATATTATTAAAAATCGACTTCAGATTATATATAAGTTGTTCTCACTTTTCAAAGCAAATAAATGTTTCCCTTAATGAATTTAATTTTAAGCTATTCATATAAAATTTTATATAAAAATTAATATAAAATTCCAATGAAAATTTCGTATAAAAATTAATTTAGTATAGAAAACAATTGGAATAAAAGTATGAAAACAATTACCAAGATTTACAATACTATATTAAAAAGGAAACATTAAAATATTTGGTTTGGGCTATTGACATAAAAGTTTGTTTCCAAAAATGTTTATGGATTTTTACAAAAAAATTTTTACTACCTGTTCATTCAGTTCGTTTTACTTTAAAGAAAGAATCTTTCAAAATTATATTGCGAATGTTTTGTTTTAACTAATTTGTTCAACAATTTTGTTGGCTTTAATAATTTTTCACTGGACTCGCTTTGGCCGCAAGGAAATAAAAAGGTGGCAGTGCTTGGTTCTTACTCTCGTCCCTTACACACACACACTCGAAGTGTCATCTTTTATGCGGCTTTATGGCGCAAGGCCAGCGAGGCACGACAGCCGCTGCAGCAGCAGCAGCAGCAGCAGCAGCAGCAGGAACAGGAGCAGCGGAGCACTGCGTTTTCCGTTCCGTTGTCGCGGCAGCGGTTGCGACGTCGTTTCTGCAATGTTGGGTGTCATTTCCGGTGCGACATTTTGTTGCAAACTTTATTTCAATTTGCTTGCAGCATTCGCCATTGGTAATCGCTGTTGTTGTTGTCATTGTTGTATTTGCTTTTAGTGTTGTTTCGCCGTATTCTCGCTGCTTTCACTGCAATAAGGACGATAATACGCCGCTTTGCGCTTCGGTGCTTAAGTGGACAAAAGCGCCTGCCATTGGCTTGAACCCCGCCTGCCAGCGACGTTATTGTTGTTGTATGTGGCATTTTAGTGTGCCACTGCATAGCGGGCATGGCTGACGATTATTATCTTAAGGATTATTGCCAGCTGCTGGCAATGAAATTAGTTGAAGCAACGAAACGGAAGCGGCACCGAATCTGTGCAGAATCGGCCGGCATACTCGCTCAAATTGAGGTCAATAAAAGCGGCAATCATTGCTGCTGTAATTAGGGCAAGTGTGCTGGAAAAAGTAAAACAGCGGCGCTTCGAAATGTCGTGCAATAGTTAAGCGATTGTCACAGGGCGTGGGAATATACACATTCGCATGTCCATCATGATCGAAAATATATATCCTATTCTTTGCGGCAAATATTGAACATGGGCTTGAGTTTCTTCTACAGTTCCAAATGAAATAAATCAATATATTTAAAAAAGTAAATTTTCTCTTCTATGTCTTTTAATTACTTAGTATAGAGTTTTAACACAAACGCAACAAATATTATAAAATATATAAAGCTGCTTTTAGCATATTGGCGTTACTCTTGATATCTGATAGAAAAGGGAATTTATAATTTGAATTACTCTAAAAGAATTTTAAGCCTATATAATTTTTGTGCCTTTAAAGGATTGATTTACAACAAGCCTCACTCAACGTTATTCAATCAACCATCTCGAGCTGTCAGTGCTCTTACCCTTGAGACTTTTTTTTGCCTTCAAACTTATTTTCAATTTTTCACTCATTAAAAAATAATTATTGTGTCGATTTAAATTTATGTGGCAACGATGTCCGTTCAACGATTTAATTCAATTTTGAGCTACTTTTTCAATTGAAGCTGGCATCTTTGATTGCGGTTATCTGCGCAAAATCAACGTAGAAAATATGTGTAGCTTATAGGGTAGCAGAGAGTGGCGTAGTTGCAGTTCAAGTCAAAGCTCGAGAGGTACATAAGTCAAATGCTACAAATAGCTACCAAATTATGCGTTGAAAGGACTTCCCAAGGCTCTCTTTGTTGTACTCATGTTTTTTTTATGAATTGCGCTCTCTTCGCTTACTCTTTTGGCGCTCTCTTTGTAATTTGTTGTTGTTCGCTGATTATTGCGCCAAATTATAAAGTAAATTTATTGCGGATTAATTGGGCGTAAACACCACAACAGTCAGTGAAATTGCTGCTTGGCTGCTTCTTATTATGCGCTGCAGCAACACCAACACTAACACCATCATCGTCTTCGGGTCTTCTCCATCGTCCTTGTTGTGTGCGCTTTATGTGTGTGTGTGCGGCTTACAAAGGCGTTTAATGGTGCCGCGGTCTTCTGCGTTGCTGGCGGTTACTTTATCAGTCATCAGAACAAGCGCGTAAATCTTCGCTGAAAATCCCTCGTTTTTACAGGCAGCTTTGTTGTTATTGTTTGCGCCTTTTTGTTTGTGTTTCAATTTTAGTTAGGATATGCTCGTAAATTTAGCTTGGCTGTGTTGGTAATTTAAATAAATAAAAATAAAAGACAGCTTCTGGAAATATCAATTCCTCTAATTGCCTCTGATATGACATACTTTGATAGCTGAAGAGAAAATTAGTCATACTTTTGTTATTTTTATGCATTTACTGATTGACGCATGCGACTATTATCTACTTTTTTCTTACTTATTTGACAATGCCTTGAGATTTTATTTTTATTAATTAAATTAACATCATTAATTTGGTTCATAATTTCAAACCGTTACTGCATATGGAGTTAAGTCTTCAAATAGCTCGTCCAAGATCATGTCTAACCTCACATTGCCCCAGCGCTGCTGACGCAAAGCAATGAGAATGCTGAGAAAACTGATAATCATCGGTGGCTCGTATACGGCGCGCCAATGATGAAAGACCGTGCAAATGTAATGAAATTTATGGCTACATTTGAATTTCATGCACGGCCGTTTTGGAGTGCCGCCGACGCCGCCACGTAGGATGAATGACTCTGAGCGTGGCGTTGAGATAAAAGTTGCCGAATTTACGAGTCTTTCCTAGAAATGGGCGCAAATTCGAACTGGCGCTGATGGCACACTTTGCATACGGCAGTACGCTGGAGTGGGTTCGTGTGTGTGTTAGGTGTGTTACGGGTAAGGGGGGAGCTCAACGTGTGTGTGTGTGTGTAAATCTACCCGTAGCTCAACCACAAATTTCAGCTACTAATTTTTGGCGTATTAAAAATGCGAGAAACGTTTTATAAAATGTGCATGTTTCGCATAAATATGCCACACTGGCGAGGAGGGGGCACAGAGGCGCACGGGCTGGGCTGAGCTGTGGGCGGCGTCTGACATTACTTTGCCTCGCAGGCAGGAGTAACGGCCGCCGCGCACGTACCGCAAATGCAGCTGCCAAGGCACGCAGCACTTTAAGTGGCGAATTAGATTACTCTGACCAGAGTGCCGAGAATTCCGCATATCAAATTTGCTCTTAGCTGCTGAGGCACTGGCGCCGCATTAGGCTACGCGCGAACAGAGTGTTTCTGCCCCCTTCAAATACTGCAGACTTCTCATAAAACAAACATTTTGAGTGAAGAGAGAGTGGCAATCGGGTAATCGGTAGCAGGAACCCTAACATGGGAGGGCGTCTGTGCTCAATGGAAGGCTGCACCCAAAGCCTGACTTCAGAAGTAATCAGAAACTCACGGAAGTTGAAACTGCACAGTCGGAAAATAGCAAAGGCATTTCCTAGAATAAGGAGCATTGGGCAAGGGAGCGTGACATACCTCATATATCTCAAATGTATGTACATACCATACAAAATTGTAGGTCCCTGAGAAGTGAATGGGGGTCGTGACTTTAATTTTGGCCTTCCACCAATGGAGTAATCTACATACACAGATAGTTCTGAAAGGACCTACATTCATATAGGCATCACAATTAATTGACACTATATTAAATATGTAGATATAGCATTTAATCAGATATCGGGATCAGACGAGCAAGTAGAAGTGCTGCTGTTCAACAGAAAACAACCGAAATCAAAAAGCACTGCTATTAAATTAAATATGATTAAATTCTCCATTTTCCAACGACGTCGCCATGTTAAAATGCTTACACCTTTTCCAACTGGGCTGCTGCGAAGTGAAATTGGCAATTGTAATTTTTATCTGAGAGCGCACTTCAAACTTAGGCATTTAAGCAGTGCGCTGGGAAGCTGGAATAATTCTAATCTGTAGGGCAACCTACTGCAAAAATTTTGAGCATAGCTGTCAAAATATTTTAAACTCGCTCACTTTGCTCGTTCGCTCCGAGTTTGCATGCATTTTCAAACTTATATTACACACACTTAAACAAAAGCACAGCCATGCCAACACACACACACTCGCACATATGCCTGCAGCTCAAGCTGAAAGACAATTTAACTTGTGCTTGTGCACGTCAGCAGTTTTAAACCACTCTCGCTGCCGGGCGCTCGGCACAGCCAAAGCCCGGCTACATGCAGGCGAGCTCTACTTTTGACATTTTGCTTGAATAATATTTGAGATCATAATGGATTTTGGGCAATTTAAATAATATTGCAATTCTATGCAAACAACTCCACTCAAAGAAAATGAAATGGAAGCGAACAGAGTTGCATTTTTGCAGCAGCGCTGAAGCATAAGTGCCCTACTATATATACGCAACGGCAGCCAAGGGTTTGGGAGCTGTCGAATGCATTGCGCAGCTAGAGGGGGGCGGGCTTTTTAAAACATTAATGCTTTTATCAAAATTTCAAGCAAAATACACAAACCACTTCAACAAATTTAAATTCTGCCAGGGCAAACGATTTGAGCGCCAAATGTGGGCCACACTTTGGCACAGAGTGAGCAGCACTTGACTGATTTGTTGCTGCAGCGGGGAGAGGGGGGAGGGGGGGGGGGGGGGTGCGCATGGCGGTAGCCTACAAAACTAATGCGATTTTAGTATTCGCTTCTTTAATTCGATCTCTTAAAGCCTTTGACGAATTTCTAAAAA
Source organism: Neria commutata (assembly GCA_963457695.1). Taxonomy (NCBI): domain Eukaryota; kingdom Metazoa; phylum Arthropoda; class Insecta; order Diptera; family Micropezidae; genus Neria; species Neria commutata. The sequence goes on along the minus strand of OY735247.1, from coordinate 39,375,146 downwards.
TCATAAAAATTTCATAGGCTTTCATTTTTAATACACTTTTGAAAAAGTTAGGCTATTTCAAAAATTCAAAAATTTGTTGGAAGTTCTTTACTAACTTTTGTGAAATTTGCTAAAAGAGTGTTTGAAATATAAGCACTCTATATGTTATAGAATATGCCTACTTCAAAATCACTGCAGCCCAGTTTATCCTATTCCTGCACATCCTAAACCGAAGCGACATGAAAAGTGGCAAGCCAACAGAGTCGCTTTATATCCAAGGAAATAAAAGTAAGACGAGCGAACAAATGAAATGGAAAGAAATAAAAATTGCAATAAATTTCATCAAATTGCGAAAAACCCAGTGTGAAGCGTGCACAAAATGGAATGCATCGCCAAGCGGAATGAACAATGCAATTTGTAGCGCAGCGGCGTAAAATAGGGCATGTATGTAGGTGTGGCACTGATGCTTCCTTACGTGCGAATCATGGCCGCCAGTTGCGGCTCACATCGCTTTGGCGAGATTGACGTTTGCCTGTGGTTCTTGTGGTGGGCGGCGCGAATCTGCCATGGTTGAGCACGGTTTCCATTCAAGGCCCGCGCATGGCAGAGCACTTGTTAAATGGTTGCAAATTCGCTTTCACCGAAATGTATCTGCATTCTGACTGAATTGCATTATTGAGCTGAAAATGTTGCAGGCTCTGCAACCGGCAAGATCCTTACGCAGGCACGCTGAAGTGTTTGATTTAAAAGCGCTTTACATTTTGCTGTAAAAAAAGTTGATAGCTCAGCTGCTTACAATACTTTTGAATGTTAACAAAATTTTTGACGATTTGTGTTGAAATTTTTATTCTTACAAAGTGGTTCATTTAATTTAATATAAAAGCCCGTGTGTGCTTCTTATATTTAGCACAAATTAATGGGACCTACAACAAAACGTATCGGAACGAATTGAGCAGCACTTGTACACTGAGCCACCGAATTTTCATTTAATTTGCCAGCCTGTTTTACTAACTCAACAATTTTTTGAAACAAACGAAATGCACAAATTGCCAACTTTTGACAAATTTATTGAAATTTCATAAAATTACACACTATTTGCAAATATGCAAAGTAACCCCCACCAAATTTCTTAACAAGCTTTGAATAATCAAATATGCTAAAGGAGTAGATGGCAGGGTAGGTGTTGCGCCTTAAATGCGATATCCATACAGACATGGCTGTGTGCATATGCACTGTGTATATGGAATTAGCGCGTCAACTTTGCATAAGAAGTTATGGCAAAGATACACGGAAGCGGTTTAAATGAAAACCCTCCGCCTCGATTTCGCGCGCCGGCTGCGGGTGTGAAAAGTTCTTTTTAAGTAAATAAAGAAATCCCAAGCCAAAATATGCACTTGCTGGCAGAAAAGCGAGCAGGGGGAAACGGAAGCAGCTCGTCGTTGCTGTCTGCCAGTCCAACTGTCTGTCTGTCTGTCTGTTCGCCTTTACATCACATCCCAAGAAGTCAACTTGTGCTGCCGTAATTATTGTTACGGCAATGCTCTCACAAGTTGTAACGACTTTGTCGGAATTCCAGCCAAAGAATTGTACAATAAAAAGTGAGCAAGCGCAGCGTCAGAAAGGAAAGCCGAAGCCACAGAACGTTGACGAGGATGAGCAAAACTTTGGCCAACTTCTTTACAATTTATCATACGTTCGTACGGCTTCCGTTTTGGTAATACTTGCCAAACTACAATTTCGTGCCTGTCTTTCTTTCTTCTCTAGGAAACTGAAACTTTTTAGTTTTTTGCATAATTTCCTGAGGCGTTACTGCCGCGATACAGATATTTTCTCTAAAATGATTTTGTATAGAAAAACTTCATATTTTTTGGAATATTGTGTAAAGTGAGTTAAGGGTATTCACAGCTTCTTGGTATTCTATATAAGAACTATTCCTTATATAAACTTAATAATATATAGGGGCTCCATTTCAAGTACTAGGCTATATGAGCTTCATCTAAGACGATTTGGTTTTTTTAGGTTACACTCTTTTTTGATATTGTTCTTTAGTGGTTCCTTTCAAATTCCAACTTTGAAAATCGGTTCCCCTCTGTCGTAGTACTAGTGATTATATTTCATAAGCGGAAAATACTCGACATATATAGCAGTGCAGTTCTTCAGGTATGTATGCTGCACTATTGCTCACTTCACTCTGTACTTACATATATGTGTATGTATGTGTATATATTGCAACAGATCGCTTTGATTTTGGCCAACTTTTCAAATTTGCTAAAGATCTATTATTGTAAGTCAGAGATTAGTTATAATGAAATATATATGTCTACCCTGGGTATAGTACTGAATAGTGTAGAATGAAAATGAATAGAACACATACTATGTCATTGTGTTGGACTAGTGTCGACTTGACTTGATTACCAAGTTAAAATATATCTACAACTTGTTCTAAATACAATCTTAATCATTTCGATTTACAGATTCCTACAGTTCATTCTGTTTGACGATTATCACTGAGCGAGTTTCCAGCATTTTGGTATTAAGAAAAATTATTATTTGTCACTTTTTGAACTTTCTTAAATAGCTTAAAAATTAGATAAACTGAAATTTTGCAACTGCCACTTGACAAGCTTGAACTGAACATATCAGAGAACAGCAAATTGTTGCTACTTGCTATCAGTGAACCTTCATACGTCAGCTACGGCCAATTAAGATGGTACATGCGTGCATACACATACACTTGCTTGTATGCATGCTTCAATGTACTTGCGGCATGCTGTCCTGCCGCAATGGGCAACATGTCAGCGAAATAATTGAGACAAAAAAGCTGGCAAATTAATTTGCTACAGCGACCTTCGACGGAGAACTGCTGCTTTGGAGTGTCCTCATAAGTAGCTTCCAGAAATGGCCAATGAAGAAAAGTTTTGTGTTCTGAGTTTGTATTGAAGAAGGTGCAGCGCGGCGGGGCAGAGGCAGTGGGGATTTGTGGTGAGCGTTGTCATGTTGTCATAATATGCAATTTGTTCATGTGGAGCAGGCAGCAGCCAAGCGAAGCATTGTGACAGAAGGGAGCTGCGAGAGAGTGTGGCGCGTGGCTGCTGTTAAGCGGCAGCAAATTGAGCAGCTGAACTAATTTGGCTTGTTTGTCATTTTAATTTGTCGAAGTAATTTGTCAAAACATTAAGCGCACTGTCTTAAATTGTTGTTGCTAACATACAATATTTATATCCTTTTTTGGATAAAAAATTTTTTTGTGAAGTATTCAAAATTATTTCGTTGCAGAATTTGCATACATATTTTCTTTTGAAGGTTTGATTCGAAAGCTCTTCTGTAGAATACTCGACTCTGCTTCTTGCAGACACATCATTTAAAAACATACATATTTGCTTACGAAAAGGGTGCAGTAGGGGATTGGGGGCGGGGAGGGGAAGGTAGCAGGCATTTTCCGCAAAATACACCAAATATTCTGTGTGCAATTTTTATGCAAAGATTCCATCTTCAGAGTTAATTAAGCGCATGCACACCAAGGTTACATAAAACCAGTCAAGGCATGTAAGCTCAGCGGTCGCCAAACATTTTTATTGCGTGCACACATAACGAAAATCAGTGTTAGCATCGGAAAATAAATCGAAACATGAGAGAATAACTTTAATTATTATATCAGACATTTTGAAAAGCTGAATTAGATTTCGAAAAATTCTCTAAAATTGTAAGAAAGTGCCATTGAGGTTCCAAAGCAAAAAGAAACTATCGAAATGAAATGTTTTAATTATTCGCTGCTTTAATTAAATACCATTTTTGAAATCTGTTTTGCAAGCTGCGAAAATGCAGGCAGCATCACGCCTTAGCTTAAAGTTCAGAAAATTTGCTGGGTGTATATATAATTTTTATAGACTTCGAAGCAGCACCATAGAAGAATTGCCACTTGTGAACAATGGCAATTTACTCTAGATCTACACGAAGTTTGTCAGTCACTGTCAGAATTCCTTTACACATACCGCTGCAATACCAAAGCAGGACAATCGCAATGGCATTAATTAAAATTTTATGCTAACCTAACTTTAGTTTCGCCATTACGAAATGCGCTCGGCTGCTGTGAAAGTCTGATATCAGATTTGAAGACGGCGAAGGAGGCGAATCCGACGTGGCTCAGTTGAGATCCTTTGCGCCGTTTATTGCCGCTCGTATGCACATGCAACCGAGCACTCTTATGCCCACCTGCATGCACATACATGTGCTAGGGTATTCAGCTCATCGACTGTATGCAATAATCGGCTTCAAAGTAACTCGAATAATTGAGATCTTTTTCGAAAAGTTTCTAAATTTATACGAGCATAAAGTCAGTTGCATAAAGGAACAAAGTAAAATTTAAACTCTCTTTGAAAAGAAAAAGGTGGTGCTCTTCTTTAAAAATGTGAATCAAAAGATAATTTTCTATGAAAATACACTTTTCCTCTTTTGAGAAGAAAAATTTTTAGCTTGAATCAGTTTAATATTTGAGTCGATGTTCATTAGGGTGACCGCTAATGATCAGGGAAAAATTTTTTTCCCGAATTTGGTTGACGGCACCCCCACAAAATGATGAGCTTTAGCAGATTTTAAGGTAGCCAAAGTTTGAGCACGATTGGAGCATGTTAACCCGTGCCGCAAGGCGCTCAAAGTTTGAAAAACGCGATTTTTTGACTGACTACCGACGTTTTTGACCGTATCTCCGGAACTATTCACTATTTTCCCATGACTAATATCTCAAATTAAAGGCAATATTATTCTAACTAATTTATATCCTATACATATTTTTTGCTACTTGTAGCCGAACTGAGCTATAACAGCTTTTGTTACCAAAAACATGACTCGGAATTTTTTAATATTTTTCAAAGGACGAAACTAATTCTAATGGGAAAATAGATGGATTGTTTTTTTACATATTTCAATGTATTTTAATGTATTTTAATACATTGAAATAAAGAAAAGAGTTACTTTGTATTGTTTGCCATCTTTCATAAGGATACAATAAGGATAACGGTTTTGTCAAAGATCTCTTTGAACAATCAGGATACAGCTTTCGGCAATGTATTTTAATGTATTTTAATACATTGAAATATGTTAAAAAAACAATCTATCTATTTTCCCATTAGAATTAGTTTCGTCCTTTGAAAAATATTAAAAAATTCCGAGTCATGTTTTTGGTAACAAAAGCTGTTATAGCTCAGTTCGGCTACAAGTAGCAAAAAATATGCATAGGATATAAATTAGTTAGAATAATATTGCCTTTAATTTGAGATATTAGTAATGGGAAAATAGTGGATAGTTCCGGAGATACGGTCAAAAACGTCGGTAGTCAGTCAAAAAATCGCGTTTTTCAAACTTTGAGCGCCTTGCGGCACGGGTTAACATGCTCCAATCGTGCTCAAACTTTGGCTACCCTAAAATCTGCTAAGGCTCATCATTTTGTGGGGGTGCCGTCGACAAAATTCCGACATCGATTTTAGCGGTCACCCTAATGTTCATGGATATAGCAAAAATTGTGGAAAAATTGAAATAGTAAGAATGAAAACATTTAAGTTACTTAACATATTCGAAAAAATTTGATGTTTCGTAAAGTTCTAAAGTCATGAACGCCTTTCCTTTAAACATTCAAAAGGACTTACTATTCAAACAACAAATGCTTTTGAAATACCTGCAACCGCAGAATTTGTTTATGTATGCGATTCACATATAAAGTTCTTCAAGCGATTAACCGGATTTTCCGCATCGGCCTGGAGTACTCCAATAAATATGCATGTATGTGTTCATGTGCTATGTAAGTAGGCTGCATGTTTCGCAAAGGACTCTAATGGGTAATTACACGGCGTTGTTCAGAACCATGCATGCGCATGTATGTGTTTGTGTATGTGTGACCTTACAAAGTGCATTTTCATCGGCCTTATCGCAGTTTCACGCTTCAGTTTACACCTTAATGTGAATATCCTTCATTTGTTTGCTTGTGCACTTCTTCGGTTCCTCGCGCTTTCTAATTAATTTTTGAGTGCTTCTGAGCGTAAGAGAGACACTTAATTTTCACGCGTTTATAAAGTGCCAATAGGTTAATAGCTGAAATTACAAACAGCCTAAATTACACCACGTCAGTGAGCTTAGGCGAAAGTAATGTGTGTGCAGGCTCGAAGCTGTGAAAGTCTGAGGCTGTTCACGAGACTGAATTTCTCTCAAATATTGTAGAAATTTAAAAAAAATGTTTGTTTTTCTCATACGGCCTTCGCCAAAATAATCGCTGGTCCAAGGCCAATGTTCACCGCCACTACTTCACTTTCCCCCCACCCACATACTAACCTATAATCCTTTCAAAACCAACAAGTGTTTTGCATGTATAGGGGGCAGGCTGAGTGTTGATTGGTTAAAAAAAGTTTGGGATACCCTACGAAATTGCATTTAATTACCATAACTTTTATCGAACAGCAATTCCTTTTTACTAATTAAAGAAATATTTTGTTGATACCTTTTTGGCGTGAAGAGCCTCACAATTCTTTGCGGCTATTTTAACACTTTCTTCAAGCCGGATTTTGCGGCATTTTTATTACGTTTCGCCATTTATTCCTATTCCAAGAAAACTAGGAGAATTTCCAACATCATTCTCACTGATATATCACCTACTGTTGCAGGACTCCGTCTCACGTACAAAAAAAAGTGTTCGTACATTTTGAAATTAATTCCTTTTAAAACAGAAATATATATATCCGGCATTAACTGAAATCGTAAAAGAACAACTTTTTATCGATAATATTGAAAACTGTTCCCAACACTAAAAGTATGCAACATTATTTGGATTTCGTACGATTAAATGGGAAGAGTTTTGAAGCAATGTTCTAACTGCCAGCAGACGTTAATTTCCTGGGCTTCAAAACGAGAATTCGAATGTTTTAGAGAAAATTGGATTTTTCTAGATTAGCTAAAAAGGTGACTGAAAAGTACATTTGCTCTTTTGTAAACAAAGGGATTAGGCAAAATACTCATAAAAAAATTGATTAGCAGGTAGGATTGGATTTGATTTTGAAACGACACACATTCCACCTTCAGCTAACATTTTAATTCAAATAAAATTCGATAATCCCTTTTGGCTTGATGGAGGGATGATTGAACATGCACTTTCGTCCGGAGAGCGTCAAATAATTGGTTTATCCTTTTTAACATTTATGAATTTTGAATGAAAATTTCGAATATGATTCTAGTTTTAAGTGAAAAGCATAAGGTGATTGTTGTTGTAGAATATCAAAAATGTCAAGAAATTGTGTTATGCATATTTTTCCAAATCAACAGACTAACGATGAGTTGGAATTCGTCATTGAAATATATATAGCATTCATTCGATAGTTATATTTAAATGAAAATTAAATTTGTTGTCAGTTTCATAGAGTTTGGCATATATTTTATAGCACATTTTTCGTGGATTTTACAAATAATATACAATTTGGTTAAGCATGTTATATTTAATCTTACATACATATTTATAAAAGTTCATATTTGCTTTGGCATGCTACCTTTTTGAAAGCGATAAGCGCTACAAAAGGTAATATTTTTAATTTTACATAAATTAATTGCGAAGTATTATTTTTTTAAAGCTACTCGTATACGAATTTTTGTCTAATTACTTATGTACGTTTCATCAGCAGAAGCTATTTCAGTGCAATATGCTATGGACATGGCGGCAGCCAGTATGGACGCACGCAGTCCGGTCCTCTAGCGCCACCTGCGCCGCCGGGGCCATTACCCCAACCACCTCCGCCACCGCCGCCGCCACCACCGCCGCCTCCCGGTTCACAATTGCAGCCGCGCCCACCACCGCCTCCGCCGCCGCCACCACCACCGCCAGGCACCGGCGCACCTGCAGAGAAATCAATTCAACTCGTTAGCAAATTCACGAAGTACTGACAGACTGATCGATTGATCGACTCATCTCTCAGTGCTTGCACGTACCTTTAACGAGCGCCAGCAAACCGAGTACCAACGCACAGATCGTGAAAAGTCTCATGTTCCTCTTGGCACGAACCTGTGAGTACACTAAATGGAAAAGTTTCCAGTTTCGCTCCTTTTATACGGCGTGCGTCTACTTCGCCGGCTGTGTTTTCGAAAATTCGATGCAGGTCAGGCGAAAGCGATACCGCAACTGGGCAAGTGCGCGCTGGTACACGTCGCGACGTAGGGTCTTCCCAGATTACACATCGCAACGAATACGCTGTGACGTAGTTTCGAGAACGACTTACAATAATTAGTAGGAATGCATTAAAAATAACATCATAATTTGCGTTTCGAAATTACAGACACAACACTCAAATTAACACTCACGCCCCGTCATGGCGACAGCTGCCAATACGCTACAGTGTAATCGAGATATGTATGTATGTAAATGTGTAATTCTGGGCAGGATTTTCTGCATTTTCAATACAGCATTAAAAATAAATATTTAAATTATTCGAATTAATAGAAAAGACTACACGCAAACTGATTTGCCTTTCCAGCTGAATTGTTCAATCTAACTTGAGCTCAAGTTGGCTGCTACTTACAATATAAATAAAATTATATAAAAAAAAACTTTTTAAAAATAAGCTTTAATTTATTTAATGTACTAAAAAGTAGAAAATAAATGGTTTTTAAGTCACCTGTATCTTACTATCCATAAAAGCTTGGGGCGCTCATGTGTTCAATATTTGTCAAACAGTTACCACAATATTTTATTTAAATAATTTTTTGCAAATAGATTCTAGTAATGAAAGATATTTTGAATATGGATATTGAGCGCACAAGCTTTTATTGATAGTAAGATACAGGTGACTTAAAAACCATTTATTTTCTACTTTTTAGTACATTAAATAAATTAAAGCTTATTTTTAAAAAGTTTTTTTTTATATAATTTTATTTTCTACTTTTTAGTCTTCCATAAATTCAATTTTAGAGCTCTGAAATTTTTCGCAAAAAGAATTTTAAACTTGCAGAGCAGTACACAATATTTAGGGTATTCACAGTGTCTCCTATCGTCATATCCTCAATTTAACAAATAATACGGCTGTGATCGACCCTAATATTCGTGGCATATTTGTGACGCGGTGAGTTGTTGCTATTTTGCCAGCAGGGCGCGGCAAGTAAGTTCCTATCGTTTTTCATTGATGTGTGGTGTACCTATAATTATAAACTGAAGCCCAAGTGTGTAGTTGCTTGAAAAGTGCCACGCCCCTTGTCCTACGCCCATAAATTTTTCCAGTGGAACGACACATCCAAGAGGCGACTGCATACGAAATTTCAATGCTGCACGACCTTTAGTTCCAAAGCTATTCTATATAAACGATTTTGTTTGTATGGGCGGTGCCACGCCCCCTTATCCAGTGCCCGCCTTATTTTCTCAGTAGAAGGATATGGATATGTAGTAAGTTCCTACCGAGTTTCATTGATGTGTGATTTGTAGTTCTAAAGTTATACACACGCCCCTTATCCTACGCCCATAAAATTTTACCAGTGGGACGACACATCCAAGAGGCGACTGCATACGAAATTTCAATGCTGCACGACCTTTAGTTCCAAAGCTAATCGAGATCAAAAATTTTGTTTGTATGGGGGGTGCCACGCCCCCTTATCCTACGCCCATAAAATTTTACCAGTGGGACAACACATCCAAGAGGCGACTGCATACGAAATTTCAATACTGCACGACCTTTAGTTCCAAAGCTAATCGAGATCAAAAATTTTGTTTGTATGGGGGGTGCCACGCCCCCTTATCCAGTGCCCCCTTATTTTCTCAGTAGAAGGATATGGATATGTAGTAAGTTCCTACCGAGTTTCATTGATGTGTGATTTTTAGTTCTAAAGTTATACACAAATCTGGAGTTGATAAAAAAGTGCCACGGCCCTTATCCTACGCCCATAAAATTTTACCAGTGGACAACACATCCAAGAGGCGACTGCATACGAAATTTCAATGCTGCACGACCTTTAGTTCCAAAGCTAATCGAGATCAAAAATTTCGTTTGTATGGGGGGTGCCACGCCCCCTCATCCTACGCCCATAAAATTTTACCAGTGGGACAACACATCCAAGAGGCGACTGCATACGAAATTTCAATGCTGCACGACATTTAGTTCCAAAGCTAATCGAGATCAAAAATTTTGTTTGTATGGGGGGTGCCACGCCCCCTTATCCAGTGCTCCCCTTATTTTCTCAGTAGAAGGATAGGGATATGTAGTAAGTTCCTACCGAGTTTCATTGATGTGTGATGTGTAGTTCTAAAGTTATACACAAATCTGGAGTTTATAAAAAAGTGCCACGCCCCTTATCCTACGCCCATAAAATTTATTGATTCATGTATTGGGCTCTAGATTAGGCATGTATGCAAAGTTTCAGATCTCTAAGTAGTCGGGAAGTGGGTGAAAAATTGATTGCTAGATTTGACGACATACATACCGGATGTGAACCTAATATAAAGCTTATAAAAATTAGCATAACCATGCTCAATAACAAATGGTTCAACACTAGATGAAGGCATTGCTTTGCCAGCTTGCGCATATTTTTAGTACATGCAGAATACAGAGCAGCTCGAATAGGGATAAGGGAAGAGCGGAGAGCTATGAAAGCAATAACATTGTGTGCAATTTTTATGCGCATTGAAATCATTTGTTGATAGTAAAATTTGACCACTTGACTTAAAATGCAGGCTCAGGCAATCTAGAAGATTTCTAGCAAAGCAGGCAGAAATAGCTTATGTGCGGTAATTCCCAGAGAGCAGACATTGCTATAGATTAGCTAAAATGTGTACACAGGCAGATATGCCTATAGAGCTTAAAGCAGCTTCTACAAAGGTGCATATTTCGTCATATGCCAGCTGTCAACAATTAAAAGTATTTCAACAAGAGATTGCAAAAAATCTTTAAAAACATAAACAACTGTCAACAATATAAACAACTGTCAACAATATAATAAAAGTGTCAACAATGCAAGCAATTGTCAAAAGTCTAAAAATATGCACGAGCGCAAGTCACGCTTAAGGTTTACTACTGTATACAATTATGTAAAAGTATCTAGATAGCACAATAACCGTTCACATTTCTAAAGAGAGTTCAGCTGTGAAATAATACATTTCGGTTTATTATAATCAAGTTGATATAATTACACAATGATTGGCTTGTTTACGAGAAATCTTTGCTAGCAGTAAACAGATACTACTACAACAAAAACAACAAGCGTGAATAAAAAATGTGAATTGCTTAAGTATTGAAAGATTCGAAAAGGGCTTTATGTACTGCGACGCAATTAAGGCGAAGCTATAATTAAATTTTTATCATATTGTTCCTAACTTTATGGTAATCAATTTGCCAGCAAATAATTGTTTTGCATTTTATTTGCAGGAAAAAAGCAATTACGCATTACAATTTGCCGCCGCAGTTCAAAGATAGCAGATATGCTATTTTAATCACTTCTCGTTTCCATGAATGTAAATAATAGAACCAACTAGTTGATGCTTTGCGAAAAGTACATAACAATTAAACAACAGTTAGCTATTAGAACATGTCTTAACTGCATTTCAATTGAAAGTAGAAGCTGCGCTCTGTAATGCTATGGCAGATACAACCTATATTAGTAGAACAGTGAACTAGTTCAGCTAGAACAATGAGAGCATGCTTTTATCTATTCATCGTCTTGGCGCTGCTGGCTGTGGCTATCGGCAAGTTCAACTGTTTAACTGCAAATATTACAACACTATGAAAGCAAAGACATGTATTTCTTGTCTTGAATTTAAGCCTCTTCCAATCCAGAGGCAAATCCAAAACATCATCGCTATTTGCCATGGAAAGTAACTAGAAAATGCATGTTCAGATTCAATGTTGTTTTATAGACAAATTTTACCAAATGTCATAATACAAGTTTATTAATTGGCAACTTTAGTGTGTGTATTCTTTCCCTTGTTGAAGCTTTTTCATTCCGTTCTTGCTTTACACGGGCTGATGCGTCAGTTCGTATATATAATATTGCATATGTGTATGCAGAAGCAACTATTTTATGTTAAACACATTCCAAATATATAAATATATTATACTAATTGTTCAGATTATTTCTGGAAAAAAAATATCTGGATGTGGCTACAGTTGAAGTAATGCTTGGTATGCATTTTCCCCCCTGCTGTAATATAAGCTACTAGTTGACGTTGTGCAACATATCTACTTGTATAAATCGATTATCATAAAAATGACATTAAATAAAAGCGGTTGCATGCAATAACACCTTGTATCTAGACACTGCAGTGTGACTATAAAAGCAGCACCACATCGGACAGAAATCAGTAAACTATCTGTTTGAACAATGAAGGTCTACGCTTATATATCTTTCGCCTTGGCCCTTTTGGCCGTCGCTTTCGGTGAGTATTACCACTCAATTGTGCAACTAAATATTGAAAAACATTTTATTTGAATCCTCTTCTGCGTTTTTTTCCATTTAGCAAATCCCAATCCGGAACCTCATCATGGTGGTTCGCATGACATCGATACCCCTAACCCATCTAAAAAATACTTGTGAACAATTTCTCAACAAACGCTGACTTCTGCATATTAATTGTGTTTACAATTGAACAAGTTCGTTCAAAAATAAATGAAATTTTAAAGCCTTGAAACTTGTTTCATTTGTTCCAAAATAGCGATAAACAATGCAGTTTTAATGGCTGCTAAAATAAAAGAAAAGTGTGCTTTAGATTGAAATTACACATTATGGAATAATAGTATATACAGATGCAGTATTAGCTTTGATAAAAATAACAAACAGACGAACTGCGTAAATAGCTCTGCCAGTTAGGGATGTGTGATATATCGACGGGTATGTCGAATATCGCTACTAATATTAAAAAAATATTTGATGTACGATTGATAGCTTAAGTCTGTATGTTGTCACTGGAATTGAAATTACATAATTTTTTGAACTTATTTCGATCAAAAAGACAATTACAACTCATCCAAGTCCGAAGCTTTATTCTTCGTACGATATCACATTTAAAATCGACGTACCTTGTATTGCTTTTTAAAGCAGATATTTGAAACATCGATACTGAGAAAATGCGATACTTTTTACAACCGAACTAAGAAGTTAAAACTGTGTTCATATATAAATGTGAATAATTGGGGATGTGTTTTGCATCCCTAGCGGCACTTCTCCACAAAAAAAGCTAACGCCAAGGGGACTTGTCCAATATACAAATAAACAACTTGCATAAAGTAAGCATTAATTAAAATTGTCAGACGGTATAACACCGGAATTTCAATTGTAAATAGAAAGTAAATCGTGGATATAAAAGCAGTCCGATATCAGACAGTAATCAGTGAACTAATTAAATTCGCACAATGAAGGTCTACGCTTATATAACTTTCGTCCTGGCTTTGTTGGCCATGGCTTTTGGTGAGTATTACTGTTTATTCGTGCCACTGAATTCCGAGCGACTAATTCCTTTAATACTCCTTCCGCATTGCAGCTGATCCCATTGCGGAGCCCAATCCTGATCACCACCATCATCATCATCATGGATAACTTCTGACTATATATTTTGTTAATAATGGTTGAACAAGTCAAAAATAAATAACAACTACAAGATTTAAAGATGTTTTTGTATTAGCCACAGAAATTTGTTCGCTGGAGTTTGGTGATTCAGACTCTTTGGCAAGAGCTGTAGATTTGATTATTTCTGTTTTGAAGTGAGATTCTTAGTTAGAAGCGTATCGATTCTGCTTTTAGCTAAAATTCTGTTGGAACCACAAAAAGCCATTGGTATTTAAGAACTTCAAACTAATTTCGATACTTGAATATTGAAAGATTTTCGAGAGCCACTGCAATAGAATGAACTCCAAATACATTTTTGAAGTGTTGTTCATGGAAGGTTTTTGTTGAAAAAATGTATGCCAGCTCTAATTTTGAATGACAAAACAGTTACGAAAGTAGAAATGTATCTGATTATTGAAAAACAGCATTTCCTTAGTAAACTAAAGCTTATACTTATTTTCAACATACACACACTCACACATGCATTTGTATGCAATGAAAATGCACTGAAAAGCACACAAATAGGCTAATGTCTGGTTGAATTTGCTCTTTCTAAAAAGTCTCGAGTCAGCTACTCTCTAATCTGGAGCAATCTGTAATTTCCAACTATATACGCAGCAATGGAATTCCAAATAATGAATGGCAAGTAAAGGTAATGCAAGGAGGGAAATCCAAGTTCGTAATCTATTGATAATGCCTATAACTGTGCCAGGGCGATTTGAGTGAGGATTGGAGGAGCGATAATGTGCCTTGAATTATTCAGTTGTGCATTGAGGCAATCTTCGGTATAAATGTGCAGCTCATTTTCCAGAGAGAACATTGCAACATTTCAGTAGGAACAATGAAGATCTACGCTTACATTGCCTTCGTCTTGGCTACACTGGCCGTAGCTTTCGGTTAGTTCTACTGCTTAATTGCCTTGGAGCTACTTTAAGAAAATTTACTAATAATTTCCATTGGTATTTTAGCTAATCCCGAGCCCAAGCCGGAGCCCAATTGGGGCGGTGGTGGTGGCGCTTTCGGTGGAGGTGGCGGCGGTGGTGGCGGTGGTGCCTATGGCGGTGGTGGCGGCGGTGGCGGCGGTGGATGGGGAAAGTAAACATGTTCTCCACTGCGGTTTAAGTTCCATTGTTGGCTGGTCAAGCCTTTCTTTATATATATTTTCTAAGTATGCACAAGTTTTGAAGAGAAGAAATACAATATTATACGAATTTGAATGTTTGAATATAATACTGGTAAAAAGTTAAAAGCTCAATTATGGCTCAATTATTTGAAAATGAGGTGTCGACATATTCATGATCTTTCAGTCCAGCTATTGGCGTAGCCGATGACATTGATATCATCGGCCGTATCAAGCGTATTGCTGATTTCTCCGCTATCTACAGAGAATCAAACGACTGTGGTGGTCAACGAGGGCAGGTTCCGTTAAGTGGTCGTCTCAAGGACATCACCGAGGGCAAGACGAAGTAGTATATGCAGTCTCTCTTGGAGTGTTCGAAGGAAAGGTGCTCGGCCGTGCCTCCGATGGAGAGACCAAGTAACCCGATACAAAACGTATAAAAGCGCAGCTCAAAATTTATTAAAAATCCCTTTCCCCTGTGATCTTCTAGGTTCCTTGAACTGAAATTCCGATATGAAGTGGGTTAGTAGGTATCGAGTCATGCATAACTAGGAGATTGCAGCTTTTTTCAGTCTCATAGTCATTGAAACCTTCCTTGTGTCAACTTATGAGATAACTCTTCCGGATATAAGACCAACTCTTTTAAGATTGTTCTTGATTCCATCTCTTTCAATATGATTAAAATTTAACAATAACATAATTAACAGCAGAAATGCAAAAATGGAAAATTCCAGAATCGCAAATAATCAAAGAGAATTGAAAAGGTAACATGAATGGAAAAATTAAGTTCACAACCCATCGGCAAGCATAAGCGCGATTCAATTGCGCCTTGCGAGGTCGTCAATACAAAAGTATTGAGAATCTGAGCACCGTCTTCAATTTTGACTATAAAACCCAGCTGCATTTTTCAGAGATATCATTACAATTTTTCAGTTGGAACAATGCATATCTACGCCTACATTGCCTTCGTTTTGGCTACATTGGCTGTTGCTTTCGGTTCGTTCAACTGCTTAATTGCCTTAGAGGCACTTTAAGAATATTTACTAATAATTTTCTTTCTGTTTTTTAGCTAATCCAGTTCCGAAGCCAAACTGGGGCGGAGTTGGTGGCGCATTCGCTGGAGGTGGTGGTGGCGGCGGCGGCGGTGGTCCTTTTGGAGGTGGTGGTGGCGGGGGTGGTGGCGGCTGGGGAAAGTAAATCCGTCGTAGACAGCGGTTAGATTTCCACTGCTATTTTAAAACCTATTCTGACGAAAATCACAATTTTGTATTTGGTGTCAATTGATATTTTTCGTAATATTTCATATTTTTAGACTTCGAAAAACTTACAAGCGTCAAATTATTCGTTAAATTATTTAAGTATTTTAAGTGCAGGAACAAATAAATAAAATTTTTTGCAAGTCTCCAAAATTTTGTTTCCTTATCTTTAGCGAAAAAGTAAGACTTTATAAAATGAAATTATTTCTAGTGCTAACTTCAAATACGAAGTACTGCAGTAGCTCAAACAGCAATCAGCTGATTATATATAGCATATTCTCTAAATATATATAGCATATTACCAACTTTTTCCTTACCACCATCTTAAATACTCCGCTTTGCAAAAAGATCAGGAAGATTTCAGTTTAAGGGGAACTTACTTATTCGTACAATGATTGGAAAACTTTTTAATTCCCACAAAAATTTTGATCAAAGCCTGCAAAATTTCTGCCTATAAAATTTTGCTAATTATTTTGTAAAAATTTATGCTAATCACATTCGCTTCTTACTAACTGCTCAGATTATTTCTTAATATGGAAATATCTGGATGTGGCTAAAGTTGAAGTAGAGCTTTGTATGCATTTTCCCTCTGCTGTAATTATAACAAACTAGTTACGTCTTGCAATAGAACTATGAATCAATTACCATAAAATGCACTAATTGAAAGCGGTTGAACGCAATAACATCTTGCAGTTTCTAGATAACTGCAGTGTGACTATAAAAGCAGCACCACAACGGCCATAAATCAGTGAACTATCTAAGTTTGAACAATGAAGGTGTACGCTTATATAACTTTCGTCCTGGCTTTGTTGGCCATGGCTCTTGGTGAGTAGTACTATTTATTTGTGCCACTGGATTTCGAGAAACTTATTCCTTAAATATTCCTTCCGCATTTCAGCTGATCCCATTGCGGAGCCGGATCCTGCTCACCACCATCATGATCATCATGATCGTCATCATCATGATCGTCATCATCATCACGGATAACTTTTGAATGTATGTTTTGCGAATAATGGTTGAACAAGTCAGAAATAAATAAAAACTGCAAGATTAAAAGTTGGTTTTTTATTAGCGGCAGAAATTTGTTCGCTGGAGCTTGGAGATTCAGAAACTTTGCTCCAGAGAGGCAAGAGCTATAGGATTGTTTATTTCTGTATTGAAGTGAGTTTCTCATTTAGTGGCACATTGATTTTTCTCTCAGTTAAAATGCTGCTGCAACCATAAAAACTGAAGTTTTTTATAAGTTCAAATCGCTACAGATAAATTTTACTACTGAAAGCAAGAATTGATTAGCAATTAATGAAACAAAACAGCGGTGTATGCGAATCAGGGCAACTGCTCAAGCAGAGGGGTGAAAGTGATAGCAAGTATCAAGTGGCTAAGTTGACAATAGTCAAATAAGTCATAGATAATTCATTGCTGAATAAGTTTCTGACAATGGCACTCTAGGATATAGAAAATCAGTGAAACTTTTATAACTTTTTCTGATTTTATAGTAAATACAAAGCAAAATTGGCTAAGAGACTTGTATTTAAATATTTTAACCAGAGCTTGGCAAGGGCTAGGATTTCTTTATTATAAGCTTTATATTAACTTCACTTTCTGTCCGCGGTATGTCAGTGGTATGTCGTCAAATCTAGTAATAAAATTTTCACCCTCTTCCCGACTACTTAGAGATCTGAAACTTTGCATACATGCCTAAACTAGAGCCCAATACATGAATCAATAAATTCTATGGGCGTAGGATAAGGGGCGTGGCACTTTATATCAACTCCAGATTCGTGTATAACTTTAGAACTACACATCACACATCAATGAAACTCGGTAGGAACTTACTAAATATCCATATCCTTCTACTGAGAAAATAAGGGGGGCACTGGATAAGGGGGCGTGGCACCCCCCATACAAACAAAATTTTTGATTTCGATTAGCTTTGGAACTAAAGGTCGTGCAGCATTGAAATTTCGTATGCAGTCGCCTCTTGGATGTGTCGTCCCACTGGTAAAATTCTATGGGCCTAGGATAAGGGGGCGTGGCACCCTCATACAAACAAGATTTTTGATCTCGATTAGCTTTGGAACTAAAGGTCGTGCAGCATTGAAATTTCGTATGCAGTCGCCTCTTGGATGTGTCGTCCCACTGGTTAAATTCTATGGGCGTAGGATAAGGGGCGTGGCACTTTTTATCAACTCCAGATTCGTGTATAACTTTAGAACTACACATCACACATCAATGAAACTCGGTAGGAACTTACTACATATCCATATCCTTCTACTGAGAAAATAAGGCGGGCACTGGATAAGGGGCCGTGGCACCCCCCATACAAACAAGATTTTTGATCTCGATTAGCTTTGGAACTAAAGGTCGTGCAGCATTGAAATTTCGTATGCAGTCGCCTCTTGGATGCGTCGTCCCACTGGTAGAATTTTATGGGCGTAGGATAAGGGGGCGTGGCACCCCCCATACAAACAAAATTTTTGATCTCGATTAAAAAGTAGTACACAATGTAGAGAAGTAACAATTATGATAATTCTATGCCATAAATTTAATAAAGAATGTAAAATTTCATCTCAGAAGAAAATAAACAGCGTTCTTCCTTTGTGCACAAAACTATACGGCTTCACTAACGAAAAGAAAAGACTGACAGCTGCAATCCGTTTAGCTGTTAGAGTAACTGGGCAAATTGCTATCCGACACGATTGAAACCGACACGGCTGGACTAATTAGATCATTAGTCAACTAAGGCTTAAGTATATGTATGTATGATATTTTTTTCAACACACACACTCACACATGCATTTGTATGCATTTATAATGCACTGAAAAGCGCACAAATAGGCTAATGTCTGGTTTAATTGGCTCTTTCTAAAAAGGCTCAAGTCAGCTGCTCGATAATCTGGAGCAATCTGTGATTTCCAACTATATGCGCAGCAATGGAAAAACCCGGATATTTCAAATAATGAATGGCAAGTAAAGGTAATGCAAAGAGGGAAATCCAAGTTCTTAACCCATTGATAATGCTTATAAAAGTGCCAGGTGCCATAGTACCATTCAGTTGTGCATAGAACCGATACTCGGTATAAATGTGCAGACCATTTCCCAGAGAGAACATTGCAACATTTCAGTTGGAACAATGAAGATCTACGCTTACATTGCCTTCGTCTTGGCTACACTGACCGTAGCTTTCGGTTAGTTCTACTGCTTAATTGCCTTGGAGCTACTTTAAGAATATTTACTAATAATTTCCTTTGGTATTTTAGCTAATCCCGAGCCCAAGCCGGAGCCCAATTGGGGCGGTGGTGGCGGCGGCGGCGGTGGTGGTGACATTGGTGGCCATGGTGTCGGTTGCGGTGGTAGATAGGAAAAGTGCGGTTAAAGTTCCACTGTTGTCTCGTCAAGCCTTTCCTTTTTCATATTTTCTAAGTGTGCATAATATGTATTTGAATTAAAGGAATACAGTTTTTATGTATGTATATTAATCGAATTTTAATCTTTTAATTTAATACTCGTAGAAAGTTTAAAGCTTCCTCATTATGGTCCAATTATAAGGAAATGAGGTGTCGACATATTCATAATCTCTCAATGCGGAATACTTCGCCTGGAAAATGGAGCTGCGGATATATTTAAATACAAAGTTAAGATTAAGGTATCGTTCAAAAGGACTGCTTTAAAATTTTTTAAATTTGTCAATTGGTTTTAAAGCTTTTGTGAACTTATTCCACCTCCTCGGTGTGTTCGAGAGAAAATTGCACTACAACATCTTCGGCCCGGTCCACGTTGGCGACTACTACCGCATCCGGATGAAACACGAACTGTATGAGCTCTACGCCGAGATAGTCAGTCGTTTAATTGGTTTGATCAATTGGCAAAAGTTAAGCTTTTTAAAAAATGAATAGAATTTCTTAATCTTTAAAGTTTCATAGTCCATAAATTAAGCAAATTATTCTATAATTTTATTAGATTAAACACACGTGCAATTGAAAGTATCACGAGCTTTGTATATCTAAGAGATAGAATTGCTTCAAATTGTTTTCTGCACGGCGACATCTCTTGCGATTCATTGGCAACTTTGTCTTTGGGTTGTTGCAGCTTTTTAAACATGTTCGGGGCCGGCTAGAGAATAAATTTATAGATCTTTATATAGAAAGAGATATTATATGATGATAAAAATAGAAATTTATAGAATATTAGTATGAACCTGTAGAAACAACTACAATATATCATGCTAATCACATTCCAACTGGATTGATACTAACTGTTCAGATTATATCTGTAAAGAAGAAAGCCGAACATGGCTAAAGTTGAAATATCTATTGCTTGGTATACATTTTCCTCTTACTATAATATAAGCTACCAGTTGACGGTTTGCAACAAATCTACTTGTATAAATCGATTATCATAATGAAGGTGATTGTCATAGGAATGACATTGATTATAGGTGTTAGGCGCAATTAAACCTTGCATCTAGAAACTGCAGAGTGGATATAAAAGCAGCCCCACATCGGACAGAAATCAGTAAACCACCAAGTTTGAACAATGAAGATCTACGCTTATATATCTTTCGCCTTGGCCCTTTTGGCCGTCGCTTTCGGTGAGTATTACCACTCAATTGTGAGATTGAATATTGAAAGACATTTTATTTGAATCCTCGTTCTACATTTTATCCACTTAGCTAATCCCGCTCCGGAGCCTAATCCTGCACCTAATCATGGTGGTTCGCACGGCGTCGATCTTATTGATTGGTAGCTCCAAAGAGTATAAGGACAAACTCCCAATAAACGCTGACTTCTGCATATAAATTTTGTTCACAACTTTAATAAGTTCGGATAGCAATAAATAAAAATTTGAGGCCTTAAAACTTGTTTCATTTGCTCTAAAATAGCGATAAACAATGCAGTTTAATTGGCTGCTAAAAAAAAAAAAATTGCTTCTAGATTGAAGTTGCACATTGTTAAAAATATTTAGGTGCATCATAGGATACAAGAGGATATCGAGAGGAGTTGGCTTAAACGAAATTTCTGGTCCAATAAAAATGATCGCGATTGCTGAAATATAAGTGCGAAGAAAAAAGTCCCTCGATTAGAATTTAACCCCACATTGTAGCAAATCAATATGTGTTTATAATACAATAAATAATAATAATAATAAATACTTAATACTTTTTTCCTTTATTCTGCTTTGATAAAAATAACAAACAGACGAACTGCGTAAATAGCTGTTCCAGTTAGGGATGGGCGATATATCGATGGATATTTCGCAAATCGTTACTTTGAGCCGAAGTAACAACAACATTTCGTCAATAATTAAAATATTTGTCGTACCATTGATAGCTGAAGTCTGGCTGTTATCACTACAATTGATATCACATCGTTTTTGAACTTATTTCGATCAAAGAGACAATTACAACTCATCCAAGTCAGAAGCTTTATTTTTCGTACCATAACACAATAAATTCGACGTATCTAGTATTGCTTTTTAATGCCGATATTTAAAACACCGATACTGAGAAAATGCGATACTCTTTACATCTGAACTAAGAAGTTAAAACTGTGTTCATATATTAATGTGAATAATTCGGAATGAGTTTTGCATCCCTAGCAGCACTTCTATACAAAAAAAGCTAACGCTAAGGGGATCTCCCATATACACGTAAACAACTTAGCATAAAGTAAGCATTAATTAAAATTGCCAGGCGGTTAACACCGGAATTTCTATTGTAAATCGTGGATATAAAAGCAGTCCGATATCAGACAGAAATCAGTGAACTAATTAAATTCGCACAATGAAGGTCTACGCTTATATAACGTTCGTCCTGGCTTTGTTGGCCATGGCTTTTGGTGAGTATTACTATTAATTTGTGCCACTGGATTTCGAGAAACTTATTCCTTGAATACTCCTTGCACATTTCAGCTGATCCCAGTCCGGAGCCAAATCCTGATCACCACCATCATCATCATCACGGATAACTTCTGACTATATATTTTGAGAATAATGGTTGAACAAGTCAAAAATAAATAACAACTACAAGATTTAAAGATTTTTTTGTATTAGCCACAGAAATTTCTTCGCTGGAGTTTGGTGATTCAGACTCTTTGGCAAAGAAAGACAAGAGCTGTAGATTTGTTTATTTCTGTATTGAAGTGAGATTCTTATTTAAAAGCGTATTGATTCTGCTTTTAGCTAAAATTCTGCTGGAGCCACAAAAAGCCATTGGTATTTAAGAACTTCAAACTAATTTCGATACTTGACTATTGAAAGATTTTCGAGAGCCACTGCAATAGAATGAACTCCAAATACATATTTGAAGTCTTGTACATCGAAGGTTTTGGTTGAAAAAATGTATGCCAGCTCTAATTTTGAATGACAAAACAGTTACGAAAGTAGAAATGTATCTGATTAACAGCATAGTATAACTGAAGCTTATACTTATTTTAAAATACACACACTCACACATACATTTGTATACATTTACAATGCACTGAAAAGCACACAAATAGGCTAATGTCTGGTTGAATTGGCTCTTTCTAAAAAGGCTCGAGTCAGCTGCTCTATAATCTGGAGCAGTCTGTGATTTCCAACTACATACGCAGCAATGGAAAAACCTTGAAATTCCATATAATGAATGGCAAGTAAAGGTAATGCAAGGAGGGAAATCCAAGTTCGTAACCTATTGAAAATGCCTATAAGTGTGCCAGGGCGATTTGAGTGAGGATCGGAGGAGCGATAATGTGCCTTGAATTCTTCAGTTGTGCATTGTGGCAATCTTCGGTATAAATGTGCAGACCCTCTCCCAGAGAGAACATTGGAACATTTCAGTAGGAACAATGAAGATCTACGCTTACATTGCCTTCGTCTTGGCTACACTGGCCGTAGCTTTCGGTTAGTTCTACTGCTTAATTGCCTTGGAGCTACTTTAAGAATATTTACTAATAATTTCCTTTTGTATTTTAGCTAATCCCGAGCCGAAGCCAGAGCCCAATTGGGGCGGTGGTGGCGGCGGCGGCGGTGGTGGTGACATTGGTGGCCATGGTGTCGGTTGCGGTGGTAGATAGGAAAAGTGCGGTTAAAGTTCCACTGTTGTCTCGTCAAGCCTTTCCTTTTTCATATTTTCGAAGTATGCATAATATGTATTTGAATAAAAGGAATACAGTTTTTATGTATGTATATTAAACGAATTTTAATGTTTTAATTTAATACTCGTAGAAAGTTAAAAGCTTCCTAATTATGGTCCAATTATAAGGAAATGAGGTGTCGACATATTGATAATCTCTCAATGCGGAATACTTCGCCCGAAAAAGGAGCTGCGGATACATTTAAATACAAAGTAAAGATTAAATCCTAAAATTGAAGCTTTAAAATTTCTTTATTTTAGTTAACTAAATTGGGGACAGCGAATCGAATGCAAGTTTAGGAAAAAAATTGAACCTTACCGTAGGAGTATATATTAAATATTATCGCACATTACATATATGGTGACATGCCAAACATTCGTCGGCCACAGATTATTAAACTTTTTTAAGAATTTTAATGCAGTTGTGTTGTCTCTCTTGAACAAAATGTGGATTTCTTTTATGATTAATGTATTGTCGAAACGAACTGCTTTAAAATATTTTCCATTTTGTCAGTTGGTTAAAAAGCCGGTGTGCATCGCAATAGCACTATTTTCTTCAAAGGTGTACAGCTATTGGCGTACGATGACATTGATATCATCGATCGTACCAAGCGCGATTTTACCACCGATTCCTCCGCTATTGAAAAAGAATCAAGTGAGCCTGGTGGCCAGCGAGAACCCAGTATCGTGACTCCCATTTGATTGCGCAGACTGATGCAACCTGCCTTGGAGTTTTCGAGAAAAGATCTTCGGCCCGATTCACATTGGCGACTCCTACCGCATCCGGATGAACCACGAACTATATGAGTTCGATGCCAACATCGACATAGTCAGTAATTGGTTTGATCAAATGGAAAAAGCTAGTTATATATTAAAACAAGTAAGGAAGCATCAGTCGGGTTTCACCGACAGAGTAATACCCTACACCAGGTAACTGAGTGGGCGGACCACGCCCATTTTTGGAGAATTAAAAGGTGTTCTTACCAGCAATGAAATTTTTTACTATGGTAATCTTAAATAAAATTTAAAAAAATAGAAAAACAAATAAATCGAAAAAAGCTGCAGTTTTCCAGTAATCTATGACTAAAGACCTACTAACTCTGATTTTATCAAAATTTTAGCTTAAGAAATGTAGGAAGGCAAGGGGTGTATGGTCATTTTTTCGACATTTTGTCCTATATCTTCGAAACCACTTCACAGAAAATTATAAAAAAATATCTTTGGAATCCATGCACGTTACCCTTTCTAATGATACCCCACTCGACATAAACAACAAACATTTTTTTCTGAAGGGGGTCATCTTAAATCAAAAAAAAAAATAAAAAAATAAAAAAATCGAAAAAAACCGCAGCCATTCAGTCATGCGTGATCAAATGCCTAGTTACTCCGATTTGATCAAAATTTTCGGTTCAGAAATGGCGTGTGCAGATGGGATCATGTGGGGACAGGTCTGTTTTTACCACATTTTTAACTTTATCTTTCTAACCCGTTTACATATACACCTAATCCTCGTTTAACGCGGCTTGACGGGACCAAACTGAACCCGCGCTATAAAAATCCGCGTTAAAAAAGTAAACTTTCTTAAGAAAATTACTTATCCGTTCCAAATGAGCAAAAAAATCGCGCAAAAGAAAAATCCGCGTTAATGAAACCGAATTTTCATATAATTTCTCTACCTCGTAACTAGAGCCCGACCGAACCCGAAGTATAAGGCCAACTGTTCGGTAACCAGAACCGAGACCGAGCGTTCGGTCGGGCTCTACTCGTAACATTAAAAAAGGCCATGACTAAAGGGATTTTAAGTTTATTGAAAATAAATATTATGTAATTCACTTTAATGCTGTTTTAAAGCATACACATTTGAAAAAAACTGTTTGGAAATTCTCGTGCGGCGTCTTCATCGGCCGATGCTCCTTCACCCTTCAGTTTCACACTATGAAGTGAATTTCTTCTGAGGAAGTTCTGCAGCCAACCATTACTTGCATGAAAGTCTTGTTGCTGCTTACTTGTTGTCGGCTGCTCTGTTTTTATTCTTTTGTAGAATTCCTGTGCTTTGTGCCTTACAGCTCTTCCGTCAATTGGAATCTTTTTTTTCTAATGGTCTTCCACCCACCAAGCAAGCGCCCGTTCAGCTTTGACCAGTGCAGCGTCTCTTGCATTATAAGAGTGTGCAAAACTTTCTGCACTGCTGGAAGATGCCGTTTGCTGTATCAAATTAGCTTTTATTATAATTCCACGCACCGTTAACTCATTTAATTTATATTTTTTCGCTACCGATATTATTTTTGCGCCGGTTTTTAATTCAGTAATAATTTTAGATATTTCGCGCAAATTCAATCTTTTTCTTTTAGTTGCCATATTTCTTTTTTGACATTTCTGTCTTCTCTTTGTCTCTTCTTTCTTTTGAATAGCAACAGTGTTGCATTTTACAGTACATATGTGAGTTCATTTTAAAATTTCATGCTGGGAAAATTTTGTTGCAGAAAAGAAAAAAAAAATTTTAAAAACGCGTTAAAAAAGAAAAATCGCTTTAAAAAAGTAATTGGGAGATGTTAAAAAAATCCGCGTTATAAAAAAACGCGCAATAAAAATCCGCGTTAAACGAGGATTAGGTGTAATTAAAAAAAAATACATTCTATAATCTATGGATGTAGTCCTTTCTAACGATACCCCACACGATACGATTTAAAAATATTTTTATTTTTTTTTGCCCCACCCGAAAACCTTTAAAAATTATAAAAAAATACTTCTAAAAATATATCTTAACTTTTTATAGTGAAAATGTGTTTAGGTTATTAAGACCTAACATCGTGCAAAATTTCAGGTTTCTACGATTAAAAAAGGTCGTTTTATATAGACACTCCCAAAACAAAAGTGACCTTATAAGTGTTCCCGTTTTTTCCCTTTTAGGGAAATACCCTAAAAAGGGTATTTTCTGAAGCTTTTCAATCTTGTTCTGGCCCGGCTATGGAATAAATTTATAGAACCCCTTAAATTGCGCTAAAAATTGAACGTGCACACGCAAGCTATTGCGCTAAGGCGCGACCTACGCCTCCTTTACACGAGCTTCTGAGTCAGTTAGTATATTAGTATGCAGAAACAACAAATTCATGCTAATCACATTCCAAATCGCTTGATACTAACTGCTCAGATTATTTCTTAATATGGAAATATCTGGATGTGGCTAAAGTTGAAGTAGGGCTTTGCATTTAATTTTCCCTCTGCTGTATTTATAACAAACTAGTTGCGTCTTGCAATAGAACTATGAATCAATTACCATAAAATGCACTAACTAAAAGCGGTTGAACGCAATAACATCTTGCATCTAGAAACTGCAGTGTGACTATAAAAGCAGCACCACATCGGACATAAGTAAGTGAACTATCCAAGTTTGAACAATGAAGGTCTACGCTTATATAACTTTCGTCCTGGCTTTGTTGGCCATGGCTCTTGGTAAGTAGTACTTTTTATTTGTGCCACTGGATTTCGAGAAACTTATTCCTTGAATACTCCTTCCGTATTTCAGCTGATCCTATTGCGGAGCCAAATCCTGGTCACCACCATCATGATCACCACCATCATGATCACCACCATCATCATCATCATCACGGATAACTTCTGACTGTATGTTTTGCGAATAATGTTTGAACGAGTCAGAAATAAATAAAAACTGCAAGATTTGAAGTTTGTTTTTCTTTAGCGGCAGAAAGTTGTTCGTTGGAGCTTGGAGATTCAGACCCCTTTAATTCTGTTTTGAAGTAAGTTTCTTATTAAGAAGTGTAGTGATTCTTCTCTCAGTTAAAATGCTGCCACAAAAAGCAACTGGTATTTAAGAGCTTCAAGACAATATCGATACTTCACTATCGAGATAAGATTTTCGAGAGCCACTGAAGCCACCATTCACATTTTTGAAGTGTTGCTCATAGTAGTTATTTGCTAAAAAAAGTTCATGCTGGATCTGAATAAACATGACGAAACTTAGTATGAAGCAGCTAGGCAGCCGATTCGTACCTGTTTTTGAAAAACAGCCTTTAATCAACAAAGTGTTTATATTTATTCACAATTTTATTATTGTTATTGAAAACATCAAAATGCAGTATTAGAAATTACAGTGATTAGAGTGTGCAAAAACAAAACGGATCGGGTTTCATAATTAGCTCGATCCTTGATCGAATCAATAAACAATAAAATTTTGCCGAATAATGTACATATATACATATATAATTTTTCATAATATTTATACATTTTGTCTAGTTAATGAGATCACTCATCCATATTATCAAAGAAATACTGTTTGCCTCTGCTTGAATATAAATTACAAACTGGCGTACTGCGTAAATAACTGACAATCAGGGATGTGGGAAATACCGGTCAGTATATCGAAACTAGGGCTACGGTAGTTATCTGCAGAGTAAATTTTCCAACAACTAAATCCAAAAATATGGCTCAGTGAATAAGTGCGTGGTCCTTGCTCAATTCTTCATATCATAATAAATACAGTTTCTTTGCACGCAGCGCCATCTTCTGCGATGAAGTTGGCAACTCTCGCCAACTTTGCCATGACAAAAAGCTTCCACGGCTATAAAAAATGTTTAGGACCCGTTATAAGGTGCTATACTGGTAAATGAAGCAAGAATAGAACGCTAATGCGAGAAAACTCACCCTTAACCCCGTTCTATGTGATGTCGAGCCAATTATAGATACATATACATATGTATAGCAATCGATGTATTCGATACTTTACTTATCGGATCTAAGAAAGAAAGAACGTTCATGTATCATAAATATGACAATATCAAATATTCGGAATGTTCATCCCTAGCGGAACACGAAAAAAAATAGGGGAATGCAAACAATTAAACATCAAATTAGCATTCATTATAATTGTCTGGCGCTATACCACTTGAATTTCGACCGTAAATAGAAACCGGAGAGTGGCTATAAAAGCAGTCCGAAATCAGACAGAATTCAGTGAACTAATTAAAGTAGCACAATGAAGGTGTACGCTTATATAACTTTCGTCCTGGCTTTGTTGGCCGCGGCTTTTGGTGAGTATTACTATTTATGTGTGCCACTGGATTTCGAGAGGCTTATTCCTATAATATTCCTTCCACATTTCAGCTAATCCCAGTCCGGAGCCAAATCCCGAACCTCATGATTATAAAAATGGCTAACTAGTGACTACATACATATATGTTTGTGAATAATGGTTGAGCGACTCAAAAATAAATGAAGACGGCAATTTAAAAGTTGAGTATTTCATTTCGGGGAACATTGATTCTTTTTTCAGTTAGAATGCTACTGAAACAACAAAAATCAAAAGTGTTTACAAGTTCAAATCGATATACATAAATTTGACTACTGAAAGCAAAAATTTATTGGCAATTAATAAAATACAACAACAGTGTATAAGAATTATGGCAACTGCTCTGGCAGAGGGGTAAAGGTGAGTTAATTATACAAACCCGAGGCACCAGAGCTCGGTAAGGAGTACTTTTTTTACGAACTCTGTTTCGCATTCGGAAAGGTTTCTTCACCACTTTTTACTTTGACTAAAAAAAAGTTTCAACTATGAAGAAGATAAGTTAGTGGATTGATAGACCATGTAATTCTGAAGCTACAATAAAAATTTCAAGTAAATCGCTTAAGAAGTGAAGATACATACATATATAGAAGTTATGTTTCTGGCAGTTTTTCAAAATATAATTTTCGTATAGCACCATTTAAAGGTGTACATATCGACTGGAGCGCGCTATTAACAATGCCCAGTAAATGTGCATTAACTTCCTTAATTTGAAGGTCCCTTGCTTCTTGGCATATTCTCAAGTTGTTGTTGACATTTTATGGATAAAAAATTTCTTTTTTCGGAATTAGCCCTAATATGATGCAATGTAGTTAGTAGATTAGAAAGCCGAAATGTATTTAATTATTGAAATGCTGCCCTTAGTCAACTAAAGATTTTGTATAGGCATGATATTTATTTTCAACATACACACACTCACACAAGCATGCATTTACAATGCACTGAAAAGCACACAAATAGGCTAATATTTGCTTGAATTGGCCCTTTTTGATAAAGGCTCGAGTCAGCTACTCTATAATCTGGAGCAATCTGTGATTTTCAACTGTATACGCAGCAATGGAATTCCAAATAATGAATGGCAAGTAAAGGTAATGCAAGGAGGGAAATCCAAGTTCGTAACCTATTGATAATGCCTATAACTGTGCCAGGGCGATTTGAGTGAGGATTGGAGGAGCGATAATGTGCCTTGAATTATTCAGTTGTGCATTGAGGCAATCTACGGTATAAATGTGCAGCCCATTTTCCAGAGAGAACATTGCAACATTTCAGTAGGAACAATGAAGATCTACGCTTACATTGCCTTCGTCTTGGCTACACTGGCCGTAGCTTTCGGTTAGTTCTACTGCTTAATTGCCTTGGAGCTACTTTAAGAATATTTACTAATAATTTCCTTTGGTATTTTAGCTAATCCCGAGCCCAAGCCTGAGCCCAATTGGGGCGGTGGTGGCGGCGGCGGCGGTGGTGGTGGCGCTTTCGGTGGAGGTGGCGGCGGTGGTGGCGGTGGTGGTGCCTATGGCGGTGGTGGCGGCGGTGGCGGCGGTGGATGGGGAAAGTAAACATGTTCTCCACTGCGGTTTTAGTTCCATTGTTGTCTGCTCAAGCCTTTCTTTATATATGTATATTTTCTAAGTACTGTGCGTAAGATTTGAATACAAGAAATATAATTTTTATACATATTAAACGAAATTTTATGTTTTTATGTCACACTCGAAACGGTTTCAGAGTTTCCTCATTATGCTTCAACTAATTGGAAAGGTATTTGGAAAGTAAGTCCATTATAGATGGCGGTTGAAGTTCTACTGCTATCTAAAAATGCTAGTCAGATAAAATTCACAAAAATCACAATTTTGTATTTGGTGTCTATTGATATTTTTCGTATAAATTCATATTTTGATGCTACGAAAAATTACAAGCGAAAAGCAAATCAATTGCTACTATCAATTCGGAATTGGGCTGTGTGTTAACAATATTTAAGAATATATTAGTTTATTCCACAGAATTTTCAGAAGTACCTACCCAAAAAATATTTTCCTTACCTCAATCGAAAATATCTGCTATCTTCTGGCTTAACTGGCCGTATTTTAGGTTGGTTTCATGTTGCTGGTTGCAATGGATGAGGAATTAAGTTCGTTCTTTAACGCGCTTAAAGATCTGCTGCTGTATCTCTGTGAATAAATAACTACAAGTTTGCAAGCCCATAAAGTATTTTCGTATTAATAAAGATTTTCTATACACGATGTATAGTGAATGATTTTTGAGGGCGACCATTCTTAATCACCAACAGTTCGAAATAGATGTTTGATCAATTGCCAAAAGGCAATTTTTTTTTTAATTTTATAAAATGAAAGAATAGTTTTTATTCGGACTGACTTGCCAAAGAGAAATGACAATACTTAGTTGTCTATTTCTGTTCTGAAACAAAGCAATTTTAAGTGTACAACAACAAAGAATTAGAATTATTGCTCACATGGGCAGGTCATATAGCTATTTCGGTTTTTGCCAGAAAACCTCATCAGTGACTTTTAATGTGAATTCTAATAATTTCTAAACGACTAATTACTCGAAATAGAAGCATTAATGGTAAAGTCTGTGAAACGTAGGAGTTGAACCATGAACCTATGACGTAGTAAACGAATGTGCTAACCTTCACACCATCGGACTGGACGACTCTGCGCTGACAAACATCACAGTTACCTGCTGTCTATATCAAACGCATAGTGTTTGTTGCTATTGTACACTGTCTAATGCAATTGTTTTTGCCCTCTATTTCGAGTAATTAGTCGTTTAGAAATTATTAGAATTCACATTAAAAGTCACTGATGAGGTTTTCTGGCAAAAACCGAAATAGCTATATGACCTGCCCATGGAAGCAATAATTCTAAATCTTTGTTGTTGTACACTTAAAATTGCTTTGTTTCAGAACAGAAATAGACAACTAAGTATTGTCATTTCTCTTTGGCAAGTCAGTCCGAATAAAAACTATTCTTTCTAACATTCAAGCTGCCGAATAAACATAAACTCGTATAAATTTTATAAAATTTAAAAGCCTGCAAAATTTCTGTCTATAAATTTTTTCCACTTATTTTATAATTTTCTGGATTGGACGCACCTGCAATTGAAAGTATAACGAGCTCTGTATATCTAAAAGAATAGAATTGTGGCGCCTTCTCTTGCGATTAATTGGCAACTTTGTCTTTGGGTTGTTGCAGCTTTTTAAACCTGTTCGGGGCCGGCTATAGAATAATTTTATAGATCTTTAGATAGAAAGAGATATTATATGATGATAAAAATAGAAATTTATAGAATATTAGTATGAACCTGTAGAAACTATTGTAGTTGTTGTATCATGCTAATCACATTCCAACTGGATTGATACTAACTGTTCAGATTATATCTGTAAAGAAGAAAGCCGAACATGGCTAAAGTTGAAATATCTATTGCTTGGTATACATTTTCCTCTTACTATAATAGAAGCTACCAGTTGACGGTTTGCAACAAATCTACTTGTATAAATCGATTATCATAAAGAAGGTGATTGTCATAGGAATGACATTGATTAAAGGTGTTAGGCGCAATTAAACCTTGCATCTAGAAACTGCAGAGTGGATATAAAAGCAGCCCCACATCGGACAGAAATCAGTAAACCACCAAGTTTGAACAATGAAGGTCTACGCTTATATATCTTTCGCCTTGGCCATTTTGGCCGTCGCTTTCGGTGAGTATTACCACTCAATTGTGAGATTGAATATTGAAAGACATTTTATTTGAATCCTCGTTCTATCCTCGTTTTATCCACTTAGCTAATCCCGCTCCGGAGCCTAATCCTGCACCTAATCATGGTGGTTCGCACGGCGTCGATCTTATTGATTGGTAGCTCCAAAGAGTATAAGGACAAACTCCCAATAAACGCTGACTTCTGCATATAAATTTTGTTCACAACTTTAATAAGTTCGGATAGCAATAAATAAAAATTTGAGGCCTTAAAACTTGTTTCATTTGCTCTAAAATAGCGATAAACAATGCAGTTTAATTGGCTGCTAAAATAAAAAAGATTGAAGTTGCACATTGTTAAAAATATTTAGGTGCATCATAGGATACAAGAGGATATCGAGAGGAGTTGGCTTAAACGAAATTTCTGGTCCAATAAAAATGTTCGCGATTGCTGAAATATGAGTGCGAAGAAAAAAGTCTCTCGATTAGAATTTCACCCCACATTGTAGCAAATCAATATGTGTTTATAATACAATAAATAATAATAATTATAAATACTTAATACTTTTTTCCTTTATTCTGCTTTGATAAAAATAACAAACAGACGAACTGCGTAAATAGCTGTTCCAGTTAGGGATGGGCGATATATCGATGGGTATTACGCGAATCGTTACTTTGAGCTGAAGTAACAACAACATTTCGTCATTATTAAAAAAATATTTGTGGTACTATTGATAGCAAAAGTCGATCGATTTCATTAATCTATAAAAATTATATATACATATGTATGTATATATTTGGGTTTCAAATTACATCGTTTTGCGATGCTTTTTTTTGTTATGAAATATGTCGAAGCTTAAGAAGAAGATGCATATATTTTCATATAAAAGTTGGGAATTAAATAACGCAATAAAATTCTATTATTTTTAAAGGATTGGTTTTTTATTTTTGCAACTACTTTTCATCAGCCCAGAATATCTGCTCCGAGGTGTTACATTTTACGCATCAATAAACCTTGCCTTGTTAATATAGGAGCAGGACAAAACCCCGTACAACATTTGGAAAAAATTATGACCGATCATATCTTAATATATAAAAACGTTTGTGCGTATGTATGTCGCAGCATCACGGCTGAACCACAGAAGCGATCGACCTTATACTCACAACATATGTTCGTGTGGTGCTCTGAATGGTTTGTTTTCATGTTAGACCTTCCTAAGTGTTGCCACGGTGGCGGTTTTTCGAAAATTCTTCTTTATGGACCGATTTGGCTCAGATTCACACCATATAATATTAAAGTTGACAGAAAGTCGTTGACAAAATTTGAACCCGATAATTGTTGTCGGGGTGGAAATATTCACGAAAACGTATTCTCCTGTGCATAATTTTCATATTTTTAAAAAAATTCCTACCATAATTGATATACTTTCAAAACAAATCTTAAAATAAAATAATTATTTTAGGCAGAACAACGTTTGCCAGGACAGCTAGTATTAGGTATAAGTGTGCAGATGCTACAATTTCTAGAGGCTAATGCAAAAATGGAAAATCCCAAAAGCGCAAATAATCGATG
Organism: Neria commutata; assembly: GCA_963457695.1. Taxonomy (NCBI): domain Eukaryota; kingdom Metazoa; phylum Arthropoda; class Insecta; order Diptera; family Micropezidae; genus Neria; species Neria commutata. Next base: position 39,341,762 of record OY735247.1, on the reverse strand, counting down.
GCAACCAAAAAGCTATACACTAATTGGAAAATCCAAGTTCATAACCCGATGATAAGCATACGGGTGCTCCGATTGAGTAGACAATTCAGTTTCAGTTTACGCTGAAGGAAGTCTCCAATTTTGACTATAAAACCGGGTTCCAGTTCCCAGAGACATCATTCAATTCTTTCAGTGGAACAATGAAGATCTACGCTTACATTGCCTTCATCCTGGCTTTACTGGCCGTAGCAATGGGTTGGTTCTACTGCTTAATTGCTCTACAGGATCTTAGTGAAATATAATAATGTAAATTTCTTTTCTATGTTTTTTAGCTAATCCTGTTCCCGAGCCAAATTGGGGTGGTGGTGGCGGCGGCGGTGGTGGTGGTGGCGCATTCGGAGGAGGTGGTGGCGGCGGTGGTGGTGGGGGCGGATTTGGAGGAGGTGGTGGTGGCGGCGGCGGCGGCGGTTGGGGAAAGTAAACTCTATTCCACGGCCATTAAAATTTTATTGCGGCAGAACATATTTGTATTCTTTTCTTATAAGTAACAAAATAATAAAAATATAAAAAATTGCACAAACATGCATCTTTTCTAAATAGAAGTCTTAATCTTTTCTGGGCTGATTAGACTCAGTTTTTTTTATACTTGACCCCGAATTCGACCGTCAACTGCTTTGAAAAACCAGACTCTTCGCAATCTGCTCTTATTCCTTTCATTCTATTTTCTACAATCTTCTTTGAGATTAGTCTTTGAGCGATAAGAACTGCTCAACTCTGCCGGTATGTTGACCTAGACAAGTTCGTGAATACGTTCTCATGTTCGTGGCGGTGTGCTATCAGCGCGGTATTCCCAGATTGCAGGCAAATCGTCATTGGTCATATGTTGCATACATATGTATGAGCTCTTAAGTGGAATACATATGTATTTAGAATGTATCTTAAGCAGGCTGAAAAGCGAATACAAAGATAACCATTATGTGTAGGCGACCTGCGGCCGATCGATGGCGCTATAAAAGCGCTTGGACGAGCTCACAGCAGCATCATTCAGAATACCACTGGCATTATGAATATACTGGCATTCTTAGGATTTCTACTTGCCTTGCTGGCTGTGGCTTTCGGTAAGTAGCAAAAAGGATGAAGCATCTTTTCAAATATTCGAAGTAATTAAATTTTCTTTCGTCTTTTTGCAAATGCAGGCCATCCCAATCCCGAACCAAATCCTGAACCCTTCCCCGGTGGTGGCGGCGGCGGCGGCGGAGGTGGCGGCTATGGTGGTGGCGGCGGCGGTGGTGGCGGCGGCGGAAAGTAAACTGCCTAACTTGCTGATGGATCCGATTAACGCTGGCTATGTACTAAAACCACAATTCGATATTTAAATAAACATTAAAGAAGAAACAAAATATAGTGTCTTGACTGTTCTTGATTACAGGATAATGAGTGATATACAAACTGTTGCAAATAGAAAAGCCTTTAAATAGTAGACCTTTTTGACTTGTATGATGGAATTTGGATGCTACATGCAGTTTCTCTCAACGGCTCAGCAGTTTTTTGTCTGATTTTGGATTGTTCTTTTAACAATTACTCAACTTTCAGATTATGCTTATCTTAAGGATTTTCATTTACACTCAAAGTTATTGAACATTTTTTGCCCATAAGGTTTCTCATATTAGCTTAAAATGGCAAATGCAAATGCCACAAAATCAAAGACGAAGCTACTAATTGCTAATGTTAGCCTTTTTTGTTAGTTTGCCTTTAAAAGGCGGGCCCTGTCATTGCTGTTGTCGAATAGTAAATTTCAAATTTTGAATAGTCTGTCAGATTCTAGATTTCACTTCCGAGTGAAATTAAAATGAAATCACTTCAAAATCGCTTCTTGGTGTTCTACATATCACTTTAACTCGCTCAATTCCACACGTTTTTATACCCTACACCTATGGTAATAGGGTATAATAACTTTGTGCCAAAATTGTAACGCTTTAAAGGAGCCTTCCTAGGTATAGACATAAGTATATAGAAATGATCAGAAAAACTTTCTCTTTTCATTTCCGGTTGTCCGTCTGTCCGTCTGTCCGTCTGTCTGTCTGTCTGTCTGCGTGTACGCAAAAAAAGAAAGAAGGAGTTGTTCGATTTGGACCAAATTTAGTACACAGTCACAGTAAACCTCGGGTTAGGTAAAGTGTTAAAATTATTCAAATCGGTCGAAGGATACGCCCCCAATGGACCTATAAGTCCCTCTACCTCGGGTTTTTTGCGATCAAATTGCTGTAATTTGTCTAATTACTCATTGAAAAGAATAATACTTGGTAGTCAAGTTAAGGGGGCGGTCATCTATGTCATACGAAAAAATGGGCGTGGTCCGCCCACTATATAGGCAGCAGAATTTTTCCGGTAAAATGGCTCCCAATTGACTAGTTACGAATATAAATGAATGAAATTCGGTTCCCAAGTTGATATATAGGTCTTAGATGCCATACAAGAAAATGGGCGTGGTCCGCCCACTATATAGGCGATAAACAAAAAATCTTCTTAACTTCCATAATATATACACCAGAGAGTCCAGATTTGGTTACTTCGTTCCTGGTAGGAATATCTTTTAATTCTCCAGAAATGGGCGTGGTCCGCCCACCATGGGGGCAGTAAAATAAATATGCCGATAACATCTGTTGTACACTCGCCAGAGCATCAATATTTGGCATGTATAGTCCTATTAGGTATATCTTGTAGTCTGCCAAAAATGGGCATGGTCCGCCCACTATGTAGATTGTAAATCAAATGCACCCACAATTTCAGTGAATTATCACCCCACTTGGGAACATGGTGTAGGGTATTACTCTGTCGGTGAAACCCGACTGATACTTCCTTACTTGTTATACCCTACACCTATGGTAATAGGGTATAATAACTTTGTGCCAAAATTGTAACGCATTAAAGGAGCCTTCCTAGGTATAGACATAAGTATATAGAAATGATCAGAATCACTTTCTCTTTTGATTTCCGGTTGTCCGTCTGTCCGTCTGTCCGTCTGTCTGTCCGTCCGTCTGCGTGTACGCAAAAAAAAGAAAGAAGGAGTTGTCCGATTTGGACCAAATTTGGTACACAGTCACAGTGAACCTCGGGTTAGGTAAAGTGTTAAAATTAGTCATATCGGTTAAAGGACACGCCCACAATGGGCCTGTAAGTCCCACTACCTCGGGTTTTTTTTCGATTAAATTGCTATAATTTGTGTAATTACTCATGGAAAAGAATAATACTTGGTATTAAAGTTAAGAGAAAGGTCTTCTATATCTCACGAAAAAATGGGCGTGGTCCGCCCACTATATAGGCGGCAAAATTTTGTCGGTAAAATGGCTCCCAATTGACTAGTTACGAATATAAATGAATGAAATTCGGTTCCCAAGTTGATATATAGGTCTTAGATGCCATACAAGAAAATGGGCGTGGTCCGCCCACTATATAGGCGACAAACAAAAAATCCTCTTAACTTCCATAATATATACACCAGAGAGTCCAGGTTTGGTTACTTCGTTCCTGGTATTAATATCTTTTAATTCTCCAGAAATGGGCGTGGTCCGCCCACCATGGAGGCAGTAAAATAAATATGCCGATAACATCTGTTGTACACCTGTCAGAGCATCAATATTTGTCATATATAGTCCTATTATGTATATCTTGTAGTCTGCCAAAAATGGGCGTGGTCCGCCCACTATGTAGGTTGTAAATCAAATGCACCCACAATTTCAGTGAATTATCACCCCACTTGGGATCATGGTGTAGGGTATTACTCTGTCGGTGAAACCCGACTGATACTTCCTTACTTGTTGAAAATGAATTCCGAGTGATTTTGCATATTCTTGAAACTGAATTCACTAAAACAAGTAAGGAAGCAATCAGTTGGGTTTCACCGACAGAGTAATACCCTACACCATGTTCCCAAGTAGGGTGATAATTCACTGAAATTGTGGTCGTATTTGATTTACAACCTACATAGTGGGCGGACCACGCCCATTTTTGGCAGACTACAAGATATACCTAATAGGACTATACATGCCAAATATTAATGCTCTGACAGGTGTACACCAGATGTTATCGGCATATTTATTTTACTGCCCCCATGGTGGGCGGACCACGCCCATTTCTGGAGAATTAAAAGATATTCCTACCAGGAACGAAGTAACCAAATCTGGACTCTCTGGTGTATATATTATGGAAGTTAAGAGGATTTTTCGTTTATCGCCTATATAGTGGGCGCACCACGCCCATTTTCTTCTATGGCATCTAAGACCTATATATCAACTTGGGAACCGAATTTCATTCATATATATTCGTAACTAGTCAATTGGGAGCCATTTTACCGAAAAAATTTTGCCGGCTATATAGTGGGCGGACCACGCCCATTTTTTCCTGAGATATAGAAGACCTACCTCTTAACTTGAATACCAAGTATTATTCTTTTCCATGAGTAATTACACAAATTATAGCAATTTAATCGAAAAAAACCCGAGGTAGTGGGACTTATAGGTCCATTGGGGGCGTATCCTTCGACCGATTTAAATAATTTTAACACTTTTCCTAACCCGAGGTTCACTGTGACTGTGTACCAATTTTGGTCCAAATCGGACAACTCCTTCTTTCTATTTTATCCGAACACGCAGACAGACAGACAGACAGACGGACAGACGGACAGACAGACAGACGGACAGACGGACAGACGGACAACCGGAAATCAAAAGAGAAAGTGATTCTGATCATTTCTATATACTTATGTCTATACCTAGGACCGCTCCTTTAATGCGTTACAATTTTCGCACAAAGTTATTATACCCTATTACCATAGGTGTAGGGTATAAAAATGTGAATTGAAACCACTCGGTTTCTAAAACAGCAAAAACATTTTCAGTCGGTTTTAAATGCACTTCCAATTTTACTTTCTCACGGTTTCTGGAAGCTGGCTGAGTGATTCGGTTTTTGATCAGCTTTACCGTGTTTATTTAAAAAATGTAGCAAGCCAAGGTTTCGTTCTACATGCTGTAGCGTCACCTAAATATATGTAATTATGTATCTTTGGTCGCAAACCATAACAGCCTAACTCGAGTTAGGACCAAATTGAGTTTTTAATGGCATCGTGTTCAGCGTGTTCAAATATATTTGCTATAAAATGCGCATGCTTGTATCTTTTTTAGTATGCAAACTATCCATCAAAAACCTACTTAAAAGCTTTCATATATATAAGTAGGTATGTAGGCACTGCAGTGAGAAATGGAAACTTTAAAAAGCATATGCCATTTCTAATGATATACAAACAAGCATTTTGTAGGCCCGTTCTTTAAAGAACTAAGATGCCAGCAAAGCCCACATACCGCAATACGGCCTATACATTGTGACCAAAATTTATACGTACATACATACTGATATTCTACTTGTACAATTTTGTTGTTGTTGGTTATAATTTTCAATATAAATATACATATATGCTAATCAAAATTTGTGATGGTATTTAACAATGCTTTTAAAGGTGCTAATTAGTGGTTATATTATGGCATTTTGTTTTGACAGACATTCAAATGAGTTGCAGAGTTGTATTAGCTTTATACCTAATTCAAAGGATGGTTAAGTAAGCACTGCAAAATTGCCATTAGGAACATCGTAAACTGAATCTGCCATTCTTTTATATGTATATAATATCTTTTTGATATGTTTCAAGAATGAATTATTATTTTACTCTTTCTAATTTTACAATATAGCTTGATTTATAGCATTAGACATAATCACAGCTCCGTGGTATTAACTGTGACAATTGTGCTAGTGAAATAGCAAAGAAAATACAACGAAGCAAAGAATATAATGCTCTTAATGAGTAGAAAATATGTGCTTGTAGTATAGTGTACCAACATTATGCAATGCATTTTTTACCTTGGGAAAGTTAATCTTAGTCGATTCGACGAAAAATATTTGCCTTTTTAAAAAGTTGCTATTGAAAGTAAATTTAAATATACTAAATACACGTGTATTCTTTTCTTGAAAAATTTCTTTGTAAATAAATTCGTCAAATCGACCAAGATTAGCAACAGCGCATGTAAAAGCCTTTCTTAGTAGAAAAACTCAAAATTTTCTGTATATGATTTTCTACAAACTCTTTCTACCTTTTCCTGTTGTTCTTCTACAGAATGTGTACCATTTTCTGTGTCACAGTATGCGATTAGTTATGGAATTTCACAAAGGACTATTCTCTTTCGCAGACATACTTGAAACTTTCGACTACATTCAACTACAAAATTCCCTTTAAATTTGTTTTCTTTATAGTAGAACTACATTTGAATTTATTTGGAAAAGAAAACATTTCAACCTTGCGGAATTTGCAGGCAGCTGCGTGGGAAAACTGCCTCTGGGAACGGCATTGAATTTCAGACAATGGCCTCGAGACAATGTACTCGCTATGCAGCCTGCAGGATTGTCAAAAATTTTATGCTCTCACGAATTTTGGGTTAGTTTGACCTTGCAAAGATGAACGGCTTGCCTGTGCGATAATGGCGACCCTGCCTGAATACACAGTTTGTACCTAAATGTTAGACTGTCGAGTGTGCTATCGCATTTCATAAAAGAATGTAAATAAGCATATACCTACTTACATATGTATGTATGTATGTATGCTTGTATGTACATATGTATGTGTGAGTGAAGTGTGAAATAGCATAGTCTACACTTCGCTGATCTTCAGCTAATATATACAACGGGCCCAACAACAAATTCATAAAACAAAATTTGGAAGTCCCTCGCTGTCACAGCTCAACTATCATTATTTGTTTGCTCTTCTGCTCTCTTATCAATCGGTCGCACTATATAAGCGTGCGTGTCAGCGCTGCAGAGCATCAGTCAGTCAAAAAAGTCGCACTATGAAGATATTCGCATTGTTGGGATTCCTGCTGGTTCTGTTGGCTGTGGCTGGCGGTAAGTTTGGCAATATTTGAGTTGTGTTTCAAATTGAAAGAACTGTTGCATGTGTTTTGCGTTTGGAATGTAGCTCTGCCGCATCCTGAACCAATGCCCGGCGGCGGTGGCGGTGGTGGTGGTGGCGGTGGCGGTGGCGGAGGTGGTGGTGGCGGCGGTGGCGGTGACGACGATGACTACGGCGGCGGTGGCGGCGGCGGCGGTGGCGGTGGAAAATGAAATGCCACTCTAACGGCTAGAAGATCGGCTCGCTGCTCTAAAATGACTTGTAGAATAAGCGCAATTTAATAGAATAATTTTAATGAAAATAAGCTACAACAATAAAGATTTGAAGATGTTTCAACATATTTTAAACGAAATAATAGTGTATTTTTGCAGTTCTTCTGGAAATAGAGGGCAAGCAATAAATTAATATAACTTTCATAAAGCAGTTATGCTAAATATTTTGGCGCATGATTTTAAAATGTTAAAATGTTAATTTAATACGTGCCCTTTCCAAGAAATAATTTTTGAATATACTAATTCGAAATCTTTGCGACATGCCGGTTCCTTGTGCATCTCTTTGTATATAGTATTTCGAACAAGTTGGTATGACGTTTATGCAGAAGTCTCATAAAAAGACTATCGTTTGAGAATTCGTTGGGGTGACCTATTTTTTGCTGATCGTGCTCACACTGGATAGGAAATTTTCTTGCATTAAAAGCAACCAACCTGAGCAAAGCACGGAGCAAAGTGTACGGCAAACTGTGCCTCATTTAAAATATAAAACCAAAGTACGCGCTAATTCACATAGTTTCGCAGCTCGAACTCCGGCAGAGATGCGAAGGGTTCTTCCCTGAACGGCAGCAACAACTGGCTTTAGTCAGTTGAGCCAGGCAGGGAGTGTTGTGGGCTCAGGAGGCGGCGTGTATGCTGAGAACAACAACACAAAATATAACTTTCCAGTAGGAAAGCAAGCATCCGTCTTTCAGGCGGAAGTCTTTGCAGTCCTAAGGAATATGGGGCTTCGTCAGCGAGAGTAGATGGTCTGGCAAGAGTATTTGCATCTGTAGCGACAGTCAGGCTACACTTAAGATCTTGCTCAACCCAATCACCACCTCCAAGAGTGTAAAGCTAAGCTAAACAGCGTAGGCTTTCACAAATCACTCGCCCTTCTTTGGTTACCAGGACACTTCAGCATGTCCGAAAATGAAGTGTCCGATGAATTTGTAACTTTGCAGCTTCGTTCTGAAGATCACTTTCTGGGCCCTTAGCCTGCCATAATCCACGCTCAAAACGTCTTTTGACAACTGGATTCATTCGCAACACGGTCTGGGATGGACCGGTCTAGCTGGTTGTAGACAGACGAAGCTCCTGCTTCCAAGCGTCGACTAAAGAAAATCAACATTTCTTGGGTCTCTTAAGAGTAAGTGTTGGTAAGTTGGCGTGTTATGGCTCTGACAGCATCTGTGAGCGCTGTCCGAAGGACGAGGTTACCCCCGCCCGACTCTTGTGCGAGTTTTCCGCCTTTTACAGGTCGCAAATACAGTTGTATTGTCAGATGTGATGAGAACAAGCCAAATACGTTCCTTGCCACCAGCTACTTAAAATTCTCCGATTTGCAAAAACATCAGGAAGATTTCAGTAAATGGAATTCACTCATCAGTACAATGGACAAATGTAATGCGCTGATAATTTTTCTTATTCCGAAAAAAACGAACTCAATCAGTGAAAATTATCTGAACTATAAGATTCACTTTAATCGATTTGAAATTAGCACGTTGTTTTTGCATTGAAATTTAAGTGCACATTTATATAGGAATTGCATTTTTTTAACATTTCTCATATAACAAAGTAGTACATACCTTGAGGTATAATTTTAAACATAATTAAATGAAAATAAACATATTTACAGATTTCGATATATATGTATATATGTACGGGTACAGCAAAGAATCGTTGTGGAGCTTATTTTTCTTAGCTTCAGCGACCTCGAGATCCTCCACGCCCCCTATATCCTCCATATCCTCCGTATCCTCCATATCCTCCGTATCCTCCATATCCTCTACCACCATAATATCTACCACCTCCTCCTCTTCCACCTCTACCGCCTCTGCCACCCCTGCCACGGAATTGCGCCTGGCAGATCAGTAAGCAACTGAACAGCAAGAAAAACAGCAAATGTAACTTCATCTCGAGAAATGATGCGATTTTCCCGCTAAACGTGCCTTTTTATAGTTTTCACAAATGAAGATGAGTTGAACACTTCAGTGCTTTGGCTTTTCATCGATTCTTCTGTGGGGAACAGTTTGACCTTGTAATAAATGCATATGCAACAACAGTAAGTCACAAAATTGAGCGCGCACTTATAGTCTTACTGTCTTTGTAGAGTCAGCCTGCAGCCAAGTTGCTCCAACGGAAAGATTCAAAACCGCGCAATTTGAATTTCGAATAGCATCAGCGGAATATATATAACAGACACACATTTGGTCAATATAACTAACATTCATGTAAACAAATCATTTTCAAAATGTAACACATAAAGACTGTCAGAGTCCGGTCCATCGATTTTAAAATCGTTTCAATGCAAATTTTAAAGAAATTTATTTTCTATGAAACTAAAGAAATTAATTTTCTATGAAACTTTTAGCAGATAGTGTTCCGTGTAAAAAACATTTCAGTAATTTCAAACAATAAATAAGAAAGTTAATTAATCAATTCCAAGGTTTTCTGGTGAAAACGTGAGTTGTACATTTCAAATAGTGCTCTGAACTTGTGTTGTTGTTGAATTCATCGAAAATAGATATAATCAGAGATATTACCGCAGATGCCGATACTTCACAGATTGGCACATGAGACGGCACGAACATTTAAATTACAGATTTATTCACAAATTGCTAAGTTAATAGTCGCTGGGTATACAGTATGCCCCGCTTAATTGATATGCATATATTTTCCCGCATAATTATACATGCACACATCCATAGGTACATACATACATATGTGCATATATTCAACGCGCTACAACGCATCTATCCGAGAGTAAGGCCTAGCTTTCTGGCATTAATTTATGTGTGCTTGTTCTTCTTTAGCACAAGTTAAGTGCATTTACAAATTTACTCCTTTGTCTTACCTGAACGGGATTGGGAAGCTTTATTTTTAAGGCAAAGACTACTCTCGGAGAGTTGAAAATTTTTAGCAATTGATGGTAACAATTTGAAAAATTTATTCTGCTTTAAAGATGATATGTGTCTGGTGGGCATTGAAAAAGCGATCTCTTGCATCAGAGACCGAGCACCCACTGCTGCGGCAATCTCAATCCGATTAAATGGTCTCGCTCCATAATTGGCTAAAAGCGTGCTAATCGGTTGACCAGAACAACAACAACATAGGTCAGATACTGAATGATATGACTTTTGTTGGCAGCAACAGCAAGCGATGAAAAAATTGCCTGCATATTAAACCGAAAATCGTGCAATTTAATTGAAGTTCACTTAACTGGGGATTACTGTAATTATGAAATTAGAGGCAGTTGTAACGACAGCTACGATCGATGGGTGGTGATTCAATAGAACTGATTTGTGATTACAAAGAGAATAAATTGCTTTCAGCAGCACTGAATATGTCAGAGACGCCTAGAAATATCGAAAATGATAAGAATGTGATGAAATATAGCGGAATGTATCTTAGACTTAGTAAGTAAGTAATGCATTTATTTCTACATTTTGCGTTGAATACAATTCAAAAAGATATTATTTCACGTACATATATACAAAAAGAAATAAATTTACGACTGTGACATCTTCGTCGTTAGTCGGAAAAACTTGGTTATCAACTTAAATTTTAACATTTCAGCCTTAATCAATTAATTAAATTCTGAGATCAAAAATTTACGGTATTTTAAAGCATTGAGAATATAATATGCTAGATTTTGCCACATAGCTCTCCATTTAGCGTTTTTATTACTTCGATTTCTGATAAGGTTGTTCTGTGCAGCCATTTCTGCCGAAATTCCCTTAGCGCTGGGCACCTTCCAATAAAGTGCTGTATGTTTTCATCTTCCTTTAAGTTGCATAACGTGCAAAATTTGGTCCTTGTCTTAGACTTAGTATAGGATGAACATATGTACAAGTATATAGAATGGTCAAACATTCAAAATATAGCAACGGATATGCAGTTGGGGAATGAAATTAAATTCCAGAACTACAAAAGTGCATACAGTCTACGTTTTATGAAGAACATATTCCTAATGCACGTAAATATGTAAATAAAATGCAATAAAATGCTTAAAATGTACCCAAAATAATTATTTGTGTTTTACTATGAACGCGTATATACCGAAATGTCTGGCACCTTGGAGCTGGTAGCCAGTTGGAAAATGGACAGCTAGAAAAGTGTAATTGATAGAAGTGCTCGCATTTCAAATAATATATGTATATATGTATAATATTTAGAGCAGATTATACGGCTATTAAACAGTTCAACAGTGAATACATATAGTCCAAGTGGTACACTTGGAGCAAAAGCTGATGCATTCGAACTAATGTAAAAAATTTTGTTGAAGAACAACAATAAACACAAAGTCAATAAAATTTAAATACATGTAAGCTGTAATAAGTTATTAATTTGCAGGGAAGCGAAAGGGAAGAAGCAAAGCGAAGTTGATTCCAATAACACGTCTCATACAGAATCTCACACACAACGGCAACAATTCGCAGGAGGCAGTGCTATGGAGCTACTGCTGCTACTACCGATGTTGACGGCTCTAGTCATGCTAGACATTTTCGCTCTGTCGGAGTTGATACAAGTTCTGCTGCGCTAGTAAGTGATGACCTCAGTGATAGTGCAACCCTCTATGCTGAAATTCTTTATAATATGCACTCTAGTACAAGAGTGTATAACAAACATTATGGGTTGCGAATATATAACTTACCAGTTGATGACTAAGGAGGATACTTCGGGATTGACCACGCAATTCATAAATATAAGCACTTCACTTTTCAGATGCTCATGCTGGATGCTGGACTCGATTCTTATAAGAAAATTAGCCGCTATGCTGAATCATACATAACTAAATTATGGCATATTTAGTTTTATAAAAAAAGCAGGTTAACCTGCTGCTTTACAATTTACGATCAACTACTGCTCTTCGATTCGTAGAAATTGAAAAAATTATATATTCGCATTAATTATTGCCTTTGTTGTTGTCAGCCAAGTGTGGCAGATCTTCAGATCTGTAATCGGATTTGCATCAACAAATCATAAAATTGTGTCTGTTCGCGTCGCAACCTGATTTCGCAGCTATGCAGAATTGTTTACTTTAGAAATTGTTGACGATTAAATATGCCAAAGATTGTTTTGTATCTTCTCAACAAAGCTTGACGCATTAATTCTTTGACGTTAATTTAAAAAAATGCAATTTTATCTTTGAAAAATAAAATTTAGGCTTGATTCAAAAAGTGTAGCCAAAAATAAATACTGAGTAGTGGTTTTTAATAAGTATTTTTTTTTGCAGAATGCTGAAGAACACATTCACTGAGAGTATAGCGGAATACTTGTAGGTTATATACTCTCGTATATACTCTCTTCGCCTGACCTAAATGGCAGGAAATTTCAGTAAACAAAAGGTTAACAATGCGAGATTATATATATTATTTAAAAGAGAAAGGTTACCCCATTCCCATGAGGAAGATTACACCCTAAGATGTGCCTCTCTGTTCCTCATAAAGCTATTGCCAAAAAGCTATTGTACTGTTCAGACGAAAACCTTTTTATCGTAGCCAGACAACGGTCCTAATTCAAAAGTTCAGAAAATGCCGCAATGTTCTTCCACTTTAATGAAAACCAAATATTTAGTTAAAAATAAATCGTTTGTGTATTTTGAGAAGTGAGGATTGAATTTGAATTTGGTCCGAAATAATAATTTTAGAAAACAAGGAGTCAGCAACGTCAGTTTCAGCAGTCCAGATGATCTGATGTTTATCCGCTGCTACCGCCCTTGCCGCCACTGCTGCTGCCACCGTCCTTGCCAGGGCTACCGCCAGCACCTAAGAGATCGGTGTCGTCCAACCAGCCACCACCGCCGCCGCCACCACCACCACCACCGGGAGTAGCTGGAATTTAGAAAAGAATGTATTCGTACTGTTAATTACCTATCTTCCTCGTAGGGCGAGTTGCCTGTGGAACTCACCTAAGGCCACGACCAGCAAGGCCAGGATAAAGGCTATAAATGCGAAGATCTTCATTGTTGCAAGAGAATTGTTTGAATGATCTTCAATAGCAATGGGTCTGCTATTTATACCAAAAATATATTGAACATGCACAGCCCAATCCAAGGCGACAATGTCAGGGGGACGCATTGGCCATAAAAAGCAAACGTTCCAGACGGATAACTATTATCAAATTATCACAATTCAAACTTGTTTACTCTACAATGCGAAATTGTTGACATTCGAATATATGCAAAAGAACTACACGAGCTTGCTAACAAATATTAATTGCATATTCATTGAACACTTTCGTGGCGATTTCATTTTGGTTTGTCACTTTTTACTTTTATTGGTGCTATGGCATATATTTGCTATACAAGTATTTCTGCTATTCGCAAAATTTTGGACTCCAGAATAACACATTAAATAGCATTCGCAATATCTGTCATCATAAAGTATTATCAAAGTCAATATAGTTAGATGAAATATTGTTGGTTGCATTTTGCAGATTTTGGGCAGCCCCGTACACGCTGACTTCTCTAGCCATTACACACTTGCATAGGTCTTGACCCGTGTTAAAAGTCAGGCCGATCTTCCAGTTTCAGACAAAAAATAAAATTTTATATAGTTAAGGTTGCTGCTATTTGGTCCTGAGATAAGAAATTCGGTCGGCAGCTTTTGAATTGACACAAATTTCGAAGCTGATCATTATTATGATATTAATATACTGATCGTCTTGACAATGATCGAGTTAGCGAGCTAGACATATTCCATTTGAAACTTATTTATAGGCATATATAGGTACGCTATGAGGGTACAGAACAAAATTGGAAAAGCACAGTTGGGATTTGGTTAGGAGTAAGAATTCTGCGATTCCGATTTTAATGAAATAAAACAAACGATTTTTATGTTTTGAATGAGTTTATTGAGTTTTATAAGAAATTATATCGATAATATAAGTTAAGTGAGAAATAGTATCGTTGATGTCAGCAGGTGTGACATCTACTTTCCACCTTTACCACCGGAGCCGCCACCACCAAAGAAGTCCCAGTCCCCCCAGTCATCACCAAACCAGCCGCCACCGCCGCCACCACCACCTCCGCCGCCGGGCAAAGGTTCTGGATTTGGTTCCGGAACGGGACTAGCTGAAATTTTAAATACGTTATTTTCCGTGTTCCTGTTGAGCAGTTTCCCTGCACAACTTACCTAAAGCGACTGCCAACAAGGCCAGTATAACGGCCACAAACGCGAAGATCTTCATTATTGGGATTGTATTCCTTGAATGATCTGTCTGAGAAATTGTCCTGCTATTTATACCGAAAATATGACGGGCATAAAAGGCTGATTTATGAACAGGATCTGCAGCGGAGCGGAAATATTACGTTCCAGCCAGATTATTGTTATTAAAGTATGACAGTTTAAACTTGTTTTTCCATTCTATAAAATTGTTAATATCCTTTTGTATTATTTCTAGAATGCACTACATCACGTAAATACATACATATTGGATTTGTATGGATGTATGTGACGTTCATGAGAAGACAGTGGATACAGTGATAAAAATACATAAACAAATAATCAATAATGAAATCTAAATCAACTTAGTCATGCCAGTCTGTTAATCTATAGCTGTATAGTATGTACATTACAAGCTTGCATAGGTTTTGGCTTACCAAAAAGTTCGTATCAGGCTGATCTCCCAGTTTCAGCCTTATAATTTTATATGGTTAATAAATATACTTTAATGCAAGTGATATGGATGGGACATATATGTTCCAAATTAAAATCGATTGATCATACCTCCAACACAGCATGTTGAGGACGTCAAAACTGAAAGAAAAACTTGCATCCTAAAAATTGTGCGTCTCTGTTTTCGCAATTTACATAAATTCATAAAATGTAATTATCAACTTTTTGAAAAGGTAAAACATCTAATGAAATTTATTGGGCGTGCATGCTAACCGTTCCTCATGCAATTTTCTTCAATTCAAATATCATTTAGTCACTCATTTATGTTTTATACAAAATTCGTCTTATTTGACATAAACATTCTTAAATGATGCTGAAATAGGGCGTGGCCCCTAAACACTTTTATAATGTATTTTAATTCTTTCTTTCCAACAGTCTTGCTGCGTTAACAAATGAAGGAAGTTTACTGAAATTTGGCAAAATTATGTACTATTTGGTAGCTCCAGAGAGTTATCGGTGTCATATATCTTTCAGAGCCGAATCGACTATAATTTCTAACTTGTTTTCAGAATGCATATTCATCAAACAATTGCGATGCATTAAAGCAAATTTTTGTTATTGATATTAGCAGTTAATGTGTGTTTTGCTGAATTTGAAACAACAGATATACTATAAAGGAAGACATGTTTCTGTTCCGATTGAAATTCTGACTAAAGCTGAATTTGCTTAAATTTTTAGATATTATTAGAAATATCTTAATTTATTCAAAATAAAATTCCAATTCTAGGCCGCAATGCCAGCGGTACGTATTTGCTGTGAATCAAATACCTTCTAAACGAATAACTTTTAACAAATTATCAAAACTCTATAGAGCAGACTTGGACGCACTAGTTCATGCCGCGAGCCGTGCACCCTGCTATGCTAGATTGGAGATCTGTTCCCATTATGGAGATTTTTGATTTCCGAAAGGACGAAATTCTGTTTTGGGTATATTTTAAGGAAACGATACTTTTTATTAAACACTAAGCGTGCTTTACTAAACTGCCGCAATAGATTTCTTTAGAGGTGTCGGGCTCAATTCATTCTAGTTTCAACTGCTCTCGATGTACGGCTTCATCGATTATGGCTCCATATGGGATACTCGTAGAATGTTCCTAAAGTCGAAGTATTCGAGGAGCCTTCAGTATTTTTTCATTTAAATCCGATCAGTGTCCACACGCACGGCCACCCTGTAGAAAGAAAATAATGGGCGCTATCATTATTTTTTAATAAAAAAGGATTGTTTTCAAAATAGATGTTTCCAAATTTTTGTTTATTTCTTTTTCTTATGTTCTGTTCTCTTACATTTGAATTTGTTGACGTTTGGACCAGTAATGTTCCAGTATTAACACACATTATCATAAGAGTGGAGTAGGCAACGCTGCCGCTAATGCAAAGGTTCTTCAATTTATTTATGAGTGCGAAGTTTATGTTGATTGAAAGCTGGGATAGTTGGATGGCAGCAGGCTTGATATTTACTTGCCACCACCGTTGCACAAATGTGGATCAACGCTGCACGGTATACCTTCAGTATTACGGCCGGGCAAGGGATTGGGATTAGCTGACATTGGAAGAAATAATTATTATATATGAGCTATGTTTCATGTTCATGCTGAACAGTTTCCTTGCTCAACTTACCCAAGGCGGCTGCCACCAAGGCCAGAATAACGGCTACAAATGCAAAGATCTTCATTATTGGAAATGTATTTCTTGAATGATCAGTCCGCGAAGTTGGCTGTTATTTATACTAAAATTATTACGTTCTTCATAGACCAGTGAACGCCACAGAAACGAAACTATTCCCTGCTTCACAAAATATACACTTTTTGTGAGTGGATGTCAGCACCCAGGCAGGGCAATATCTGTGATTGTGTTAGTTGAAAACAGGCGAGAGTGTTGGTATATCTACCATAGTTCACTTCTGTCCCAGTCTATTAATTACTATCAAATAATCGCAATTCATACTTGTATTTTTTCTATAGAATTGCTATCTCAGAAGATCAATCTTAGAATGTTTGTGTATCTATTTAGTTCGTCTTCAGCTTCAGTTTAAATACTTTATTGTACGTTTTAGCTCGTTTTGGGGGAATGCGATTCTAAGTTCCGAATCCAAGGGATAGGTAAACTATCGCGGAACTATCAATCATCTTATGTACATTAAACATTTAAACCAATGAAGAAAACATGTCCGGTTTTTATATTATAAGCTTTATATTAACTTCACATCCGGTATGTAGTGGAATCTAGTAATCAATTTTTCACCCACTTCCCGACTACTTAGAGATCTGAAACTTTGCATACATGCGTAACCACCATGACAATGCATGAATCAATAAATTTTATGGGCGTAGGATAAGGGGCGTGGCACTTTTTTATCAACTCTAGATTTGTGTATAACTTTTGAACTACACATCACACATCAATGAAACTCGGTAGGAACTTACTACATATCCATATCCTTCTACTGAGAAAATAAGGGGGGCACTGGATAAGGGGGCGTGGCACCCCCCATACAAACAAAATTTTTGATCTCGATTAGCTTTGGAACTAAAGGTCGTGCAGCATTGAAATTTCGTATGCAATCGCATCTTGGATGTGTCGTCCCACTGGTAAAATTTTATGGGCGTAGGATAAGGGGACGTGGCACCCCCCATACAAACAAAATTTTTGATCTCGATTAGCTTTGGAACTAAAGGTCGTGCAGCATTGAAATTTCGTATGCAATCGCCTCTTGGATGTGTCGTCCCACTGGTAAAATTTTATGGGCGTAGGATAAGGGGACGTGGCACCCCCCATACAAACAAAATTTTTGATCTCGATTAGCTTTGGAACTAAAGGTCGTGCAGCATTGAAATTTCGTATGCAGTCGCCTCTTGGATGTGTCGTCCCACTGGTAAAATTTTATGGGCGTAGGATAAGGGGCGTGGCACTTTTTTATCAACTCCAGATTCGTGTATAACTTTAGAACTACACATCACACATCAATGAAACTCGGTAGGAACTTACTACATATCCATATCCTTCTACTGAGAAAATAAGGCGTGCACTGGATAAGGGGGCGTGGCACCGCCCATACAAACCAAATTTTTGATCTCGATTAGCTTTGGAACTAAAGGTCGTGCAGCATTGAAATTTCGTATGCAGTCGCCTCTTGGATGTGTCGTCCCACTGGTAAAATTTTATGGGCGTAGGATAAGGGGCGTGGCACTTTTTTATCAACTCCAGATTCGTGTATAACTTTAGAACTACACATCACACATCAATGAAACTCGGTAGGAACTTACTACATATCCATATCCTTCTACTGAGAAAATAAGGCGGGCACTGGATAAGGGGGCGTGGCACCCCCATACAAACAAAATTTTTGATCTCGATTAGCTTTGGAACAAAGCAGCATTGAAATTTCGTATGCAGTCGCCTCTTGGATGTGTCGTCCCACTGGTAAAATTTTATGGGCGTAGGACAAGGGGCGTGGCACTTTTCAAGCAACTACACACTTGGGCTTCAGTTTATAATTATAGGTACACCACACATCAATGAAAAACGATAGGAACTTACTCGCCCCGCCTTACAAGCAAAACAACAACAAATCATCGCGCCCCAAATATGCCACGAATATTAGGGTCGATCACAGCCGTATTATTTGTTAAATTAAGGATATGACATATGACGATAGGAAACACTGTGAATACCCTAAATATTATGTACTGCTCTGCAAGTTTTAAATTCTTTTTGCGAAAAATTTCAGAGCTCTAAAATTTAATTTATGGAAGACTAAAAAGTAGAAAATGATAGTAAGATACAGGTGACTTGGAAACAATTTATTTTCTACTTTTTAGTACATTAAATAAATTAAAGCTTATTTTTAGAAAATGATAGTAAGATACAGGTGACTTGGAAACAATTTATTTTCTACTTTTTAGTACATTAAATAAATTAAAGCTTATTTTTAAAAAGTTTTTTTTTATATAATTTTATTATGATTTGAATTAGTTTATTGAATTTTAATTTTTTGCAAATCATGCCCAATGATTGGAATCATGGTGTGCACTGTTCTGTGTACAAGAAAGGTGTACCGACAACTTAAAAACTGATAATAAAAACGATGTGTACTAGGAAGCTCTTCAATTATATTTCATTATAAAGCTGCGGGCACAAACGTTGGATGACAGCAAGTTTAATATTTACTTTCCTGCACCGTGGCACAAAGCGGGGTCATGGCTGCATGGTCCACCATCACCGCCGACCGGCAAAGGGTTGGGATTGGCTGATATTGGTAAAAAAAATTAATATAAATGAGCTATTTTTCATGGTCATCACAGTTTTCATGCTCAACTTACCCAAGGCGGCTGCCACCAAGGCCAGAATAACGGCTACAAATGCAAAGATCTTCATTATTGGGATTTTATTTCTTGAATGATCTGTCTGGGAAATGTGGCAGTTATTTATACTAAAATGATTGTATGCTTCACAGATCAGTGTACGGCACAGAAACGAAACTATTCCCTGCTTCACAAAATATACACTTTTTGTGAGCGGATGTCAGCACCCCGGCTGGCCAATATCTGCGACTGTGTTAGTTGAAAACAAACGACAGTGTTGGTGTATCTGCCATAATTCACTTCAGTTCCAGTCAGTTAATTAATATCAAATAATCGCAAATCAAACTTGTATTTTTTCTCTAGAGTCGCTATCTCAGAAGATCAATCTTTGAGTGTATGTATCTATTTACATCGTCTTCAGCTTTACATAATTTATTGTAAGTTTAGCTTTCATTTAATTAGATGTGAGGCACATTGGCCCAAAGTATGTATGTGCTTTTCCTATAAAAAACCAATAATTTGGGTAATCCGAGAAACCGAAAAAGTCTCAGATTCACGAAGATGTGATTCTAAGTTCCAAGTCTATGGGATTTGTAAGTTCTCGCGGAGCTGACACCTATCTTATGTACTTTAAGCATATAACCAATTGAAAAACACGAACCATTTTTACCCAATATTATAGCTATGCATATCAGACATGGTGTGCAGTAGTCCCCGGTTAATTGAACTTGCGAAATTCAACTATTCTTGGCTAAATTGTCCGGTGAACCAATTAGGCGATACCAAAATTGATTGTTTTTAACCAATTATGAGGGGAAATGAATGCCTGCTCTGAATGCTATACTGTTTTGTGCGAAGCCAAAAGGGTGGGTCCAATTATGCGAGGGAATACTGTATTATTTATTCATTTCGGCAGTGAGCTTTTGTGTTCAGTGGGGTAGAGCGATAGTAATATTGCGATCGCATAAAAGGTCCTATTGAGCGTGCTCTGCGAAAAACTTAAGCCATTTGCCAGACACTGATTGGACCTTATCAGTGCTGTTTTCGACTTGGAACGTCTATCATCAGATTGGCTTTACCCAGGAATGTCTGAGTTCGGCATCGTTGCTAATCTGGTGAGGCTCTGACGTTGAGCAACACACATAGTTCTGTAAAGATAGGAAAAGAACTCTCCGATTCTTTCTATACCGTGAGAAGCTTCAGACAAGGCGATCGCCTATCATGCGACCTCTTCAACTTCCTAATGGAGAGCGTACTGCGAAAAGCTGGTATGCACCTATCAATGAAACTACAGCAATACGTCTATTTTCTTCCCCCAAATGAAAGTTCTTAAAAGAGTTACTAAATTCCAAACAAATATTATTATGGGCACAACTTTAACTGTTTGCTGAAAAGCAGAATGCGTTTATTTCCTCAGGACCTTCCTACAATTTCCATAAAGTTTTCTCTTAAGTTTCAGCGACTTCAAATTCCAAGTACTAGTACAACTAACACAAGCACAGCAAATGAATTCCAAGGCAATTCCTTTGAAAAAACAAGAACAGACCTGCGAACAGAATTTTTCTACCATGGTTAAATGTGGATAGTTTTCGAGTTAGTATTTTTGGTGAGAAAAAAACAAAGAACGTTGTGTACTAAGAAGCTTTTATTTTATAATTCATTTTAAAAAAGCAAAGCTGCGGGCACAAACTATTTCATAGTATATGTTGATTGAGAGCCAGGGTTGTTCGATGACAGCAAGTTTGATCTTTACTTTCCAGCACCGTGGCACAAATCGCGATTACGCTCGCACGGATCACCTCCGCCGCCGGGCAAGGGATTGGGATTAGCTGACATTGGGAGAAATTATTATTATAAATGAGCTATGTTTCATGCTCATGCTGAGAAGTTTCCTTGCTCAACTTACCCAAGGCGGCTGCCATCAAGGCCAAAATAACGGCTACAAATGCAAAGATCTTCATTATTGGGATTGTATTTCTTGAATGATCAGTCTGGGAAATGTGGCAGTTATTTATAGTGAAATAATTGTGTGCTTCACAGATCAGTGTATGGCACAGAAACGAAACTATTCTATGCTTCACAAAATATAAATTTTTTGTGAGCGGATGTCAGCACCCAGGTTGGCTAGTATCTACGACTTTGTTAGTTGAAAACAAACGACAGTGTTGGTGTATCTGCCATAATTCACTTCTGTTCCAGTCACTTAACTATCAAATAATCGCAAATCAAACTTGTATTTTTTCTCTAGAATTGCTATCTCAGAAGATAAGTCTTAGAATGTGTGTGTATATATTTAGTTCATCTTAACCTTACAAAATTGTATTGTAAATTAAGCTTTCATTTGAAGCAAGAATCAAATATATTAGTAAACCGAGAAACCGAAAAAATTTCGGATTCACGGAAATGTGGTTCTAAGTTCGTTAAGCATGGGATTGGTAATCTCACGCGGAACTGACACCCCTCTTAGTATGCACTTACATTAAGCATTTAACCAACTGAAAAACACGCACGATTTTTAGGATTTGAATTAATTTACTGTATATTAATCTTGCACAAAATTATATCAATACTATAAGTTGAGCCAGAGAGCGAGGATTGTTGATGACAGCGAATTTTACTTTTACTTTTACTTTCCGCCACCACCACCGCCGCCGCCACCAAAGAAATCCCAGTCCCCCCAGTCATCACCAAACCAGCCGCCACCGCCACCACCACCTCCGCCGCCGGGCAAAGGTTCTGGATTTGGTTCCGGAACGGGACTAGCTGAAATTTGAAATATGTACGTTATTTCTTTAACATGTTCCCGTTGAGCAGTTTCCCTGCACAACTTACCTAAAGCGACTGCCAACAAGGCCAGTATAACGGCAACAAATGCAAAGATCTTCATTATTCGGATTGAATTCCTTGACTGATCTGTCTGAGAAATGGGCCTGCTATTTATATTGAAAATATTGTGGGCTTAACTGGCTGATTCATAGAATGGATGTGCAGGAGAGCGGCAAATAAATCTCTTCTGTTCCAGTCAGATAATTACTATGAAATCGTCGTAATTTAAACTTGAATTTCGATTCTACAAAACTGCCAATATATCGACGAAGAATCCTCGGCGATGCATTTTTTACCCTACACCTACGGCAATAGGGTATATAAATTTTTTTGCAATAATTGCAACGCAATAAAAAAGTCCTCCTAGATATAGACATAAGTATATATTATTGATCAGAATAGCTTTCTGTCTTGATTGTCGGTTGTCCGTCGGTATGTCTGTCCGTCGGTCTGTTCATGGCCACAGGAGAGAAAGAGCCAATTTTCCCATCCGAAGCAAATTCGGAACAAAGTGACATTGAATCTTAACTTAGTTCAAGTTCCGAGATAAACCAAATTGGCTGATGCACACGCTCACAATTGACCGATAAGACCATCTAGCGTCTTAGGCTAAGCTATCTCGCATGTTCGCTTTATTTTAGCGCAAGTTAACGGGACCTAAAAAGTTGATCTATAGCCGTTTACGAACTAGATTGAATAGCTGAAGAATATTCTTGGCAAGTTGCAAATTCTTCGCAAGAGAGAGATGTCGGTGGCAAAAAACAATTTGAATAAAAACGGAATGATTGAATGATTTTGCTGGGTTTCGAAACAGCGACATCAAAAAGACCGAGCACTTAGCCACTGCGGCGCGTATTGGCCTCTGAATTTTTGTTAAGAATACTTTTAAATATTCCAAAATAGGCCTGGTCCGCTCACCATAGAGGCAGTAGATTTAGTACACCCAGATTTTAATTTCTTTCTTTATCGCCCGAGTCGTTTACTTTGTGAAGGGTATTATTCTGTCGGGCTAACCAACCCCACTGATGCTTCCTTATTTGTTTCACTTTATTTTTATTGGTATAAGTAAATATTGTTTGTTTTATAAAACACATATTAAATAATTATCAACAAGATATATGTGTTGTTGTTTCAATTAGGGTTCTGGTTACAGCTGAATGCGTACATATGTATGTATGTATGTAGGCACATATTTGCATGTGACTATGTGTCAGCGAGAGAGAATAACGTGTTTGAAATGGAATTTTTCCAAAATAGGAAAGTTGTAAAAAAAAGTTACAAAAAACGTTGTATCTTCTTACTTTAAACAAGTATAGAAGTATCAGTCGGGTTTCACCGACAGAGTAATACCCTACACCATGTTTTCAAGTAGGGTAATAATTCACTGAAATTGTTGGTGAATTTGATTTACAACCTACATAGTAGGCGGATCACGCCCATTTTTGGCAGACTACAAGATATACCTATAGGACCAAATATTGATGTTCTGACAGGTGTACAACAGATTTTATCGGCATATTTATTTTACCGCCCTCATGGTGGGCGGACCACACCCATTTCTGGAGAATTGAAAGATATTCCTACCAGGAACGAAGTAACCAAATCTGGATGCTCTGGTGTATATATTATGGAAGTTAAGAGGGTTTTTCGTTTATCGCCTATATAGTGGGCGGACAACGCCCATTTTCTTACATGGCATGTAGAGCCGATATCTGGACTTAAGAACCAAATTTCAATCGTTTAAATTCGTAAATAGTTGATTGAGAGCCATTTTACCGGAAAGATTTTTCCGTCTATATAGTGGGTGGACCACGCCCATTTTTTGGTATTTTGTAGAGAGCCCACATCTCACTTTAAATACCAAATATCATTCCGTTAAATGCGTAATTAAACTAATTAAAGCAATTTAAAAAAAAAAAAATTACGAGGTCGTTCGACTTATAGGCCCATTGTGGGCGTGTCCTTCGACCGATTTGAAAAATTTTAACATTTTACCTAACCCGAGGTTCACAGTGATAGTGTACAGTGTTGCCAGTTTAGCCTTTTTGAGGCTAGATCTAGCCCTTTTCTTTGTCGTCTAGCCTCGAAAATTTCCATCTAGCCTCTAGCCTTTTTTGTAGCCTTTTTATTTTTTGCATTAGCCTCTTCTAGCCTTTTTTAATATACCGTATTTTTTTTTTTTTAACGAACAAAACTCTATTTCGAGTAATTAGTCGTTTAAAAAATTATTAGAATTTACATTAAAAGTCACTGATGAGGTTTTCTGGCAACCGAAATAACTATCTGGCCTGCCTATGTGAGCAATAATACTAATTATTTGTTGTTGTTCACCTAAAATCGCTTTGTTTCAGAACAGAAATATGCAGCTATTTTCATTTCTTTTTGGTAACTCAGTCCGAATAAAAAATTATTCCATCCAAAATGTAAATAATGTAACCTTGTGCTCTAAGAAAAAACTTCCAAAATGAAGCGTCATTTCAGTGTGAAATTGTAGCTAAATCTGGTCATCGATTGTCTTTTCGAATTTTTGATTCTGGGAATTGATTATTTGCCCTTTACTAACGCTAAATTTCATTAAGCTGTCATGCTGAATTCTCTTTTAACTGTTCGATATGCTCTGAAAAGAACAAATTTTTCTGCCATGAGTTTGAAATCACGGATGATATTTAAAGATTTGCAAATAATCGGGATTTATATACAAATTCTGATTCTTCAGATGAGGAGGAAATATTTTTTGAGATATGTATAAACATTTAAAGTGAGATTCGTAGTGTTTTTGTTAACCAAGACAATCAATGTATCGCTATGTATTTTGTTAATCGTTCTTTAAGAATGCTTTTTGTTCGTGCTTTTCTTCAACTGATACAAGACCAAAAGTCCAAATGCAGTGTATACATGTTATTAAATGTATGTTATTTATATGCTTAATATATCTTAAGAGTTTAAAGACTGAATTCCATTGCTATTTTGGCTGTAATCGTACTTTTTGGTAATTGTTGTGTTATGTTCATATAGTATATAAATTTATGTATACTCACAGAGACATTTATAATAAAAAAACAATTTAAAAAGATCTAGCCTTTTTCTAGAGCTTTTTTTAAAGTCGTCTAGCCATTTCTAGCCTTTTTTTTAAGCCCATCTGGCTTCTTTCTCAAAAAATTTCTGGCAACACTATTAGTGTACCAAATTTGGTCCAAATCGGACAACTCATTCTTTCTTTTTTTTCCGGACACGCAGACAGACGGACAGACGGACAACCGAAAATCAAAAGAGAAAGTGATTCTGATCATTTCTATATACTTATGTCTATACCTAGGACGGCTCCTTTAATGCGTTACAATTTTCGCACAAAGTTATTATACCCTATTACCATAGGTGTAGGGTATAAAAATCTTCATTTGTTTTATGATGATTTCCAAAGTATCTCCGCTTTAACAGTTACCTACTGCTTTTGTAAAAACCTATAATAATCGGATTATCTTGAGCCTTTTCGTATTACAAAATATGAGAGACATACACGCTTCGTAAAAAATTTTCCAATAGACGAGTTTTATATTATTTAAATCTTGCTATTCTTGTTGTAAATCAAATTGATATATGACAATTCAGTTTTCTACTAAGACTTCCTCACAGTGATTAGTTAATCCATCTGTTCGGTTGTATCATGACGTCAAGAACCAATCTACGGAATTATATTCTATGGCACTAGTTGTCATGAAACGCGATTTTCATTTGCTGAAACGCTAACGTAGTCTTAAATTTGTTTCACAAATTCCAGCACGGATGCTATCACCAATCCTAACAAAACACGGAATGGAGTGTAGAAACATTCCAATCAATGCTTATCGAACGACGGATTCCGATGGCGTCTATCCAGTCGAACCCTTAACGATCGAGCGTAAGAAGTGCAAATTGCCAAAGAGTAACGGAAAAAAGCAACGATCGCCTGGTCGTGCTCCTTCTTTACTCCCTGAGCAACAATGGACAAGTGCTTTACTTCTGAGAATCCAGCAGCTAAAAAAATAGCGACTTAAGAACACTCGCTTTTAAAGAATCTATCCCAGAAAGTGGATTCCCACACACAATATATGTGAGGAATTCAGCCATAGGATGAATGTCTGGAAGACGTCGACCCACTTTTCATAAAGCCCAAAGTGCTCTGGCGTTTTAGAGACTATAACACATGGGCAAATCTATTCTCATGCATAGTAGGCTGAATGAGGTGGAGCTGTTCAAGATCTTTCGCATCGCAAAGATCAGCGAAGGGAACGACAGCACTGGGATTAAAAACCTTACCTTACCTTCAATAATAGCAATAATCTCCAACTACTACATTCAACTGAGAGCAAAATATATAACCGAGCTAGTGCCTCACTAACATGTGAATTATTAAAATGCAGAGTAATTTGAGTTTTACAAAACATTATTTTTAATCGTATTCCAAAGTGACGTTTAACAAACGTATACTCTTACAGTCGGCAAGGTTAAGCAATGTGTAATGTGGCTTGGTGTTTACTTGCCACCGCCACCACCGCCGCCGCCACCACCGCCGTAGGCGAATTCAAGACCGCCACCACCACCGCCGCCGCCACCGCCGTAGGCGAAACCGCCACCGCCGCCACCACCGCCGCCACCGGGCACGGGCTTAGGATTTGGATTGGCTGAAAAGAAAGGAAAGAGTCCTTTGTCATTATCGAGGCACTGCAGAAGAGTTATTATGTAGCTTACCAAAGGCCACAGCCACAATGGCCAGGAAAAGGGCTAGAAAAGCGAAGATCTTCATTGTTTGGATGAAATTGTTTCAATGAAAACTGTCGGAATTGAGCTTGCTATTTATACCCGAAAATGAGCAGCCTTTTGAGCTTAGGCAGTGATAAAGAGGGTTTTTTTCATTCGCGCATTCGTAGAATCGTTTACGTTTCAGTCTGATTAGCACTATCTGATCGTGAGAATTTGTACGAGTTTGTATATAACTTGTTTTCACATCGCCAAAATTCTCGATTATATTAGGAATTGGCAATTCGCATTAAATTGAAAAAACTCTGGTTCTATTAAACTAGATACAATAGATAGAAATAGCATGCATAAGTTGGAGGTGTAGTGCGAAATAGTGGCGACGAACACAATTTTGAACTGTGAACTGTTACACGATCACAGCCTACAACGAAGATGGGAAAAGCTATACAATAGCTGGAACTGGTCCGCTTAGCGTCACAGAAGTGTTGTAAAAGTTGATGCGCACAAAAACAAATTTAATTCAGAGACTTGTCAGCCTAATTTACATCAAGCTTCGAAACAATACAAAACATACACAATATTACATGCAAAGATTACATGTAGAATATTTTCCGTTTCCAATAATTCTGCTTTCGGTTTTATGTACATTTTACATTACACATTCAGTTACAAATATATTCGATCTTGATTTATATGATAAGAGCTGCTGCTGTGTAATAGTCGCTTCCATGAAAGACTCCTTTAAAAGAAACAACCTTTTTACACAGATCTTTTCCCATCTGCATTGCGCTCTATGTACAGTGGTCGACTTTCATGGTAAGAGTGAGAAAAAATTGAAAAATTTCAATATCATAGCCGACTTCAACTTGCATACATGCATATGTATATGTACGTATATATAGGTATAAGATCATAAAATATATTGAAAATCCTCCGATCCTATTCGATTTCGATTTTTCCATTTTTTTTCGAACCTTTTTATCATAGCAAATTTTGAGTGAACAACGTAAAATCAGATATTTCACTGATTAAGCTTCCACTGCTGCCAGAAAAAAAATCGCCACTGCAGCTGGCAACAGTTGCGTCACCAAACCAGCCAATGGGTGACCGGGAAGGGGCTCTGGATTTTGCTCGGTATTAGAATTAGCTGAAATCGAAGGTTATCAGCGTGTGTATTGCCATCCGACCCGTAGACAATGCAGCTAACTTATTGCGTATTTAATCTTTTAGTAGATAAACCTAGAAGTTTTGGTTTAGAAAATTATAACTGTTTTAAATTCACACAGAATAACGACGATTTTTGATAAGAAGATTTTTTTGTATATAGGGCTATAACGTAGATTTAATTCTTTAATTTGATAGTGACGCTAACGGCGTACATTATACAATAACATATAACAAGCTACGAGTTTGCAAATTCGAAGCAATTAGGAAAAACCTATTCGAGTTAAATATATCCAATGAACTGTTGTCCTACATACCTATGTACATACATATGTTAAGCTCCTCCACGCACCAAATATGTGTTTGACATGCATGAAAGATATTGTAAAGTTTCGCTATAAAAGTGTACGAATAATGCTCTCTAGCTCATTTTACAAAATCGTATTCCAAAAGGGCAGCAACATATTGAGCTTTCATTATTTGATTATGGAAATCACTGAACTGTCTAACGCAGATAATAATATAAATGGTTGCAGCAAAAGACGTTGATCCCCCCTACATCCAAGAGATGTACTTGAACTTTTCCCAAAAATTGGGTTTTCTGTTATCATCAACCAAGCATTAAAGCTTTGCTGAAACTCAGATTGACACGCTTCAACGCTTTAGTTCAACGTGCTATGCCATAAGCCGATCGATCAATCATTTATAGTCATGATCGTTGTTGTTGTTGTTGTTTATGACAATTTAAATTGCACGCTATTTTTCATATCTTAGTCTCAGAAATTAATGGCTTTTACTGAATACGCTTCAATTAGTAATTATATAGAATGTGTGCAAACTATTTATACTTATAAAATGATCTAAATGTAATATACACGTGCAGATCTACACGATTGCACGTCATAATTCAATTAGCCATTTGATTTATTGTCAGAAAATAGTTGCTATATTCGGAACAAAAGAAATATGATACTTTGGACTTTGGATGAAAAGCAATACGCATGCAATATAATCGGCGCTGTATTTCTCACCTGTTCCCCTGCACGTATTCAAAATAAAATTTACATTTTTAGCTTCATTCTCACTTGCTGATTAAATCAGCAGAAAAAAACAACAAAACCTGTGACTTTTTCCGCGAATTTTATTAATTAAATCTCTAATGAATGTGTTAACTGGACCACTACTGAAAGAAGTTTATCTTGTTTTTTTACGTACTTATACAATTTGTATAAACAATAAAGTTTGCATTTTATTTTGGTTCTGCGCGGCATGGAGCAGTTATTCATTTGCGTACACTGAAAGAAATCGGTTATTACGAAAAAATTTGGTTTATTAAATACAATATAACAAATGTCTGGTTTATAAGTGCTAATATCAGTGATGGTTTATATATGGTGGGGCTTCGCTATGAGACAGCGATTTAAGGCTCAGTTAGTGATGATGTATCGTATTTATTCGTTTCGTAAATGTCTGAGAGAGACCTATTTCTATTCGAATTTCTGCGTCACGATCCGAAAAAATACGTCAGGAACGATCGCATGTATAGAGCTCGGGTAAAAAAGTTTTTGTCTGCGATACGAATAAATACGATACATCATTACTAAGTGAGCCTTTACTCCGAACCGACAAAAAGGTTGGCCAAATTGTAGCTATCAACTTTTGAAACAGAGCCTAAGCATATATCAGATAGGTAGAAAATAGCAGAAAATAATTCGCTCTGCATATCATAATATACATTCATATGTACTATGTTTGTATATAGTTGCGTTTCATCATACAGCAAATGGCCCAGCAAAAATACTTGGTGCTGTACTAAAGCCCATATTCAATTTTAGACCAACTATTTCACGTTGCTTCGCTTTAAGACTGGCGGCTACGGAAAGGCTCTATAGTAAGTCGATTTGATTTCTTTGCAGCTTATGGTTGCGTATTGTTTCAATGTAATGCATGTTTAGATACTAGTAGCACTTTCGATACCGGTATTACTATAAACGGTATTCCGGTGCAAAGGCCAACACCGAAATACTGGTATTGCAAAGCTTTTGTTGCCGGCATTTTGGTTTCAAAAAAAGGTTTTTAAAATAATTGATAACAGGTGATCAAAACAATATGCCAATACTAATATTGTTCATCAATAAAAGTGAAGATTGTTTTGATTAACAATTTTATCCCGTCCAGCAGCTGAACAGCTGTTTTGATTGTTAACAAATTTTGAAGCTTAAATTGTATATTGAAAGAAATGTACTACTTGATTTGATACACTGTATGTAAATCTTGATAGCCTATGGCGTAAAACTAGTTTTCCAAAATAATTGCGAATTGAATTTCGAGCTTTCTTGAATAGCTACTTTACATAATTCGCACTAAATTCTGTTATTTAATAGAGTTAAATACTAAATTCTATAGTTTCGTAGAATTTAAAGTAAATTATTATGTTAATTCTGTAGAATTCGAATGGCATATTTATGTCGCTGTTGTAGGCAACTTTTATGTTGATTACTATTTCAAAACAGTGTTTCTGTATGCAAATTTTTGGATTTAAAACATGCGGGAATCAAGATTTAAATAACGGCCAACGTATAACACCATACGCTCTGCTAGTTAAAATCTCGCAAAAAAATTTTAGTAACACTCTTTTAGCTGATTGCGCAGAATTCGAATATAATTGCAGGTTCTTTATATAAAAAAACTACATAATATGGATATTATATGATGCTATGCTATATCAAGCAAAAACTAGCTAAATTATTAATAAAAATATATATAGGAGAAAGATCAAGAACCCTGCGGTGCTGTTATTAGCAAGCATTGCTTGAACGTACATAGATTTTAACAAAATTTATTTCCAAAAAGTGGAAAATATCGTTGACAATTTCTAGCGAAAAAAATTCCAGTGCCAATGTAAAGCCTAATTCGATCTTGCTAAGAGCGATCGCGTGAGATTTCCGCTGTTAAGGTCTCTGTCAAAGACAGCAAAACAAAATAAATTCCATTAGTTTGTTGCTATTTAAAGTTGAGCAAGGGATGGAAATGGGCATGGAGTGGGGAAAAAAATTAAACATCTCAAATTACATGACGACAATCCGCGGAATCCGGACAAATTTTCAACGGGCCAAGCTGAGCCGAGTCTCAGCTTGATTCCCATCACTGCATGTCGTCTCGTGGAGCTGAGGTGGGCGCCGCTGCTTACAAATGGTTGATTATAGGCTGCGCAATTCAACGGGAAAGCCAGACGCAGCGAGCCGTTCAAGGGTGGTGGGTGTATCGCTTGACTGGGGTCTGAAACGGCAACTGTTGGCTCTCCAATGACAAAATTTATGGCAGCTGCAAAACGGCAAAACGCTACATTGTCTATAGCAAATGTTAAACTGCCCGGTAGAGTGTGGACGGGACATGCCTGCGGGGGAATCACTCTGCGACATCGACTTCTAAGCGATAGCGATATGCAAATACAGTCATCAAAATGCGTAGAACACAGCTTTTAGTTTGTTTATCTAATTAATTTTGCGAAAAATTATCGCTTCATAATAAAAAATAATGCAGAAACTCGATCAAGCGCAACAAAACCAGTCTCTGTTTTCCAGTTGGCTAATATGGCATCGTCATACGGACGTATGCTGTCTTCCAAAAAACCGATTTTAAATTTCAAGAAATTAAGTTCTAATGAGCGGGTTGCTTGGTTCGGTATCGATTTCGATTCGTCGCACATAAAATGGGAATCGACTATTTTGAAAATTAAGATATGATCCGATGCAGAGAAGACTTCAACGAGATTACAACTGTTCTCAATTTAAAATGAGTCAAAATTGATAGAAAGTTGGTGTAATTAATTTATGCGTATATCGTTCATTGGAAGGAAGCTTTTGCTGGCATCTGGATTTCACATTTAAGTGCTAGTCACTATTTAGCATATCCAGCTTTTTGCATATTAATTCAGAAATTTTTGTTGACCTATTTTTTGAGTATTTTTAATGAAATTCGGGGAAAAAGCCATTTAACAAGTACGCAAATCAAGGCAGCAGCTATAAATGTATATCTACGCACGTATGTATGTATGTACATATGTATAAACCGGTTGAAGTGTCGCTCATTGATGAATATTTAAGCTTTGATAGCTTAGCTGCCAACCAAAATGCCAAGGCCAAATATTGCCCTACTGAAACAGCGGCTAAATATCCCGCCTTTTTTCCTGGAATATAAGTATATCAACTCTACAGATTTTCGTGGAACCTATTTTTCTGATTATTCAATACGTGATTTTCGTAGCCACTGAAATTTGTACAATTGTTTACATAGCGCCTAATTTTTACACAATTGTTTTTGATTTATGAATGAAAAAGCTAATACATATTTTAAAAAATTGCATAGAACGAAAGCCAGAAAATGTGTCAAGGCTTCTGTAGCAATGGCCTTGACATGACTTTGAAACGCAAAAAGTCTTCTTTTCAAATAATTTGTTTGTTTGTAGTACATTTTAAGGAATCATTTAATACTAAAGTGATAAATATATTTGTGTGTGACTAATGAAGTAATTAGTTAAAACGTGTAGTACTACAAAGAGAAAACTTGTTTACTTCGTTTCAAAAAAGAAAGATCAAATTGTTCCGAAGTTGTCAGCTGAAATGTTATTTCTCTAAACGGGATTTTGGTACTCAACAAGTGGCAGGCACGTATGCAAAAGGGTGACAGCTATATGGGCTTATGTTCCACCTTTACAATTAGAGATATATATTTCTAAAGCTTATTAGCACAATTTATACAGCGTATGATACAAGATATTTAGCAACTACATACATACTCGTCAACTCGATACAATATCCCGCAAAATAAAATCCTGCGTACGCGCCTGACATTTAATTTGCATGCATGTGCGATATTTTTATTATAAAAGCGTTGAATATATTCCATCGAGATTGCAGTAGATAGTCTTACTTGACACTATGAAGTTATACGCATTCGTTTTCTTTATCCTGGCGCTGGTGGCAGTGGCTTTTGGTGAGTTGCAATGTTTGTGAGCCTCTTCTATACAGCATCACTTGACGATCTCTTTCTTTTCTTCATTGTTTAGCTCATCCTAATCCTCTACCGAATCCTGCACCCATACCCGATGGAGGCGGCGGTGGTGGTGGTGGCGGTGGAGATGGTGGCGGTGGCGGCGGCGGTGGCGGTGGCAGATAAACCAACGAATTCAGACCCCCCAAAATATTGTGATCCTCTAAATATTTTATGTGAAAAAAAGATTTGTTTGTTGTAAAATGAACAAAAACTTGCAATAAAAGCGCAAATTGCAAAAGAAACATTTTTCTGTTAAATCAGATTTTCAGTTGATTTGAATTTTTGACAAGGCGGAAGATCTGCGACCAATTTTTCTGTGGTGAAAAGGAATATCAAAATATCTAGAGCAATGCTTAAATTGAGATATTGTTATAAGAATATTTCTTAGCACGTGGCTCCTGAAGGATCCTTTCAGTGGTTAAGGGAAATTACGAGTGAATTGTTATGCAGCTGATGATGATTTAGTTCGTGATAATCGCTTTTTCGAATCGAATTTGAAGATAAAATTGCAATACTTGAAATTTAATACAATGAGATTACGTTTTTCACTTTCCTTGGACAACGCTCCTAGAAAGATTTTTGATTTTGAAAGGATTACAGGCAACAGCTCCTTATTTTCTTGGGAATCGAAAAAGTTTCGATGCAATTATTTGTCAAATTGCTTAAGATTCTTCTAGCTATTCGAATATTGACTTTATTTTGCTGCCGAAATCTGAAGCAAATATCGCTTGAGCAAATTAAATAAGATATCAATGCAAAACATCGTTCGGCCAAACAAATATTTTGTTATTACTAAGTTAGAGGCAGTTTTGTATTTTCAACTTGCATTGAGTGCATATTATAACCCACAGTTAGCACACAGAGCAAAATGAATTTTTATCTATAGCAGATTATCGAAATGTTTACAAACTTCAAACTCAAATACATATCCACAAAAATTAAAAGGCATGCAGCGAGTTTTTGGTTATCAACCGACATTTTTAGAAGAGACAAATA
Organism: Neria commutata; assembly: GCA_963457695.1. Lineage (NCBI taxonomy): Eukaryota > Metazoa > Arthropoda > Insecta > Diptera > Micropezidae > Neria > Neria commutata. The sequence continues at coordinate 39,307,822 of OY735247.1, read as the reverse complement.
TTTATTTTTTAAATGATTACTATGAAGCATGCAAGTATATTACTATATATACTGTACTTTTGTATATAGACGGTGTATCTCCAATTGCACACTATCCATCTGTTGTGCATGTGTTGTGAAAATTGAGCCCTGTGCACGCCGATAGTATTTCACGATCGATGTGATCTCTAAATAAAGGTTCGAGGAAGTATAGAAAGGAAATTTCAGAATTGTCCGCAGCGTTATCGGTATTTGCCACATGTTCCATTTCATCCAGAGTCTGGGTTTATTTGTTTCTAACAACCCTTAACAGGAGTTGCGTTTTGCGTTGTTCTTCTAAAGGTTTTTTTTTTACCGAAAGCTGTAGCAAATATTCAAGCTTGACTTAAGAAACTGAAGGCCGCATACAAGTTCTGCAGACACTCAAAAATTTTCTGATTTTGAAAAAGTATTCCTTTCAAGTATTTAAATTAATTAGTTTGTTAAATTCACACATGAATCCTACGGTTGGCATTGCATTACTATTTGAGCCATACACCCCCAACAAACTAACTAAAAAGCAATCGTTCCAATTGTGCCACCAAACGTTCTAACGTATTCGCCGTTTTATATATGTATATAGATAGAGGAATTATCAAATAGCTGCTGTTATATATATTCATATATAAACATATATGTATATATGTAACTGCCATAATGCGAATTTTAAAAATAATGAGCAAACTTACATATATTATGTAGAAGACTATATGTTAAAACCTTTAATTTATTTAAACCGCTTTTGCAAAAGTAGAGTAGCGGCGAAATAAACGAGCGGTGTGCCTACACTATATACTCATATGTTAAAGCCTTAAAGTGTTGATCACTTAAAAATTGATGTTGACTGGCATTCATGTGGATCAAAATTCTGCCTGACAACATTCCAAGGCCAAATAGTGCCCTACTGCGACAGCGGCTACACGACGCGATTTTGCCTGGAATATACTTTCAAGTATCATAAATCGCCTTTGCAAATGATCGTGAAATATATCTGCTTCATCATCCAGCGTGATTTTTGTAATTCCTGAAAAACCACTGCGCAATTATTCTCAATATTTCTGTGGTCATATGCAATAACGACTTAAGTCGAAAACAACTGTTTCGAGAAAATGCAATTCGAAATTTGAAATGCACATAAGTGCATGTACATAAGTGCATGTGTTTTTTTTAAATAACTTTTTTTCTGAGATGGGTACAGATACCGGGGTTTGAACAAAATATGCGCATCAACGTCAGGAATACAGTGGTAACGTCAACTCAATTTCGTCTTAAGTCGACTTAAGTCGTTATTGCTTTTGACCACAGATTTTTTGCGTCCTTTATTATTGTTTACATATTGCAATCATCTGGCGTTAATTTATTCTGAGTTGTAAATTTGGAAGTCATCAATGAAAAAATTCTAGTTGAGAACAATCTGACGAAAGGCATATTAAATGCCGAAGCGTAATGCCACCGGTGTCACTCTTTCTACATATTGAAATAATTTTTTACTAGCAATCAAATTCAGATATTTTTCCGTTTACTGATATTAATAGAGCGAATAGTTATTAATAAAACTGAAATTCTTGGGTCTCCCTTAGTTGAGGAGATATAGGTGCCCCCGTGACTCAGTAGATGTGTGCTCTGTCTCTGATACGAGAGGCCCCAGTACAATCCCTGGCAGACATAGACAACCTTAAATCTTTCTTTGTGCGGCGCCATCTCTCGCGACGACCTGGCATCATTTCTACCCTTAGAAAGCAAGGTGTATGTGCTCTCCGACATGTATCATGACTTTTACACTAACACATGGGACTATGCGATAAACTATGTAAATATACAGGTTGTATATATATACAGGCTGCTATCACATCCAGAAATTCTGGTTTTCATTTAACGACCAAATTTGAAGATTTTCCTTCTTATCTATTGATTAGTGTGCCTCTGAATTAGGTAGACTCGGTAGTTACCATTCCCCATTCCTTACAATTTTCGAGATACACAAGATTGTCAGGTATATTCCCGTTCTCTTTCACATTTCGTTTCTTCATCGCACACAGAGTCACGCTGTGCTAAGCCAATATATTTTAAACGCTAGAATGCAGTTTCTCTGTTTTCTTCATCTTCTCTCTCTTTCTCTCTCATCCACATTCTGGGACTTGGGAGAAATGCCATTGGTTGACATTATGTACCGTGACGAAAGTCACGTATTAAAGTGCATTAAACAAAAAGGAAGAAACAGGGAGCTGCAGACTGATCGACAGAGAAAATTCCAACGATAATCTTTACGAGAAACTACAGGTTACTATGGCATTTTTCCTCATCTAAATAATTTCAATTAATATAGCAACATTTTCTTTAGATCTAATAACTAAGCCGACGTAGTAATTAAATGACGAGCAGAATTTTTCATACATAAGTAATCAGCATTCAAGCTCATCAGCCTGTTTTTCTAAGCTAAAACCGACAGAGTGATATGTCACTTATTAATGATGTTTTCCACTATCTGCCTTTATCGTGCTCCTAATGCGAGGCGGCACACCCTGTATGCAGATGTTAAGGAAATGCGTATAAAAGCAGGAATAATATACATACATATGTGACTAACGAAGTTCTCGGTAAAGACTAGCAATTAAAAAAGGTCGTCTAATTCGTTACAGCTACGAAGATCAAGCCGTTGCGTGTCCGTCCGGCGAAATGGGATTTTTCTGAAAGCAAAGCGAGATTTCGGCTGAAAGCAAGCGGCATGCAGGCATGCGTGAGATTTCATTATAAAAGCGACGAACATTTCCTCCAAGATTGCAGTACACAGTCTCACTTCACAGAATGCAGTTATACGCCTTCGTTGCTTTTATCTTGGCACTGGTCGCGGTGGCCTTTGGTAAGTTGGAACGCTCACGAGCAACTCCCCTACGGCATCACTTGACGATCTCTCTCATTTAATTTGTTTAGCTCATCCTAATCCCCTACCGAATCCAGAACCTCTACCCGGTGGTGGCGGCGGCGGCGGCGGTGGTGGCGGCGGTGGTGGTGGCGGCGGCGGTGGCGGTGGCAAGTAAGCTGACGAATCCGGACCCGTAAAATGTGACTCTGCAAATACCTTATAAACATAAACCGTTTTATTGTAATATTATCAACTGTTTGCAATAAAACAAAAAAATTTTAAACAAATTATTTCGAAATTTATGCTATTAATTGTGTGAGAGCACAACAACAAAGGACTATTAGCTGCTATTGAACAATTGGTGTTGTTGCAGAAGTTTTGGAAGAATTCATGTGATATTAGCTATGACAAGACCATCGAGGCTAACATGAGACAGTTCGCTTATCTTTGACATTGTTGACATTTTTATTTTCACTTTGAGCAGGAGAATCTTAGAGAGTTGTAGGCCGGGGTGAATTTTGATTAGTTAGTACATTTAATAGTTATAAAGAGTTGTGAATGGAAACAAACATTTTGGAGTGCAGGTGAAGAAGGTCCCGTAGTTTCAAAGGCTGATCGAAGGTATATTTTATGAACTCATCTGAAATTATTTTCGTACTCAAAAGTGGGTCAAGCATCCAGTTTTATGTCTGGCAGTCACTCCTTTTTGAATGCTTCTGGTTGAGCGAAAGGTGTTTTAAAACCGCTTCGAGTTTTCGCTCAACTTCTCTCTATGGCCACCAAAAAGTGGTACAGCTTTAATATTTTTAGTAAACTTAGATAAGAAATTGCATTTGCTTTTTTTTCTCATAAATTCTGAATACAAAAAACTATTAAGACTTGTTGAATTTATGTAAATAATTTAATTTGTATGAAAGAGAAGCTGTACCAATTCCATGTTTGTTTCTTTTTAAACGGGATTTTGGTTGTCGAAATTGACAGACACGAGAGGGCAGCAGGAACGTATGCCTACACATATTCAACCCTCAGAAGATAGAGGTACAAGGTACGTTCGTAAATGCATCCCTGCGGCTGCTCTGCAAAGCAACGCGTTCGTTAAAGCAAAATGGTGGAACACTGCCGCGTGCATCGCGTTCGTTAATGCAACAACTTGGCACAGCAGCTGGAAATTTCTGCAACTTTGGCAGCAGTTATCCTACTGTTGCCGGTTACAGTACACGAAATGGAAACGTAGAAAATTAATTATAAATGGATCAAAATTTGTTTGTTATCCTGTATAAAGATAGGATACATCATCTGGATAGGTTTTTATTGTTTCAAAGCACATAATTATTTACTTTCGAGATCGATCTTATTTTCTTTTTCAACCAGGTTTTTACCACGAGATATCTCTTTTCCACTCGGTTTACTGTTTCTTTATTGAAATTCATTAAAAGACTCTCACTTCGAGTTTCGCAACCATCAATAAATGCGTTCACCAAAATTTGTATCTTGAATCGCGTTCGTTAATGCAACAAATGTTTCTGCAGCCAACTGCAAAGGAGCAGTTGAATCAGCTGATCGGGCAGCGGCAACTAAAGTTGGCTGCACTGCTGCTGCCGCTGCGCGAATTTCCGGCATTTACAAACGTACCTACAATCCTTACACCCTATTATCAATATGAATGCCGCAGATGATGGCAGTGGCTTTGGGTGAGATTAAATGCTCGCAAGCCTCTTTTATACAGCACTACATAACGATATCCTTCGCTCTTTCACTGTTTAGCTCATCCTAATCCCTAAGCGTTTCCGGCAGCTCTTCCTAATGCAGACGACTATGTCGGCCACCGGCCGCGAAGGTGTTGGTCCAGGCGCTGGCGCTTGCGGTGGCAAAGAAACAAACGAATGCACCCCCAAAATCTTGTGATCTTCTCTAAATTTTTAATGTGAAAAATATGTGTTTTTTGTAATATCAACAAATACTTACTTGCAATAAAAGCGCAAATTGCAAAACAAGTTTTTCTGTTAAACCGGATTTTCAGCTGATTCGAATTTTTGACAAAGAGCTGAGATCTGCGACCAATTTTTCTGAAGCGAAAAGGAATTACAACATATCTCAAATTGTCATATTGTTATGAAAATATTTCATATTAAAGGTCGTAAATGCTGAAGGATCCTTTTAGTGGTTTAGGGAAGTCGCGAGTGAATTGTTATGCAGTTGATGATAATTCAGTTCGCAATAAATTGTTTGTTCATATCGAATTTGAGATAAAAGTCAAAGTCTCCAGTTTTCAATCCTTTCCAAAGTATTCCAAATTTATTGGGTACTCTAAGATTTAGATTGGATTTCAAGCTAGCATCCAGCCACCTAGCTAATGCGGCCTAAAAGATCTATGGTGATAGTTCTCCATGTATGTGTTTATAAATCCTCATGGAGTCTACTCAAGTAAAGGAGCAATTTTAATAAATAACATATATAATTTAGGTAATGAAGTCTGGGCCGTACTAGCCCATTACAGTGACGCAGCATGTGTACCGCTGTTCTTTCATCTTCGTTACAGACTCTACGCATACTTCTCTGTACTAAACTCATGGTAGACATACATATGTGTCCACTAAAATATCCCCTTGCCATTCGGACACGCTGTCCGGTAAGCGGGTGTCCAAGCCATAACCTCAAATTTTAAGATCTGCTGCCAGCGAACGAGCAATGTGCCACCATTATATACGCATATGTTAACAGCTTAAACTGTTGATCACTTATAAATTGATGTTGACTGGCATTCGTGTAGGCCAAAATTCTGATTGCTAAAATTCCAAGGCCAAATAGTGCCCTACTGCGACGGTGATAACACGACGCGATTTTGCCTGGAATATACTTTCAAGTATCATAAATCGCCTTTACAAATGATCGTGAAATATATTTGCTTCATCATCCAGCGTGATTTTTGTAATTCCTGAAAAACCACTGCGCAATTATTCTAAATATTTTTTGTGTCCTTGATTATTGTTGACATATTGCAATCATCGGGCGTTAATTTATTCTGAGTTGTAAATTTGGAAATCATCAATGAAAAAATCCCAGTGAGGAACAATCTGACGAAACGCATATTTAATGCCAAAGCTTCTTAGCGCAATGCCCCCGGTATCACTCGTTTTACATATTGAAATAAATTTTACTAGCATTTCGAATTCAGATATTTTTCCGTTTACTGATATTGGAACGCACATGCTTGATATACAGGGTTATTAATATATTGGCATATGACAGAGAGCGGATCATTAATAATAAAACTGAAATTATTGGGTCTGTCTTAGTTGAGGAGATAAAGGTGCTGCCGGGACTGTGTAGGTCCCAGGTTCAATCCCTGGCGCACCTAGACAATCTTAAATCTTTCTTTGTGCGGCGCCATTCCCGCAACGACTTGGCGGCATTCCGAGAGATTCCTTTGTCCTGAAAGAAAGCCAGGCGTACGTGCTCTCTAACATGTTTCATAACTTTAACATTTACACACGGGATTATATAAATGCTGTATATACATATTTTATATACTGCCAACTGTACTGTACTGTATATACAGGCTGCTATCACAGTCGAGAAATTCAGGTTTTTATTTAACGACCATATTTGAAGGTTTTCCTTCTTATCTATTGATTAGTGTGCCTCTGAATTAGGTAGACTCGGTAGTTACCATTCCCCATTCCTTACAATTTTCGAGATACACAAGATTGTCAGGTATATTCCCGTTCTCTTTCACATTTCGTTTCTTCATCGCACACAGAGTCACGCTGTGCTAAGCCAATATATTTTAAACGCTAGAATGCAGTTTCTCTGTTTTCTTCATCTTCTCTCTCTTTCTCTCTCATCCACATTCTGGGACTTGGGAGAAATGCCATTGGTTGACATTATGTACCGTGACGAAAGTCACGTATTAAAGTGCATTAAACAAAAAGGAAGAAACAGGGAGCTGCAGACTGATCGACAGAGAAAATTCCAACGATAATCTTTACGAGAAACTACAGGTTACTATGGCATTTTTCCTCATCTAAATAATTTCAATTAATATAGCAACATTTTCTTTAGATCTAATAACTAAGCCGACGTAGTAATTAAATGACGAGCAGAATTTTTCATACATAAGTAATCAGCATTCAAGCTCATCAGCCTGTTTTTCTAAGCTAAAACCGACAGAGTGATATGTCACTTATTAATGATGTTTTCCACTATCTGCCTTTATCGTGCTCCTAATGCGAGGCGGCACACCCTGTATGCAGATGTTAAGGAAATGCGTATAAAAGCAGGAATAATATACATACATATGTGACTAACGAAGTTCTCGGTAAAGACTAGCAATTAAAAAAGGTCGTCTAATTCGTTACAGCTACGAAGATCAAGCCGTTGCGTGTCCGTCCGGCGAAATGGGATTTTTCTGAAAGCAAAGCGAGATTTCGGCTGAAAGCAAGCGGCATGCAGGCATGCGTGAGATTTCATTATAAAAGCGACGAACATTTCCTCCAAGATTGCAGTACACAGTCTCACTTCACAGAATGCAGTTATACGCCTTCGTTGCTTTTATCTTGGCACTGGTCGCGGTGGCCTTTGGTAAGTTGGAACGCTCACGAGCAACTCCCCTACGGCATCACTTGACGATCTCTCTCATTTAATTTGTTTAGCTCATCCTAATCCCCTACCGAATCCAGAACCTCTACCCGGTGGTGGCGGCGGCGGCGGCGGTGGTGGCGGCGGTGGTGGTGGCGGCGGCGGTGGCGGTGGCAAGTAAGCTGACGAATCCGGACCCGTAAAATGTGACTCTGCAAATACCTTATAAACATAAACCGTTTTATTGTAATATTATCAACTGTTTGCAATAAAACAAAAAAATTTTAAACAAATTATTTCGAAATTTATGCTATTAATTGTGTGAGAGCACAACAACAAAGGACTATTAGCTGCTATTGAACAATTGGTGTTGTTGCAGAAGTTTTGGAAGAATTCATGTGATATTAGCTATGACAAGACCATCGAGGCTAACATGAGACAGTTCGCTTATCTTTGACATTGTTGACATTTTTATTTTCACTTTGAGCAGGAGAATCTTAGAGAGTTTTGGGGGATGAAATTCGAATTGTTAGTGTAATAGATATAAAGAGCTGCGAATGAAAAAAATAATTTTCGGTGCAGGTCGTTACGTATATAACATAAGCCGCTGTTAGTAAACAAAATATATTAGTCGTATTATGCAGGGGGTTTTGGTTATCAGCCGACGTTTTCCGAGCACACAAATATTTAATTTTTTAAATGATTTCTACGAAGCATATATGTATATGTACTGAAGCATATACATACATACATACATAGATCGATATATCTCGAACTGCGCACTGCCCTGATCGTTGTGATATCTAAACAAATATTCCAATATCATGATCGATGCGTAGCTATGCAGCAGAAGAAGCGTGGAAAATAATTTAGGAATTATCCGTGACGTTGTCGCCTGTCCTGCACATTCTCGATGTTGCTCACATGTGCGACTTAAGCCAGAGTTCGGGTTTTTTGTTAATGATACCGCTTATCAAGAGCTGTATTTTACATGAAATTTTTTTGTTCTTTTTCGTATACAGATACGAAATTGTTTGGCATATGTACTTATGTATGTATATTAGAGCAGGGCTATAGCATTGACAATGAATTTAACAAGCTATATTTAGCATATTTGAAACAGATGCACATGGAAGATGAAATAATCAACTGTTAGCTACAGTTTAATATAATAAGTTTAAATAAAAGTTTCCGCGAAAAATTTTGACTTGCTTTTTTTGCTAGGTTAGGAGAGATCTTTCAAATAAATATCTCATTTCCGCATTCGTCGAAATATAACAATCGATATTTTTGAAATTAAAAATTGTTTGAACAACTATGACTCAAATCGGAAAAGTTAAAGCAAAGTCAGCTGCAGTTTCAAGTTGACTTACAAGAATTTGAAATTTTAAGAAAGAGAACAGTCATGCGGTTAAGGATTATCTCGCTGTGTAGGTACTTTACCTTCATCAGAAAATCGAAATTGCTAATATGCAGACTACTTGTTAATTAACGAATAAAGTGTATTTGAGTGCTTTTTTCAATTTCATTTAATTAATTTGGCAAATATAAAATGTGTAAAAATATATTGCGCCAATTTAATTTCTCTATGGCATTTATAAGGACATTTCCAAGGACAGCAACTGATCATGTATTAAGAACAATGGTTCTACTTTCCACCGCCGCCACCGCCGCCGCCGCCGCCACCGAATCCACCACCGCCGCCACCACCGCCGCCGCCGGGCAAGGGCTCAGGATTGGGTTCAGGATTAGGTGAAGCTAAAATTAAAACAAAAATTTTTGTATTATTCTTTTCAATTATTTTGCCTGTCCCGTTGAGTGACTGGACTGCGGCACTCACCGAAAGCCAAAGCCAGCAAGGCTAAGACGAATCCAAAGAAAGCGTAGAACTTCATTTTGCTAGATGCAAAGTTACTCTGATCATCAGCATATCAAATGGTGGTATTTATACGAAAGCGGCATAGCGATGCTCCATACGAAAGCTGATGCAATGGACTGAACCAGTTCCCAACGCTGAACCTGCAACTTAAGATTTTCGAGTATCGCTTGAAAAGATTATTTACGCTTTAGAGGGGAAGAACAGGCCCCTCTACAATGGGATTTTCCGCGATTAAATTGTTTTTGCTATCAGCTTAATGCAGTTCTGGGCGATGTCAATGTGGGGGTCAGGTGGCGATACGATTCCTGGAATTACAATCAACAAATTGAAATAACTGTTTCGAATTTCGCTTACCTAGTGTATTCAAATAATAGCGTCAAAAGTAGAAACACACTTCGACGCTGGAAACCGGTTGCCTCGAATAATGAAATTTGCAATCTAAATCCATTTACGAATTTTAAAGTGAATTCATAGAATTTACGCAATGGCATAATTTCACTTTAAAATAAATTGAAACCAGAATCAGTGAACCGATTTTCAGGCACGCCATGCACGTCAGATAATTTAAAATGCGCAGAATCATTTCTTAATGAACTAGCGACGATAGATACATATGTAAGTGTTCCTTCTCTTCCTCGCGCTGAGATGGCGGCTGGCGGCGCTTGGATTTACCTGTTTAGACCAGTTTAATGTTAAAGATCACGAAAAAAGAACCTGTCTCTTCACGTGAGAGTATTCATTACAATTTTGATTAAAGGTCTTCAAGCGTTGTATTTTTTCGGAGCTCTTTCCTTGGAACTATTTTTATGCGCGCTTGTGTTAAAACGCTTCAGAAAATCAACAAAATGCATACAGTTTTAATATTCACAATATTCCGCTCGATAGGTACTTTCAAAAACGAACAAAATTCAAAAAATTTCAGGCGATATTTTGAACTTTTTGATCGACTTCCCCTGTAAGTTTAAAAGTTTCCATTTAGTACAAATATAAGTACTTAGTTTTATTGTCTAACTAGCTACGGGACCGATTTTGGTGCAACCCAAGAACCTTTCTATATTTTCGCTGAATAAAACCTCGATTAGAACGACTTTTGGTGGCACCCAGGAACCATTTGGTATAATTTTATATTTTCACCGAATAAAACCTCTATCAAAGTTTTCAGACATATCAAATGAAGATCAGTTTTGCTGTTTGAAAGTTTTTTGAAGCTCAAAAAGAATTGAGATTTAGGCAAATCTATGCCAGCTTAAAGTTTTTGAAATGCTACTGCAAAAAAGTCGTGTATAGGTATAGCTGTAGTTTGAGTTTCTGCAGATTCGTGCTGAAACTTTTTGAGTTTCCGCATTTTTTGGTTCAATTAGCACTTCAGAATTTACTATGCCAGCACTTCGACATAACATTTCAATTAGGCCGTGCTTTTAAAATATTCGAATGTTGGACCGACTGTGGCTTTTAATTGTATATCTCTAAAATTCTTCATATGCCAGCAAAGTTTCCTCCCAGTCACATTTTTGGGTTTAGAAAAAGCGCATTTTCAACAACAAATTAGTCATTTAAGTTGGTAGTAGAAAAGGGTATTCGTAGTGAATAGTTTGTTTTTGACTACTTAAATTTTGTTTAATTGGTATTTAGTCGACTTTTCAACTTTTAGAGCAATTTTACGCATAAAGTTGATTTATCTAGTTTTGCCATTTGTAGAACGTATGTACATTCATTTGCGTATATAGGCAAAACCGAAAGTATAGTACAACTGCATGATTCGAAAAAGAGTCGAACAAAATTTTGTTGCGGATTGTTGACTTTAAAAATTTTTAAAATTTTGTGAAACTGTTGACTAATAGACGTATAAATAAAACAATAGAAGAATTGCGTTTTCGACTACTCATCGCTAGTTGAGACCCAATGTCGAACATGGGAGTGAATTGAAATAAACAAAATTTATATTCTGTTTAGGTACTTATAAAATAAACGCGTCTGTGCTTAACTTTTCTTTGATTGCCAGTGAGTGAGTCTGTTCTTTATTTATGTATTTATCCATTCAAGGCCACTTAAAAGTAGAAACAACTTGTTAATTTCTTTGGATTTATTGCACAAATTTAGTAGCGAAAAGAAAAAGTTTAACCGCCATGACCACCTGCGCCACCATATCCGCCATATCCCGATCCACCGGGTTGACCCGGCTGGCCTGCGCCGCCGCCGTGTCCACCATAGCCGCCACCGTGCCCACCTGCTCCGCCGTAGCCACCATATCCCGATCCACCTGGCTGACCCGGTTGACCCGCACCGCCGTCATGGCCACCATATGCACCAAATTCTTCATCATAGCCTCCATCGCCACCACCATGGCCACCTCCATATCCTGATCCACCTGGCTGACCCGGTTGACCCGGACCGCCGCCATGTCCACCGCCATAGCCACCACCATGCCCACCTGCACCGCCGTAGGCTCCATATCCCGATCCACCGGGTTGACCCGGCTGACCAGCACCGCCGCCAAATCCTCCATATCCACCATGGCCACCACCATGCCCACCACCATGCCCACCTGCGCCGCCGTAGCCTCCATATCCCGATCCGCCTGGCTGACCCGGTTGTCCTGCACCGCCGTCATGGCCACCATATGCACCAAATTCTTCATCGTAGCCTCCATCGCCACCACCGTGCCCACCTCCATATCCTGATCCACCTGGCTGACCCGGTTGACCCGCGCCGCCGCCATGTCCACCATATCCTCCACCATAGCCTCCGCTACCACCACCTAAGCCACCTGCACCGCCGTACCCGCCATAACCACCCGGCTGTCCCGGCTGACCCGGCTGGCCTCCACTGAATCCAGCCAATCGCTTATTTCTGCTCACCGGTGGACCCACCGGCTCACTCACACCTTCATCTTCTATCGCCGCGCCTACAAATTGAAATCAAACAACTTATATTGTAATTACAGCAAAACAATTGGCATTCACAACATTTTACCGCTGCCAACGATAGCGGCGCCACCCAGTGCCATGAAACAGGCAATCAAAAATCTCATTGTAAGCGCGACGCGTCGCCAGTCCGCTCGCTGCCAAGTGCAAATAGCAAATAGTATCCAAAGTTTAGCGTCGCATCTTTTATACCCACCTGCTGCCACGATTCGTCACCGATCTGACAAAATTCTAGGCATGCAGTTCAGGGAAAGCGTACACTCTCATAGAAGGAACGACAAGCAGACGTGCTCGATCCTCTAGCGTTGCGCATCCGCTCCACTCCACTCCACAATATGCCAATTGTGATCGCTTCTAACTCACTTTTCGTCGTTGGCTCTTACTCTCTCTTTCTCTGTGTATCTATCGCACTTTGTGCCCGCCGGCTGCTTTGCATTCCGTACATGAGCGGAGCAACGACTCATTACATTTCACTGGCTATTTTCGGGTTCATACGCGCTCAAAACTTATGAGCTGAAGCTTATTTTACACGCTTTCAATGCGTGTGCCTTGTCAGCTGTAAGCGCGTACCGAATTTCGGGTATACACTACAGCGCAATTGGCGGTAGCTGCCGAATACGAAGCGGTCGTGCATCCGATGAGGGTCAATCAGTGCCGCGCGCTGCAGCTACAGTGGCGCAGCAATAAACAGCACACTTCCAGTGGAACGACATTTGTATGGCGCATAAATTTAATGCAGAATGCTATATACATACATACATACATACATATGGACATATTATGTTATGCCAAACATGTCTACTTTCAAGACGTGAGCACGTTTCTCCGCCAAGAACTTAGGTACGTTCGTAAATGCAACCCAGCGGTTGCACTGCAAAGCAACGCGTTCGTAAAAGCAAAATGGCGCAATACTACTGCGTGCAACGCGTTCGTTAATGCAACGGCTTGGCACCGCAGTGACAAATTTCTGCAGTTTTCGCAATCATTATCCTACTGTTGCCGTTTGCAAAACACGAAATGGAAACGTAGAAAATTTATTATAAATGGATCAAAATTTGTTTGTCATCTAGTATAAAGATGGAATACATCATCTGGATAGGTTTTTATTTTTTTAAAGTAATTATTTACTTTCGGGAACGATCCTTTTTTCTTTTTCAGCTAGGTTTTTAGCACGACACATCTCTCTTTCACTCGTTTTACCCATTCTTTATTGAAATTCATTAAAAGACTCTCACTTCGAGTTTCGCAATTATCAATTAATGCCTTAACCAAAATTTTCATCCTGAATCGCGTTCGTTAATGCAACAAAAGTTTCTGCAACCAACCTGCAACCGAAATCAGCTGATCGGGCAGTGACAACTGAAGTTGGCTGCACTGCTACTGTCACTGCACGAATTTACTGCATTTACGAACGTACCTATACATACATACATACATATGGACATATGTTATGCCAAACATGTCTACTTTCAAGACGTGAGCACGTTTCTCCGCCGAGAACTTGTTCGAATGTAAATAAAAGACGATCAATTAATACTTTCGTTTGATTTTATTGCAAACATTTGTTGTAGTGGTAAAGCTAATGGTGCTTACCACCGCCACCATAACCACCACGACCGCTCGAGCCTCCGTAGCCGCCATATGAGGAACCTCCGGGTTGGCCAGGTGCTCCGGGTGAACCGCCACTGCCGCCGCCGCCACCACCGCCGCCTCCACTACCGCCGCCACCGCCACCGTTGCCGCCGCCACCGCCATTGCCGCCACCTCCATTGCCGCCACCGCCTCCGTTGCCGCCGCCACCTCCATTGCCGCCACCGCCTCCGTTGCCGCCACCACCTCCATATCCGCTACCACCTCCATATCCGGCAGTGGCATGCGGTTTACTTCCTCCTGCACCGCCGAAAGCTACGTGCCCTGATCCACCTGGTTGACCTGATTGACCTGATTGTCCGAAACCGCCACCATGTCCTCCATGTCCACCAAAGTTTCCACTACCATGTCCTCCTGCACTACCGTGCCCACCTGCACCACCATGACCATCATGACTGCCATGCTGCCCCGGTTGGCCGGAGTATCCGTCATAGGAAGCAGCCCCAGCGCCTGGGGCTCCAGCGCCATGGGCATTGCCGGGTGCTCCGCCGTGGCCTCCACCGTAGCCACCACCCGATTGTCCGGGCCGGCCGGGGTTGCCTCCATGCCCTCCACCGTAGCCACCACCCGATTGTCCGGGCCGGCCGGGGTTGCCCGGTGACGCTCGCTCGCCCCTGTTCACAGGCGGACCCTCCGGCGCGCTCAGCTCCTGATCATCTTTCACCGCACCTGCAAATGAAAATAAACAACACAATATATATAATAATTTCCGTAATGCGATTCCACGTCACAACATTTTTACCGCTGCAAACGATAGCAGCGCCACTCAATGCCAAACAATATGCAATAAACAATTTCATTTTCGAACGCGACACCTCGCCAGTCAGTTCGCTTCTCAGTCCACGGCGGAGCGGCGCATCTTTTATACTGCCGCGCTGTCACTGTCCACTCATAATCAGTGGTAGCATCGTAGGGCTGCGTTGCGAGGAAAAGCGAAAAACTACAAACAAAACTAACAACACCAACAAAGTCAGGCGCGCCTGATCCCTCAACCCGAAGTTGTTTATTTTTATTTTATCTATTCCATGCCATGTGTATATGTCTGTTGAGATTAGTGTCCCAGTTATCAGAGTTCCCTCTCTCTCTGTATCTGTTTGTCATTTCGTCTGTCCGTCTGTCTGTCCGTCCGTCCGTCCGTCCGTCCGTCTGTCTGTCTGCCTGCCTGTCCCTCTCTTTGCATTCTGTATGTAATCGGAGCGAAAAGCAATGATATTTTTCAGTATTTTTTGGACGCGTACGCGCGGTCATGTCGAGGCGCACTCAAAATTTCGGAAAAATGAAATATGTACAGCGCAATTGGCAGTACATAGCGAATGCGACGAAACCGTGCGTTTTACGGCATTGGAAGTTGGCTTTGACACAGCCAAGCAGGTAGGAATAGCAGCAGTAATGACCGACCGTCAAGCATACAGTGGCGTCAATATGATTAGATAACTATTTGGGCGCGTTTGTTTTCGTATAAATCCTCATCGACATATTGTGCAACTATAGTGATATTGCTTGGACGTTTCTTACACACTTATTTTGTCAAAATAATGTGGTTTTGAAAAAGTTTCGAAAAAAATATTGCTTACGTGAGTTAGTCATATGAACGACGATAAGGCTAATAATTAAACAACAATATTTTTGTATTTCAAAGTTCTGCAGCAACAGTTTGGATTCTCATTTCAGGCGCACAAACCTTTGAAACTATTTAAGCTGCTACTGCTTTCCCCCTCCCATTAATCTATAATCTTTTCAAAACCAACTTGTGCTTGGCATGTATACCAGAACCAACGCTCAGGTTTATTGAAAAAAAAATATCACATATGATAGCAAAGAATCAGTCTCTCTTTAAAATCAAGAATATTTAAAGCAAATAATTTTCCAAAAGCTGCTTTTAAAGTTATGCATTTTGAAGCTAGAACGCTATAAAAACTTTTACTACAGACAATCGAACAA
The DNA here is from genome assembly GCA_963457695.1 of Neria commutata. NCBI lineage: Eukaryota > Metazoa > Arthropoda > Insecta > Diptera > Micropezidae > Neria > Neria commutata. The sequence continues at coordinate 39,291,969 of OY735247.1, read as the reverse complement.
ATATCAATGGCCACAAACCATAATAGCCTAACTTGAGTTTAAGTTTTTGATGCCAATTTTCATGTTTGTATCTTTTTTAGGACGAAAATTATCTATCAAAAACCGAATAGCTTTCACGTAGACTGCAGTGAGAATTTGAAACTTAAAACCACTCTCCTGAAAAAATAATTAAAAACAGACATGACTTGTGAGTACAGATAGTAACAGCTGCATAATTTTGATATAACTCATTCTGATTAATGCTCAATATCAAAATTATTTTTAAAAACATCACTTTTCTTCGATATGCGAATTTTTCTAATCTTCAGATAGTTTATATTGACGAAATATGCTCTTTAACATAGCACCGAAGCAAAATAAGTTGTTGGGTGTATTAGATTTTAAATACAAACTTTCTCTCATACTTCAAGCTGGCACAAAATTATATCAAGATTATAAATTATATATACATATCTTTAATGACTGGCGAAACAGTTCGTGTAATCGAGGCTCCGACCTAGCTTTTTCGCATTTACTTGTGTGGTTCGTTCTATTTGAGCACAAGCTAACGGAAGCTAGTACAAATTGATTCCCTAACCGCATCCGAATGGAACTGAGCAGCTTTTCCGATGGCAAAGAATACTCTAGAAGAGTTGTTAAGTCTTTGTAATACATACATTTATCATATAGTTCACCAAAAGAATTATATGAAGAAAGTAAAGCTAAGATATTGGGTACTCACCTCTTCTCATGAATGTATTTTCCTTGAAACTGATTCCAAATGAAAGATTGAAATATTTATGCTGAAAAATTAGACAGCAAGCAAAAATATTATTACCATTTCATAATAAAAACTCGAGACTAGTATGAGGCAACACTTTTATTAAAACTGAACTAATGCGAGAAATCGACACTTACTAAATATGATGAAGAAGAAGTTTTTTCTAAACTTTTTTGCGCCCTGTGTGAAATGTGAATTAAACTTTCTTAACAAATTTGACTTGATGGAACAAGTCGAATAATGAGCTACAACTGAGCGCACTCTAATTTTATGGAAAATATATAACTGCAGACAGTCGCAAACTCGCTATTGTAGTGCGAGCGACTTGTTTGAATAAGACGAGCTTTTTAGAATAACGCTTTTTTGTTCAAAAAACAAAACAATTTACAATAGCACAAAATTTGGCACTGTACTGGCCGTCGATGCCGCAGAATCACTTTCTCATTTAACTCGTTGAGTTGCTTTGAAAACACGAAGAACTGGTTTTCTAAAAGTTATTTTTATTGCAAACAAAATTTAACGAAAAAACAAAATTCAACGGCCACCGCCATGACCACCATGACCACCGTAGCCGCCATATCCGGATCCGCCGGGCTGACCAGGCTGACCGGAACCACCGCCGTAGCCGCCATAGCCGCCATCTCCGCCATGGCTGCCGCCACCATATGGTCTGCCTCCGCCTGTTCCGCCGTGGCCGCCATATGACGATCCGCCCGGTTGACCTGGCTGACCCGAACTGCCACCATAGCCGCCACCATATCCGCCACCGCGTCCACCTGATCCGCCATAGCTGCCATAGCTGCCGCCGGGCGCTCCAGGCTGACCGGAACCACCTCCGCGCCCGCCGTATCCACCCGCTGGCGATCGTTCCTTCCTGGCCACGGGCGGACCCACCGGCACACTTATATCATGTTCATCTCTGTCAATCGTCGTTTCTATAAATGGAAAGCAACAACAAGCCTTGCAATTAGAGTAACAGGATTCGGCATCGCACAATTTTTACCGCTGCTAACAAAAGCGGCACAACTCAATGCCAAAAAACATGCAATAAACAATTTCATTTTAGAAAAAATGTCGAATGTCGCGTCGTCAGTCAGTTCGCTTCTCGGTGCAAACGCCAAATAGTATCCAAAGTGGAGCGTCAGATCTTATATACTTTCGTGCCGAACAATTCTAGGGATGCACTGCGAGGAAAATCGCAAAAGCTACGAATCTCAGCAAAAATCTAAAAATCTGGCCTGCTGATCCCCCAACCCGTTGTTGCTGATTTTTATTATTTTTCTTCCTATCTCAGCGCACATTTCATTATTCATACTAAGTACATACTCGGCGTATGGAACGGCCGGGAGGCTGCCAAGGAGGGCTCATTCATATGCCAACATTTCAGAGTCATCAAAAATAAAGTCTCTTATTTGAACGGTTTCACTTCTTGCCAAAGTTTCAAAGTTAAGACGCTCTCTGACTAATTTTTATTCCTTGTCTGTGTATTGCTTTGCATTCTATATGTAGTCGGTAGAACAATCAAGTTTTTTTTATTTTAATAATTAAGTATTTGAATTTTCGGTTCATAATAAAATTAAGTATTTTCAACGCGTTTTGAAGGCGTGCGCGCATACGAAATTTCGGAAAGAGAGAACCACTGCAGCCTAATTGGTAGTAGGTACATGCCGAATACGGCGAAATCGTGAGTTTTACGAACTCTGTGTTGACATTGCCATAGGCCAGCTCAGCCGTGCGCTGCAGCTGTAGCAATGGGCGGCTGACGGTGCTGAAGTATGGCCAGCATGGTGTGAAATATGCGCGTCTACACAACAGCATGGCCAATGGAGTTCGAGAAATATTCCCCGAAATTTTATTGCTATTGCCGAGAACCGCGTAAATCACATTTCGAATTAGCACCCCAGTATCACACTGACTAAGTTTTGTGCAAATGCAAAAAGATTTATTCAAATACATAAAATATTTTGACACAAAATTTGTTCGCGATCCCGCAATGATAAGCAGAACAAATCCCTACTCCTAAATCCCTAAATGGAAGCAGCTTTGAAACATAATACTTTCAAGATTTCTTGTCTCACAAATTTGCTATTAAAGTTTCAAATTTAATGTTACTATTCTTCTGTTGATTCAGCCTTTTTTCGACAATCTCTTCAAAGACCAATCAACAGAACTCTCACAATTATTCGGTTACCAAACAGCTTAGACAGTTATGTTCGAGTATCGAGTTGGCCAACACTTGAAGTTTGCTTTGGAACACAAACAAAAGCTCCATTGTTGTTCGGGCAGAAAAAAAACAACGCCCGTTTAAGAACGTTCTCTCTTTGTTTTGCTTGTTCGCATTTGATTTTGCTCACAATTTTAACAACTACCAAATAACAAATAAGAAATAAGAAATAATAAATGCCAATAATACGAGCTAATTGCAAACAACAACAAGTTATGAAGAACAGTCAGGAAGAAGTGTAGTTGAATATGCCAGATTTTGAATCATCAATTGTTGACAGACAAACCGACAAGAAGAATCTTTTACCTGTTTACTGTTGTTGTTGGAAATTTGCTAATTATTTTGTAGCGAATTGCCGAACATTCTGGAATTGGTACAGGGATTGGCCATAGCATCCCATATTATAGACAACAATAAAACCTGTCATGTAATTTGGATTACAGATATGCGCACTTCAATTGGATTTACAGCGGTGTGCGTCGTACTAGTAGCAAGCGTTTGTCAATCATTTGCTTTGCATGTGCAGTAGCTGGGGAATTCAGAAATTCAGTGCCTAACAATTTTTGCAAACCCAGCGTTTTTCAGCTTCGAATAAATATGCATGCACAAAAATGAGGCAAAAAAGGCGGACTTAGCTGGGAATTCAGGCCTCATAGCTGAAAGCCAGCTCTCTACTAAATTCAGCCAGAAACCCTAGCATTCTAATAGAACTCAACTTTTTCGACTGCTCAAGGAAATTCCTTCTGGTAACGCTGAGCAGCCATCAGAGTGTATGTGTGGCCTGTTTTGTTCTACCAATGTTAACTAACCTGAACTGCTTGTGGCCAAAAATAATTTAAATACTGATTCAATAGGTTTTAACATTTGATACTACAATAAAATGCCGAACATAGAGTGCAGCCGCAAGTTCCAAGTGCAGATTGCTTCATAAAGGCACGAATAATGCGTCATAAAAGTGGAGAATTTGTTGACACACAAATGCCATTCCATTTAATCGTGAACACGCATCTAATTTAATGGGCGTCTCAGGCGAAAGTAGCTCAAAACACGCACATACACAACCAAACCACACATGCACACATGCTCGTGCTACACTTACATACTTACATACATATGTATGTATGCATAATCTCGTATTAAATTATGACCCGACGGTTATCGCCAAGATCCACGCGACCCAGCATCTATTAATTTGACTTTTGTTGGCAAGGCTAAGGGTAGTTTCATTTTGCCGAATGACTCTTATCACTTTTACGCATACGATGCCATGTGTGTATGAATGTGTGTGTGTACCGTTCAATTGAAGCACTTATTTACTTTGTATAAATTTAATCTATTGAAGTTCTTATTTGTACAGCTCTCGATTGCAGGTGTACCACTAAATGAAATTGAATCGAATTCCAGTGATTTGTTTTGCATGCAAATATGAAATTTTATTTGTATGACGACCACAAGCTGTCTGTATGAAGCGCTACACACATATATTAAGACGTCGATTAATACGTATAAGAATGATATGACAATGAAATGTTGACATACATAAAAATATAAAGTAATTATGTGTGCCTTTTGATAAGAGCTTAATGAAGCTGGATCGCGTCTTTCTGCAACTCACTTCACGCTGAATCGTGTTGGGAATGGTTGGGAATACCCCACGATTTCAAAGTGCATCTAAACAAACATAATTTTTTCATATTTCGCACAATATTTATTGGCTCTTATCTCACAGCTCATCAGTGGGGAATTCCATTGCATATGCGGTTTTTCAGGCTGATAGCAACCGTCTTCGAAAAGGCTTATCTGGCATGTCTGCAAACGTTTGTGTCGATCTGGTGGCACTTCTCTCAGTGCTTGAAATATTGAAAGCTTGCAGTTCCAATTGTAGCGCTGGCCATCATTGAGCAATAAGAAGTGGTTCACTCTAAGCTGATGTTGGGCAAGCAGAAGACTATAAGCTACTCACAAGCGCAGAAATCGCAACAGTTCCACGTTAAAGGAAGCGCTTCCAAATGAGTTCATCTCAAGTGAGCAGAATGTTGCAGCATTAAAGGTAAGTTTTGTAACTCAAATCCCAGTTCTGCCTGAATTTGTAGCATGCGATAAGATTGTGTTTCTGCCACGGTTTCTGCTACGGTGAACTATGTGCTTGGTTGCTGATAGGGCAGGGCCTGGGTTCAACTCCCAGTCCGGGCACGTAACATCTAAAACATACGAAGAGAATTTATTTTAAAATTGTTTCTTTGCGCGGCGCCACTTCTGGCGATAAATTAGCAATTTTTCGAGAATATTATTTGCCATGAAGAGCTACTCAAACCCGTTCGCATTCGTTTAATGTAGGTCCCGTTAATTTGTGAAAAATATGACAAGCGCACATAAGTTAATGCAAGAAAGCTAGGCCGATTTTGAGCTACTTTCCATTTTGAATTTTAATATAGCATATGGCGTCTAAGTTTCTATACTTTCTAGATTTTGCAAAATTGTTAAAATTATATCGATATTTTGCGACTTATTGTCATTTTGCCATATGCACTTCAGCCGTATTTTTTCTTCATTATTTTATTGACATTTACATGTTTGATTTAGTGTAAGCATTGCCTTAGACTAATAGAAGCTCTTGAAAAGATGCACAATTAGCAAGATAATCATAATAAACAAATAATTTAAAAAAAATGTTTTCTTAGCTCAGGCTATGTTCAAGTATTTGAGAAATCAATCAATACAACAAATTCGAATTGCCTTTTTTTGGCATAATTTTATTTACATTTACATGCTTGATTTATAAGCAATGCTCGCGCAAATGTGAGCAAAAAGCGAAATCTGCTAAAAATACAGAAAAAAAACGACAACAGCAATTAACAATTTTTTAAAAATTTGATTTGCGTCAAAGCAGAAAACATCAAAAGTCGCTTTAACTTCGTTTGTGCCGCTGTGAGCTGAACATTTATTAATAATACATAAATCGACATTTCAAAACCAGTTTCGTATCGGCACTTAACACTTTTTCCGAATCTCGTTTTCGCGCGCGTTTTGTTTATTGTTCTTTGCGGATTTTTATTTTTGGGGCGGTTCGCACCAGCTTTAAATGCGCGCTTAGAATTCGCTTCCAGCTGCTGAATGCGAAATACTGGGGAGGGGCTGCCTGCCTGGCAGCCTTTTCGGAGCGATCACTGTGAATGTCACTGATAGTGAGTGCGAATTGAGTCGCAAGATGACGCGGCAGACGGACTAGACGGGTGGCTTCTGAGGCGGCCATGTGGCGCGGTCGACTGGAACAGCCAGCCGCAGCTTAGAGTGCTCGCAGCTGTTTGTGTTGTTGTGCTTTATAATGTTGTTTACATTTATGACGCTGACAATACGTAGGAAGCCATAATTGAACTTAGAAGCCGCTTGCCTTGGAGCGTGCTACGTGCCGGTAGGAACGAGTGCAGGCGAGCATCTTTAGAGAGATTTGCCCAGCTTTCATTGCACTTTACAGGTGCAGCGAAACTAGAGCCAACTCGAGGGGGAACTCCCGCAAGCATTTCTCTGAGGCTGCAGCCAATTCAACTGGAAGGCTATAAAAGGGCCGTCGCGTAAAGGTAGCATTACAATACGTAGTTTAACGCTACGTAGTAGACGCCTCAGCATGTGCCAGAAAATAGTCTATCTTGCCTTGGTGGCCATGGTGTTCCTGACCATTTTGAATGGTGAGTAACGTTCATTTATTGTATTTGATATGAATTTGGATTTTTCTGCTGCAGTTGCAACAGCTGATCCACAATTGGGATGGGGTGGCGGTGTTGGTGCATCTGGTGCTTCCGGTTCAGCTGGCTCATTGGGTGGTGGCGGTGGCAGTGATCATGCTGTGGCAGCTGGCTCATTGGCTGGCGGTGTTGGTTCTGCTGTTCGGAGCCAAGCTGTTGAATCAACGCGGGGTGGTGGCAGTAATGGTGCTCCTGGCGCTCCTGCTGGTAGTCCCGCAAATGCTGGCAATCCGGGCTCTTAGCATGTTCATACATATGTATATACAACGTATGCCTGCTATACATACATACTTTCTCGAACAAAATCTGTTAATAAACTCAAACCTCAAGCTATAACTTCATTTACTGTTCTATCTTACTAACAATAAAAAAAAAAAATGAACGATTTCTAAATTGATTGAATACAATTGAATAAAAAATCATATTTCAGCAAGTTCTTTTTCGATTTCGACCAGTGTTGTACATTACGATTTGTAATGGATTATTTTTTTAAAGCAAAGCTAGAATGAGAGCATTCATAGTTGGAAAAATTAAATGATCTGGTTTAAAACATAGAATGAACTCAAAAATTAATTTGTGCCGAAATGAATAGAAAAATATTTTTTTTATGTTTGAAGCTAGCGTTGAAGCTTGACATGGTAGAGAACTTGAAATTCCAAGAATGCCACGATAATTCCTCAACTAGGCCAAGGACATGCACTGAGTAACACACTGTGTGTCTGTGCAATCGGAATTAATACCATGAAATGCGACGAGCATTGGCAAAGAGGTTTCTTGGCGGCCCGCCAAAGGACATACGCTATAAATGGATCGTTTCGGTATATTCGAACACTTACCGCGTCGGATAGGATATGATATACTGATATATCTGTGAATCAGAGCAAGCGATCAGACTTGCGTTACACAAAGTTTAAATTCTTACTGCAGAATATACTGAAGCTGCTATCGATGCTCTAACAGTAACAACTTTAATGCGTCGAGTCTTATGAGCTAAAATTCAAAAGGGGCTTAATTTCAAGGCATCTTCTACCAAACACACAGCTACAGCTTTTCTACATATCATTTACATGTTAAGCAACGCCATAACTTATTTAGCAATAAATTGGCACAGCTACGCTCGTAAAGATTGCCTTTTAACAGGGGGATCTAAAGCTTTAGCGTTGTTTTTCAGAGAATTTCACTATAAATTAGTATCAATTTGATGCGAAAAATTCAATGAGTTCCACGAAACAGATCATTAAATGATTGTTCTTTATATGTTAAAGCCATTGGTTGAAAATTTATATATACGTCTGATTTATTGTAAGATGTGCTTTGATATGATCCAGCGCTGATCACTTTTTCTTGAGATTTGTCCTTTAGATTATTGTATGAAGTGTGTGCTTCAACGGTTCTAAATTTTTCAGTACAGATTCTGTTATAGGCTTGAATGAAAATGGCTGCCCGGATATGCTGCGACATGACAGTCGCTGCAGTACTTGAATATTCTTTTAAGCAGGACGAAATGCAGCACATTTCCTTACTCGTCAGATTTAACGCTTTCTGAATGCTCGAGCTTTTAACTTTTCTGATTTCAGATACAACTTGTAGTATTCCATGAAAAGACGAAAAAAATTATGCCACTAAGGCTTATAAATGTAGGTCACTCTTTCAAGATATATGTAGATTCTAAATCTTTGTCAAGCTTAAAAAAATGCAGTTTTCATGAAACGAAAAAGTCGATTTTTTTTTCTAAACTCAATTTTTTAATTAATTAGTATATAATATCCTTTTTAATATAATAATTAATGAATTGACTGGCACAACAGCCCGTGTGGGCTTAGGCCTAGCTTTCTCGCATTAACTTGTGTGTGTTTGTTATATTTTTGCACAAGTTAACGGGACCTACTTTACCGAATCCGAACGGGTTTGAGAAGCTTTTCATGGCAAAGATTATTCTCGGAGAATTGCCAATTCACCGCGAGAATTGGCGTCGCGCAAAGAAACAATTTGAAAACAAATTTTCTTTTTATTATATGTTACCGGACCGGGAGTTGAACCCAGGTCCTCCGCGTCAGCGTCCAAGCACTTAGACCACTGAGCCACCACTGAGCCACCGCGGCGGTTTGCTGAAAAGTCACGATGATTTCAGTCAATCAAATTCGAAAAACACAAACACTTTAAAGATCAATGAATCATTTTGCGGATACATCATATATGTATAAGTATATATTTTCAATTTGTTTTGTACATTTTTATTTATGGAAAGAATTCACAACTTCACAAACAAAAAAATTTGCCAGAGTTGAAGGTGTTTTTCGGTTTTTGCATTTACTAGCAGCCACCGCCGCCGCCTCCACCGCCACCACCGCCGCCGCCACCACCACCGCCTCCGCCACCGCCACCACCACATGGAAGTGGTTCAGGGATTGGATTGGCTGTTATTGATTGAAAATAAAAATAATAAATAAAAAGTTGTAAAAGTATATTTATTAAAAAAAAAAATACGAGAATTGCGGTTGGCAATTGGAATTCCCAATGATCGAGCCATGCAAGTAGGTACTTACCGAAAGCAACGGCGACTAGCGCCAGAACGAGCGCAATGAAGGCTATAAACTTCATGGTTCCGTAAAATATGTTGATATGATATATTCAGCGGCCGGAGCTGCTTTATATACCAACATTCATTCATAAGTATGGCGCAGCATCTTTGACGGCTGTTATCGGAGAAACCTGATTCGAGTGATATGCTAAGACTCAAAGTATTTTCCAAATTGCAAGACGTCAATGGCTCACAAATTACAAAAGTGCGAATTAATTTGTCACTTCACTTTTTTGGGTTTTTAAAAAATTATTACTTTATTTGATGGTTGATTGCAAGTCGAATTGTTCGATGCACTTCTTATTCTCGACTGCCGCACTTTTACATTTTACATCTACTTATAGCTATTTCTTATCTCTAAACTTAATATGCTATGCCCAGTGTCTGCCTGTAATCTCGCAGAGTGCCCAGTGTCCGCCTGCAATCTCGCAGAGTTGCGAAACTTAATCCGTTCATTCAATAACAAAGATTTCCGGCAGCCGGACTGAGCTGACATTTAGATATCAGTGGGCAGAGAAGATACGGACATCTATCTTTTGTTTATAATTCTCATATGAGATCTTTGATGTGCCGTATCTTAACTCCCCCCTTTCTTTAAAAAGAAACGTCCCGTTTCTTCACAATTTTGTATACAGTTTTTCCAAATTGCTTAAGGCATTCTTGATTGTTTCTTCCTGTTTTTGAGCTTTGAAATTCTTATACCAGATTTTAATTTTACAAACAATATAGATTGTTACTGTTACAAAAATTATTATTATTATGGACCACAGTGCCCGATGAGAGTTAAATTCTTTTGATGTTAGATTTATTAAATCAATATTTTCAAATTTCAGGCTGACATCACTGGACTCGACATATTCACTTACATTGATATTATTAACATTATTGATTCGTAAATATTCACGAATTTTTTCAGAAGGATTTTCAAATGTCTTATTATCTATTGATATTTTGTTTTCAAACGTTATTAAATAGACACCTTGCAGAATATGGCCGTCAACGGAATGGTTGCCGGAAATTAGTATAGACCCGTCTGTAATTTTTTCAATGTCTACATTATTTTCCTTTATTTTTTTACAGTTTGCTGTTTCATTATTTAACAATTTGGAAAGGCAGGATCTTTTCATGTTTCCTTTGCAAAATGAATTTTTTAATTCTTGTTTACAATAATCCACATTAAAAAAAACAGTGTTACATTTGATTATTTGTGTGTCAATTATTAACTTGCCATCCTTTTGGGCAATTGACCTGCTTTCATATAATTTACAATTTTTTTCTATTATTGGGTATTTAATATAAATGACAATAATATTTTTGTCTTGGAAGATTTTAAATTTTGAGGCGTCCAGTAAGTCCGTTAATGTCATGTTCTCGTGTTCGTGTCTTATAATTTCTTTTAATTCATTTATATTCAAAACTGTTGGGTTGAGGATTCCGGCCTTAGATAAAACAATTGTTTGAATTATATTTTGGAGATCACTAATTATCAATTTGTTTCTATGTTTCCTCACTATTTGTTCATGCGAGTCCCCTTTGAGGCTTTCGACTGTTTTTGTTAGTCGTTCGATTACTTTGAACAATTCTGAATTGGTCATAAACTGTTTGTTGTTATTCTGTATTAAGTCATCTAGTTTAGTTTTGATATATATGAAGTCATCGTGATCGGGTGTACCTGAAACCCATTTCCATATAGTGCCCAATTCATTTATACCTCTTCTGGGCCTATAGTGATTTATTTTCAGATTTTTTAGGAGTGTTTCGATGAAATTCAATTCCATTTCTATTTCAAGATATTGCGCTTGAGTGTAAATGTGGTTTTGTTTGTTAGTCATAAAGTTGTCTAGTTCGTCGTTTAGTACTTGACTGTAGAATGTCAGGTTAGTTACATGAAAGATGTCTCCATATTCTTTATACACCAATGTCTCTCCATTTTCAACTAGGACGTAATTTTCCCTAGTATAGTCGACAATATCGGACAGGACTGCTGATATTATTGTAAGAATGATGAAGCGGAACATTTTAAATTCCTTAAAGTAAAATAAAGATTATATTTTAAACGACTAATTTTTTATATTGTCCTTATGAACAATTCTATTCTTATTATAAATCCTAATCTTATTCCCCAAGTCTTCCTTGACTTTTTGTTTTTTATATCTAGGCTTAAGTTTATTCCTTTCTCCTATTATTTTTTCGTATATGATTTCGCCTTGTGTATACGCCTTAGTTTTTCTTTTTTTGTTATGACTTTCTAACATTTTACATTGGGCCAACTGTATTTTTGACTCCAAGTCTGCATGTGGATTTCTATTGAACAAAACCTCAAATGGCCTTCGGTTCGTAACCGAATGGATTGTTTTATTATATTCAATGACTGCTCTATAAATTGATTCGGAGTGGCTAATTAAATTAAACTCCTCTTTTAAACATCTTGCCAACTCAAGTAAAGTAGAATGGGCCCTTTCAATTTGCCCATTGGTTGTACTGTGCCTTGGATCGCAATAATATATTTCTACGCCCAGTCGTTGCATCAAAGATTTGAATTGAACCGTTGTAAATCCTGGTTCGTTATCGATTGTGATTTTTTTTACTTCAGGGAAACCTTGTAATAATTCTAACACCTTGCTGTCTAAATTTGTTTTGTCTTCTATTAATTTTATGATAAGGTATTTAGAATATGAATCGATGCACGTTAAGAACTTTAATTTGTGCGCATAAAATATGTCAATATGAATTTGTTCCCCCTCCTTTTTTGGTATTGGAGCCTCGCCAATTGGAATTTTTTTTGGATGACGCTCGTATTTATTTTTATTGCAGATTTCGCAATTTCTGGCGTATTGTTTGAATTGCTTCCTTGCTTTTGGCCAATAGTATTTATCTTCTATTTGTTTCAGATTTTCCTGGTAACTACGATGTGCCCTATTGTGTGTTTGCTCAATTATACTTCCTTGATCCTCCAAATTTGTTATGTCTAAGGGGAATTTTCTTGTGTAAAGAAATTTTAAGCCATTGAAAGTTGTCAATAGTGTTTGTTTAATTTCGTACAAATCCTCTGTTGTGCAATGAATACCCGTCACAATATTGGGTCTTAAAAATTCTTTCAAAATGGTTGCTAGGTTTTCAGGGGTATCAAATTCTATGATATGCCTTGTTCGTTGAAAATTGTTAATTAATTCATGACACGTGAAGTTGCCTTTGGCCAGGAGTAATTGTTGTTTAAAACAATTGAGTGGTTTTTTTGTTTCCACAATTTGATCATGATCGCTACTTTCAGCGGAATGTTGTGTACTGTGACTTGAAGACGAGTCATCAGATATATTATTCAAATGTTGTCTGGATAAAGCGTCTGCGACAAAATTTGTTTTTCCAGGTTTATAAATTATTTTCGGGGCATATTCCTCTATAAAAGCATGCCATCTTTTCATTTTAGCATTAGGATTTCGGACGGACACAGCAAATGTTAATGGTTGATGGTCTGTGTGGATTTCCAATTTTGAAACTCCATATAAATAGTTTCTTAAGTTTTTCAGTGCCCACACAATTGCGTATAGTTCTTTTTCATTTGTAGCATAATTCTGCTCTGTTGGATTTAGTGTTTTAGAGATGAAAATAATTGGCTTATCGTCTTGAGACAAGACTCCTCCAATAGCCACATTTGATGCGTCTGTGGTAAGAACAAATTTCTTATCAAAATCGGGCTGAATGAGTTTAATTTGGTTTATTAATGATTCTTTTAGTTCGTTAAATGCGGAAATTGCCTCCTGATCGAGTCGTATTTCTATTTTCTTTGACATGTGTTGGGAAACTCTACCATTTTCCCCGGACAAATATTTTGTTAGTGGTTTAGCAATTAATGCATAGTTCTCTACAAACTTTCTGTAGTATCCCGTCATACCGAGGAAGCTGCGAAGCTGTCTGAGTGTCAATGGAATCGGATATTCTTGAATTGTCTGTATCTTTTTTGGGTCCGTTTGAACAACACCTCGGGCAATAACATAGCCTAAAAACTCAACTTCTTTTTTATAAAATACTGATTTCTCTAGTGAAATCTTCATGTTTGCATTCTTTAACGTTTCAACAATTATGTTTAAATGATGTGTATGTTCTTCCAAAGTTTCAGAAAATACAATGATGTCGTCTATATATATATGGCAAAATTTTCCCACGAAATCGCGCAATATATTATCCATTGCGCGTTGAAAAATACTTGGGGCGTTTTTTAAGCCAAAGGGCATTCGTAAGTATTCAAATTTACCGTTGTTTATTGAAAATGCTGTTTTCTCCACATCTTCATTTCTCATCAGGATCTGATGAAAACCGGATTCCAAATCAATTGTGGAGAAGAATTTTGATTTGCCCAAATTAGAGAGGATAACGTTTATATCTGGTATTGGATATCTGTCAGCGATAGTTTGTTCATTTAATTTTTTGTAGTCGATTACCATCCGCAACTTTGAGGTACCATCCTCATTAATCCCCTTTTTCGGTACTACCCAAATTGGTGAATTATATGGACTTTTACTAGGCCTAATAATACCATCTTCCAACAGACGATCAACCTCACTGTTTACAAAAGAGTTCACCGATAGTGGGTACGGGTATTGTTTGCTCCATATGGGAGTTTCGACGGTAGTTCTTATTTCCGCCTTAATATCTGTCCGAAAAGGCAGATTCAAATCTATGTTGGAGTGCATATTCTTGATTTTATTTTCAATACTCTTTTTCAATCTACTTGTTGTTTCAATTTCACATAAATTTTCGTTAATATTGCCGGAAAATTCGTCGGCTGGCGTTTCGGAGCATTTTACTTCCGAAATATTATTTTCATGCCGGTAAGATTCTTCGGCTGGCGCTGTAGAACATTTTTGTTCCACAATATGATTTTCACTTTTATGCCGGTAAGATTCTTCGGCTGGCGCTGTAGAACATTTTTGTTCCACAATATAATTTTCACTTTTATGCCGGTAAGATTCTTCGGCTGGCGCTGTAGAACATTTTTGTTCCACAATATAATTTTCACTTTTATGCCGGTAAGATTCTTCGGCTGGCGCTGTAGAACATTTTTGTTCCACAATATAATTTTCGTTAAAATTTATTTTTTCTGTCCTCCCTTGGTATCTTATCTCACCATCTTTTAAGTCTATTACCGCGTTTATTTTCTTTAGGAAATTATAACCAAGCAGAATGTCTGCTTCTAGGTTCTCGATTTCGTAAAAGATGTTTTTAACCCCCATCAAATGAATTTCGTGGTAAAATTCTATTATGGTGGAACCATTTATTGTTTTAACCCGTTTCTTTATTGTCAATGTTTTTTTGTTTTCATAGATGCCTGATTTTATGTAGCAACTCGTTGCTCCAGTATCTATGAGGATTTTAAATTTTTGGCCAGTGTGAATGTCTACCCTGGAAATGTAGGGGAGATTTGATTGTCCCCTAAAAAATGGTTTTCATCTAAGTTGTTAATTCTTTGGGTCTTTTCTCGTGGCTGTGCACTTAATTGACCGCTGCCATTTGATCGTTTTAAATTAGGTATTTCTGAATTTTGGTTGTGGTTATAACTGTTATTTTGGTAATTTTGTTGGACAGGTCTATGTCCATAATTATTGTAGTTACTTTGGATATTTCGATATCCATTGAAATTTTTTGGTACATTTCGATGACCGTTATTATTTTGATACGTATTTCGATATCCGTTGTTATGTTGTGAGTTACCATCAACTTCCATTGGTTCTTGTGTTGGAATCTTATTCCTAGGGAACCTTAAGTTATTTGAATATCGATAGCCACTGTTAGCGTTATAATTATTGCTCCTATTAAAATTGAGGGCGAAATTTGCCCTCATGTTGTTCGACTCTAATTCCTGAGCTCTAGCCAATGCATTCGGCAAGTCCTCCGGCGCCATGGAAAATAATATGTTTGCCAAAGGGGCATTCAATCCGGTAATAAATACTCTAAGAGCATTTTCTTGGTTTCTCTGATTTAATTCACTTATTAATACATCGTTTCCCCCATGTGTCATGATTGTTTTATTAATTAACAAAGTTAATTTTTCATTAACACAATTGTAGTAATCTACCACAGACATTGCGCCCTGTCTGAGGATACTCATATCCTGTTCAATAATATGTATCGGACGTTTGTCCGCATAGGCAAAATCTAATCGGCTAATAATAGCTTCATAGTTTAAAACGGTACCATGGTTTGAAAGGGTGTTGTTAGCTTCCCCAGTGATTCTATTCCGAAGAATAGTCAATGCCGCGAAGTATTTGCGACTCCCAATTGTATAAAGAGACATTGAGTTTTTTGCGGCTTCTCGCCAGCTGACATAGGTGTTAATTTTTCCTGAGAATTCAGGTAGAGTTCTTATGACGTCTAAAGATTCATTACACGAAATGTCTTCGTCAATTGATTGTTGCACATATTGTGTCACTGAATTTCCCCCACATACTGTCGTCAGTTGTGTTTTCAATGATGCAACTTCAGCCCTAAGTGATTGTGTTGCCGTTTCAATTAGTCTGGCAAATAGTGCCGTGGTCTGTTCCGTCGTCATTGTCAGGTTTTATGAATTACAATTTTCTGGTTAAGTTTAGTTTCTTACAATAATCTTAAGTTTACCTTAAGAACAGGAATCCTCGTTATTGGTCCTTAAAAATGTGTTGTTCCCTGGTTTCGGTTCTCCTGGCGTTTGCTCGTGCACGTCACTTTCCGCTTGTTGATTCGGTAAAAAATGTTTTTTCAATAACTTCTGTTAATCACTTCCTGAAGGTTGATTCGGTAAATATAGTTTTCAGTAAATTCTGTTAATCTCTTTCGGGTTCACTTTCTGCTTGTTGATTCGGTAAAAATGTTTTTTCAATAACTTCTGTTAATCACTTCCTGAAGGTTGATTCGGTAAATATAGTTTTCAGTAAATTCTGTTAATCTCTTTCGGGTTCACTTTCTGCTTGTTGATTCGGAAAAAATGTTTTTTCAGTAACTTCTGTTAATCACTTTCCGGTTAGACTGTTTTAATTTTTGATTGGTTTGACGTATTTCACCCTTTTTACTGGGTTACTTGATTGTTCTTTGCCCAGCAAACTAAAATTTTTTTAATAAAAATTTTTTTTTGGCTCACACTACCTTACTTTACTTTTCAGGTTTAAGTGTGGCTGTTTGCTTATTGGGACTTTTTTTGAATCGAGATCACGAATTATCCCACGGACATTGCCTTACTTGATTTTTTCAGGCGTTTCAATGTCGTGTTTTTTTTTTCGTGTCCCTGCTCGGGCGCCAATTAATTTGTCACTTCACTTTTTTGGGTTTTTAAAAAATTATTACTTTATTTGATGGTTGATTGCAAGTCGAATTGTTCGATGCACTTCTTATTCTCGACTGCCGCACTTTTACATTTTACATCTACTTATAGCTATTTCTTATCTCTAAACTTAATATGCTATGCCCAGTGTCTGCCTGTAATCTCGCAGAGTGCCCAGTGTCCGCCTGCAATCTCGCAGAGTTGCGAAACTTAATCCGTTCATTCAATAACAAAGATTTCCGGCAGCCGGACTGAGCTGACATTTAGATATCAGTGGGCAGAGAAGATACGGACATCTATCTTTTGTTTATAATTCTCATATGAGATCTTTGATGTGCCGTATCTTAACTTGCGCATCAAAAAGCTGCAGGTTGGGTCAGAAATTCCAAAACAATCGTTCAATATTCGATTTGACATTTTTTTTAAGCTTGTAAGCCACAATGCACACATGGCAATTCGACGGTTTTTACGACTCTCAACGACATTTACGTATTATTCTTTTAATTACTAAATCCCCGCCAGTTAAATTAGCATCTGGCGATTTTCTTTATCCGTTTTCTTGCTTGACATTTGCTTGATAACATTGCCTTTCATATTAGTAAATATAAAGTTTAAGATGCCATAGCACGTCGAGCTGTTTCCGCCCAAAGAAATGACGCCTTTTTATTTCGCTGCGAAGAAAAGTCAGTACCTACTCGTAAACCAACGCATTTGGCTGAAAGTTGCGACGATTCGTACGGCAATTGTGCTTGCCTCGATTACGTTTTCCCTTCATTAAATTTAAATAAAAAATTTTTATGTAAAATCGCCTTGAAATCGTCATATGAAAATTGGCACTAATCAAACGCAGATGTCTTGAAATGAAGAAGTTCAATTCTGCTTTAAATTAAGTTGAACTAAGATTGCATTTTGAGTAGGACCTTCTACCCTTCTAGTCAATTGCGTCTGAAAGGCGTTTTGTGACAAAAATTAAAAAATTTTATTATATCTACAAACTACACCAATGGTAAAAGCGTAAACTCGGAATACTATATATACTAGGTATAGTCATAAGTATATAGAAATGATCAGAATAAATTTTTGTCTTGATTTGCGGCTGTTCGTCCTGTCGTTTGTGGCCGCAGGAGAGAAAGAAGCAGTTGTGCTATTTGAACCAAATTCGGCATACAGTCGCAGTGAATCCTACGCTAGTTTAAGTTTCGAGATTAGCCAAATCGGTTGAAGCACACGCCCACAAGGCGCCTATAAGTCCCATAATCTCAGATTTTTTTCGGTTAAATGCCTATAATTTGTGTAATTAGTAATTACTCAATTAAAAGAATGAGATTTGGTATTCAAGTTGGCCTTCTCTGTTACACGAAAGCCTGTACGTGCTTCACCCACTACATGGGCGGTAAAATGGCTCTATTCAGGTACTCTCATAATATGTTCCCTATATGGTAATTTTTTTGCTGTTGAAAATAATTCAAAATTTTCCAAATATGCCCGAAACATCAGTATTTAGTAATTGGCATATAGTATAGTGCTAAGTATTAGAAATATCTTCAAATTTGGCAAAAATGTGCGTGCTTTGAATATTTTGTAGGCGTTGAATTTGAAACACGCACAAATTCATACCTTCAGTGGATTACCAACACACTCGGGCCTACCCGACTGATGCTTCCTTACTTGTTTTTAATAAAGCCTGCTAAAAAGCACTCGTAGACTTTGCTACCAAGCCTCATAATGAGCCCGTTAAATATCCAACAATTAGAATAAATTTGCGAAGGGTAATGGGTTATATTTCTATTGTCGATTTATTTATAGAATTCATTTATTACTTTAAAATTGTTTTAGTTGTACACAAGCAAAACCGCCGTAGTGAAAGGTGTGCTCGGGCTTTGAGCGCTTACTTGCCGCCACCACCGCCGCCGCCGCCACCACCACCACCACCGCCGCCGCCACCGCCGCCACCACCGGGAAGTGGTTCAGGAATTGGTTGAGGATTTGGATTGGCTGTAGTTGATGAAAAAGAAAATTTTGAAATTAGACTCAAGCAAAAAAGTATAGATCACAAAATAAAGTAAGGCAATTGCTATAGGCACAGCAAGTACACTTAATTTGAGCCGTGCTCGTCCTTACCGAAAGCTACGGCGACTAGCGCCAGAATGAGCGCAATGAAAGCGAAAAACTTCATGGTTCCACTAAACAAGTTAGTATGTTTCCTTCAGCGGCCGGAGCTGCTATTTATATGAAAATCCCTTCATATGCCGCAGCGTCAGCGGCTTACGCGGCCGTTATCAGCGAAACCTGATTCCAGCGTGTGTCGTTCATTGGATTCGCATTGTTCGCTTGGATAGCGAGCGGTTGGATCACATTTTATTTTTACCCACTTGTGCGTCTGTATATAGTTTTGGCCATTCGGCGGCGTAGCCGTAGCCGCAGTATTTGTAAGGCAGAACACAAAACAGATGCATCGCTTATTGAGCTGGTTCTCGAGCGCGCGCGTTGTGTCGGCGTCTTCGCATTTGGTTCTACCCTGCACTAGCGCGGCGGCCGAAAGTGCGATCGACTTGTGCGCCATAAAAACCATGTTCAGTTTAATGGCAAAAAACTCGAGTATCCGGCATGCTGGCTGGAATTGCACTGGGAATTGACGGCGAAGCTTTCGGGGCAGCTGGCTGAATGGTGTGCCGGCAGCGTTGAGTGCGAGCACAGAAGTCACGATCATTGAACAACTGAGAGCGTGGCGTAGACAAACCCGAAGGCTTTTTACGTAGGGTGTACTGAGGCACCGTGTGAATTTACACACTTCAACCAGTCGAGCGTAAGTATAAATAGACCCGTCAGGCAGGGGGCCCAACAAAAGTAGTCGAAATGAAGCTGCTCATTGTGGTCTCGATTGTATTGACCTGCACTGTGCTGTGCCAGGCTCAGTATTATAGCCCGTATGGCGGTGGTGGCGGCGGCATACACGGCGGCGGTGGCCCATATGGCGGTGGCGGCGGCGGTGGCGGGCCATATGGCGCTAGAGGAGGACATGGCGGCGGCTATGGAAGTCCTTACGGTGGAGGTGGCGGTGGACCATATGGCGGCGGTGGAGGTGGCGGTGGCCCCTATGGTGGCAGAGGCGGTCATGGCGGTGGCGGTTATGGTGGTTATGGCGGTTATGGCGGTTATGGCGGTTATGGCGGCGGCGGTGGTGGCGGCGGCGGAGGCGGTGGCGGAGGAGGAAAATAAAGCCATTCTTAGCTGCTTATTATTTATCTATAAGTATTATGAATTGATCATCAATTGTTTTGTATTTTCCTGTTGTGATTTATTTTCTAATATATGAACTAAAGTAATGAATAAAGAGTTTACTATTGGAAAAATTAGCAAAAAGATTCTTTTTATAAGCTTTTTTTTGAGCAGCATTCGAAATTTTGCAAAATGAAGAAATTGCTCATACAACTTTTGCTCATATTCATTCAGATATACATACTATATTTGTCTGATTTTGTATGACCTCATGACTGCTGAAATGAATAAATCCCTATTTCACTTTGCGATGAACATTTTGAATACAAAAGATGTGCGGCCATTGCTTCTAAACGTGTTCTATAAAAACACTACATACATTTTTTTGCTCGAACAAGCTTTTGAAGCGATTCTTAAGCCAGCTTAACATTTGGTTCTAAGAATTTAAAGCTGGTCTTAAAAAAAAAACAAGCATATTGCCATGACGTCTCAACCAACTAGAGTACGGATTAAATATACCCGAAAGTTTTTCTAGTAGCGTGCAAAAAAAACACCGTACGAATTAGCACACTTCGCACTTTATCCAGTCGAGAGCAAGTATATAAAGGCGCGTCAAGTATACGGTCCCAACAGAAGTTATAGAAATGAAGTTGCTCATTGTAGTCTCAATATTACTAAGCTGCCTTCTGCTTTGCCAGGCGCAGTTCTTTGGCGGCGGCGGTAGCGATGGAGGACATGGCGGCGGCAGTGGCAGTGGAGGCGGCAACGGTGGAGGCAGTGGAGGCGGCAGTGGCGGAGGCAGTGGAGGCGGCAGCGGCAGCGGCGGTGGCAGTGGCAGTGGCGGCGGCTTCTGGAGCACACTCTTTGGCGGCGGCGGCAAAGGTGGCAGTGGCGGCAACTAAGTTGCCCTTGATCAACTGATTTCAAACATTGAAGGGCAAAAGAAAACAATATCCAATTAGACATAAACAAAATAAAAATTAAAAATTAAAATTAATGAAAATATCAAGTTGCGTATTACGTAGTACATATGTTTAGTTAGTCGCATGTTGTGATGAGCTGCGGTTTTGCATGTTCCGCTGAAGATTCGCTGACGAATATTTGAAATGCAATTAAGAAGCAGCGCTTTAAATTAACAGCATTTACAAATTGAGTCTGGCATTTCAAGCTTTCGAACAGAAATATGCATATCAAGTGATATCGAGAATTAATTTTAATGCACTCACTAGCTGCTGCTGATCAGGCTAATGCATGGTATTTGAATTAAAAGACTGCTGAAATCTGCATAAATTTTCGAAATGACGGCTCAAGAAACCAGAGCATGCAATAAATATGGCCGAATATTCTTGTAGGGTACAACAGAGCAATCGCGAATCAGCTCGATATATGTCCAAATTGACCCGGCCGGCATAGGCTTCCAACATAAGTTATTTATGAAAATCAGATTGCTCGTTGAGGTCTCTATGATCGACAATCTCTAAGCTGTATTCTGTAGTGCGAGGCTTAGTGCTATATAGTTGACATGCTAGATCGGAGCAGAAGACATGCATTTGGCTGCTGTAGCTGGCTTACGTGTAGCGAAGATAGTGCATATAGCGCTGCCAGCAATAAAAGCTTGAGCTGAAGATGATAACATTGTAGAATGTGTATAACATCATTCAGCTCTTTGATGCAGCGAAAAGTTTCAACCAAAATTTCAAACCATTTGTTCAATCATATGAGAGAGAGCAGCAACCGTTAGAATAACACGTATACTACTTTCGACTTTTTACTTCATTTGTAAATGTAAAAACTTTAAAAAATTTACATAAGATCTCGTTTAAATTCGAATTTCTAAGATTATTCCCGTTCAACTTGCGCAACAGATGTTGAAGTTCATTTTAAGAACTGGTTCTCGAAAATTATTATTCTAATTTTATTTGCTTGTTTTGTTTAGTTTAGTTTGTTGAGTATCTGACGCTTAAATGAGTTCATATGACGTTCATATCAGGGTTGGCAAATGCGTTCTGTAGAAAAGAATCAATTTGAATTTTGTTAGTTTAAATTAAAATTTTTAACTTTTTTTGCCATTTTTTGGACTTTGTTCCTAGAATTTTACTCTATTATCTTTAATCTGTGTTTTTCAACTGCAATTTCTTAAGTTATGAAGCGAGTTTTGTATGCTAATTGTATAATTTTTATATTCTGCATAACTTAGTTGCTAAATGTTAGTAGCCTGGTCAACAGATTAAGCCTTATCACAGAAGCTTAAGTTTACACCAGACTCTTAATGAAGAAATTGATGCAGAAAATTTCTTATGAATTGCAACATGTTCTTTGACACGTTCGCCATTTTTGCTGTTGTTTCGTGCCAACCCTGATGTGTATGTAAATTTGTTAAATTTTCGGCAACCGGTTCATGCCCCCAACCGGTTCGCTACTGCGTTCTATATCAAAAGAACGAAATCGACCAAAACAAAAATAATCTAATATATAAAAATGAATGTTTGTTTGTCTGTCTGTCTGTCTGTCCGGCTATACAAAGCTACACGCGTTGACCGATTTCAGCCAAACTTTATACCAATATTGTTGAAGACCAAAGGAAGGCGACTGTATATAAAATTTTTCGATTCATCAAGAGGGCGTGGCACCTCCCATACAACTTAAATATTTGATTTGGTATATCTTTAAAACCACATGTCATACAACGTTAAAATTTTGTATTCTGTTAGTATTTAGTCGTGCCCTCTTGCTTAAAAAAATTTAGGGGCGTGGGACAAGGGGGAGTGGCACTCCCTATACAACTTAAATATTTGATTTGGCATATCTTTAAAACTACAAGTCACGCAGCATTGAAATTCCGTATGCAGGCCCCTCTTAGATGCTTCGTCCCACGGGTAAAATTTTATGGGCGTAGCACAAGGGGCGTGGCACTTTTCAATCAACGATACATTTGGGTATAACTTTAGAACTATACAGCACACATAAATGAAACACGATACGAACTTACTACATGTCCGTATCCTTCAACTCGGAAAATGGGACGGGCATTGGGCAAGGGGTGTGGCACCCCTCATACAACTTAAATATTTGATTTGGTATACCTTTAAAACTACATGTCATACAACGTTAAAATTTTTTATTCTGTTAGTATTTAGTCGTGCCCTCTTGCTTAAAAAATTTAGGGCAGTGGGACAAGGGGGAGTGGCACTCCCTATACAACTTAAATATTTGATTTGGCATATCTTTAAAACTACAAGTCACGCAGCATTGAACTTCCGTATGCAGGCCCCTCTCAGATGCTTCGTCCCACGGGTAAAATTTTATGGGCGTAGGACAAGGGGCGTGGCACTTTTCAATCAACTATACATTTGGGTATAACTTTAGAACTATACAGCACACATAAATGAAACACGTTACGAACTTACTACATGTCCGTATCCTTCAACTCGGAAAATGGGATGAGCATTGGACACGAGGCGTGGCACCCCTCATACAACTTAAATATTTGATTTAGTATACCTTTAAAACTACATGTCATACAACATTAAAATTTTTATTCTGTTAGTATTTAGTCATGCATTCACGTAAACATTTTTACATAATTTGGTTTTTATATATGTACTAGCTGTCCCGGCAAACGTTGTTCTGCCTAAAATAATTATTTTATTCCAAGATTTGTTTTTAAATGTATTTGAATTATGGTAGGAATTTTTTTGATAATATGAAAATTATGTACAGGAAGAATAGGTTTTCGGGAATAGGTAATCTACATATACAGATTCCCCGTATGATGTGGCACTCGGGTGAAGCCGGGTGGATCAGCTAGTCATAAATAAATTTTGGCAATATTTTTTTTTACTTGCCTGTAGTAATAAACCGGCTTAATTTATGTGTTAACTGTGCGCAAATGCGAGTATCAATTCCAATTGTATATATTTAAGTGATTAGGCAGAGGCGTCGTTGAATATTCCGCGAATTCGTGACGCGCTGCCGTCAGCGGAGAAACCAAAGTCAGTTCATTAGTTTCACACGCTTTAACAACGCGCGCGCTCGACTTTGGGTGTGAATGCTGTCAGTTAGTTGTTGTAGTTGTCACTGTTGTTGTTGTTGTAGTCGAGAATAAATCAGTTTGGAAATGTTTATTATTGGAGTGAGTAATTGCAATATATCTGTGGTCATATGCAATAACGACTTAAGTCGAAAACAACTGTTTCGAGAAAATGCAATTCGAAATTTGAAATGCACATAAGTGCATGTGTTTTTTTTAAATAACTTTTTTTCTGAGATGGGTACAGATACCGGGGTTTGAACAAAATATGCGCATCAACGTCAGGAATACAGTGGTAACGTCAACTCAATTTCGTCTTAAGTCGACTTAAGTTGTTATTGCTTTTGACCACAGATATTAATTTTATTGGCGTTAAGTGTTAAGTGTAGATGTCGCAACAACAATAACAACAACAGCAATAAATTAAATTATAATATTTAAAAAGCAAAATTACTACTTTTGTGCTTTTGAACTTTTAAGTGTAGTCCAACCGGTCGTAGTTAAAAAATTCAAAGCTTTTTGAAATGGAGCTGGGAAGAGATTTCAAAGAAGCGGCAGCAAAGCTAATGCAATATCTTAATACTCGTAATCGAGCAAGTTAAGGAGGTCTTAAAGGTGAATTGTAGCCAGGGGCGGACTCAGGTAAATAATTTTTGTGTAAGGCAAATTTTGAATTTTTCTAAAACATGTTTTTTCCAACCTTTTTACAGATTTTCGAGTTCTTAGAGTGAAAGAAAAGTTCAATATTTAAGAGTTTCATACGACTTGTCAAGTTTTTTCAATACATTCGATTTATGTCTTTTTTACTGACTAGACCAAAAGTCAGACCATTTGACCATATTTAACTGATATCGAAGCTGTTTGCTTCAGAGATTGCGATGATTGAAATTAATTTGGGTAATTTATTTGAGATTACTCGGAAAGTTCCATTGAAATAAAAGAAAAAATAGTTTTCAACACTCAGTTGATATGAATATAAGCAAAATCAAGATTGTCTTTGAACTTATGTATGTATTTCAACGTTTTTTCTTTTGTTTTAGAAAGAAATAACGATAGGCAACGACAAGCTTAACTCATCATTCAAAGAATCCATTGATGCTTTGTCATCTGAAAATGTGACAACATATATCAAATATATAGAAACAAAATTTCTTCGGTATGGGAAATCACACAGGTCCTTGCTTTCTTGCACACACACTTACACACAGCTCCATATGCAGAATGACACTCTCATGTGGTTACGCCACAGTCACTTCAGCGGAAGCGTCTTCTTGTAATTGCCCTTGTCTGTTGCCCTTGTCTTGCGCTTTAACTTTTCCTCACTCCACTTCTCACGCTTACTCGACTGTGCCTCTTTATTCGCTGGCATGCCATGGCGTTGATACCTCCTTTTCTGCAATATTTTAAACAATAATTATATACTTTATTCACATTTGCAACTGTACATGTTACGAGCGGGTGCCCGGAAGCCGCATCTGCAAGTATGTATATTCATACACCCCCCGGCACGAATTGGTGCACAAGTTTGTGAGTGTGTGTGTTACATGAATTTCATACATGTTTGTATGTATGTATGTAGGCATGTTGAAGTACTGCTGAAAATGCCAAACAATTCATTGACTTTAAATCGCGTGCTGCAATTCAATCTTTTCAGAGGTAACAATTCCATTCATTTTTTAATGGTTCCAATGGGTGCAAAAGGCCTTTTGCTTAGAGCACAATACGTCGAGTCCAGAGTCCAAGAGAAAGGAACATATATTTTCAAAGGAAGGTTCAATATTAACAATCTCACAGCAGAGCTTGAGAACCGATTCAAAAGCGACATTGACATTTTTCTTTCTTTTTGTTGTTTCTTCAATAGCAGCAACAACATTTGGTGATTCATCTTTCAAAATGCGCACTACTCTGATGCAATGGAAAATACTTGTTCATGAAATGTGCAATCAACGCTGCCATGTAAATAGTATTTGCGGCCGTTGACTCCAGGCGTTGGGCGTTCTCATGCTTATGGTGGGAAAGCGAGGCTGTAGATTTTAAGCTCAGAAGCAGTGCGAGACATATCGGCAATACTATTGAGCTTACCAAGGCAGATCTTTGTAAAGCAAAGCCGAAAAGCTACAAGCAACAGCAGTCACCCGCCGACTCATGTCCACGCTATTTACAAGTGCCATCTCGACAGCAATCAAATTTCGGTTCTAGATAAACGAAAACTTAAAAATTGTTAATTTTTTAAGAAATTCTATATAATTGATAATCATTTTTGAAATTCAACTATGCCAGCCTACAAATCAACCAAGAGTGAAAACTTTTGTGTTTTTCTACTTATGTACATACCTTATTTGTAATACAGGTAGGTTAGATTAAGCTGACTACCTAAAAAGGCCTCGCATAGGCCCTGTTGGGTCCTTAACGATGACAGTTCTAGTTCCGTTTAGAAATGCTCAAAGTAATGATCTGTCAGAATTTGTGTGTATTACAAATTTCCAAAGAGGCTTTGGTTTCTAGTCTAGTTTCGAGATCTGTTCGAGCCCTTATTTGTTATGAGCTCAGCTCAAATTGTGCTTGACTTTGAGCCGGAAGGAATCGCCGTTTGTTATACATTTATGTATGTAAATAAAATAGTACTAGAACAAGTGTACTTTACTGTTAAAATATCTGCTATATTTTCGTGCATATTCTACTTCTGCCAACTTCAAAATGTATCTGCTATAACAACATTTCTTGTTATGAGAGAGTAGTTTTCAGTAAAAGCTCTGTGGAAAAGTTGCTCTGCCTTTCGCTCTTACTCTTTTGCTATCTGAGCTATTTTCAATTGTAAACAAAGTGACGAAAGCAAAAGCTTTTTTTCTCTTACTTTTACGTTTTTATGCAAGGAAGAGTTGCGAGTCTCGAGAGGGTGGCTTTCTTTGTAGAGCGCGCTCGCTATTAAGCACTTCAAAACAATGAAAATATGTGGATGCTATTTAGAACGGAGTTTGTTGCTGACGTTAAAATGATTACTAGTTTTAAGCTTTTACGTGTTAGTTTTTTAGTAAGTAAATTTCTCTTTTGCTTAGAAGTTGCCAATGATACTATTAAGCTGCCTTTCCCCAACTTTTTTTTAATGGTACTAATTTTAATTTTTTCAATTGATTAGCAATAAAAATATGTATGATTTCTTTTATATAATCATCAGCAAAATTTTCGCAAGTCGCAGAAGAAGGCGAATCTTTGCTGTTTGGTTTCATTTCGCAAATAAAAGCGCGCTCTTACAAAACACACTCAGTTCCTTTGATAAACTACGAAGCCGCTTTGTGCTTGCTCAATTGATGTTATGGCAGCTGTTAAGGCAGGTCCTGACAATCAGCTGTTTACTGCAAATGCTGCAGCATACGAATGACTAGTGTGCCGAAGTGCACTTCGTTGCTTCGGTTCGTGCAACTTCGTTTTTGACACCGCTTTGAGAAATGGCCGGCAGAGCTGACGACTCACACACACACACAAACATGCGTAAATTACAATTCTGTTGTTGGCTTTTTGTGAGCGCGACTCTCAGTGAGAGCACTTCGGCTGCGACCGCCCTCTGGCAGCAGATGCGCGCAGTCTAAATCGCTTTCATTTCTATCGCTTCGGTTGCATCTGCCTGCAGCGAAGCGTTCTTTTAGTGGGAGCTTACAATTCTGCGGGTACGGTGAAGATTTGCGCAGTTGCAGATAATTTTCGGAGGCAAAAACCGACGTGAGAAAACAATGCGCTGGGTCAGTGTAGCATTTAAGTATTTTACAATAAGTCACCGTCAAATGTTCAAAAAAATTTCTTTTATAAACTTGTATATAATTCTCGTTGGCAGATCTTTTTGTGCCAGCTTGGAAATTTATGCATTTTTTAAAGACTTTTCTCATATATATCTCTTTGGCAGCAAGGCTCGTAAGCTCATGACAAAATGGCAGCCAGCTGGAGCTGTTCCTGCGTAGCCATCAACGGCAATAGCTTTGCTACGAAGACAGCCTCACTTGCAGTGAAGAGCATTGATCCGACCGCAATTATTTGCACTGCCTGCCTAAAGGTCATAAAGTGCAACAGTAACTGAGGCAGGTCAGGTCAGACCAGCTGTCCAACACACTTTCTACCTCAATCTAGAGTTCAAAATAAAGCAAAAAGAATGCAATTGAGCTGGCTGAAAAGCGAACGGGCCTCTTTATGTGCTTTGCTGCCATATTCCGATGCACTAACGGGCCAATTACACGAAGAAACTTAATTAAACGCGCGCATTTTTGTTGTTGTTGTTGCTGTTGTTGTGTTCGGCCGTTGTTGCAACTCTGCGTACGAAGGCGCAACTGCCACAATTTACGATGCGATGGTCAGTGGCAGCGGTCATGCTGCACCAACCCCAACTCCTACTCCGATTCCAGCACAGTACCAATCCCGAACCACGCTTCAGCCTCGGTCAATGGCAACGCTGCGCTTTTGTCTGCAATAACAGTTTTAATTAAACGCCAAGTGTTTCCGTTTAAAAATACCACTGTACTTGCTTTTTTCTCTTTGCGTGTGTATGTGTGTGTGTAGTGGCATGTGGGTGTGTATGAATGGGCTGTGCCATAGAGTGCCATGCGCGCTGTGTGTGTGTGTGCGCGTGTGTGTGGGCATGTGCGAACAAGTTAATTAAACTTGTAATTGCCGCATGAAAAGTTGAGTGTGTAATAAACTCGACCGTTAGGGGAACACTGAATTTTGAAATGATTACCAGGCTCGGACAAGGCAATATTTCACTAGTGCTAAATGTTTTCCACACTTGGTTGCATGTGTATGCATTAAATACAGGCCTTCTTATGCTTGGCTATTGGTCGAATTCAAAACTCATACATTTTTAACTAGTTAGTCGAAAGAAACTACTTCGTTGAAAGTGGCTGGGCATGCATTAAGTTTTCTTGGCATGTTCGTTTCCAGAGTTCCTATGTTAAGTGAACCTCATGGGAAAGCTGTTGAAAGCGCATCAAAGGTTTGTGGAAAATATCGACTTTAATAGCTACATTCTTGGTAAAAATTTTCATACACCAAAATATAGAAATTTTTTTTGGAAATTAGCACTGTTGTTGTTGTTATTTTACACTGAAATCTGTTTAGCTTAATAACGAATAGAAACGAATAGACTGTTGTTGTCTTTCCTATGGCAGAACTAAGTGAAAGAGATTCTTCGATAAACTGGTATTATAAGTAATATATATACTGTTGTTCTTTTTTCTTTTATTGAATTAATTCAAAGAGATTCCATATTAAATAATGCCAAAAAATTTTGTCGCACAAAAACGATAGCAGGAATTTTTAACTTGTTCACTCTTCGCAATTTCGAAGTAAGATTTTTTGTGCAATAAAAAGCACTTTGGAATTTGATAAAAAAAAAACGAGCTCCAATTTTTCAAAAGTGACGTATGACAGCAGCAAAATTCTGAAAAAAACTGTTGCATAGCT
The DNA here is from genome assembly GCA_963457695.1 of Neria commutata. Classification (NCBI taxonomy): domain Eukaryota; kingdom Metazoa; phylum Arthropoda; class Insecta; order Diptera; family Micropezidae; genus Neria; species Neria commutata. The sequence continues at coordinate 39,262,673 of OY735247.1, read as the reverse complement.
TAAGGATTATACTTATACTCAAAATGTCAGCCCAAAACTATGCAACAATTTTTCGAATACTTTTTCCTAAAACGTTCTCTCTTTTACGACTTACATGTGAAGATAATTATTATGTTGAATAGTAAAAAATTCAACAGAAATATGAACATAGAAATATTTATTTCGAAGAATTAAGGAATATATATGTTTCAGATTTGTTAGATATTATACATTTTAATTGCCACAAATAGTTTGAAACTGAAGTGCCTATAGAGCTATTGATGCGTTTTGCAAGCCATGCGAGTTTAAGTCGATTTGAATATTGTCAGCACTTTGGAATCGCCCAGCCTTTTGCTTTGATAAAAATCACGCCAAGAACCAAACTAATGCCGATTGTTCCGAACTACATTTTTTGCTTGGTTCTGGTAAAGCTTTTTACATATTTCTGGCACAACCACAAACTAGTCCGACATAATCGATTTACAAACAAGCATATCCTCCAGCTATTCTTGGTTCTTGTGTGTATCATAAAGTTTGCCACTTCAACTTGATATAATCTTCATCACCTTTAAGCGTTTGAATTCATACAACAGCCGAGCTGGCTCGAATCCCCAAATCCGCCGAGTTTGTTTATTATTGTTGTTCATTCCGCCCACTGCGAGCTACTGTATATGTATTTTGCAGCTGCAGGAAGGCCACAAAAACTTTCTAACACCGCCGCACACAGATACATATTTACTTCCACCAGCGCCAACATACAGACAGTTACTTCAGGCAGCTTGATAATGCCAGCCTGTAGCATATGCCTTTCCAATACACAATCAAATGCTAATAGTTGCTGCTCTTATCCTTAGTTTGTGTGTGTGTATATCTAATTTATTCGGGTGCATGTTCACCTGAGCCATCGATAAGGCAAGGTACAGCTTATGGCTTTTGTGGCTCTGACTGTGGATGTGACTGTCTGTGTACGAGTGTGCGTCTGCCTGAGTTAAGCTCTTATTTATTACTGTTAAAGTAACAGTTGGCCCAGACACGCCTAATTATTGCGTATAAGCACTTTTCTGCATTTGTAATTGAATTTATGTTTCGGATATCAGTTGCCGTAATAAAGTACTAAGTCAGCAGCCATTTTGGGAAAGGAAAGAATGTTTATGTTAGAAATTTTAACGATTTCCACTGTTAACTAAACTTGTACATATCTTCCAATAATAAAGATTTCTACTAGACTTGCACATATCTTCCAATAATAAGCTTAAGTGCGCAACGGTCACATCTGAAATTTATGTGAAAAACTGAAGTATATACAATTTTTTGAAGATAAACTCATAAGTTATATCTTATCTGTCACTATATTAAAGCAACTGCAAGAATTCAAACTCAAAAGTTGGCTTCGAAATTGCTGCCAGGTTCATTAACCTGCTGTCAATTCATTTTATAGGAGAAAACAAGCGAGCGGCTGCTTTGAAATGCCCAAAGTACTGTTATTAACAGGCATTTTGGCAGGGTAGACAGCGGTAATTAATTTGAATGTTACGTATACGCCAGCTGCGCCGCAGGCTAAAGAGCAATTGCTGGGCACTCAGGTGGCCTTTTGAGAAATTCGGCCATCGACAGCGACGTTTACGTTAAGGCCAAATTCTAACCAATGCAATAACAAAGCATGCACACAGCAAACTGGCCGGCACGGCATGAATAATTGGGCCTGTTGAACTTGACACCGAATTTAAAATTTGAATAGCGTTCCCTCAAAGCTGGCGCTTCTCCTTACACCCTCTTCCCGCCTTAACGCTGGAATTTTTAATTAAGCTCATTTCCCAGAGTCTTATCATGCATTTAATTGGCAAATATCGCTGCTCGCTGGCTTGAATGTGAGCTTTTGAAATTGTAGGCAGGGTGTGTGTTGGCCGGAATTTAGTTTTTGTCTCGCGGGAATGCTTAAAGCGATCTGTTGCTTTCAAGCGCTGAAAATGTCAAAGTGGAAATTTCAATTAATTTACCTATGATTGAGACAAATGCAGAGATATATTTTTGAATACAGATACATATTCATGAAGGCAATTGATACATTTAATTTGCTACTTCTTTAAGCATAGTTGATTCAATGCCGAAAGTGAAATTGACAACAGAGCATGATGAAGAACACGAGCTTTGGTTCTGCTGAACGAAAGCTACGTTTGAATTTCCCGGCTGCTCGAACCCTGAGAGCTGAGTCTCTGCTGAAAAAGCGATGTCCGGCCGATGATTCTTTTTTGATTCTCGACAATTTACAGTTTTCTTTATCTTCAAAGATAGTAAATAAAGCTGAGTTCTCCTAAAATATTGATAGCAAAAAAATACCAATCTACTTGATAAACTTTAAATAAAAACTGTATCTTTTGGCAGTGTTCTGTTAAGAGCGCATATTTTAGATCTTTTTTTAAATTAAACATTTTCAAATATATTGTAAAAAACTTTTGATTCTGAGCAGCAAAACAATTTTTTCTTAGAAAGAGAAAATTTCTTTGTTTTAGACACTATGATTTTTTTGGACAAATTTGTGAATGCAACGCATCACCGTTCCGCGCATGCTGACCTAAGATCAGCAGCTATGCAAAGCATTATCAGTTCTGGCAAGCGATGTGTGAGTAGTCGTGTGCATGTATGTGTGTATGCAAATATTTGAACGTGTGAAAAATCAACAATTTGCCACTCGATGCACATAAATTTGCCAATTGAAAGAAAGCTTTGAATATTTCACATGGCCAATGGCAACACACACACACACTCATGCACGGTATTGCCAATTGGAGGCAACTGCCAGAAATGGAGCACACTCGGCAGGTGCGTGATGAATGTGGCGGCGACAGGAAAAAGCCAGTCGCACTCCCGCAATGCTCTTACACACACGCCGCGCTCTTTTTCTGCTTATGAATATGCAAATTTCTTGGCTCTTCGGCAGGCATGCAAAAGGATACTCCTGAGCTGTGGCTCATCACACAAAGTGAAGTGCAGGCGGATGCAAATGAAGGCAAACAAGCAAGAAACCGTAGCAGCTGGTCCAGGTTTGTGAAGCTACTTTTAATGCTCTACACTCAAGGCCCACACTTTGTAGCTGCGATGTCTTGGCAGAAGGACCTTCTGCTGCTGTATGAGCATCTATTTATTGTATGTATCTACGCTTAATTGAAGTAATAACATAACAGAAAATTATGAATAATATTTTGTTCTTTTTTAGTTATTTATCGGAGTTTGATGCCTATCTTCCGAAAATATATCGTCGTACATAATATTCACGTAAAAAATTGGATACTAATTGGAAAACCTTAGATATAGGGTTTTATTGAGGTTTCAAAGCTAAAGTAAAACAAGTAAGGAAGTATCAGTCGGGTTTCACCGACAGAGTAATACCCTACACCATGTTCCCAAGTGGGGTGATAACTCACTGACATTGTGGGTGCATTTGATTTACAACCTACATAGTGGGCGGACCACGCCCATTTTTGGCAGACTACAAGATATACCTAATAGGACTATACATGCCAAATATTGATGCTCTGGCGGGTGTACAACAGATGTTATCGGCATATTTATTTTACTGCCCCCATGGTGGGTGGACCACGCCCATTTCTGGAGAATTAAAAGATATTCCTACCAGGAACGAAGTAACCAAATCTGGACTCTCTGGTGTATATATTATGGAAGTTAAGAAGATTTTTTGTTTATCGCCTATATAGTGGGCGGACCACGCCCATTTTCTTGTATGGCATCTAAGACCTATATATCAACTTGGGAACCGAATTTCATTCATTTGTATTCGTAACTAGTCAATTGGGAACCATTTTACCGAAAAAATTTTGCCGGCTATATAGTGGGCGGATCACGCCCATTTTTTCCTGAGATATAGAAGACCTACCTCTTAACTTGAATACCAAGTATTAATCTTTTCCATGAATAATTACACAAATTATAGCCATTTTACCGAAAAAAATCCGAGGTGGTGGGACTTACAGACCCGTTGTGGGCGTGTCCTTCGGGTAATTTGAATAATTTTAACACTTTACCTAACCCGAGGTTCACTGTAACTGTATACCATTTCTGATCATTTCTATATACTTATGTCTATACCTAGGAAGGCTCCTTTAATGCGTTACAATTTTGGCACAAAGTTATTATACCCTATTACCATAGGTGTAGGGTATAATTATAAATAAGTTCTCAAAACAATTTTTGCTGATGTTTTCTAAATTTTCTATACAAATTCTAGTTTCTTTTAACAGCAGAATTCTTGCTTTGGGATTTGAGTACTCATATAAACCTTTTTTATTTAACAATCAAGTACATATAAACCCTTAAAGCTCTTCCCACTTCATCATAGACGCGTCAACATGACCGACAAAGCCAAATTACAACAAAAACCAAGGAAATCCCTGCGAACAATTCGTCCAAAGAAGCATTTCATATGCAAATCAGCGCTTAAATAATAAAAATGGCGGACCAAGCCTTAGCAATGAACACAATTTAATTGAATTGTTTGCGGGAATTAAATGCTCAAATGGGAGGATGTGACAAGCCAACAGAAAATGGCAAAACAAAATAAGGCTAAAATTAGATTTGCACCATTTAACTTTAGAAAGTCCTGCTGCAGTGACAGTGTTGATGCTGGGGGGCCAGCAGAGGGGAAATTTAGAAAAGTTTCAAGGAAGCATGGCACTTACCCAGACTGTAGGAAAAATAGTGCAATTAGGAATAATTATCTCTCAGAAAGACTAATCAAAACAACATAGATAACATGCAGGAATTATAAGAAAATTTTTTTATGAACATTCAATTTTAGAGAGCGGATAAACAAAGCTTAAGAAAGGAACTGTACTGCATTGGTTAAGGGTTTCGTTGGCCTTTAATATATCTTAAACCTACAACAAATTGGTTGTTCTATGCCATAACCTGATTGCTCTCATAATAAAATGATTCTTTGATGCAGATATTTAGCTTAGTTTGTTACTTGGTTATTACTTAGTTACTTGCTTTAGTGACTTAGTCATATTAAAGGGCCATGGCTCCTTGAGTCGAAACGTTGTTCAATAGCTGTTCATCTATCCACAGTTTTCGTGCTTAGAGTACCTCTCATCTCTAAAATTTTATGCAGCTCTAGAAATCTCGTAATATTCCGAAAATAATAACTTTCTGCATTTGGCCCCTGCAAGTAACCCTCTTCTCCCCTTGGCACATTGTAAAACGCTGCCATACAAACAGTTCGACCGCATTTGCAACTACGATGAACATTTTTAACAATAACTTTTGGAGAATTGAAATAAAATGAAAAATCCATACAAAAAAACTTGAAGAATTCATTTTTGCGTAAATCCTGCTGCTTTGTAAGCGCAAAAGTAGCAGAAAGTTTTATTGTTGCCTTTTCTTTGATGTTCGGAAAAGCGGCGACAACAAAAACGCTCAAGTCGTGCCTGAAGGAGAGTGGCCTAAAGATAAAATTTAAAGCGAAAGTGTGGGTCAATGCGAAATGCATGCAAAATTACACAAGTAAGGAAGCATCAGCAGGGCTATTCCGATAAGGTATTATCCTACAGCAAGTAACCGAAGGCAACAAAAATGTGGGAGTATTTAGTGAAGTGAAATTAATCAATTTTTAACATAATCCCAAATTTTATGTGGAATACTCTAAATGGAAAAACGTACTGCTAATGATAATTTAAGTTGTTTCGGCATCTTGATACCCTACTTTCTGCTCACAGGGCACATTAAGTTTCCTTGATAGCAGCAGCAGAACTATGCATGTGATTTTTTTGCTTGCCCAAACTGTTGGCACTTGATTGATTACGTGAGTGCAAAAAGTTTTCAAGGATTTATTTATAAGAAAAATCGCAACAAATTGTGAGGCAGTTGGCATTGATCATGTGGAAACTTGTGTGCGCTACATGCGCAAAATTATCGCTGGCTATGTTAAAGCTAGGTTAAATCAGCGATGCTGCATCAAAACTCTCGTTAGGTGCCAGAGGTTCTCAATATTTTTCGGAAAGTTGTTTATTTCTTCAATAATTTGTGTGACTAAAATTATGAAATTGCATATGAAAAAATGTTTGTTGCTATTCAGTTTAATCGTCAAAAATGTATAATATACAATATTTACATGCACTTTTTGGTCTTAAAAGCAGTCAAGGATTCCAGGTTATGGAGGGGTGGCAAAGTGCCGTCTAAGTAGAAGGCGCTGCTCGTAGAGATGTGACTCGGTTAAAGTATCTACTGTTAAAGTGTGCAGCTGGAAAAAGAAGAAGAGTGGGGTACATCGGAAAGCGAATCACTAATAAAGGTTCGTCGGTACGTCGGTACGACGAAGTGAACAAAGTGCTTGGCGTGTGTAAAGTTGGCTTGCAATTAGCGTGCAAGTGCTTTTTAATTTACTCTTTCGGCCTCTCTGCCGGCTGTAGGGGTTGCCGCACTGCCAACTGCGAATGCATTGTAAAAGTTGCGAAATCAGTCATGTTTCATTGATTGCCTGCTGCTGTTGCTATTGCTGGCCCCATTGTTGTTGTTGCTGGTTGGCTTTCCACTTTAGTTGCCGCGCGTACAGCAGCAACTTTTGCTCACGTGTGAAGGAAGTAAAGCGTTTGCTGTTAATTGAAAGGAATCGCCAATCAGGCAACTGGGCGTATGCGCAATTAATTGCTGGCAAAGTTAACTTTGTTTGCGAGCGATTGCTGGTGCGGCTGGAAAAGGGTTATTGACTGATACAAGGCTGCCAGCATAGGCACTGCATGTGGCGAGTATATATCTCGCTTGATTTCAGGCGCAAAAGGCTTTAAAGCTTTTAAATCAGGCAAGAGCAATGCAAGAATATGCTGAGCTCTAGAATTCTCGCGCTTGGGCTATAAGTAGCGCTTCTCTTTGAAGTATGCCTACTGTTCTACATTGCATTGGGTGAAAATGAAATGAAATGAAATTTAATTAAATTAATTAAAAGCAGCAGGAAAGAGAAGCAGTTTTTCGCGCATCTGACCACTCACTGTCGGCGGGTGCCACTGTTGAGCTGCAACTGAGCTGGCAGCGAAGGGTAATTATAGACTGCCAACGAGCACTTAAAGGGTCAGCTGAAGTCGTGCAAAGTAGCTGAAAGCAGCTGCGATGTCTGCAGCGCCTTGCCTTCATTATCATTGCGATAATTAAGGCGCGCTTCTTGCTTTTAGCGTGTTACTTTTAATTACATTTCTCGCCACGCAACGCTTTCAACCATGTTCTGCTCTAGCCTACACCCAATGCAATATTTGTTCCTACTACGCTGAGGGGACCTGCAGTTGGCATTATTCAATTATTGATTTTAATTGACGACTTCTTTTAAATCAGCTTTTCTCTCGAAGATTGTTGCCTCTTCAAAAATACAATTCACACTATTCAAACCTCTTCCTTCACCTACATACCTACATACAGTGTTGTTCGAAATAATAGGGACACTTTCGAAAAGACTGTTAACTAGTGTGTGCGACGAAGGCATTTCAAATGAGAGCTTGGCATTATTTATGAAGTTTTTACCCTTTTTTCATTCGAATACATCATAAATTTTTCGCTAAAATGTCTACAGCGAACACACTAGTTAAATAATAATTTTAACATTTTTTTCGAAAGTGTCCCTTTAATTTCGAACAACACTGTACAAGAGCTATAGCATATGTATTAACAATATATTTTAATTGATAATTCAATTGAATTGAAATTTTTTGTTTATAAATTGCATTTCAAATTTTACTATATAATATGTCCTTGATCAAGGCGGTCACTTGCTATGCATGAAATACTAGTTAGGTCTTTCCATATAAATGGCTCCCATGGTATCTGTTCAGCAATCTGCACTCTTTTATAAAAGTAGTCCATGAGCACTGTGAAATTCACTTCCGGTGTGTATGAAGGAAAAATCTCTTTCGTTAATGTGAAATTTTCAAGCTTCGGAAGCGGCATGGTAATGCGTACAGTTGAGTGTTTGTACGAGCGACGTCAGAATGGTGCACTTCGTGCCGAAGATCCCCAAATGTAGCTGGCGCAAGGGCTGCTCTCAATGGAACAGGCCATATTTTATAAGCTTTATATTTCTTTATAAAAACGATTATATATTTGATGAATAAATTGAGCTTACCCAAGCACTTGCACCGTTGGTAAGAATCAAAATTATTATTATTATTATGTACAGTTTATTTACTTAATTAATTGAGTAATAAACTTAAGAGCTAGGCACTAATAACTAAGATCTTCGGCCCGATATGATGTTACGTTGTAATTTAGAATATATGTAATTTTAATATGAAGTTGTTACGTTAAATTTTAAAGGCTTTTAGAATATTGATATATTTGAAAATGATGTCTTTTGTTGGTTCAAGAAGTAAGTTTATAAATGTTGAGTTGATTTTTTAGCATTCGCGTTGGATTGGTAAGTGTTAGATGGTGGCATATAGGGCAAGGTGGTGTTGTGGTGTTATCCATAAGGTGATGGTGAGTTAGGAAGGTGTGGCCCATTCGGAATCTGCAAAACTTAATTAGGTGTATTTTTAGGATTTCATGTGGTAACTTTGGCGTGGTGCCGTTTGGGTTTATTTGTTTGTATGTGTGTGTGTATGTTTGCCAATCGATCCAGCATTTTCGAGGCCATAATCGGACGCGTCAACGTTTCTGCGTAAATTGGCAATTGCATTTATATTTTTATAGCCAGATTTTGGAACATCGCTGTAATTTAGTCGTAACTATAGTCTAAATTGTAATTGCGTAATAATATTGCTAATGGAAAAATAAATCAACTCGAGTTTAGTATTTAGATCGTGCGTCAAAATGGACTGATATTACATTTACATTAACATTTTTTAAAACAGTCTATCATTGAATCAGTTTTGTAGAATTTGAGTCGGAATACAATTTGCACATAAAAATCTTACAGAGAAAGTTGCTAGATTACGTGATTATTCCATATTTACTTCTGCTTGAAAATGAAGCGTTGCGCCGGAAGATTCGGAGCCCTACGCTAAAGGCAATTTTGAGGCAATCAAGGTATTTTCGAGGCATCGAAAATTGGAAGGTCCTACGCTAGAGTGTGCTCAGCTTGTCGGATAGTCGCGGGGCCGTCTCTCAACGACTCCACTGCGAGCTGTTTGCATTTGGCCGCTTCTTATTTGTGAAGTACAAGTGAGGAGCAGCTGGAACCTTTCTAACATAAAAATGCAAAAATCGGCGCATAATGTGCTGCGGATGTTGGCCTAAACAAATGTGAGTTGTTGAATTTTTAAATTCTATTGATTTGCGTGCTTGGAATCGAATGATGTAGAGCCAAGTTACAGTTGGGGGGCTCTTTCGGACGAAGACATTTTGTGCGAATAATTTATTGGATTTGCGCTTTGAATTTCACTGGGTTAATCAAGCAAAAATGGGTTAAGTTTTGAGTTGCTGGTAAAATCTGAAGTGTGCAGAAAGCACTCCAATGACTATGAATATTGTGAGTACTTTGTGAATATATATATTTCATGAAATATATTGGCATTATTTCGCTTAACAGTGAACAGTGAGAGAACAATCCGCATAATGTACTCATAAAAATGCAAAAGCAGGTTTCCTCTGCTGACGCGTTTGAGTCCGTTGTGCCTGTTTGATACAAGTTGTCAATTAGATTTGCGTGAGCTGCATAGAATTCAATTCTAAAATATTCTATAAAAATTACTTGTAATAATTTATATGACACGCACATTAAAGTGCCATTAATTCCGACTGATGTCAGGTCGAAAATAAAAATTGATATATCATATTTTTTTTCGTAATGCAACGCTGCCATTGAAGCGCGTAGCTCAATTTGTAAATGAGCAGCGATGAAATGCTGCCCCATCGCTTTGCATGCGTTCCGCGCTGTCACCTGAGGGCCTTCAACTTTGCGCCGCATAAAGGCAGCACTTGCAACGGTTTTAAACGCTTTCAGCAGGCAGCAAACATACATAAACGCCTTTCCCTTGCGAGCCAAGTCCCCCCTCCATCCGAGTCGCACGCGAGTCTCGTGCAGCTTACAGCGCGGCAGTAGCGGCAACTGTTGCATTATCGGCTTTTGCCTTTCAGTGTTGTGTCTATTGCAAACGTGCGTACCCGTTAAATACCCGAAATACGGTTAACTGTTAAAGTTTGGTTATACCGACGATGCCGTTGCTCAGTGGTTAAGTGCTCGGCAGATGATGCGTGGAGTCACTGGTTCAAATCCCAACCGACCTAATAACATCTAAAACGCCGTTTCTCGCGAGCTAGTTGGCAACTCTGCTTCTTGTTCTTCTTCTTGATTGGCCAGGAAAACCCGTTACCGTGTTATGATCTGACGTTGGGCTTCTCTCCAGGCGCCCTTGCTACTCGCGCGCCTTCTTCAGTGTTGGCAACTATTCGAGAGCATTCCTTTTATGCGAATAAATCTATTTTTAATCTTGATCGTATGCGGCTATAGAGTAAATGTGTAGGTCCCATTATCTTGTGCGAAAATAGTAGGCAAGTTAATGCGGGAAAGCTAGGCCCGAGCCTCGTTCGCGCGCTGAATATTTATCTATTTAAAGTCTTTTTGAATTTTTTTGCTCTGTTTTCTTAACACCAAACCTACTAGAGTGGTTAAATAACCGCTTCTGAGACTTCTGAAAAAAACCATAAATTCGAATGCCAATATTAAATGGAATTTTTTTCCACACAAGCCGTGTCACTCATGCAAAGCACTTGTTGGGTTGGAAACGATCATAGGTAAGTGGGTGGGGGAAGTTAATTGGAATGTCGAAAAGTCGGTTTCATCTTCAGAGAATTTTGCAATTTCTTAGAAAATATGTGGGCTTCAGCTGTAAAGTATATTCAAAAAAGTTTAACTTTTAAAGTTAAAGCCATTTGATCGCCGCAAGCAGGTGCTTAGCTGTTCTTTCTCGAATTTGTTATATTTTCCTAAACGAATTCGGTAACCGGATTTTCCATGCACTCAAATGGTTGAGCACCCTAAACATCAGAGTTCGCTGCTGCCAGCTGCCTTTTTCCACCCCGCTGCCGCGCAATGCATAAAGAATTCTGTAGTCGTATTTTCCGGTGCAAACTGTTTCCATGTGTCAAGTGCGCTTGAGGCGCTCCGAGAAGTTGGTAAAGCAGGCGACAATATTGTTTTTCGCTGCTGCCTTGTGCGATACGCGCCCACAAAAAGCCACAAAAGGGCTTTCATTGCGCTTTTGACTCCTTGCCCGGCTGCTTTTTGCCTTGTTTTCGCTCCCTTTTTTTTAGCTCGCATTTACACACACACATTTTCCGCTCTTGAGCGTGCATGGCCCGCACGTTGTTGGCATATCGTCGTAAAGCGTCGTCCTCAGTGTGAATGCGTGTTGCTCGTTTGGAACTGGAGGCGTTGCTGCTGTCGCCTTACTCTAAGGTGGCCATAATTTTGTTCGCTGTGTATCGATAGCCTTAAGATAGTTCATCAATGAGCCGCACAGTTAAGTTCAGCTCCTAAGTCATTCTCTTCTGGTGTTTCTTTAGCTTAAGTAATTCTCTTCGAGGGTTTCTTCAGTAGCAGCAAACCTGGAATCTGCAGTTTTTTTGAAGTTCTGTGGAATTCGTTAAAACTATGATATGTCTATTGAATAGTTCTTTGAATTTTGTAAATTTTTTCTTTCCGTTTGTCTCTATGAAATTGAATAGGAATACTTTGTTGCCCAAGGCAGATATCGGCATTATGATTCAATAATTCAGTAATTATAACGCCACGCGCACAATTCGCGAATAGCCAGTAGAAAATTGAGCTTCCGGCAACATTAATCCCAACATACTGTTCAAGGATGAGGTTTTGATATGACATCTTTGGTTCAAATTAAAATCGCCGATTGACACATTTGCCATTTTATTTTGTATTTATTTAGACGTGGCAACACTGTCCTCACATCCGACCGAACAACCGCTGTATTGCACAATTTAGGCCATTTAATGGTTTAATTTGGCTTGCAAATGTTTTCAACTAAATTTTGGCATTGCTTGCGGTGCGGGAGGGGGTAGATGCAGGGGCATACTATGGCAATTGTTGCAAATACAAAATGCAACTTAATTGTAGTGGCCAAATACCAACAACAATTAGGGAATTAAACGCGCTGATTTGATTTTGGTCGCTACTGTCAGTTTTACAATAGGCCAGGTTCATTGGCAACCTTTGTACGTAAATATTAATTGAGCGTTGAAACGGGGAAAGGGGGAATCAGCGTGTTTAAATGCTTGCATTCATTGTGCAAAGGCTTTGACAAATTTGGCATTTGCATTGAACTCAACAAAGGCGGGAAATTAGCACTGCCAAAAAGCTAAACAAAACATTTAATTTTGAAAATTTTTGAAAAAGTGTCGACAATATAAAGCAAAATCAAATTGTAATACAAATTTGCACAATTACTTGCATATTCTGACAAATTAGCCAATGTACAGCTAAATTTCTGAATATTGTGAAAATATTCCATAACATAGGCAAAAAAGTATATTTTCTAACTTAAAGTTGCATTAATAAACTTCGTAAGCGAAATTCCATAAAAATTTTTTTTAAATGACCAATAGCGTATTTTTTCAAAAAGTATTTAGAAGTTGTGCATAGTCTCTTTTTATTGCTATTCTTTACTTTTCTTATCTGATCTTCTTCAATATTTTACTATAGTTTTTTTTCGATTTATTGCAGCAGATATTAAACAAACTTTCATATGACAGTTCGATGGAAAAACTTCTTTGGAGCAGAATTATTGACATATTCTGCAACGTTCTAAGTACTTTCATTTATCAACGCCTTGGAATTCGCTCAATGTATGCCCGGGCATGTCGGCTTGCCATGGCTGCCAACACATTTCGCCGCTGGCAACACTCTTGAGGCGTTCCAAATACAAATTTTAAGGCAACGGCACGAATTTTGGCAGCTTGTTAACACTTCAGGCTGGCAGCCGGGAAAACACCAAAGCCAATTTGCCCAATTCCGGCACATGGCCGCAAATTCCGAGTTCTGGGGCTCGTCTGCTCGACTGGCTCTACTGAGCATTCAAAGTGTGTGTGTGCCGCTTTTTACCAACGCCTCACAAATGACAAACGTTAAGTGTTACGAAATTTCGCATATGTTTGAGGCTGCGGCGACGCCAAAACTTCCAGACAAATTACAATTTTGGACTTCGTCAATGAATGTGCGCGGTTCCAAAGCATTTGGCAAGAAGTTGAAGCGCTTGGCGAATATACTATTTTGTGAAGCTGCTTCTGAGATATGTTGCTGGTTTTATTCCAAAATAATTTATAGCCCTGATTTTCTACAATTTCCTAAAGACTTAAGAATTTTTCTGTAGAAAACTTAAAATATTTTCTTCAACAATCTCTGGCACTTAAAAGCGTAAACTGCTATTGACGAGATGTAATGATTTAGTACAGCAGTGGCCAAGCCGCGGCCCGAATTGAACATTTTTTCAGGCCAATCTTCCAACCATTTTCCAACATTTGCCATATATGCGACCTGCGAGCTCATTTGGCTTGGCCACTGCTGATTTAGTATGCCGTTAGAATGTCAATATTTCATTTATTCAATATTTCAGTATTCTGTCGCTTGTTGTTGTTGCTGAATTTCGGGCGCCAAGCCAGCAACAAACGCATCACTGCCGTCGTTTGCCTCCTACTCAAGCCGCGGCCGCATCAGCCGACTCCGCTCAATTTAATGAACTGTTCAATTGTGCATCAATTGACGTGGATATATGTACGCACATACATATATACGCACATATATCAGCTATGCATATAGACGTACGCAGCACGACAGCTGCTGACGGCCGACCGACATCTGAAGGCTGAAGGCATGCACAAATTAATTTAAATTTTTCAGTACGCACCAGTTTTTGTTTTTGTGGTTGACCGGAAATGTGTGCAACCGATTTTCAGCTACAAGCACGCTCTCATGAAGATTCACACACACACACACACTGATAGGCAGCTGCGCATGTGTTATGAATGTTATGAGTGCGCGAGGTGAAAGCCATTGAGGAGCCATCGGCTTCGAAAACTTCAATCGATCTGCCATTTAAAATGCATACGAATTAGATTCTTCTTCTGCTTGATTGATCAGTAATAACCCGTTGCGTGGTTATGACCTGACGAAGGGCTTCCCTACAAGCGCTCCTGCTACATGCGCGCCTCTTCCAAATTTGATTACTTAATTTTATGTGCTTTGAAAATCATTATTAAGCTTTTGTTTTTGCTTTTGTTTAAATATTGAAATTTCTTGCAAAAAATGTCAGCTGCAATTTTATAACTTCATTGAACAACACTCTCCGCTTCATTATACATACATATGTATAAGTAAATATGTATGCATGCAAAGCAGAGAGCAGCAATGTTAATGCAATTTTCCAATCAATTTGGCTTTTATATAGTTGAGTTGGCATGAAAGGCAGCCAAGGACTAGCTGACCCACAATTTGGGATCAACAATTTTGCAGGATGCCACAGCAGCAAAGGAGTCAGCTGGAAATTGTATCTAAATTGTGAAAGCATATAATATGTTTGGGTGTATGTGTGGAGTTCATTGTATTGCAGACAAATTCGAAAGGGTTAATGCATATAGCTAAGTGTTATGCCTGGCAAGGCGTTGATGCGTGTCTAATACAGACTAGCACTTAAATAATTTAGGCAAGAGCGAAACATTAAATTCTTCGTGCCATAACAAAGGTTTACTAAGAGTGAGGTTAGTTTATGCTGGCTGCCTAAAAATGCCACGCATAGATCCTGTTGAGTGCTTAGCGATGCCAGTTAGAGTTCCGTTTAGGAATGTTCAATGTAATGATCTGTCAGAATTTTGATGTGTTTAACAAATTTCCAAAAGGCTACCACCAAATATTTCACACAATATAAGAATTGTTGAAAAATCTTGCGATTTCCATTTAGTAATACTGCTGCAGTTCTTTAGAATTTAGATAGAATAGTTTTATTCGGACTTACTTGCCAAAGAGAAATGACAATAGCTGTCAATTTCTGATTCGAAACAAAGCTGTTTTAAGTGTACAACAACAAATAAGTAGAATTATTGCTCACATGGGCAGTTCATATAGCTATATCGGTTTTTGCCTGAAATTCTCAACAGTGACTTTTTATGTGAATTCTAACAATTTATAAACGACTATTTACTTGAATTCTTTAGTCATCAATGCTAAGCAGTAACCAGCAAATTTTTGTTAAAATTTAGTTACGAGTTTCTCTGCCTTAGTACTACAGCAGTTTAGCTCGAAAGAATTGCTTTATTAAAAATTCGAACTGTATGGCTTTTTAAACGCTATCATTAACAAACCAATAACTGAAAAAAAACACAATACTCATACAAATGAAGCACAAAATATTTTTATGTTTCTAAGTTACAAAAAAAGAGTCCCTAGAGCAACGCGCCTGAAGTCCCTTGGACATAACCAAGTCCAGTTTAGTACTTATGCCGCTGAAATTAGCCTGGCAGGGAGGAAGGCAGGCAGTCTGGCATGTTTGCCTAAGGCCATTAGCGCTTGTATTTGCTAGCATTGCAAAACTTTGCAATGGAAATGCAAGCGAGTGTCAGAATGCGTGTGAGCACACACACACACACACACAAGTGAGGCGCATATGCATACATGCATAAAAGTCGTTGGCACGAACGGCCGCAATTAAACACACTAATATAAAAACTACTCATCTGATTCAATTCATGGAAAACGCTTAAAAGTTTTAATTGTTTTATTGTTGTGCTCAACTGGAACAGGAAGTGCGAATAATTGAGGACGAAATGTTGGCTGTATTGTATGTACAAATGTGCATTTGTAGTTGAAAAGCGCTTGAAAAATAAACCAAACGAATAAAATAAGCAAACTCAAAACAGTTTCCATTAAAGCGAATAAAATGTTGTGCAATAGTTGAAGGCGATCATTGAGCGTTCCAGGCTGTAGCAATGACCTGGTTAATTTCAACTAAAAAGTGAAAATATTATTGCTCGAAAAAGCGCTACATGCTTTGCCATAAGCTGGCAGATATTCACAGCAAGTTGCTTAAATCCTTCTTATTGCGCAATATTCGAAAAAAAATTCAAAATTTGAAAAAATTGCCTGCTCCTAATGGACAGCTTGCTCAAGTCGGCACCTTCGAGCTGCCTACCACGTTATGCGCCTCACCTAAACAACCGTAAAATCAACAACAAAGACAATCAATTATTGTAGGTGCTGCAGGCGGGGCCGACGAAGGACCGCTTAACCGAACGACGAGGTCAGCTCCAACGCGAACCGCACATTATGCATTTCGATGATGCATGGCCGTCGCTTTGACTATACTCAGGACAACAAGAGGGCGTATAGGGAAGAGGCCAAAGTGTGCAGCAGCGCCTGTAATGCTGGCGGCATTGTTTCGGAACTCCAGCGCAACGGCACTTTATGCCAGAGCGCCGACAATTTACTGCCTTTTTGCTACTTCTGCAGGACATTAATGTTGCATTAGCGCGGCTTCTGCGCTGGCAGCGATCGTACGGCAAGCGTTGTTCTTCTGTGTGTGTGTGTGTGTGTGTGTGTGTGGGCATAATACCCTTTATGGCTGGTGATGCCATCATAAGTTAATGACTCAGCTTTTAACGTAGCTAATTAAGAATAAATATGCAGTTATGCTTCTAGCCTTACTTTCACTAAATATACTCTCAAATACTTTAAAATATAGAAGTGTAATGAAGAAGTGAAGTGTTAAAAAAAGCGGCCTTATAAATGCTCCCGTTTTTTTCCTTTAAGAGAACGGAATCGTAAAGAGCAATCAAGTGCGAGACTACTTCCGTTGGCGTTCGAATTTAATATATCCTTGACCGTTCTTGACGAATATGACAAAGATGGTATATGACATATGCGTATGTGTACTTTCACTGTCCAAACGAGAAACCAATGAATGCTGTGGGGTTTAGGGGAGGGGAAATTTTTCGTCATGTTGAGCTATATCTTCGAAGTAAATTTACTTAAAATAAAAAAAATAATTTTTGGAATCTACGGATCTAGTTCTTTCTGCAACCTTATGGGTGTTGCCGTTTCTTCCCTTTAGGGGAACGGAAGCCTTTACATGGAATGCTATTTTTGAGCACAACAATACTGTTGAAAACCGAGCTAGGGACTTGACAAATTAAAGGACGGCTATTTTGTGCCTTTTGATTTCGGTGCTGCTAAAATCTTTGTTGAAGATAAATATTATTAATATATATAAGCTATATATTTTCTTTGAGATATCTCACATCGCTGTCGTCGCTCAGTTTCTTTCGATGTTTTCTGATTATGAGATTCTGAGCGACGTCAGCTTACCAAAAGAGAGACCGGTAGGAAGTAGCCATAGCAGAGGCCAGCTCATCGGCACAGGGTTGCATGGCAGAACGGCAGCGTAAATAAACTCACTAAACAGCTGATCGTAATGCAAGGTAGAATTCGTCGCAAGAATAGTGAAACAGCTTAATTGAAGTGACAACTACTACATATATTTTCGTTTTCGTGATTATAAAAATATAATACAACTTTTTTTGAAATGAAAATTACTTGCAAATTGCTTGGTTCCCAGTTGCACACTTCACTTATTAAACTGGACTGCTCCGCTTCATGTTAAGGCAACGGCATTAAATTATTTGAACGCATGCATTTTTGATTACGAATTCCAACGTGTCTCGCGCTTGTGACTGCAACATGTGGCATGGTGACAGTGACGCGTGAAGCTTCCGCTGCTATAGGTAGGGAAGTAGGCATCATGCGCCACAACTGCAGCTGGAAATATGAGTTAGCGCACTTTTAGAGGCTCCCATGCATGAACGCTTGTTTTCTGGCAATCCCAGATGATATTCATATGAGCAGGCATGTTGACAGTTGGCGCAAATTAGTTTGCTAATTGCAATTCCCGCAACACTTCTTCAAATAAAGAAGATGGACAAGTGCCCGTCGCACGGAATTATGCCAACTGAGAGATTGGTTGCTGCTTATGATAACTCTCTAAGCTAGCGAGCAGAAGAAATATGTTATGGAAGCTTCCTCAGCAGAAGTATATAAATGTGCTACCAATTCTATAAGCATTATGCCAATAGATGCTTTCTCGTATCACTGCGTCAGCGATGAAGACCACTGGCACACTTTCGCTTTGCCTGAGAAAAAAAAAACTGAAAAAAAGGGAAAAGGCTTTCTCAGCCTTTGAATAAATTCTCAGTTTGAAAATTTCTGTCAACATATTCATATACATATTTGATATCGTTTACAGAAGGAATTAATTAATTGTGTGTATGCTAAACGCTCGCTGCAGCTTAAAACAGCGAGCATGAACTTTGTCTCGACCGAATTCGATTTGCCGCTCTTTCTTGTATCAAGTAAGGCTAATTACGAAAAATGCCCGCCCGTCTTATTCGCTTTAATTGCATTCCTGCCCACTTTTGAATTCATCTCATTTTCGACTTTGTCGTCAAGGAAATCGTTTCAAGTACCAACAACCGGGCACCGTGCAAAATTACATTGCCAAGCAGCGTACGCTCTACCAGCCGCCGTGCGTGCAAGGTGAGTCAGCGTCGTTGGAATGCAGCAATTTCGTCCTTTTTCTAGTTGGGAAAAAAAAATCTAATTTCTTACTTTGCCGCTGTTGCTAACGAAAAACCAATTAAAAATTCCATTACGAATCGTTGCAAAAACATCAAAAAGAAATCGATGAGTCAATAACGGCCACGCACAAAAAATTCCGGCATCTCGTCGGCCTTGACAATCCAACGAAATCCCCCTGTCCCGGTGCGAAGCCGCTGAAAATTACACGCGATTTGACTGTCGCGAAGCCTTGGCAATTGCCGCCGAACCGTTACAGCGTTACCAAAGTTGCCTTCGCAGAGCGAAGAGGCGCCAATGGCGCGTATTGGCCGAAGCTGCACAAACTCAAGCTGGCTCCAGCGGCCCAAGGCTCAAAGCCGCAATTTCGTTTGTACGATAAGCCCGGCGGCATGGACTGCCTGACGAACACTTGCAACAAGTTCAAAGGCGTCCTACTCTCAAGTGAGTCTCGAATTTGTCAGCGAATTGGAAGGCCACTCACTTCTTGCTCTGCCCGGCCATTTCAGATGCACGCGAGCGACGCGCTACAACGCGTTGCATGGTCTCCAATCCGCTGACCTGCTATCGCAGTCCAGAGGAGCCGAGCGCCACGACCCACTACTCCCAGATGCACGAAATATCGCGGAACATGTAAGTAGCAGCGCGAGCTTCCAAATATATGCTGGCGTAAACACTGAGACACCCGCAGTTGCCAGCCGCTGCAGCACCCGAAACCCAACCCGTACATCTTTCTGCGCCAATCCTGCGTGCCGGCCAAGCCGAATGCTATACATGCGAGGAACGCCAGCTTCGACCCGGCGCCCGGTCGCTACGAAAACCGCTTTCCCAAAGTTTGCCCCTGCTCGACCAAGCGCAGCTTCGCGCCCGGCATACAGCTGCTGATCGATCGCGAGAAGCGTCGCAGATTCCGCCGCCAGCCGCACTACAAGCTCGCAGCGCGCCTTTACTATTCAACGGACTGGAGCCACGTGGCGGGCAAAGGCTATCCGCGGCTCTTCAAGCTGCCCTCCAACCAACCCGAGCTGAAGCTCTTCAAGGGCGTGAAAAAGTCCGACAGACAATACATACTCTACCCGGATGCGCGCTACATACACATGATCAATGAGCCGCACCGCAACCTGATATCCGTACGCGAGGAGCCGCTCCAACTGCGCCCGATACGCGTCACCTTCAACTGCACCGCGAAGCGCGTTATTCGCCGGCAGCTGCGCAACAACAAGAAGATCGCCTTCATGAGTGGCCAGGATCGCTTCAAGGACAGCGATCGGCCCGTTACGTTGACCCTACGGCAGCTGGAGCAGATCAAGAAGACATTGCCGCCGGAACGTCAGCTGCATGATCAGGCTGTGATGCGGCGGCGCGCCTCGCAAATCGACAGCAGACTCAATGAGACGCCGCCGCATATGCGGCCGCAGTACGAGCTGCGCCTCAAACAGCGACTATATAAGTTTCTGCCGCTGCCTGTGCCGAAGATTCTGGTGACGACACAGGATACTGAAGGAATGAACGGCGCAGAGCCGGCTTTCTATGGAACGCAACTGAATGTGCTGGACTTCTGCAAGGCTGATGCCGCCGCTAACGTCGCTGCCCCCCTTGCTGTTGCGCCCGTCGTAGCGATCGTCGCAGCTGCAGCTCCAATCGCTGAAGCCACAGTTTCCGAAGCTGCCGCCGCCGAGAATTAGAACAGAATTAGTAATATTTTGTATAAATGTTACGTGATGCGAAAATTTGAAATAAAAATTTGCAGTTTTATTGAAAAAACGAAAATGTCTCAAGTGTAACAAATCTAAGAGGCAATTCATACAAATTAAAGACTGATTTCAACAGGATTTGTCGGTCTTCCACATCGTTTTATATTGAGTCCAACTGCTTTGATCCTTGCATCGATATATTGGATTATAATTTTTGTTGTCATTGCTTACGCAAAATGTAATTGTTTTTTTCGAAAAAAAATCTAAGGCAGCATCGGCTGGGTAACACGAAGGGCCAAGTCTCTCTGCTCGCATAGCGCGTCTTACTAGAAAATGACTTAAAATCAACGGCAACATTATTGATCGATTTTTAACATATATTTCAATTCTAATCAGTTTTGAGTGTGATTTATGAAGGGGAGCGGGAGGGGGAGGGGTTTGTGAAGTGAAAATTTTTTACAAATAAAACCTGCTTCTATTTGAAGACATCGAACCAGAGCACACTTTTTAGGTTAATTATGTTAACGAAGTTTCCATCATAAAAATTAAACGTTTTAAAATTTATGGCATTGCAAATGTTATTTTGTAATTTTGCATTAAAGTTTTAAAATTTAAATGAATGCAATTTCAGCCACATTCAAAAACTTTGAAATTTTTATTTTCCATTTAACAGAATTTCTTCCAGCTGGACACGCGCAACGAAATCCCTGAGCGCACTCCCGCCATGTAGGCCAAGCTTAACACTTGGCTGACTAATATTTGGCACTTTTTTTCTGTTGGTCGGAGGAGCATGGTTTTTTCGGTTGCCAGCCAAAGGCGAAAACTTTCGAATTAATTCCAAAAAAATAATGCTTTTCTGCTTTTTGTGATGAACAAAAGTGTCACATGAAATCAGCGAAGCGTTCAGATCGGCTATTACAAGCGCCTACACATGCACACATACATTCATACTACCTTCTAGCCAGCCGTACAACGAATACTGCCACAGCTACTGGCACACACACACACACACAGTCACATGGACTAATGTGAGCGACAGTGCAATTTTTGAAAACTTTGCCGTTAGACCAAGGAAAGTCAACCAGTGTCCAGCAGTCGGAATGCCGCATTTAGTTGTGCTGGTGGTGCTGTTATCGCCGGCGACGCTCTGTGTGAGTGGGACAGGGAGTGTGAGTGGCAGTGTAACTGCAAGTGTATGCGTCGTTGGCTTTGCGGCAAAATTGAAAAAGTCCGCTTTGAACGCCATATTTCACAGTTTTTGCAACTGGGCGCATGCTGCAGCGAGGAATCGAAACGAGAGAGCGAGGCACTGCAGCATTGGCCATTAAAGCTAAATCGCTTTCACACCAGAGCCACTGTGGAATTTGGTTTAAGTTCTATTTTAATGGCGGTGCAATTAGTCTGCGATGGTATGCAACCGGGCTCGAAATGGAAGCAGAGGGAAGCATGTTGCCCCAAAAGCAATCCAAGCCGAGCTGGAATAGGAAAGTATCATTGAAGACAGTCGCAACTTTCGGCATGGCAAAACCGTATTTGAACTGAAAACATAAGACAAAAAGATGCCGTCTGCTAAATTTAGCCAGGCGTTCCAAATACATTGCCAACCTTGTTGCGGAATCCGTGCGATCTTGAATCTGAATCTTGAATTATGGCATAAAGAAATTGTGGAAATTAATTGACTGGAATTGGCATGCATAAATATGAGATGCAATCAGTTTAGCTGAGCTGCGGACGCCAGCATTAAAGTTCTTAACACATATTAAAAGAAGAAGAAAAAAACAAGTCCACCGACAGAGCAATACCCTACACCAAGTAAACGAGTATGGTGATAATGCACTGCAAGAAATGAAATTGTGGGTGTATTACTTAAATTTTTTATAGTGAGCTGAGCACGCCCAGCTAGCTGCCGTCAGCTTGTGCTAAATTAGAATAGAATAAGCAAAAATAGCTTAATTAGAGAAAGCTGAGGACTTAGTCTCAGTTAAACGGGCTGCTACCACTATAATTTAGGCATCTATTTAATAGTATATCAGGTGTTGTAAAAAGAAATTCCATCACTTTTCCAATAAATGGCTTTAGTAATATTTATCTAGCGTTGTGGAAGTGCAAACTGGTTACGCTAGATGGCGTTCGAAAGATAAGATTTCGTACGAAAAAACATTCTTCAGACAGTTTTGTGATTGCTTGACTCAGTTTTGTTGCAGCGCGCGTCAAAAGATGTATGCCAGCAAAGAGAAAGTACGCCATATTTTACAGATTTTCTTCGATAAAAGCGAAAGCACAAGCCAGGCGACTGAAAAGGAAAGGAAGGAAAAGAAAGATCAATTGTCGAAAATGTACGATAAAGTGATGAAAATCGTTCGACCGTCATATGAGCACTGTTTCGCTTGCCCAGAAGAAGCTGAATCGGATCATTCCAACTATGCTTAGGTTTAGGTTTATTTGGCCGCCTAAGAAAGGACACGCATAGACCCTGTTGGCTTCTTAGCGATACCAGTTAGGCTTCCGTTTTAGGAGTTCTCAAAGTAGTGATCTGTCAGAATTTGGGTGCGTTTCACAAATTTCCAAAGAGGCTTGATACTCAGTTTCGAGATCTGATCGAGCGCTGAAAAGAACGGCGCTCCTAGACACATCAGGCGAGTTCTAGCGATGGCCGGTCAGCAGCACAGTATGTGTTCTAAGGTCTCACTGCTACCCGCTGCTTTGCATTTGCTGCAGCTTTCGTCGTTCGTTATACCCATCCCATGCATCCCATGTGCATGCGCTGCTACAAAGCTATGCCAAAGCAAACATATACAGCTATAGGATTTTAGCAATAATATTATATTTCCAAATAAAATTGCTTGTTCGAATATTTATTAAAATATTTTATATGTTTTTTTTGGTTTTTTCAATTCATGCGATCCTTAAACTATATAATTACATATTGATAAAACATATACTTAAACTCAGCGAGCTGGCTTATAAGCAATTCTTCAACCGCGTGGCATGCGTTCACTTTCTACCCGGTGGACCTGGTACGGGCACATCATTCGGCAAGGGCACGTTCATGTCAGGAACTTGACGACGCGCCTGATTTAAAAGTTAATGCTATTATTTTCTACGTCTGATTAACATGCACATTAGTTTACTCTCGCCAGTTTTGCCGCGCTGTCCATTTGCTGCTGGCAGCCAGATATGTATTGAAGAAGATCGGATTTGATATGTTAGAGACGAATCAGAGCACAGTTTATAAATCGCTTAATTTTGCTTACCTTTGCTTCTTCGGGAACCTCATCCGTGTTCATTATGGCGGCTGCACGTCGTTGCTAATTCCAACATATATAATAAAAGCAGAAAATTTTTATATTGTAGAATATTATTAAAGCCTTAAAGAAACTTACTCTTAGCCGTTCAACTTGCTCGTCATTCATTTGCTATATTTTTAAATCAATATAAAATTTAGTTTAGAAAATGCACATCGCTGTTCATGTTCGAGAGTAGACTAAACCGACTTGAGCTGCACTTAAATTTTGTTCAAACATATTATTTAAAGTGATCAAGAATTGTAACTTTAACAGCGTCATAGCGATTTTAGCCTGCTCTTGAACGTAACCGTCGAATTTATTCGCATAAGAACGCACCTGCGTGTCCTCGGGTAGTTCCTCTGTCTGCATGACTGCACGACGTTTCTTTTTTAAAGTATTTTCAAATGTTATAATATAAATTATGACACAATTTTTTCCAAATTTATGCTTACTCTCGAATACGGCGTGGGGTGTTCGGCTGCTCGGCGGACCTACGGCAGTGCAAAATGTTGCTTATATATCTCTATATATATGTATGTATATATTGTACTACTTTAATTTATGACATATGCTTACCCTAGAAATATGGTGTGCTGCATAGAATTGCTAATAAAAATTAGAAATGAGTTTGCATTAATGAAGAGCAAAAGCAAATATCGCCTTGTGCGTACCTCAGGTGCTTTGGGTTCTTCCTCCGTGCCCTAAAAATAATTACAATATTTATACTAGGAACATTGTTTGAAATGATTTCGAAGTAGACATTGAACCATACACAATTTTTACAAGTTCAAAAACTATCCTCTTAGAATATAAATTTGTATGTACTTGTGCGATCGAAATTGGTCTTTGGCTTCTTCGAAAAACGACAAAAATTTTAACTTCGGCTTCTTTGAAAATTTTAACTTCGTACGAAATTAGGCGCCAGCCTTAAGTTTTGGGCAAAGCTTCGAAAAAAATAGTCTTTATGATACTTTTGAAATGTGTGGAATGGACGTAAATAGTTTAAATATCTACCTTTTAATAAAAAAAGTCATTACTTTGCTTTAAATTGTTCTTGCCTGAAAAGTGTTTTGTTGTTTGCACAGTTGGTGCTTCTAATTTGCATACTCACAAGATGATCGCCGACACTGCTACGCGCCTCCGTATGCAGCGACACAATAAAAAGGATTATTGCCATGACAGCAAAGGAATGCATTAGCAAATTCATTGCTACCAATTAAACTACAAAAAAATTCAGACACACAAAATATGATAAAAATTTGTCAAAAGTATTCGCTTTGTAGATTGTCTGCTATTGAATGCGCAGCAATGGACTGTAGACAACGACGTATGAACGAAGCCATTTATAGCTGTTTGAATGGTGCTAGGGAGCACGCAAATCTGGTGGCATGCAATATTGGACATGTCGAGAGATGCATCAGTGCGCTGATCATTTGGACAAGTTGAACCAGACAAGCTAGTATTGAGATCAAGGCACTGCAATTGATATGCCAAAACATGCGCTTTTGCATTGGTCATTTTGAAGAGGGTGGCGCGGATTTGACGTGATCAGCTTTCGGCAGACTGTCATGTCGATGTTGTTGTGCTGGCGTTATCAACTGTGAATCGCTGAAACACTCTCATTGTACAGCAATTATTCACAGCTTGACGTTCGATTTTTTATAACTGCCACTTGTATTTCACCCCCTCCCTTCACTCACCCTTTGCAGCTGTTCTGTTCATGTTACTTTTGCATGTCCTTACAACTGCACCTAAAAAAGGCGCAATTATCAAATGATAAATTATGGTAATTAATTTTAATAATTGTACATATATTTTAATTAGTTTAATGTGCACACTAACTAACGTGCAAAAAGCGGCTAGAGTGCAAGTGTATGTGTTTTCGTTTTCATTTGACATAACGGCAAAATTAATTAGCATTTTCATATTTGCGATGCGCCGCGGTCGCTTGTCATGTGCGCTAATGAGCCGTTTATTCAATTATTTGCAAAAATTTCTTGGCCATAGCAAAAGTAAAAAATTTCAAAATTTCAAAATTAAATTAAGTTCTTTGCTTATGCTGTCACTTTTATATTTATGGCACTTTAATTAGTTCTGTCGTGTCTGTCCGTTGTAATATATGCCGGCTACGGCGTGTGGCATACAACTTTTTCCATTCAAGGCAATTTTGAATTTTTGGCAATTTTGACATGAAGGAAGCGCTTTTATTTATGCTAAGTACAAAGCGCAAAAATTCCAAAAATAAAACTAATATCAATTAATTCTAAATATGGCGCTAATATCTGTGAAATTTATTTGCATGCTTCCAGAAATAGAAATCAAATTAAGTGCTGCCAAATCTTGCAGCAACATGCTGCTCTCTGACCAAACGCATGCCCTAACACACTTGCCTCAAGTCACCCACACGAAGGTTCACATGCATGGGAGACGACAGACCATCACGGCGGCTAACCCAGTCGGCGTTTTCGGTAGCAGCAAAATTTACTCAACAAACACATAAAATATAATTTTCCATTCAATTAATTTCTGGGTTGCTTGATTCGATTACCGAGAGCAGCGGCAGCCGGCCTAACCGCTGCTGACCAATGAGCTGCATGCAAAATGCGGGGCAACCGGTGGCAGAACGGGACATCGCCACAGATGCAGTCGATTGTATGACGTGATGTCGCACATTAACCCATCGACGCAGCGCTGTGTTAAGCAGGCATTGGGCCACCAAATGTAGCGGCTTGTGCTTCGAACAAGGGTCAAAGCTCAGCTGGCCGTGCGCGCCAGGCAAAGTCAGTCAGTGCGTGAGCGCATGGCTTGACGTTTGGCTGTGAGGCACTGATGCATGAGTTATATTGATTTCCGCTCAAATGGGCTTTAGTAAATATGTGTGAGTGTGTGTGTGTGTGTCTGTGTGCCAGTGCGCCGTCTACTTCATGTGCTCTGCATAATCAATGAAACCTCTATGCAAATACCAAATACATTTGCTCCTTTACGCGTCAACATTTGACCGCATTGATTGCCAACAGATATTGAGCAGCATTAAATTTTTGCTATCGATCCTTCATTATAACTGCAATTCGATAAAATTAATGC
This sequence comes from Neria commutata, assembly GCA_963457695.1. Lineage (NCBI taxonomy): Eukaryota > Metazoa > Arthropoda > Insecta > Diptera > Micropezidae > Neria > Neria commutata. Next base: position 39,236,064 of record OY735247.1, on the reverse strand, counting down.
ATATGCATATATACATTTTGAGATAGAGCGAAATAATGAGTAGCTATCGTAGGCTTTGAAGCCGTAGGGTAATGAACCCGCAATTAGATAATTAAAATTTAGAAGAGCGAAAAAAAGTTGCTGAAGATACTTATCATTTGCAAATCAAGAATATATATAATTATTGTCAACTTTCAATCATATTTAAACATAACAAGTATGGAAGCATCAGTCGGGTTTCACCGACAGAGTAATACCCTACACCAAGTAACTGAGTGGGCGGACCACGTCCATTTTTGGAGAATTAAATGGTGTTCTTACCAGCAATGAAGTGGCCAAATATGGACAGACTGGTGTATATATTATGGAAGTTATAAGGATTTTCCGCTTACCGTCTATATAGTGGGCGGATCACGCCCATTTTATTGTATGACGTAGAAGGGTCACACCTTACCTTAAATACCAAATACCATTCCTTTTAATGAATATTTGAACAAATTTAAGCAATTTTACTGTAAATTTTCCGGGGTTGTGGGACTTACTGGCCCGTTGTGGGCGTGTCCTTCGACCGATTTTGCTAATCTCGGATCTTGAAGTAGTGGAAGGTTCACTGCGACTGTGTGCCAAATTTGGTCGAAATCGGACAACTCCGTCTTTCTCTCCTGTGGCCACGGACAGCAAGACAGATAGACAGATAGACAGACGGACAGACGGACAGACGGACAGACGGACAACCGGAAATCAACACAGAAAGTGATTCTAAGCATTTCTATGTACTTATGTCTATACCTAGGATGGCTCCTTTAATGCGTTACAATTTTCGCACAAAGTTATTATACCCTATTACCATAGGTGTAAGGTATAAAAAGGGGAAAAGTGTTCTTAAGAGAGTTGCTCTTCTATAAGTTAGAGTGCTCTTATATTATAGTTAGTACAGTTTTGCTGTAATCCATGTCTAAATAGCTACTATGCCTGATTTGATCGAAAATTAAGCTTGAGAAAACTAGTTTATCCAGCAAGAAGGGGAACGGAATATTTTATAGATTTTGGGCTATATCTTCATAGCCTCTAAAATTATGAGAATAAAATTAATTTCTTTACATTCCCCTTTCCTTTTAAGGGGAATGTAATCCTAAAAACTATCATCAGAAGAAATTTTTTGCTTCGAAAAAATCTGGAAAAAAATCAGTTGTCGTGATTTTGCCTTGGCTGTAGCGAATCAAATGAGTGTCAAATTCGATTTAAAGTTTTCAATTCCAATTGCCCTCTGCTGCAGACTCTCTATGATATATTGGCTATATTCTATCAAACGCAAATTGCAGGTTCGAGGTCGAATTCCCAAAGTGACGTCATAATTTTCATGGTTTTTTGAGCTTTATTGTTTTAAATAGAGAATCAAATGATTTAACCAGATCAAGAAGATCAAAGCAATATATAAATGCTTGAAAATGAAGAAATTTGAGCGCTGAAATAAGCAACAACAAAATTTTTGCATACCACTTTTGATCAAAAGTGCATCAGAATCGCTTTGCTCTGGCCAATTATTTATTATATGCTTTTCATATCAGCAGCTTTCCCAAAATGATGAACTTTTGCGTAGCACCAACAAAATCAACAAACGATGAAGCAACATTTCGTAAGCGCCAACGTACACACGCGCAAATATTCATGCACACAAATACATGCATACCCACTACAGTGGCATAGTGTTGTTTGCTTAGGCCAGCAGCACTACATACACACTAGTGTGCCTGCTCCTGATGCCGTGTATCATGTGCTGCGTACGCTTCCAAGTGCGAGCGTGTAGCCTTGTATGCAAACAGATGTCACGGCGAGTTGTGAAGTTGTTTGTTCTGTTCTGTTCGGTTTTGTGTTGTTTGGGTTTCGGCTCAAGCCAAGTTCAACAGCGAAGACAATGACAGCCACAAATGCCAACAACAACAACAACAACAATGGCGCAGCAATGGGCGAGCGGGCGACCCAAATCAAAGTACGTGACAGGTGACTTTGGGCATTGGCGACTTGCACTCATCGAAAGCGTGCGTTTGCAATACTAATGCGGTGTTGTTGTTGTTGGTGTGGCGGCGCCAACTTTAAACGCCTGCGATTTCTACAATGTATACAAATTTGGCACACGTAGTAAGTATACATATTTTTCGGATTATAGCCATTTGCCGTATATATGTATATACTTCAGCAACCCGCGCTGCGCCAGCTTGCCGCTCTGTTGTAAGCGTGGCAACTTGGCAAAACGCCGACATCTCCTAAACCGTTACTAACGCCGCAGCGTGAATTATGCAATGAAAATGTGTGACTTAACAACAACAAGCAACAGCTGCAATAACAACAACAAAACTAACAACACCAAAAAAATGAATGTCCAAAATTTTCCGCTGCCAAAAAGATACAAATAATTGCAGAGCAATGCTCTTTTTATACCCTACACCTATGGTAATAGGGTATAATAACGTTGTGCGAAAATTGTAACGCATTAAAGGAGCCGTCCTAGGTATAGACATAAGTATATAGAAATGCTTAGAATCACTTTCTGTGTTGATTTCCGGTTGTCCGTCTGTCTGTCTGTCTGTCTGTCTGTCTGTCTGTCTGTCTGTCTGTCTGTCTGGCCGTCCGTTTACACAGGAGAGAAAGAAGGAGGTGTCCGATTTATACCAAATTTGGTACACAGTTAGAGTGAACCTTAACTTAGTTTAAGTTCTAAGATTACCCAAATCGGTCAAAGGACACGCCCATAATGGGCCTGTAAGTCACACTACCTCGGGTTTTTTGCGATCAAATTGCTGTAATTTGTCTAATTACTCATTGAAAAGAATAAACCTTGGTATTCAAGTTAAGGGGTCGGTCATCTATGTAATACGAAAAAATGGGCGTGGTCCGCCCACTATATAGGCGGCAAAATTTTTCGGGTAAAATGACTCCCAATTGACTAGTTACGAATATAAATGAACGAAAATCGGTTCCCAAGTTGATATATAGGTCTTAATTACCATAGAAGAAAATGGGGGTGGTCCGCCCACTATATAGGCGATAGACGAAAAATCATCCTAACTTCCATAATATATGCACCAGAGCGTCCAGATTTGATCACTTTATTGTTGGTAAGAATACCTTTTAATTTTTAAGGAATGGGCGTGGTCCGCCCACCATGGGGGCAGTAAAATAAATATGCCGATCACATCTGTTGTACACCTGTCAGAACATCAATATTTGGTATATATAGTCCTACTAGGTATATCTTGTAGCCTGCCAAAAATGGGTGTGGTCCGCACACTATGTAGGTTGTAAATCAAATGCACCCACAATTTCAGTGAATTATCACAGCATTTGGGAACATGGTGTAGGGTATTACTCTGTCGGTGAAACCCGACTGATACTTCCTTACTTGTTTGTATTTGCCGGAAAAGTTTGTTATAAATTGTCATTAGAAGTTGCCGAGCAATGAAGAGAATGTTACGCCTAAAAGTGTAAAAGACGTAAAAAATGATGCGCTCAAATGATCAAATATCTTCTTTTGTGTGAGATATTCCAAAGCGGTGCACATTCATTATGACAAAATGTAAAGAAGAATAATTCAATTTAGTTGAATGCAAATTAAGCAAATTCTTTTGATTTTATAAATATTCATTCATATAAAGAATAATTAACTAAACAGCTCATGCAACTAACTGCTCGTTCTATTTAAGCACAAGCTAAAGAGATTCTTTCCATAACCGCAACCAAACTGGATTGACTGCGCTTTGTTTTCCAGGCAATGCATACTCTTTAAAAGAGCCAAATCTTCGCTTAAAATGCTCATGCCGATTTTGATATCTTAGAAAAGCCCAACAGCTCTATGTTGGCATTGTAACTAGCAACAATTCATTGTATTCTCAATTGTAATTTTTCATACAAAATAGAAAGAAATGTATTAATAATATTGAAATTCGATTTTGTGACTCTCAACGGAAATGGGCATTAATTTGGCTATCAAGGTATTCTACCTTGATTCTGATTTTAATCTAATTCCTATATATGTACATATTTTGATTTTCCAATTACAATTCTGATGCATCTTTACGAATTATAATAAATTTTAACATTCATTTAATTTCTGTCTTGAAACTGAAAATTATATGCAATTAAATTTTGTTCGCTGTTGAAGTTGTTGCTATTTATGCTGCAAAGAATTTACAAAGTATAAAAATTCCGCCTTATATTCTTTGAATTTCAGTTCATACGGCGAAAATGGAATTTTGGTTTCATACGCTTTCCTTTTTTCTTAGTTTTCAATAGCACTACAATTATTTGCATAGATCTGCTTTTGAGTATGCTAGTTTCTATGTATGTATGTAGTGCTGTCAATCATTCGATTTCTGTCAAATACAGAGGACTTGCCAGTGCAGTCATGGGTTAAAGCCGCAAAGCCGCAGCCGGGGAACAGGATATTAAGAAAATGTCCATGTAAAAATGCCAGAGCAGGACTAAGCTAAATTGTTTTGCGGGTATTAAATGTCAAAATGAGAAATAACGGAAGTCGAAGCAAACACGCAAGCCATATCACTTGCGAACGAGCACCAAAACGGAGAAAGTGCCAAAATGCCAACAACAATAAAACAACAACAACAACAGAGGTTTTGCAACAACCAGACGACCCCATTTGCAGCATTTAATCCGGCGAAATCCCTTGAAACCGCGAAGTTCACATTAGGGATTACTCACAGCAGAGCAAAGCGCCGCACGCGAAGCCGGAGAAAGGAAGTGAAGTGAAGTCGGAAAAATAAGGAAATTAAAATTGCGCAAAGGACATGCTTGCAAAGAAGGATAGCGTGAGGGTAGCGGAATTTCGTAAACAATGCTGCTTTACGCTGGGGGAAAAAAAACTGCTGAAATGCCAACAAAAAAACTAATAAAAAGCATGTACAAAAAGATAAACTTATATATGTATTTATATTAGCCTTTGTTGTGCTTCCTTCCATACAGTAGCGTTGCTTTTGCTTTGTGTTTTTGGCATTGCTAATTTTGCGCCATTTCTTTTTCTATTCTCTGCTAAAATTTAATTTAAATAAAATTATATAAAAAAAAACTTTTTAAAAATAAGCTTTAATTTATTTAATGTACTAAAAAGTAGAAAATAAATTGTTTCCAAGTCACCTGTATCTTACTATCCATAAAAGCTTGGGGCGCTCATGTGTTCAATATTTGTCAAACAGTTACCACAATATTTTATTTAAATAATTTTTTGCAAATAGATTCTAGTAATGAAAGATATTTTGAATATGGATATTGAGCGCACAAGCTTTTATTAATAGTAAGATACAGGTGACTTGGAAACAATTTATTTTCTACTTTTTAGTACATTAAATAAATTAAAGCTTATTTTTAAAAAGTTTTTTTTTATATAATTTTATTTTCTACTTTTTAGTCTTCCATAAATTCAATTTTAGAGCTCTGAAATTTTTCACAAAAAGAATTTAAAATTTGCAGAGCAGTACACAATATTTAGGGTATTCACAGTGTTTCCTATCGTCATATGTCATATCCTCAATTTAACAAATAATACGGCAGTGATCGACCCTAATATTCGTGGCATATTTGTGACGCGGTGAGTTGTTGCTATTTTGCCAGCAGGGCGCGGCAAGTAAGTTCCTATCGTTTTTCATTGATGTGTGGTGTACCTATAATTATAAACTGAAGCCCAAGTGAGTAGTTGCTTGAAAAGTGCCACGCCCCTTGTCCTACGCCCATAAAATTGTACCAGTGGGACGACACATCCAAGAGGCGACTGCATACGAAATTTCAATGCTGCACGACCTTTAGTTCTAAAGCTATTCTATATAAACGATTTTGTTTGTATGGGCGGTGCCACGCCCACTTGTCCACTGCCCGTCTTATTTTCCCAGTAGAAGGATACGGATATGTAGTAAGTTCCTACCGAGTTTCATTGATGTGTGATTTGTAGTTCTAAAGTTATACACAAATCTGGAGTTGATAAAAAAGTGCCACGCCCCTTATCCTACGCCCATAAAATTTTACCAGTGGGACGACGCATCCAAGAGGCGACTGCATACGAAATTTCAATGCTGCAAGACCTTTAGTTCCAAAGCTAATCGAGATCAAAAATTTGGTTTGTATGGGCGGTGCCACTCCCCCTTATCCTACGCCCATAAAATATTGATTCATGTATTGGGCTCTAGTTTAGGCATGTATGCAAAGTTTCAGATCTCTAAGTAGTCGGGAAGTGGGTGAAAAATTGATTAATAGATTTGACGACATACATACAAACATACCGGATGTGAACCTAATATAAAGCTTATAAAATGATGCATTTTTCACGGCATGTAATTGGTTTCAGCAATTTTTTTCAGTTAATACTTAAATCAAGTTGTAAAGGCCGATATTTTCAGAATTAAATTAAAGAATTTTAATTATTCGTTGATAATTTAAAAGATTTTAAAGCGAAATAAAACTGAAACATAATTTGATTTAATTAAATGCAAAAAAATTTATAAGTGGCTCAACAGCCCGACAGACCTACAATTAGCCGTGTCCGGACTGGTTTAGAAACTTCACATGACAAAGAACACTCTCGGAGAATTGCCATTTCGCTGGGAGAAGTGACGCCGCACAGAGAAACAATTTTAAAAGAAAATTCTCTTTTATTAGATGATATGAGATGGGTATTGAACTCAGGCCTCCTGCATCTGCGACCAAGCACTTGTCCACTGAGCCACCCCGGCGCTACTTTTAATATGTGTTGATATACATAATTTAAAATGATTTTATTTGATTTTATTCAATTTGATTTAATATAATTTGTGTTGGTTTGATTTGATTTGTATTAAAATTGCTTTGATTTCATTCGATTTGATCGGTTTGGAATCTACTCGATTTAATTTGATTTTATTTAATTTCATTGGATTTAATATGATTTGTGTTGGCTTGATTTGATTTGTATTTAAACTGCTTTGACTTGATTCGATTTTTTCTAGTTTTGTTGGATTTGATTTGTTTTCAAGTTGCTTTGACTTCATTTGATCTTATCTGATTGTATATAATCTGATTTGATTTTACTTGATTTTATTTGATTCTTTTTGATTTGATTCTCAATAAGTACCATAGGAAGCATATTAGAATTGAATAGATAGCAATGATTTTAAATTGATATTATATGATAATCAATCTCATTATGTTCAATTAATATTTATAGTTTCAGAACGTTAGCAGAACGTTATATGCTTTTGACTAAGTGCCGCTATTTTTAGCTCAAGGCATTGTCAAAGTAAGTTATTGACTTACTACGCTATTAGCTGCAGCTTAGAAACCTTCATTTTTTGCTGGTGTCATCAACAAAAACGGAAATAGTAAAAGTTTTATAATAAGAAAAGTTCTAAGCATCTACAATTGACGGCAGCGGCAGCAGAAAAAGAATGGAAACGGAAATAAGGCAAGCATTTTTGCTATATTAATAAGTTTGGTAATTTAAATTATATTTTAAGAAGCATAGCCAAATTTTTTTTTAAAAATTATTTAAAGAGATCTTGAAATAAAATTGTCTGATTCGACATTTGCCAAAACAACAAGCTACAGTCGTAAAGTATCTGACATGAACAACAAATTGAACTGCAGAAATTTTTTAGAAATAATTTGACAGCTTAAAAAAATTTTTCAAACTCACATTTGAAATCAAAAAATAAGTGCACTGCACTTTTAATCCTACACGCTGGCAGGGCATAGACACTTTCAGCGCTTGCAGTTTATCACACGAACTGAAAAAAACTGGCCCTAAGCCATAAATTATAATCTAAATGAATGTGTGTGTATGTGTGTGTGTGCGAAGTGTGTCTAGACGACTGATGTCAGCGCGTTTGTCAATGTGGTTGCGTGTGATAGCATTGACATGGTCATAAATCAATTCTATATTGACAGCTTTTATAAAAACTGCGCAAATATCGCCACAATGAGGCAAATGAAATTGTATGTGTGCGCAAAATGCAGCTGAAATAAATAACACTATTTGTGTGTGTGTGTATGTGCGTCTCTGGTTGTGTCAACGTGTGTGCGTTGAAATGGAAATCATGTGGGCTGTGCAACCGCAAAACGGAAATTTGATCTCATATTGAAGTGGTATTTTATTGAAATTGTCAAAATTCATCAAATTTGGGTGTTTAGTATAAATAGCTTTTGTTGTTGTTGCTATCAAGCGCAAAGTGAAGGATTTGTTAGCTTAAATGCAGGATTTATCAGTATTTTAATATTTAATTATGCAGACAATAAAACTAGAGCCCGACCGAACCCGAAATTTTGGCCGAGACCGAGACCGAGCGTTCGGCCTTTTTTTAATGTTCGGCCGAGACCGAGACCGAACCTTTCGAATACATATGCAAAAAAAGAAGAAGAATTTTAATTTAAAAAAATTTATAAATTTTTAGGAAAAAATACATTTTATTATAGAAACCAATTCTTTTGAGGTATAAATACCTACATTAAGCATCTGATGTATGAAAAATCAATAAAAAGTATTATTACAAAATTTAAATTTTGTTTAAAACTATACAATTTGTTCCTCAACTGTTCGGCTAAATACTCGGCCTTTTTAGCCGAGACTGAACCGAGACCGAACCCGAACCTTTTGGCCGAACTGTTCGGTAACCGAGACCGAGACCGAGCGTTCGGTCGGGCTCTAAATAAAACAAGAGTGAGGGTGAGAGAGAGGGAGAGAGAGAGGGAGAGAGAGACTGAGAAAGACGGACACTGAGAGAGAGAGAGCGAGAGAGCGAGCTAGAGAACAATAATTCAAAGCGATTAAATGGCACTTCACAAACAACCAACAAAATTTTGTTAAACGCCCAAAATTCATAGATGCGTCATTGATTTTAACATTTCGTTCAAAAAAACAGATTTTCTTTAGTTGAAGAAATTCAGTAACTTCAAAATAAGAGCTCTTTGGCGCATACGAATAGAAGTTAAAGTTCCAAAGTGCGCTGGTTCTGCATTTGCAAATTGGTGCTTATTTTAAGTGTTTAAAATCCGACAAGCCTCTTTTCCAAAAGAAATAACATTTAAAATTGGTTCTTCTTTTTTTCCGAAATGCTTGAGAATTGAATAATTCTGTTGTAATTAGTGTGCTAGCAACTTTGCTGGAATGAAAAAAGTTGCCGATATTTCCCCATATTTCAAGCAGTGGTCTTACATTTCTTTCAACATTGTGATTCAGAATTTAAAAAAGTTTTCGTTGTAAATAATTTTGTATATCTAAAATTTTGAAATCGATTATTTTGACATAATTTTTGGATTAAATCACACCAACAATGATCAAACCTCGCTGCTTACACTGCACAGTTCATCGAAAATTCAGCCAAAAATTTACCTTTAAAAATTTTTGCTCGGGTTTTATAAAATACTAGCTGATTTACCCGGCTTTACCCGAGTGCCACATCATACGGGGAATAACAACTAAATTGGAATTTAAAAATTGTATTAAAAGCCACATTATTGTTAGTGGTATGGTAAAGGGTAATTTGTTAGAGTGGTTTTAAGGAATAAGATATGTATATTGAGTGACCTTGCTTAAGACTTTCCTATTTGCTTGTGAAGTTTTGTCTAAATCGGGGAAGTCATATACGTAGGTCCTCACAGAACTATCTGTGTATGTAGATTACTCCTTTGGTGGAAGGCGAAAATTAAAGTAACGACCCCCTTCACTCCTCATGGACCCCAAATTTTTTACATACATTTGAGGTGTGCCACGCCACCTTGTCCCATGACCCTAAATCTATATACATATATAAAACCCAAATTATGTAAAAATGTTTACGTGAATGCATGACTAAATACTAACAGAATAAAAAAATTTTATGTTGTATGACTTGTAGTTTTAAAGGTATACCAAATCAAATATTTAAGTTGTATGATGGGTGCCACGCCTCGTGTCCAATGCCCATCCCATTTTCCGAGTTGAAGGACACGGGCATGTAGTAAGTTCGTATCGTGTTTCATTTAAGTGTGCTGTATAGTTCTAAAGTTATACCCAAATGTATAGTTGATTGAAAAGTGCCACGCCCCTTGTCCTACGCCCAACAAATTTTACCCGTGGGACGAAGCATCCAAGAGGGGCCTGCATACGGAATTTCAATGCTGCTTGACTTGTAGTTTTAAAGATATGCCAAATCAAATATTTAAGTTGTATAGGGAGTGCCACTCCCCCTTGTCCCACGCCCCTAAATTTTTTTAAGCAAGAGGGCACGACTAAATACTAACAGAATACAAAATTTTAACGTTGTATGACATGTGGTTTTAAAGATATACCAAATCAAATATTTAAGTTGTATGGGAGGTGCCACGCCCTCTTGATGAATCGAAAAATTTTATATACAGTCGCCTTCCTTTGGTCTTCAACAATATTGGTATAAAGTTTGGCTGAAATCGGTCAACGCGTGTAGCTTTGTATAGCCGGACAGACAGACAGACAGACAGACAGACAGACAGACAGACAGACAGACAGACAGACAGACAGACAGACAGACAGACAGACAGACAAACAAACATTCATTTTTATATATTAGATTTTTAAAAGCGAACAAATTTTCTCGAATGAGTTTTCAAGCTCTAAAACGCTCTCTTTGTAAAGGGTTAGGGAGAACAGCTAAAGACAGAGCCGTAAACTCCACTTGAACACCAATCAAAGTTGATTGAGTACGTGATTGCGGCAGCGCTGACCAATCAAGGCGACTCACTTACTGCATATGTATGTATATGAGCTGCCAGTTTCGAACTGCATTCGCAAAGTTGCGAACAAAGCAGCAACATGCATGAAGGACAGACCGGTGGGGGGGCAGCCGTCAGCCATGCTGCCCACAAAGGCATAACTAATGAAGTGCACGGTTGCTCTGTTCGGAGCAGTGCAAAAGTGTGGAAGTTAGCCTGCAATTAGTGTGGAAGTGCTCTTTAATTTGCGCTGCTGGGTGTGAAGAACGTGAGCAGCGATCGTCCGGCGTCGATCTTCCGTTACTATGGCAATTGTTGGATTTCAGCAAAATCAGTCATGTTTCATTGGCGCTTGGTCATCGGCCAGCGTGACTATACAAAAGTAAGTGGCGCGCACTTCTACTGTGAAATAGTAGTAGAGCAGCTGAATACACACAGATACATTTGTTGTTGTTTAGTTTTGGCTAATTGCAACAAATTGGCCGAGCGCACTACAGCGCGTATGCGTAATTAATTGCAAAGGCAAAGTTTGCCAGATTACTGAGAGATTCAAATACGAGCATCAATTAGGACAAAGGAGCAACGTTACTTTGACATTATTGGTGAACAATATGAGCAGTTTTTTTTTGATTGCAGGCGGTGGCTCTTTATACAAGTTCAAGTCGCTTGTTGGTTTGAAAAAGATAAAAGCTTAGTGGCATAGAAGAAAATTGAGTGGTGATGGTATACATTTTCTTTGGTTTCAGATGGCCAAAGGGAAATAGTCTGCTAGGCTCTGAAAATCGATTCACTCATCAGCGCTGAATTTCAAAGGCTTGATTACGGGCATAAGTCCTGTCAGCGCTTCTTCTTAGTGTGCTTTAATAACTTTACAGTTTTCACTTAATTATATTTATTTATATTTCAATTGGCTAAACGGAAGTGGAAGGAAAAGGAAGGAAGTATTTTTAAACTAAAATAGTTCAACTTTAATATAAACACTTACTTACTTACTTACTCATGTGACCATCAGAAGCCATTGCAGCTCGACTTCATTAATTTTATCCAGTATTTTCGTTACTACTTTAGCTTGATATGAGAATTTATTTGATCGGCCTTTACATAAAGCCCATCGTCGCGCAACAGTGGGCTAGCTATCTGTGTAAATTTTTTTTAATGCTCGGTAATAATCGGTCAATGTTATTAGTTTGAAGTTTTTTCTTGTTCGTAGCGCATGTATGTATGTATGTAAGTGATCAAAGGAGCTTTCGACTTTCAAGCCTAATTTTCTTCTCCCACATTTAATGCCGTAAGCGAAGCATTCGTGAACACTACGCAAAATTGTTTTCCATACTCCTTTGCATGTTAATGTGCTAATGTCCTTGTCCATACATACATACGTGCATGCCTGCCTGCACACATGCATATGCATGCAGCGAATATTAACTGTTAATAATGTTGGTTGGCGGCGGCTGCAGATTCTTCATAAAGATGCGTCCGCGTCCGTGATAATTTGCCATTTTTTCGTATCTTCTCAGGAACTCAGAAAGTCAGTTGGCCACTGTCAAGCAGCTGAGCGCCAAGTTCTGGTGAGAGCACCTATGCGCGCACACATGTGAGAATGTGCATGCAAGCACAGATGCACACACATACACATGCATGCATAATTTGTGTGAAAATGGACTTGCGTCCGTTTGGAAGAGTGCACGTTTCTGCGTGTGTGTGTGTGTTGTGCGATTTTTTTTGTGGTTCTGCGTTGCAAATATAAAAGCACCGCAAAAAACACTGAAGCAAGCGAACTGGTGGAGTGGCAGAGAGCAGGGAGGGAGCTTCGCTTAATGCAGTACATGAAAAAAGGCAGTAATATTTTCTTCTTTAAATAATTCGCATGCATGTGGGGGAAGGGAAGGAGGGCGATCTGCGCGCGTGTGTGTGTACATTTATGCACTTTAAATGTCAGCGCAAATATTCGCCATTTTTTATGTGCGTGTGCGTGTGCGTGTGTGTGTGTGCTTTTGCATTTACTGCAGCAGCAGCTGCATTTTTATTAACATTTCTACTTGCTTTTTGCATATTTTAACGACTTAACCCTTTCATGCCCAATGTTGCCTATAGGCAACATTGTACTTATTGGCTTCTAAGTCCCGCTATTTAAATTTTTTTGACATGCGGTTTTTTGCATAATGTAGCTTCATGTATTGTGCAAGCTTACAGCTACTTGTTCTACTGCAAACTGTGCACATGTTCATTCAGTAGCCGATCTCCGCAAAGAGAAATTGTCAAGATCGTTTCGCAAAAAAAGTGTTTATACAAAAAGTGTTTAAAAACATTAAAATAATTGTTTTATTGTAAAACCAAGTAAGCACTATAAATAAATAAGGATACAAGAGTTATTTAGGGAAAACTAATCATGAGAAAAGTGTTTAGTTTGCTTGTAATATTTTTTCAAAAGTGCAGTTGCCTATAGGCAACATTGGTCAACTGTTGTAATTTCCGAGCAATGTATATTTCATTATGTATATTTATTTTTCGATGCGTTTAAGAGGTTCAAGCCGACAGAAATTGGAACAAAATTAACACTTTAACTGGGATGATTTGCGGATGAGGAAAATTAAGAAGAAGAGCAGTAAACTTCGAAAACTCTATCAAAGAAACATTGAGAAATATGATTGATAAGGGCGGAAATATGCAAGTTTATCTAAATGAGGAAATAATTAGCAAAGAAATTGACTGAAAACAAATTTAGAATGAAAAGTTGTACAGGAGGTGATAGAGAAAATTTATTTGCAATGTTTGAAGTTATTTTGTGCAGAGGTAATGGAATGTAATACCAGTTGGAAAAGTGAACTGCGCAGCAATGAGGTGAAACAATCAATGGAATATTTCACCCAGTTCTTTGAAGATGAAGTCTGGAAAAAGATTTATGACTAAACAAACTTGTATGCGATGCAAACTAAAGGAACGGCGTTCTTGCTGACATGCTGCTAGAATTATACAAAATAAACCATAGCTCAAATAAATGTTATAGGCTCATAGTATTCTGGTGTATGAATTCATCTGTAGTCGATAGATGGCTGGTGTATCGCAGAGACCTCAAATATGCAGACGGCGAAGTGAAGCATATTCCACTAATATGTTCCAGTTGGATATTGCTTGCTAACGAGCTTTTGAACGCAACTCTAACAGTAGTGTTTTCAAGGAAAGGAGGTCGATCAGAATGACTCCTTACAGATATGGAGTCAAATCCTTCATAACCAGGATCGTTACCACCGCCTCCATGATCCCCAGATCTTCCGATGGCCTCTGAGTTAATCTCCTGTAAAAGAGCACATGCTGCAGAACCTGTAAAATCCATACGATCTGAATATCTTGGTCACTGGGTACGATGGGGAGCAAAAGGCAGATGCAAACTATGCCAAACTGGTTTTCCACGCTCTAAATGCAACAAATGCAATGTTTAATTGTGCTCGAATCTACAAAAAAATGGTTTTGTGTCTTTTCGTACTTGAATTTCAACAAAAAATTCATATAAAATAAATGTATATGGTTTTTAAAATTCACCACCATTCCCCAATGTTGCCTATAGGCAACATCCTGTAACTTACGAACCAGGACACCAAGGACTTTGAAATTTTTGTCAGTTCATATTTGAGTCAATATTATCACATATCTGACCTCAACGAATTTTTAGCTCCGCCCAATTTAATTCGGGCATGAAAGGGTTAATGTGCTGGTTTTATAATGAGCGTGTGTGCGTGTGTTGGCGTGCGCTAGAGCGGATTTTATGAGCGGAATATGAGCTCATAACAAGATGACCAAAATGCGACTGCCTAAATTCCCGTTACACGTTGCGGAAAATGGACTTTAGCTGCGTTCCGTTTACGTTTCTGTAGCTTAAGTTGAATTGCGAGTTATATATATTGTGTATATATAATGTGTAGAACTCTGTATTGAAAATTATTGTCTGCTTTAATTTATTGCCTCTATTCAGGTGTTGAAATGCTTGAGCGCATTTTATATCATTTGACTCTGCTGTCACCATCAAGTTCCATCAAGAAATACTAAATGCTTTGTTGAAAAAGCATGCTAAAAGCGTTGGCAGAAATCAATCATTTTCGGAGGCATCGCCAACAAAAATTTGCTGGCTCCGCTCGAAGTTTCAGTCTGGTCGATATCTTTTCATTTTTGCATAGTGAAATCACAGGAAGTTGTCAATTTTAAGAAATTTCAGCAGAAGAATTGCAATTGTAAGTGAGATCGAAAATGTTGGTAGTCAAAATATCGAACTTTAAAGCATCATTTGTAACTTTTATCAGTCGTAATTTGAAGTTTTTGAAAATCATATCGGCTTGAAAGCTCAGTTCGGATATAAGTTGCATACATTATTTGAGCTGCCAAAAAGGGCTCAGCTCAACTCAACTTAAACGGAAACTTATGAATCTGCAACGTCAAGCATTTCATCAAATAGACTAAGAATTATGTCATGGCAGTTATCTAGAAAAATAAACCACTCTTTTGTCCGCCGCCGCAGAGCAATCTTGAATGCGTAAGTCACGCTTGCAACGCGCTGCCTTCTTGGAAAGCATGGAGCAGTCATCTGGCGTGCCTCGAAACACACCAGCAAAAGTCAACTCTCTTTCTGCAGGCAAGCTCTAATTTAGTGGCAAGCAGCGGCGATTGTTGCTTTGTAAGTTGCTGCTGCTGCTGCAAATGCAACCACAAGCAACTGAGCGTACTTATTATCTATTGTACAATTGTTGCTGGGATTGTTGTTGTTGTTGTATTTGTAACTGCTGCTTACCCTACTAACAAAGCCAAGCGCGGCGTGGCGTGCCGCTTTGATGTGGTCTTTGTTGTTGTTGTTGCTATTGTTGCATTCATTTGCCACAATAATTTGCAGTTGCCAGGTACAACAACAACAAGAACCACAACAACAAATCGCCAAGCTCAGCAACTTTTAACTGAGCACTTTGCACGCGCTGTGCTCGATAAGAAGGGCAGGAGCAGCTTAGCACTGGTCGGTGGAGGAGAGGAGAGGGGCGGGGCGTTTGCGTCGGAGTGCCATGCAAAAAGTTGTTTTCCTTTTTTATTCTTTTTGCCAAAATCCCCGCTACGAGTGCAGATAGTCCTTTCGCATTGTTATAATTATTCTAATAAACAATTTTGTTGCTGCTTTTTTTGCCACAATTTCTGCTGCATTTTATTTTGGCAGCAGTGCAGCGTAGCACATATTTTTGAAAATGTGTTGAACTAGAATATAAGATGCATACTATATATTCTATAATAAATTATATCTATGTAAGAGATTGTTAAAAAGAAGCACTTCAAAAATGGTAAAAATACAAAATGCAGTTCCAAATAATATTTGAAAAATATAATTGAAAATAATATCAACTTTTATGAAATGCTTCATTTTGGAGGAATTCATACATATAAGCAGAGATTGTCAAGCTTGAAGCATTACACAAAAATTGTTCATAAAAGCAAAGTTCATGCAATGAATTCAGAAAAGTTTCGTTATATGAAAATGTTTACTTATTGTAGAATGAAGTCCTTATTAAAGCACGACCTTTCGAATTTGTAAATCTCATTTCAAAATCGAAATGTTTGCTCTACAATCCTGAAGCTTTATCAGCAGCGCTTAAAAAAAGTCTGCCGCTTGCACGCACAAATTCAAAATTAGAAAATGCTGTTTTCTTTGTGGAAAAGAATACAAATACAACAAGCGAATCGAAAATGCCATGACCAAGGCAAGCAAGAAAAACACACAGACTGCTCCTTTTTTCTTTTGGTGCCGCCATAAAATCCTGCAGCTTATTTACACTTCCACTTACGTTCATATGTAAACACGGCAGTAGAGCATGTGTGTGTGTGTGTGTGTGTGTGTGTGTGTGTGAGTGGAAGGAGACAGCAGTCTGCATGTAGGCAACACACACACAGTCACTCATGGAATTGCGCATACGACGTGTGAGCTCAAGCAGCAACAGTGCCGCTCCCCCGCTTCCCCTCCCCCTCCTCCAGCACACGTGCAAGCGACGCACGGTACGCCAAACGGAAATCCGCCCGCCTGCATTCGAGGGCGTATACGCCGAAATTAAATTGAACTGCTTGGCTTTTTTTCGTTTGCTCCTTCTTAAAGCGGCGAAAAAGTTACGCAAACAGATTTGTAATCGAGATGTGTGGTAATTTATGGAGCCATTCCCTGCCAGCAAGTTTGCCAATTGAAAAGGTACAAATGCGCAGAAGGCGTTATTTGTTGTACTTGTTGTTGTTAGTGTTGTTGTTGCGAAAATGACACAAACTTGGCAGGATTTTCGTGTTGAATGTGAAAAATTAACACGCAGCGCTGTAAAAAGGATTTGCTGTGTGAGTTGATTTCTGTTGGCTGATTTTTGAGTGTGGGCCAAAATGGATTATGCCTACTTGCAATCAAACAGGCGCACATAAATTTGTTTGGGCATATGTATGTATGTGTTCTATTATGTGTTTGTATTGGCGTGAAGTGCTAAGAGATCTTTTATTTAGAGCGTCAATCTTTCAGAAGTGGTCTTTTCGTTAATATATTTCAAAAATTTATGAGTCTAGCTTTTCTTTACAGAATTAAAAAATTGCATTTACAAAAGAGACTGTAATTGGTTGACGTACTTGGCAATGAGTTTACTCTTTGACAACTTAGAAATGTAAACTGCTGTAAAATGAATTTCATAGCTAAATTACTAACAATAGAGTTGCCAGATCGTAGCTTTAGGCATGCAGCTTACATTTTTAAAGCGTTTGTGAAACTGTTGATCTGCATATTTCTATAAATTTTTGAAAATTACAAGAACAACTTAAATAACATAAAAAAATTTGACGAATATTATGAAAATAAACAAAGAAATTTTAATGCAAAAACATTGAGACTAAAGTATTGAAACAGCTTATTCTTACACTAAGAGAAAAATCGCGATCTAAAGTTAAGTGCGGTCGTACTTATTTTGAAATTGTTCCATTCTTAAGTGGGAGATTTCAAAATTAGATCGCTGACTGAAATCAAAAATAAAAATCTTAAAATAAAATTTAGAATCTTAAATTGAGAATAAAACTCTTAAAATAAGAATTGAAAATCTTATTTTAAAATTCTACAGTTTTGTATTAAAATAACATTCTTATATTAAGATTGAAGTAAACTTAAAACAAGATTGCAATTTCATAACAAGCCGAAGCGATATTAAATCAAGCCCCATTCAGATTTATTCTTTGAACAGTGCGCACGGGATTTCGCAAAAGCTGAAAGTGTTTAAAAATTAAAAAAATACCGAAAATTTTGATGTATTTAATAGTCAAATATCGAATGATGAAAATTTGCATAGTAGTCGGGTTTTGTTGCAAATGAACCGCATCAAGCAGTGCTGAACGAGCAACCAGACACAAAAATCCAGGAGATATCAAGAAGATCAAAATCTGACTCTTCAAACAGTGTGAAAGTGAGCAAAATTTATATTTGCTACCAAATATAATTCACGCTGATGAAACTGCACGTGGATGTCGTGGAGAGGACGTACTGGAAAATGCACCAAATGGAAGAAAAGGTGTTATCGTGATTAGGTGGATATACGGTAAATAAATTAAAACTTGGTTTTCTTAGTTTGGAATTTCCTATTATACGATGCCATCAAAGTTCGAGGACTTTCTGAAAAATATCAGATTCCACCAAGAACATCTCTCGGCTCGTAATTCTTGCTATTTGTGGAAAGTTTATAGACAAGGTAAGATTTTGCTAAATTTAGAACTATTATAAGAATATTATAAAAATTTATTTCGTTATTCAAAATTTGTTTAAAAATTTCAGATAATAATTATATCTTTCGGTGGAGCATTTAGTTTTTAAAACAGCTGTTTTCACACGAAAAATCGCCGACAAGCAAAGGTATAAATAGAATTTAATTTTTAATGAACTATTTTATAATAATTTAATATACGTTACTTTTTCAGACGCCCAGGGTTATATATTAAGCATAGTATTGAATGCAGTTTTACCATCTTCAACAAGATTAAAAATGATGCAGGAAAACTCAACAAAAATATAACAATTGTGGATGCGCAAGAAGTCTTCGTTCAAGTTCAAGGAAATGGTAATAACTTCAAAAACTCAGAAGCATTAACTGAAGTTTCCTTTAAAGGTACTCTTTATAAAAGTAACTCTTCACTTACCTCTTACAACAAATACGTTTGAACCGTATAATTTAAGTATTTATGTACATACTATGCTACCTAGTTTATATACACAACTTTAGTCACCATTTTCAATCTCACGAAGTTGACAGAAAAAGTACCAATATTAACATATAACGTATTTCTGATTTTCTTAGTCCTCCTTTACATTTATACTGTATAAATAATGGTAAAACATATGTTAGACCTAAGTATATTTAACAATGTATGCATATAAAAACATTTTTTATTAATAAAATTGAAAAATAATATAATTTGATATTTCTTTCATTTTTCCTTGGGGTAACATAATTTCGATATTCGAACTTTGAAATTAGGAATGCAAGTACAAAGAAATTTTAAATCAAGATTTTTAGTTCTTGAATCTATCACGAAACAGTTTTAAAATGAGTCTGTTTCGATCTTATATTAAGAATGCGCCATCTTGAATCAAGATTTTATGTTCTTAAAAATAGCATAAAACAATCTTATAACAAGAATTTTCTGCTTATTCAAGTTTAGTACCAATTTAAGATTTTTGCGCTTGGTTTAAGAATTTTCGAGCTTAACAGACTTTCGTTAACGTTTCGGCTTGATTTTGAACGGTTTTTCTTGAATTTAGAACGTTTTTTCCCTGAGTGTATATTTTAACATATCGAAGCATATAGATTGTCTATATAACAGTAAAGGCAGGTACATTTAAATCGTTAGTAAGACTTGAGTACTGTCATAATGATCTTTCAGGCCGCGGCGACTATGAGACTGCACGCCTGCTGCAAAATAATCTAAGTATTCAGTCGAACTTATTGCCAGAGAAAATTCAAAAACACAGATTGTACTTGGAGTAGCGATGTAGTCGCCTAGCCATCGCGGCCTTCAGAGCAAACAAAACTGTCTACTGTATTTCGAACTCTTCTATTTAGATGCGTACAATTTTAGTTAGCCTTTTGTAATAAAGTGAGCGTCGACCCTGGCATTATCGTCTGCTACATATCATATGGCGGATTTTCTAATCTGTGCGTCAGTATCGCGACTCCAATGTCGCGCATGCTTTGGCGGTCACCAGGCCAAGTGACGATTATGTTTAAAAAAAAAAAGCATCACTATTTGTATACGAATAAAATATAGTGAAAATATTAACATGATGGCATGTAAGTTACCATAGAAGGTCACGGAAGACGTCTGCTGAAGGTCATTCAAGTCTCTTGCTAAAGTTCAAGATAAGCAACGATCATGCCTTCTTTCTGTACATAATCTTATCAAGCAGTGTGAACTGCAGCAAGGCCGAGGCATATAAAAGCCTGTAATGGCCATGGAAGCATTCATATACTACAATTAAGTTATCTTGCCATATTAGATAAAATTGTGAAAATTCGTATAAAACGATTGCGTTTTCACTCAAACTCACACACAGATTCCGCACTTCGGCTGAAGCGTTTCAACGCAAGAACTTCCATTCTAAAATGTACGCTCTTTACGGAATTTTAGTTTGTAGTGTGCTCAACCAAGCAACTCAGGGCTACGTTTTGCCGGTTGAAAATATTACAGCTGCCGAGCCGATAGCCAACACGGCATCCGCTTTCGACTTCAGCAACTTCGACGAACGCATTGTAGGTGGCACTCCCACCTCCATAAATCTGCATCCCTACCAAGTGTCGCTGCAGTACAAAAACAGACACCTCTGCGGCGGCTCGATTGTGCAGAAGAACGTCATCATTACGGCGGCGCACTGCGTCGATCCTGTGGGCAATCCGGACGCTTACAGCGTGCGCGTGGGTGCCACGCAACGCGAGAGCGGCGGCAGAGTGGTCGGCGTGCGTCGCATCTTCCGGCACGAGGGCTACTCCCGTGTCACGCTGCACAATGATGTGGCTCTGTTGCAGCTGGACAGCGATCTCAGCTACTCGCAGAACGTCAAACCCGTACGATTGGCCTCGCTGGGAGAGTCGGTGCCCGACAATGGGCAGCTGATTGTCAGCGGTTGGGGCCTCACCAACGAAATGGGCAATCTGGCGGCGGTGCTTCATCATGTAGTGCTGCGACTGATCGACGTGAATGTGTGCGCTCAGAACTACAAGAACCTACAAGCGCCGATCACTTCGACCATGTTCTGCGCCGGCTATCTCAAGGGCGGCAAGGACAGTTGTCAGGGTGACTCCGGGGGTCCACTGGTCAGCTATGTGCAGGGTGAAGCAACACTCTTTGGCATTGTCTCCTGGGGAGTTGGTTGCGCCAAGAAAGGTTTTCCGGGTGTGTACACGAAAGTGTCGGTGTTGCGTCCTTGGCTTAATAGTAGAATTGATAATATCGCAATAATGTGAAACTGTTGAAAGTTCTGTAGCAAAATTTTTATATTGAATAAACGATTTTATTATTGAAATTATGTGAGTTTTATTTCGTCTATAGAGCAGTTAAATATATATAGCTCGGACTACAGGACAAGAGCTGAAGTGTGCTGGATCGCGTGCTTCCAAATACGCAGCTATTCCCCAAAAAAGTGAAAGCCTTAAATACAGCGACGCTTTCTCTACTCAGATTAATTAGGGTAGAAAATTAATTATATGGCTATTAGAACCTATTACCGGTTTTGGTCTCTCAAGGCATTCGCGGTTGATGCGCAACATTTCCAGATGCTACTTCGAAGCCATTTTTGTTGTAAATTCTATAAAAATGAGTTTTAGTTGAATATAGAAAAAACATAGCACTTTGACTCAAGAACAGCAGTTATATTTTCGAAGCAGAGCAGGCCATTACGGAGTGGTCTCATATGCTTCTTAGTCTCTTTAGAATTATCTCAGTTTAATGGAAAGCCGGCTTAGTAAAACTTAAACAAACAAGCACTTTCACAGCCCAGCGGCAGGATATAATCTGAATTATAAGTAGTTATGAGCAGCCGAGCCATGAAGAAATTATATGCTTCAACGAGAACAGCTCTCTTCTGTGTATTGAAGAGCATGTTCGGCATCAATAGAGAACTACTTTAAAATTCGATACCTTTGCACATTCCAACATTCCATTCAATATTTATGCTGTTCTTTAATGTCGCGTTTACGAGCTGCCTCAAGCATAAAGTCTATGAAATGTCCACTCTAGCAAATAAAACTTAAAATTCCGCTCACAGTCAAAAATATCAAACAACTGTCGGATGAAATTTGCTGGTTATAAATTGGCTCGAGCTTGCGGCGAACGCACTTTTCTTAAATAAGAAGAAGCACACGGAATTTCAAAATTAAAAAACTTTTCACTCAACACGCAACAAAAAAAAAACGAAAATAAGAAAATAAGAAATATCCGCAGGAAGGCGAAACATGAAATCACTTCCGAATGCCGTGCATGTCCACAGCCCTTGACGGATTCCGTTTCGTTTTCGCATTTTTCATGCCAACTGCGTGTGGCTGGCGCGGTCCGAAAGGAGCTGCTGGCGGGTGGGGGTGTGTTGCCAGTTGCGACAAGAACGCAGAACAGCATTGCCAGCAGCAACGCGGCGCGTAAGTCGCTGATGGGCATGTGAATCGGTGGCCGCCCGTTGCATTTGATTTGTTTGCGTTGAGTTTGTAAAATACTCGTAAGCACAAAAACAGGCATTCAATTCGAAATGTCAAAGGGAAGGATATGCCAAAGGATGCAGAGTTAATTTCGTGCGGCTTTCTTCCAGCAGATGGCTGGAATTGTAAATAATACCTACTTGTAATTTGGGGCATACAACTATAGGGCCGCGCTATGATAAGAAAAAGTAAGCTATAAAAAGTATAAAAATTTTGCGAATACGAATTGCCCCCGTAAGCATATTTTTTTTAATGATTATATTGAAAGCAGTGAATAGAGAGGGCGTGCTCAAAGCAGAGGCACCTGAAGAGAGCTGGTACGTGAGGCGCAGACCTGCAACTGATTGTGTTGCCATTCAGAAGATTGTTGAATAATATAGAATGAGTATCTATGTAGAAAATAAACGTTCGCCAAATAGATACATTTGCTTTTTCTTATGATTTCATTTCCACTCCTCTGCGATTGCCCTACACTACACAGGCCTGCGGCAGCTCTATTGCCAATCTGGCATCCCGGCCGATTTTATTCGTTCTGTACATTTTGCAGCATACGCAATATGCAATTCGTTATTTCGCATTTCATCAGACAGTTGAGTTCACGGAATTGTATGTTACTTTAGAAAAATTAAAAACATCAAAGTCATCTGCCAGACTATACATTTTATTGGACTCTCCCTGGTTAAAGGCTAAATTACTAAAAAATTGAGATATCGTATAAACCTCCGAACTATTTTAGTTCAGCAATGAGCTTTCGATAATTTTTTTATTTTGTATCAGACTTCATTTGAGCTGACAGACTCATAGGTTCAATTTCACAGTGCCTATATTCAAGCTCTAATCTATTATTTATTTGAAAACCGGCGCTTAGTTCAGACGATCTAGAGAGAGTTGCATAATAAATTATATATCATTTTAAAGTTTACGAGGTCTATTATTTGACAGACATGCTATTATTCTAAGAATGGGGCTTTTCTAGACGGTTTAAGAATTGCACAATATTGAATGATACACCATTTTGAAAGTTTCGCCATGAATTTTCAGGCATAAGTTCTCCAAGATTGTTTGAAAATGTTCAAAAATATTAGAGTTTTTAATTTCGAAAGTTTTGTATTGGGTTATTTCCTTTCGAGATAAAGCCTGCTGAATAGATTTGGAAAACTTTGGCAACAATATTAAGTAAATTTTTTTAAAATTTAATTTAGCTATATCATAGGGCACACCCGATAATCGGGAGTTATTACTAGTTTACGTTTAATTGAGGAATTTCATTTTCACGGTCGGAAATTAATTGCAATTTAAATGGGCAAGTGAAACAGCTGTTGATGACTCTAGCTCGTCGGAAGAGCAATTGAAAGCCACTACGACTTGCTTTCAAACTTTTTGATTTTGGTCAACACTTGTCTGGTATTGCTTGACAATCATCATACTATTATATAAAACGCTATTGCGCACGCAATGTTATGGTTCAGTTACCGTTACTCTGTTAATTTAACATTTAACATTGAATGTAGCATTGTTTATGCACAGCACTGTTTTGGGCAGCATTTGATGAGAGTGAGGGAGTATGTTAGCATAGACTTGCAATGTTGTCGTTTTCTTTTCTGCACAACAAGAGTAATGCTTTATATTTCACTTTCATGTACATAAAAGGTATCATATTTTGGCTTACAGCTTACACTTCTTGCGGTAATGGCAATGGTTAGTCAACTATGTATTTATTATTTTTTCAACGAAAGAGAAGATTGTACAAAATTTAAGATTACAGGGGTAAAAAACAAAACTAATAAAAATAGCCACATTGGCAGATGTGAATAGAAGCCGTGCTACTGAATATTAGAAAATGTAAATGGCAGAAGATTTTCAGTGTTCGGTTAGATTTCGGTTGAAATTAAAAGAAGTTCAATTATGTAAGAAACTTTTTAATTGCAGTCAACATTTAAGTAACTTGCATACATATGTATGTAGGTATGTATGTATCGCTAGGGACGCAACAGGGTCTATGCGTGGCCTTTCTTAGGCAGCCATATCAACCTATGTATGTATGTATATACATATATATGTACATAAGTAAATGTAGACACTCTTTTCAAGAGTAGATTAATTCTGGGAAAAAAATTTTATCACAAGACGGGTTAAAGTTATTTGGTTGGTATTTGGTTTGTAAGTGAAATTAATTTTTCTTTCTAACTTTGGATAGGGAATCAAACAAAATGTCAATGACATATACATATGTACATATATTTCCACATAGGTGACTTAACTACAAAACAATAAAAATACGCCTCATTTGTATATATGTATGTAGCAAGAGTAGGTGGGAATGACGTTGCATTAATGGAAAAAGATATTGTAAAAGGGTAATAATAAAGGGCAGAATAAAAACATATAAATCAACGAGAGGAAGAGTAGGACACTTTGATTTAGCCGCACAGTGGGTCAGAGGAAAAGTTGAAATTCGAGAAGGTGGAATACTAAGAATATGTATAGGAATTACACATGTTTCATGAAAATTGTAACTTTCGAAAAATCTGGAGGGAAATAGATTGGATTAAAATCTTTTTGGAAAACCAACCTCACACAATTTTTACTTATTATTTTCCACTAAACACCGAATTTTGTGATACTGATAGTAACAATTACATATATATTTGCTCCTTTATTTATTGCCTCCCGGATCACTACTACTACCTCCTTTCATTATTTATCCGGTTTGAATAAGGTAACGCAGTATGTACGTTATTAACCAGCAAAATGAGCTTACTTCCTTTAATTAAAGTTTTGGTTAAAGGTGTCAGCAGAGCTCTTAATTTCGAGGAACAGATACAGAGTTAAAATATTAACATTTTAAAATATAGTAGGTATTACGGATTTATAAAATTTTGGTTTTAAAATTACAAAAAAATTAAGACGACTTCTCCATATCAGTAGTATGAATATGGCGGTTCTGGGACAACCTGTGGAGCGTGGAGAAGTGGAGAAGCGAAAAATTTGTATGTGTGGAGCAGTGTGACGTCACATTTTTGCTCCACCATATGGTGAGGAGAAACGATGACGTCATCAGCGGTAATGTAAACAATACGATGACGTCATCAGTGAAAATGACGTCATCAGCGATAATGCAACCCTGTTTTAAAATTTGAAGGTGACGTCATCAGTGGAAATGCAACCCTGTTTTAAAATTTGAAGGTGACGTCATCGGTGGAAATGCAACCCTGTTTTAAAATTTGAATTTCACAATTTGAATTTCACAATTAGATGTAATTTGAAGCCGTTTATATATGTATATGTGTGTATGTGTGTGTGTGTATGTATATTAGAATTTCACATTTAGATGTAATTTGAAGTGTGTATGTATATTAGAATTTCACAATTAGATGTAATTTGAAGTGTGTATGGAGCAAAAATGTGACGTCACCAGTGAAAATTTGTATGTGTGGAGCAAAAAAATACTAGAACAATTCCTCCATCGTATGGGAGGAGCAGAAAGTTTACTAAAATCATGTGTGAAAATGCAACCCTGCAATACAATTTGAATTTCACAATTAGATGTAATTTGAAGTTGTTAATATATGTGTATATGTGTGTGTGTGTGTGTGTGTGTGTATATGTGTGTATGTGTGTATGTGTGTATGTGTGTGTATATTTGAATTTCACAATTAGATGTAATTTGAAGCTGTTGTGTTGAAAAATAATCAAATAAATAAATATAATGTATATATAAAAATTGAATATTTATTTGTATATATGTAAGTAATATAACAAATTATTAGTTTTTATTTTTCTTTGTCTCTTTCTGAAGGTCATCATATTTCTTTTTCCTACAGGAGTCTACTTTATGATCATTACTGCCACAATAATTACAATATAAGAGTTTTTCGTATCCTTTTTTACGATTGAAATAATCCATTTTGATCCTCCTTGGGCTAAAGCTGATACTATAGTGGTAATTGTTTAAATGCGATTCTCTATATAATACCCAAATAATGGATTATTTTATTCAACTCTATATTACTTCACTCCTCCACCATATATAAGGAGGATAAATTTTAGTATAGTTTATTTATATTTATATTGTAAAGAAATTTTAGGCAAAGGTGTCCACAATTAAATGAATTGTATTGCTGTTGTTGTTCATAGTTGTACTGAATGTTATTTCCCAAGTACTTGATTATTTCTTGTGGAGGTTGTAAATTTCCAAAGCTATCGAAATATTCCTTACAAGTTCCATTTTTATTATATGCTACCCAATGTGTTCCAGAACCCTTAGAAATATCCAGATTGACTATGCCACATTCGCGATAAAATGGTCGTTTCGGTAGAGTATCTCGCATAAAAATTCCTCTGAAATGGGGTATATTTTTGGCATATTTCAACAAATCGACATCAGTAAGAGCTCTTTTGGGTAGCCTCTTTAATGGTTTTTTGATTCTGGTGTATAACATAAACCAAAACCCTTCTTATAGGGCTTAAGATGTAATCCCTTTCCCAGAGCAATTGATTCCATAGTTTTATTATGTCGATTTGCTTCTGCTAATTGTTCCCTGGCATGTTTAGTATCATTCAAAACTCTTGCCACAGCAGCTCCACCAGATGTCAAACCTCCAATTGCTCCGAGAGCAGTTAAAATGGGTATTAATGGTAGAAAACCGCCAATTTTAGGTATGGGTATAATACGAGGAACGTCAATTGAACCCTTTTTACCCCTGAAAGTATTTTGAACTACTTTTCGAGCAATAGAAATTGCTTGTTCAATATTTTCAGGTTTCTCTTGATTCAAGATTCTTTTAGCATTCATTACGGCTTTTGAGAAAAGTTTTCTTCCATTTAAACATTTCTTTCTATTATTTCCTCTTTTCTTTTGAGGCTTATTAACAGCCTTGCTCTTACTCATAACATTCCCCATACCGAATTTCACTTTAGTTTTCAAAGCGTTGGCAACTAACCATGCGTTGGCACGCTCACCGATTTTGCTTCCTTTGTTTACAACTCTTTCCCACGCTTTATCAACTAAAATTTTATCGGCTATGTGGCGCTTGTTTATATCTTTTGTTTCTGCGTAAGCAATGTCGTGTTCTCTACAAGCTGAATCCAAGGGATTAATTCCTCTATCGCCTCTTGCTAAACGTTTTTCCAATTTCGTCCCCGGCCCACAAAACTGATAGCCTGGTAAATGAAGTTCCACTGGCAACGAATTTATTAGATTATTAAGAAGACTTCTTCCGACAACAAATCGATTAGGACTGATTTGATTTTTATAGTTTACTACCATATTATAATGAATAATGTTTTAACCTTTCACACGGTCCATTAAAGACTAATGTAAATCAACAAATGTATATGTTTCATATAGATTGTCATCAGTTGGTAAGATGCGTCTAATAAAACAACATCAAAACATAATTGTAAGAAATGTCGATATTTCTTCAAATAATCATCAAAAACTAAGACACAGTTCACTACTTCCGAACACCATACGAGCGCTTATTGTTGGACCATCAAATTGCGGAAAGACCAATGTTATGATAGGTCTAATAGAAAGTCCTAATGGGCTAAAATTTGAAAATATATATTTATATTCAAAATCTTTACATCAGCCTAAATATAAATATTTAAGACAATTGATAACATCAATTAAAGGTATGGGGTTCTATACATTTTCTGAGAATGAGCACGTTATACCACCGGACAAGGCCAAAAGAAATTCCATCATGATTTTTGATGATGTTGCCTGCGAGAAACAAAATAATATTCGTGCATATTTCTGCATGGGTCGGCATAAAAATGTTGATAGCTTCTATCTGTGTCAAACATATACACGTATACCAAAGCATTTAATACGTGACAATGCTAACATGATAATTATGTTTAAACAAGATGAACTGAATATGAAGCATGTATATCATGATCATGTTGGTGGGGATATGTCATTTAAAACGTTTTGTCAAATGTGCACAGAATGTTGGAAGGATAAATATGGATTCCTTGTTATAAGCAAAGATGATGATATTGATTCTGGACGCTATAGAAAGGGATTCAATATTTTTATTAAACAATAAAATGTCAGATGCTATAACTAAATTGTTTAGTATGTTATCTGCTCTCAAGCTATTACAACTGATTCAACAACTTGATTTACCTGATATCTGATAGCAGATAAGCTGATAACCTGTTATCTGATACCTGATATCTGATAGCAGATAAGCTGATATATAGCTGATATATAGCTGGTATAGAGCTGGTATAGAGCTGATATAGAGCTGGTATAGAGCTGATATAGAGCTGATAAGCTGATATTGAGCTGATATAGAGCTGATATAGAGCTGGTATAGAGCTGATATAGAGCTGGTATAGAGCTGATAAGCTAATATAGAGCTGATACAGAGCTGGTTTAGAGCTGATATAGAGCTGGTATAGAGCTGATAAGCTGATATAGAGCTGATACAGAGCTGGTTTAGAGCTGATATAGAGCTGGTATAGAGCTGATAAGCTGATAGCAGATAAGCTGATATCAGATAAGCAGATAGCAGATAAGCTGATACACTTTTAAAATCGGAAATCATAAAATGAATGAACAACTTTTGAATGATATTATTAAGACCAGAAGTGTATTGAAGAAGAAAATCAGGAGCTTAAAGTTGGGTGAAGCGAATACAAAGAATATTTTAGAAGATACCTTTAAACCCATAACAAAACCTCTAAAAGAATTTATTGAAAAGTCGCATACACAACAAAGATCTATCGAAAGAGAAAACCCTAATGATTACGAATTCAATGAAATACCAAAGAAAACAAGTACTCCGTTCAAGTTAAAAAACGATGATGAGCTTATGGACAACAGCAATGAGGGTGATGAGGATGTTGATATATTTTACTCACAAGAAAATGAATTGCCAAACGATAGTAGTCTTATTACAAACTTATCGCAGTTGGCGCAAAAAAATCAATTAGACACTTTATATGGACCGCATAAAGATAAACATGATAACTGGCTGTTTGGTAATACACCAATTAAATTACAGAATGATAAAATTTCAATTGGCGTACAAAATTGGTCTTTAACACGCGGACTATTTGAACTATTATTTTACAAAAAACCCGTGAACTATGATGCTACTGAATTGTCGATTTATAAAAAAATTTTACAACAAACGAATGCTCATAAACGTAACTATAGCGATGAAACTCAAATTAAAGGAACTAGAGCATTCAAATATAAGAAAATAATTAAAAATTTGTTTAAAGATAAAAGTACATTATCAACTTCTATACGCAAGGGATCTGGTTTGATGAGAGTTAATAAAAATGTTCCTAATTATATTTATTGGGATGATCCAAACGAAATTGTGAATAGATTGCGACTCTTAATATCATCACAATCAGCTGGTCATACTAGTCATAATAATGAAATAGTGTCAATTATTGAAGAACTCAGAGAAGCCAATATAATTATATAAGCACATACATCAAAATTGGAGGGCATATTCGCAATATGAGTGTTAATAAGTTTGGTCACTACTCCGTTACAAGGCGAAACGATGAATTTAATCTCAGAAAAAAAATTCCCAAATTGATGGGGCTTAGTTTGGATAAGGATAAAAATATGAATGTACATGGAAGACGTATAAAAAACCTAGGAAATCCATTATATGAGAATGACGCTGCAACACAAGAATACGTCACAAATAGCTTAAATGATATAAATGTGGAGATGAAGGACTTAATAAACGACAGTGTTGGTGCATTAATAAAATATGTAGATGACGGCATTAAGGAAGCTGAAAAATCATTGAATGAGAACATTGCGAAGGAGAAGAAAAGTTTCGATTCAGATATTGAGGGGATAATTTTATCTATTAAAGAATTAAAGTTAACTGTTGATGAAAATCTTAATACACACTCAACATATTTTCAATATAAAGTTTGAAAATATCGAATCATTCTTATTTAATCATGTATCTGGAATAAAACCTACCCAATAAATAGAGATACGAACAGTAGCAAAGGTGCTCCCGAAGCCACCATCAATAAAGTGTCAATATGAATAAAAGATTTTTAGTAGAGGAACTGCATAAGCAAGCGCGTAAAAATTTTAAACGTCGCTCTGTAATCACAAAAGGAATAGATGATCTCTGGCAGGCTGATTTGGTTGAAATGGGAACTTATTCCAAGTATAACAGAGGATACCGTTATCTTTTAACAATTATCGATACATTTTCGAAATTCGCTTGGGCTGTAGCACTTAAAACTAAAAGTGCCGATGATGTTGCTAGATCGATGAAAGGTGTTTTCGTTCTAGGACGAATGCCAAAAAATCTACAAACTGATGACGGCAAAGAATTTTTCAATAAGGAATTTAAAACTTTGATGAATAAATATCATATTAATCACTATTCTTCATATAGCGTTTTAAAAGCGTCAATTGTGGAACGTTTCAATAGAACACTAAAGGGAATGATGTGGAAAGAATTTAGTTTTAATGGCTCATATAGATGGATTGATAACTATAAAGATTTAGTTGAAAAATATAACAATAAAAAACATAGAACTATAAAAATGATACCTAATAATGTAACGTCCTCCAATGAAAAAATGTTGTTGAAAACTGTATATAATAAGATAAAAATGTTCGCTAAACCCAAGTTTCATGTGGGTGATAATGTACGAATTAGCAAGTATAAACATATCTTTGAAAAAGGTTATACACCAAATTGGACAACAGAAATTTTCGAAATTCATCACATCCAGAATACTAATCCAACTACATACATATTAAAGGACTACCAAGGAAATGTAATCAAGGGAGGATTTTATGAATATGAGGTGATGAAGACGCGATATCCCAACACATATCTCGTTGAAAAAGTCCTAAAAACGAGAGGAAGTGAAGCTTTTGTTAAATGGCTCGGATTCTCCAATGAACACAATTCATGGATTCATAAAAGTGAAATTTTCTAATATTGTTAAATCTAAATAGTAACATAGCAAATAAAAGAGATTTTTTTTAAAATTTAATCAAAAATTAATGAGTTTTATTGTTTGATATATATATATAATTCTTAGTTGGTTACATGATTTGACATGACATATTTTTTTTTTTTTTTAAAAGAACATTTTGTATTAACTCTATCAAAAATAATCCCACACAAGACGAAGTCCATATCCAATATTGTATTGGTAATTTGTTATAGCGTTGAACGCTTGTGAGTCGATAATGTAAACAAAATATTCACATGTATGAACATGTTCACTCTACCAGGAATTAGAAATTTGATATGCGGACATGGTGCGTGCCGCTATAGCTACTGCTGCGTGCTGTGATAATGTAAACAAACGCTTTACTCCGGTTTATTTTTGATTCGCTTTATTTTTGGCTCGCTTTATTTTCACATTATTTTTAGATCGCTTTATTTTTGAGAGCTTTATCAAAATAATTATACGCAAGGCGAAGTCCTTATGCAATATTGTAGTATATTGTTTTATAGTCTGCTTTATTTTTCTGAACTTTATGTACATATTCGTATATATACACATGTTCACTCTATCAGGAATTAGAAATTTGCTGACGATTTGATATGGTGTCACAACGTCACTAGAGCTTTGGTTTTACTGACCTTTTTTCGAATTAAAAACGATTTTTCAATTAATATTTAATAATAAAATATTTGTTTTTATTAATACTTGAAAATAAGATCTGATGACAAAGGATCAAAATTTATTGCATTAAATGCACCATCATTTATTTCGATAGTGCTGGCGCCGACAGCTTTTCCAATCTCTATTTTATAACTTCCGTCAGGAGAATCAATTTTCAGGATTTCAAAACCTCCTTCGCTTAAAGTTTTCAACGTCATCTGGCTGACTGTGTTGAATTTTGGAGGTAAAAACAGCACATGTTCTGATGTTTCAACCAATATACGTTCTCCAAATTTAGTTGTTATCCTCTTCATGTTGAGGACCGGGTATGGACTCCTATGTAACATACTAGAAATCGCTAGAATCGACTTTATTCCTTTAGAATTTTTATTGTTAAATTCCTTGACTGCATCCATTGTGTTGAATTATTGATTTGACTCTGTAAATAAAAGAAATATGAAAAATAATAAAAAAATTTATACATTCAAATATAAAAATATTTAATTAAAGGATACTCACTTTAAATTTTTACCAAGTAGGTTTTATTAATGTTGTCTGCTCACTATTCTGTGTTGAATGGAATTTGCTACTCGTTTTCCGGCTTTTTATATGAACTCGTGAACATAAACTTTCAAGCAAAGAGAATGTTAATATAATATAGTACACATCACTCAAATTTTCAACAAATCGAAGTGAGAGTCGTTTATTAAAAATAGAGAGAAAAAATGCCCAGTCAGCATATATAAACAACAACAACACAGAAACCGAACGCAAAAATGCTCAGTCAGCACATATGAACATCAACAACAACACAGAAACCGAACGCAAAAATGCTCAGTCAGCACATATGAACAACAACAACACAGAAACCGAACGTAAAAAATGCTCAGTCAGCACATATGAACATCAACAACAACACAGAACCCGAGCGCAAAAATGTCCAGTCAGCATATATAAACAACAACAACACAGAACCCGAGCGCAAAAATTATCGTTCGGCTCATTGTCGCTTCTTATATAAGGGACGAATGAACGTGAAGCTTTTAATAGTACTGTTTCAACTTTCATCGAGGAAAAAGTGAAGTTTAAAAGCTAAAAAATATTATAATTTAAAATATAAAAACAATAGTCCTGTGTCAACTTTCATCGAGGAGCAAAGTGAAGTCTAGAAGCTAAAAAATATTATAATTTTAAATATAAAAAACAATAGTCCTGTGTCAACTTTCATCGAGGAGCAAAGTGAAGTCTAGAAGCTAAAAAATATTATAATTTAAAATATAAAAACAATAAATCAAAATGAAAGGATTTATATGTGAAGTATGTGGATGCGGATTTACTTCCAAATTTAATCTAAATCGACATATTGCTAGTAAGCATAATAAAGTTGAGATTGCATGTGAAATATGCAAACAATCATTTTCGAGAGCTGATGCGTTGGCACGACATAATAAAGTTTATCATCAGCCACAAGATTGTCTACCATCATGCAGCAATAATAATAATAATAATAATAATAATAATAACAATAATGTAAATCAGTTGATTGATTTCAACCGAAAAGTACCTTGTGACAGTTGTGGTGAAAATGTTACATTCAAATCCTGGAACTATCACGTACGCACAAATAAACATAAGAGAAATTGTGCTATTACAAAAGACGAAAACTTTAAAAGTGTTAAATCGGCGTTTAATGAGCGCATTGAAACAGTTGTATTTGAAAATAAAGATGAAGGTCAACTAATACCTGATCAATTTTTGAAAAATTCTCAACCAATTATAATAAAAATGTTAAACGATATGCTCGAAAAACATTCAGCAATTAAATATAATATAGAACTGTTTGCTGAATTCATAAAAATGTCCAGTGATGATGAAATAGTTATTGACTTGAAATCATTTCAAACTAAAATGAGTGTAGCTCAAATTGAATCACAAGTGATTTCTAGCTATGAGGACATGTGTATGCAACTCTGCACAAAACTAGCTGAATTTCAAGAAAGAGATAGCGGCTGGACATTAATAAGACTCTCTCATCTGGAAATTAACATCAATCAATATAGACCAATAAAAGGATCGCGATATCTACCACTACCATATGAAGTCTACAAGAAGAAAGCGTGTATAAATGTATTAAACAATGATGAATTCTGCTTCAAGTGGGCGATAATATCAGCGCTATATCCAATTGAAATTCATCCTGAGAGATGCTCCAACTATCAAATAGCAGACATTAAGGCTGATTTAATAACCTTGCGCAACAATATAGAGCTAAATTTCAAGGATCTGACATTCCCTCTACTAATTAAAGACGCAAAAAAGTTTGAGGACCAAAACAGCAGCATCAGCATTAATATTTTCGGATTCGATGAAGAGCTCCATAAAGTAGTTGGTCCCTACTATAGCACTGCTGTCGAAAAGGAGCACCATATCAACCTGATGCTAATCCAGAAAGAACAGCAGTTCCACTACGTGTGGATAAAACATATTTCAAGGTACATATATTCAATAATAAGAATAACAACAATTTATATACAATATTTATATATATTATACGATTTATATATTTAAAATTTTGATATATTTTGGTTTTCTATTTTTTCAATAGATTGCTATGTAAACAATCTACTCAGCATGAACATCGAATATTTATGTGTAACGACTGCCTGCAGTATAGGCATAGTGCAGAAGCGTTGGCATTTCACAAACAATTTTGTTGCAACAAAATTGTTTGTGAAATGCCAAGAGGTAAGAATGTAGTTCTACGATATAAAAATTATGAACGGGAGTTAGATGTACCCGTTGTAGTATATGCTGATTTTGAGTGTATTTTACAAAGTGAAAATTTTCAAAACTCAGCACAAGTTAAGAGTATTCAAAAGCATGTACCTTTTGCATTTAGTTATTATATAAAATGTTCTAATAATAGTTATAGTAAATTAGTTCAATATTCAGGTGTAGATTCACCAAAAAAATTTGTAGAGTATTTAGTTAGAGATTTAAAAGATATTTATTATAAATATTTAGCTATAGTAAGGCCGATGAATTTCCTCACATCTGAGGAAATTCGAAAACAATTTGATAGCATATTATGTCATATCTGTAATAAAGAGCTGGGAAATGATAGAGTGGCTGATCATTGCCATTTAACTGGAAAATATAGAGGACCAGCCCATAATGAATGCAATTTGAGATATCAGATTGCAAAATTTATTCCTATATTTTTCCATAACTTTTCCGGTTATGATTGTCATCTTTTTATCAAAGAACTCACATTATTTCCAGGAGATATACATGTAATCCCTTTAAATAAGGAATTGTATGTATCTCTTTCGAAACGCATATTTGTGGATGAGAAAAATACAATTGAATTGCGATTTTTAGATTCATTTCGGTTTATGGCATCAAGCTTAGATAGTTTAGCTAATAATTTAGCTGTTAATGATTTACATATTACAAGAGAGATGTATCCAATTGAAGCTGAGTTTAATTTAGTCAGAAGAAAGGGTGTCTTTCCCTATGATTATATAAATTCTGTAGATCGCCTTAATGAGAAAAAACTTCCAACTCGAGATGAATTTTTCAACAAATTGTGTAATATAGAATGTTCAATTGAGGATTATGAACATGCTGAAAAAGTTTGGGATGTTTTCAATTGTTCGACATTGCTTAGTTATATGATGTTGTATTTGAAAACAGATGTTTTACTATTGACAGATATTTTTGAAAATTTTAGAAAGGTTTGCAAAAATATTTATGGGCTAGATCCCTGTCAATATTATACTGCTCCAGGCTTATCTTGGGATGCAATGCTTAAAACAACTAATATTGAACTTGAGCTCCTTACCGATATAGATATGTACAATTTTGTACAAAAGGGAATACGAGGTGGACTTGTCCAATGCTGCAAGAGACATTCCAAGGCAAACAATAAATATATGAGTGATTACGACATTACCCAACCATCAGAATATTTAATGTATTTAGATGCAAATAATCTGTATGGTTGGGCAATGTCGGAAAAGCTTCCATATGGTGGATTTGAATGGATGCAAAATTTCGATGACTTTGAGATAGAATCAATTGAAGAAAATTCTTCTTTTGGTTATATACTTGAAGTAGATTTAGAGTATCCAGAAAATTACCATATTCTACATAATGACTTGCCATTTTGTGTAGAAAATAAAAACAGCCCCATAACCCAATGTAAAAAATTAATAGCAGATTTAAATAATAAAACTAATTACATTATTCATCATAGAAATCTTAAGCAATGTCTAGCAAATGGATTAAAGTTGAAAAAAATACACACAATTTTGAAATTTAAACAGTCGAGTTGGTTGAAGCAATATATAGATTTGAATACTCATCATAGAACATTAGCTAAAAACGAGTTTGAAAAAAATTTCTTTAAACTCTTAAATAATGCCGTATACGGCAAAACAATGGAAAATGTCGATAAGAGAAAAGATGTTAAAATTGTAACTGAATGGGAAAGTTATAGAAAACATTTAGGTGCTCGCGCTCTAATTGCAAAACCCAATTATCATAGCTCTACATTGTTTACAGATGACATGGTTGCAATCCAATTGAATAGGGTTCATTCGTTGTATAATAAACCTATATATTTAGGTTTTACGGTACTTGAATTATCCAAATTAAAAATGTATGATTTCCATTATAATTATATGAAACCGAAATTTGGTGTAAATTTAACTTTAAATTACATGGATACAGACTCATTCATTTACAATATTCAGACTGAAGATTTTTATAAAGACATTAGAGATGATATAGATTTGTATTTCGATACTTCAGGATATTCAAATGACAATGCCTTCAATTTGCCTTTGAAAAACAAAAAAGTTCTCGGCATGATGAAAGATGAAAACAACGGAAATATAATGAGGGAATTCGTCGGCCTTCGATCAAAAATGTATTCTATTGATACGATCAATTGTAAACAAGTAAAAAAAGCAAAAGGCGTTAAAAAAGCTTTATTAAAAAACCTTAGTATAGAAGATTATAAAGATTGTTTGTTGAGGAAGAAACAATTCTATGGTAATATGTATATATTTAGATCAAGAGTTCATCAATTGTATACACAAGAGCTCAAAAAATTAATATTAAGTTGTTCAGATGATAAGAGATGTATTCAAGAAGATGGTGTTAACACATTAGCGTGGGGACATTATCAAATTAATTGAAAAATAATTAACATGTACAATTTTATATTCCTTATTTAATAAAAACAAATAAAATACTTGAAAATTATATTGTTTTTTTTATTTTTATAATTTACTTTCAAGATAAATAATTTTTCTTAGAATAATAGCATTTTTCAGAGCACAAACTCCGCTATGAGCATAAGAACATTGCGGGATACTAGAATATGTTTTTTGCAATGTCTTAAAATTTTCAAAACAGAATTCGTCTTCAACATTATAAACTTTAATCTGCATATTTAGTAATTTTTCGATCCAACGTTTTTTCTCGCTTCCTTTCACATACACTATAGCATCCTGAAGGTTTTCCTTTAAAAAGTTTTTGACGCTGTTGAAGGAAACCGATCCATCGTTCCATTCGAAACCATGATGTTTCGCAGTTAGCCAATTTGCTTGTTTCTGATATTTTACTGCTAACCTATTGAATTCAAATGGCGGCTTGATGATGAAATTTTGAACTTCAAAAGAATTAAAAGAAATTGCCAGCTCTTTAGCTATAAATTTGTTGAAGTTTCCAATAAAGCCTTGCACATCTATAGTTATAAAATGTTTGATTTCCATCGTTGATGCACGTGTACACTCATAGAAGATTAATAGATGAATGTAAATGTAGCTTAATTTGTTTTCCTTATTTCACCAGTTAGTGGGGTGTATTCGATAAGCTTATCATGTATGAGTACACAGTATGCTGAGGTATTTATAGGAACATTTGTTAATGTTTTAAATTCAATCCTGATATCTATTGGTCCTGATTT
The DNA here is from genome assembly GCA_963457695.1 of Neria commutata. Lineage (NCBI taxonomy): Eukaryota > Metazoa > Arthropoda > Insecta > Diptera > Micropezidae > Neria > Neria commutata. The sequence continues at coordinate 39,198,057 of OY735247.1, read as the reverse complement.
GATTGTTTCATTCTGATGTGTGACATCTACTACAATGATTGGAGCTTTTGTTTTAAATTCTTCACATAAGAGCAACGGTTGAGGGTCACGAATGTAGTAGTTTTGTTGAAATTTTGAATACATTTCATATAGAATAGCATAACGCTCTCGTTCAAATTTAAGATTGAGGTCATCATAAGGGTAAGTATCAGAATTTAAATGTACTTTGATATCGGTTAGGTCACAGTGTTGAAACTTGTTTTCATTTAGAAATGCTATTAGAATAAAGCGGGGTCTTTCGTTCTGCTGCGATAACTTTACATTCCATAAGTGATTTGTTCCTTGAATGAGCATCGGATTGAAGTGACAGTCCCAACTGCGAAATGCCATACTTAGAGGATGACCGCTTTTAATAGTTTTAAACATTTCTAATTTTGAAGAATCGGCTAGTTGAACATGAGGAATTTTCCATGTTATATTCATTATTTTCATCTCGACTTTTTCGTTTCCTTCAGAGGAGTAAACTGCATTCTCGTCTGATTTTGAACGTAATAATATCAATTCATGTTTAGAATTTAATAACACTTTACTATAGTCTTCAGCAAAACCCAACAACATTTTTAAGGGTACGCAATAATTAAAATACCCATTGTTTAAAACCGTTTCACCACCATTTGTCCATCCAGCATTTTTTAACATATTACTTTCGTTAATGTTTAGAGAGACATAATTTTTGATTGTCGTTGTTACACCCAAGTGGCGTGTGCTATCAATTTCAAGTCCATTCAACTCATAGCGAATTTCGTCGAACATAAATGCTACAGAGTTGTTTTTCAATTTAATATTAGATGAAATTGTACCATTCTCTAGGGTTGCAAATCCTTCAATATAAATAAAACTTTCGCTGGGTAGAACTTGTAGATCTTGATTTTGAATTGCAATCCTAACTTCATCATTATTGTTATACGATTGAAGATATGGCGAATAACTATGGTATTCTTTTTTTATAATCCGCTCATCATGTAAAGGTTTTTGTAGAACATTAAGGATTTCGCTCATGATTAAATTAGGGATGATGTTGTTCTTGTTGTTGTTGTTGTTTTTTATTTTTTCAATTGAAATCCTAGAGATTTCAAGAAGTCCTTGTTAAGCTTTGTTAATTGTTTATGTTTAGGTGATTGTCGTCTCCGTTGATGTAACCTTCTTTGTTCAACAGACGGAGAAGAAGTGAGGTATACTTCACTCTTCAGTAAATTTTTATTGTAAATAATCATTACTCTTGCGGCTTAAAATGCAGTCTTAAAGTAATTGTTTCTCCACGAAAATTAACTAAATTGTCGTTCTGATCTAGGATTTTCACTGTTATAGAACTTATTTCTTTAACGTTGATTGGTAGATAGATAACATTTTGAGGACGTTCATTTATTTTATATCCAGGGCTTACATCAATCGAGAATTCGTGAACTGTATGAGCTGGTGAGCTATTGATATATGCACCGACTACTATATTACAATGTATTCTTATTATATTAATGTTGGTGATATTCACTGGTAAATCAGACGAATGAAAATCGCCCGCTTCTAGTTCCCTGCTTTTGAAGCCCAATAGTTTGCCAATAGTTCGTTTCCTATTAAAGTAAATCTTTTCAGTGGAATATATCTCTGTTTGCATCGTGTTGTTATTTGCTTCAATTGAAAGTGCACCATCTTCTTTGATTTCATTATATTTTTCATGCAAGTATTCTGCAATATCTTGAAGTTCATATAAGCCGACCGGTATTTCAATAATTACATCATCGATATGAAATAAATTGTTCCCAACATCAACATTCGGTATAGAATTATAGGTATAAAAATCAATTAGACCACACACATAATTTTCCGATAAATCTATTGGTGGAAAGTAGTTTGCCGTCAGAATAGAGGTATTTCCACTTAAAGTAAGCGTTTTCGATGTCATGATGATGTGATCTAAGCCAATATCGCAATGAATAAAAGGCAGATGTGACGTGCCATTTATATGAATTTATTCTCGTATTAAACAAATATTTTACAACATAGAATATTTGAAATCATTAATAACTTCCTCTCAAACGACGATAGTGACTCATCAATATCTTTGCATTTTTACATGCTCTCTCATAATAAAAGCAGACGCAAGTATCCGGTCCGGATGTACATTTTTCATTGCTCCATGCACATTCTCTATAGTGGCTTCCAAAATGGTTTTCAACTAGTTCATTAGAATCCGCCCTTTTTATTTGTTCAAGCCATAGAAAAAAGGATGTTAGATGCTCTGGTAGAACAAATGAGGAATAATCGACTAAAAACTTTTCAATTTCAACCGCTAGCGACATGATTACTTCAACGTTTTAACTAAAACTAACGAAATATTCTATATGTAAGTAATATACCTTCTTCTCGATTCCCTATAACACACATATATACATACATATATTAACAGCTTCAAATTACATCTAATTGTGAAATTCAAATATACACACACATATACACATATATTAACAACTTCAAATTACATCTAATTGTGAAATTCAAATTGTATTGCAGGGTTGCATTTTCACACATGATTTTAGTAAACTTTCTGCTCCTCCCATACGATGGAGGAATTGTTCTAGTATTTTTTTGCTCCATACATACAAATTTTCACTGGTGACGTCACATTTTTGCTCCATACACACTTCAAATTACATCTAATTGTGAAATTCTAATATACATACACACTTCAAATTACATCTAAATGTGAAATTCTAATATACATACACACACACACATACACACATATACATATATAAACGGCTTCAAATTACATCTAATTGTGAAATTCAAATTGTGAAATTCAAATTTTAAAACAGGGTTGCATTTCCACCGATGACGTCACCTTCAAATTTTAAAACAGGGTTGCATTTCCACTGATGACGTCACCTTCAAATTTTAAAACAGGGTTGCATTATCGCTGATGACGTCATTTTCACTGATGACGTCATCGTATTGTTTACATTACCGCTGATGACGTCATCGTTTCTCCTCACCATATGGTGGAGCAAAAATGTGACGTCACACTGCTCCACACATACAAATTTTTCGCTTCTCCACTTCTCCACGCTCCACAGGTTGTCCCAGAACCGCCATATTCATACTACTCATATCGGCGAAGGAAAAGTAGGAGAGTCGCCACGAAGTGGCGCGATACTGCTGGTATCTAATAATTCACAAATTTCACTCGCTACCTGCACTTGGAATGCTTTTTGCAAGTTGCGCCAACCAAAAATATTCGAAGTTGCCAGAAGTTTTTCCATATTTAAATAAATGTACTGTGAAAACTAGTAGTTTAAATTTGATTTGAATATTAGATTTAAGTAGTCACAGCGTAATTGGGCATTGGAGTTCGCTGACTCGCTGACATACGAGTGCATTGTGGTATATAAGCATATAGTCATACAAGCATATCGAATATCAACATTCTGAAATAGAGCTGCAGTCAACTTGAGACTTGCAGCTGTGTGTGTGGCAATGCTATGATGTGTCGCAGTTTGTTGGCATTAAAGCCACGTGTTAACGACTTGACAGACAGCGGCAGCTCCCCCTCCCTCACCAAAATCTCACACTCTCCCTCACAGCAGATTCCCAGCACAATTTGGCGCAACAACGACGCAGTTGTTGGTTGCGTTGGCAGCATTTGGCGATTGTTTGCCTTCATCGATAGCGACACTAATATTTCATGTTTAATATGCAACATTCAACGCAATGCGAAGCGATGAGCGGCTCCATGCCCGTGGGCGTAGGGCATGGCGGGGAAAGCGTGTCGCGCATACAATTTGCCAAGTTCGACCTTCTAATCTGCCGCAGCTGCAACGCGTTCACGAAGCTTGTTACTTGCCACTTGCCACATAATCTGTCGTTGACAAAATGACTCGAATGTCCTTCTTACTTTATGGAAGCCGGCCCCGGCCCCCAACTCGTGCCCGCACCACATCAAATAAAGTAAATATTTGCCTTCGTCTGTCACTTGTCAGCGGCGGCGGCCGCTGAAGTTGCCAATTGCCAGTTCTGTTGGCGGTGGCATGGAGCTGAAGTTTCGATGGCACGTTTCGGCGAAGGAAGGAAGGCAGGCGGGCGGGCAGGCGAGCGGGCAGGCGAGCGGGCGTTAGGAGCTTATGTGCATTGCAGCATCAGTTGCTGCTTGTTTTGATTCATGGCATGGACGCGACCCTTTCCCAATATGCCGGAGGTTGTATTTGCTTTTGTAGCTCTTGGTTGTTGGTGTTTGTTGTTGTTGTTGTTGTTTGTGCAACTTTGCCAAGTCGCGCAATAAACTTTAATATTTAATAAGGTGCGAATTTGTTCGGTCGGATTTCCTGCTTTTCGGCAACTTCGGTTAATTTCATTTCGCTGCCGCAGTTGAGACGCTATCTCAGTTATGCATATGTATTGGTATTGGTAACTTTAGTAGCGAGATTTGCGATGCTATTGAGTTTGTGGAATTGTGCGTCTGAAAGTTGCTCTGAGTAGCGGCATGCATTTAATTTGGGAATTATTTGGTACTGGTGTAATGAACTTATAATATGTTAAATTTCAGAGAAAATGTTGCCTTATTTTACAGCACTTTATTTGTTTGCATTAACAAGCCTATAAAACATGCATACGTCATTTTATGCAGAAGTTGCCAAAGAGATAAAAATCTTTCATACAGAATTTATGCTAAAAATTTTTATGGAATTTTACAGTTTTCCTACAAAACTTTTACTCCAAACTGTTTCATTTAGTATAATAGCACAAAAGAGTTTTCATTTGAAAATAAAGCACCACAGAAGCACCTTCATCGAATTGATGAAACAATTTTTTCAACTGATTTGCCAAGAAGAGTATATAAAGAAGAAGAATATATCACATGCTTTTTTTGTTGGAATGGGAAAAGATTGAACAGCACGCACAGGCCCTTTGTCCTTTGCACTGATAGGCCATTCTACCAATTACTGAAATCTTGCCTAACTTCTTACAGAGCGAAGGGTTTCTGAGCACATTTGAAGGAAACATTTTTGCTTATAATTTTTGCATAAATATTTTTCTTGTGCAAATTTCATAAGAAATTTTGTACTCTAATATTTTGTTCTCACACAAAACTTCAAAATGGTTGCCAATAATATTTTCACACCAAAATTTTCAAAACCTTTCCAAGCTCAATTTTCGCACAAGCATTTTTCTGCAAACATACTTTTTAGTATTTTTTTTTACAAAAATGTAACGATCAAAATAAGTTTCGAGCAATTAAAAAAATTTTGCCTTAAAATTGGCCATTTTGATATTTTAGCATAACAAATTTTTTAAAAAGTATTCGTTGAAAAATTTGTATGCAAACAAAATTTGCATGGAAAAGAATTCTAATTCTAACATAGAATATGCAATTTGATATATCGAACTGCACTACACAGAGAGCAGGTTTATCGCCTTGTTCAACAGTTAAAATTTTGTCTACAAGAGAGCCCTTCCACACGACTACGTACAGTTGCTTAGAAATGTAAATCCTCAGAAAGGATATGCAAAAATTTAAACTTGAAGCGAAATGTGCGCACTTAACAAAGGCGAATTTTAATTTGGCTAGAAGTTCTGGCGTCAGTGAGCAGTGGTAACGGAGTGGCGCGCGGCAACGCCTGGCAGATTGGCCATGTCGAAGAGAAGACGCACGAACATAAAAGGAAATCGCCATTTTTGTAGCCAACAGACAAAGTGTTAACAAGAAGCGCAAAACTGTATTGTTGACTTAAAATTTGTAATTTGGACGGAAATAAATGCCAAAAGTCAAAGAGCAGCATGTCGGGATGTAGGCACGAATAAGCAGATACTTACGAGTAGATATGCCGGAAGCCAAAAGGAATGGCAAGCAGCGATGCTGGGCATGTGTGCCCAGGAATACATTTAAGGAATTTGCAAAATTGACAAACGAGCGCGTTTTATAGCCGACGACCTATGAGTTTATATGTGCATGTGTGAGTGTGTGTATGTGTGAGCAGGCTGGAGCCGTTGCTTCTGTATAATTGGCTGCTTGAAGAAATGTAAAAACTTCATAAAAAGTTGTTCATACAAAAATTAATGAATGAATTGTGCTATTGATATCTGTCTTGGAAACTTCATTGTGTATTTTATTCTACTTTTCTACTACGCGATTGAGTAGAGAATCATAATAATCCATCATTTTACGCCTATTAAATGAACACCTATAAATGGTCGAAACTTGGGTATCCAACTAAAAAGTAAGGTTAACAAGTAAGGAAGCAATCAGTCGGGTTTCACCGACAGAGTAATACCCTACACCATGTTCCCAAGTGGGGTGATAATTCACTGAAATTGTGGGCGTATTTGATTTACAATCTACATAGTGAGCGGACCACGCCCATTTTTGGCAGACTACAAGATATACCTAATAGGACTATACATGCCAAATATTGATGCTCTGACAGGTGTACACCAGATGTTATCGGCATATTTATTTTACTGCCCCCATGGTGGGCGGACCACGCCCATTTCTGGAGAATTAAAAGATATTCCTACCAGGAACGAAGTAACCAAATCTGGACTCTCTGGTGTATATATTATGGAAGTTAAGAGGATTTTTTGTTTATCGCCTATATAGTGGGCGGACCACGCCCATTTTCTTGTATGGCATCTAAGACCTATACATCAACTTGGGAACCGAATTTCATTAATTTATATTCGTAACTAGTCAATTGGGAGCCATTTTACCGAAAAAATTTTGCCGGCTATATAGTGGGCGGACCACGCCCATTTTTTCCTGAGATATAGAAGACCTACCTCTTAACTTGAATACCAAGTATTATTCTTTTCCATGAGTAATTACACAAATTATAGCAATTTAATCGAAAAAAACCCGAGGTAGTGGGACTTATAGGTCCATTGGGGGTGTATTCTTCGACCGATTTAAATAATTTTAACACTTTACCTAACCCGAGGTTGACTGTGACTGTGTACCAAATTTGGTCCAAATCGGACAACTCCTTCTTTCTCTTTTTTGCGTACACGCAGACGGACGGACAGACAGACAGACAGACAGGCAGACAGACAGACAGACAGACAGACAGACAGACAGACAGACGGACAGACGGACAGACGGACAACCGGAAATCAAAAGAGAAAGTGATTCTGATCATTTCTATATACTTATGTCTATACCTAGGACCGCTTCTTTAATGCGTTACAATTTTCGCACAAAGTTATTATACCCTATTACCATAGGTGTAGGGTATAAAAAAGTATGCTCACGTAATTTTACGAAAAAAAACTTGCCCTCCGCTTACACCAAATAAAATCACTACACCAGACAATCGAGGTAATCTACTTGCGTATCCATAGAGGCAAAAAGAGTCAAATTCCGATAAATGCCAAAAAAATAAAAAGTCAAGATTTCGACTCGCCCATAAAGTATTTCTATATAAGGCCACTATTAAACTGATTTGGGCATATGGGACACAGCTATGGAGCAAAGCGAACTGCTCCAACGTCGAAGATATACAGCGATAATAAACCAAAATTCTGAGCACTATCATTCACAGAGATCTGAGCATCCCACTGATAAAAAGTGAACTACCTGCGCATATGCCTTAACCTTCTGCGACTGACGTGGTAGTCTGACAGACACCAATGTCTTTTTGGATCATAAATTTAATATAGTTAACAACAACTTCTAGCCTTAATTTTGAAACAAAATCATAACTGTAAGTGTACAAATCAAAATAATGTAAAATAAAAGCAATCGAATTGGTGTCTGGTGTACTACACGTCAGTAGAATTGTGAACACTAAATCACGTCAGTCGCAGAAGGTTAAATACAACGACCGACTATCAGTTCATTCCAATGACTGCTCTGCTCACTCTCGCTCAAAAAGGCAAAACTTGCATTCCAATTGAACGGCACCATTTTATACTACTATTTTAATAAATATCGCTTTACTTTGATCCTTTAATTCACACAATTCGGACAATTACAAATTGGTAATATTTCAAAGATTTTGCCAACTTTTTGTTTAGTTCATATAAATGAAGATTCAATAAAAAAATAAGCTAAAAAAATAGATATCTGCTGAAATATACTGACAGCTGCATAAGAATCTTTAAGTGGATACACACGTACACGCTGGGTGTGACACAAAATCAAAGAGCACAAGTTCTAATCCAGTCAATATGTCGCGCTCATATAAATCCTTGTAGGTACCCGCGCAAGTTTTCTGCCGTCCGTCGTTCGCCAACTTGTCAATGTGGTTGGAAAGTTTGCTCTGCCTCTTACTTGCCATTCTCCAGCGGAATTGCGCTGTTCGTGTGAACTTTTAATCTTGGTGTTTACTTTGCAATGCCAAGCGAAAATAAATTCTTAACTCGCAACGGACACTCGCAACGGACACATCCCTAGTAAAAATCCAGCATAACAGTAAATGAAAGTGGAAAGTGCCTGTCGTGGTGATGTAGATACTTTTTTCAGACGTAGCAGACAGCGCTAAAACCAATGCACATAAAGAATGCTGTCTACGGTATTTCAGATTTAATGATAAATGTTTAAAAGAACTAAAGAACAAGCACGAAGAGGGAAGCGAGTCAGCTGGCCAAATCCTGGAGCTAAGAGAAAAGCCAGCAAATTAGCTAGTGGCAATGCATATCTCTACCTATTGATTGAAGCATAAGAAAGTAGCACAAGCTTGTAAAAATTCAATGGATTTAGTTGAGTTGCCTAAGAAAGGACGTTACAAAGCATTGCTTTAGATTATTTCATAGTGGAAACAATCCGTAGTTATATGAGCCAGTTCCAAAATTCCAAGCCAATGTGGCAATTTAATATGATATGATATATGCATAAGGATCACTTTCAATATTTGAAATCGAATTTAATTAGTTTCGATTCATTAAATTGTGCACATAACTTCGAATAGTGTGCATTGCCTGCTCCGCATTCCATTGTCGAGGTATGTCGCTTTCTTAGTGCACACTCCCCTCTGCAATATGCCTGGCCGAAGCGCAATTTGCGGTAGCCAGCTGGCCATGCGCTCTCAGCTGACGGTGATAAATGCCACAACTGGCATGTGTGACACAGTGGCAACTACAACGTCGGTTGCGGCCAATTAAAGGACTCAACAATTGCCTCGATTACACCGTTGCTCGTCGAACGACGGCCCGGCCGACATGTCACAGAAATAATTGAAACAAAAGGTCGGCTAATTACTGAGCCACCGCTGCAGCAACACTTACACATGTACATAAGTATGTATATAGTATGTCTGCCTGGAGGATGGCATGCGCCACTCTTAGGATAAAGTTTGTATGCAAGTGAACTGCAAGCAAGTTTGCTACAAGCAACATGTTGCTGCACATTTCACAAATTTTTTACCCTTTAGAAGAACGGGATACTAAAAATCCTTTTGTATGCATACAATATAGAATATATAAATCTTTTTCTTTGCAAACATCAAAGCAAGCTTTATCAACAACAATTGCATAAATTTTTGCAGCCATAATTCACATCTCTGTTTTCTCTGCTACCATAAAAACTTTAAATTGAAATATATCTTAAAGTACACATTTTTTGTGCTTAATGTGTGAAAATCGATTCACTTTCAAATTGCGTAAAAACATTTCAATTTCATTGCAACTGCTCGAGTCTTTGCTTTCAATTAATATAAAAGATTTATTGCCATTCGAGACAATTACTACAGAAATACTTTCAATTTGTCGGAATTCCGCTGTTGCCGTCACTGCTTCGTTATCGCTTTGAGATTATTATCCTGTCGGTCTGCTGCCATATTGTTTTCACCCCGCCACCCCGTAGAAAGTGCTTGTGGCACCACGAGCTGTCTGCTGAAGGCAGTGTGACAAGCTTAAATTTGGGGTGTAGGGCATCATAAATCAGCGGCAAGTCGACTTAATATCTGAAGAATTTATTTCTAGTAATTGCACGCATCGAAGCGCTTCTTTTTCGCACTCACTTTAAGTGAATCTTTTGATTTCTTTGTGCAGAATTGCAGAGGAAGCGTTTAACAATTGTTGCCTCAAAATTTATTCTAACGAAATTCCAAATATTTTATTCATTGGTAAAAATATTATTTCAAACAAAATCTCTTACCAGAACAGCGTTGTTAATTTTCTCAATAGAAAAATAAGCGCTAAGATTTGAAAAAAATGTTTAGCTGAAATTTCAAAAAACTGAAAAACTTTGAGTTAGCAAAGGGTCTATTACTATTACCAACAACTGAAAGCTGAATGTCAAACTGTAGGGAATACCAGAAAATCAAAATGGAAGAATTTAATGTGCAATAATTTGAGAAAAAAAAGTAAAAACAAGTAGGGGAGAGGGGGTGCCTTCGTCTACTTTTTTTTAAGGCCTATATTTCAGAAGGTAATGAAAATAGTTAAAAACCGATTAGACTGTTACAATACCTCATTATTTAACAATAAAATGTTATACTAAAATTTCTTTAAAAAGTTCCGTTTGTATTATTTTTTTCATGATTAGTAAAAAAAGTCATTTCGCTGAATGTGCCCCCATGCCAGGGTAGCTTCGGCATTTGGCGGGGCACTTTCGGCATTCACACTTTAAGGTACCATAAGGTAATACAGAATCTTGTTAAGACTAGATAAGACATGTTTTTGGTTACATAACACGTTTTTATTATATTTTGCATTAAAAAAATATAAAAAAATCATGTTTAAGAGCTTCAAAAAAAGGTAGTTATTGTAAAATTTTTTTTATAAATTTTTTTTTATATATAAAGTTTAAAGTGCTGAGATCGACCCTAATATTAATTTTGTGTGGTTACGGGAGGTTTAAGCCAGGTTCGAGGGTCTTGGAAGCCTCAACTCGATATCGATTTTTATACCCTACACCTATGGTAATAGGGTATAATAACTTTGTGCCAAAATTGTAACGCATTAAAGGAGCCTTCCTATGTATAGACATAAGTATATAGAAATGATCAGAAACACTTTCTCTTTTCATTTCCGGTTGTCCGTCTGTCCGTCTGTCCGTCCGTCTGTCTGTCTGTCTGTCTGCGTGTACGCAAAAAAAAGAAAGAAGGAGTTGTCCGATTTGGACCAAATTTGGTACACAGTTACAGTGAACCTCGGGTTAGGTAAAGTGTTAAAATTATTCAAATTACCCGAAGGACACGCCCACAACGGGTCTTTAAGTCCCACTACCTCGGATTTTTTTCGGTAAAATGGCTATAATTTGTGTAATTACTCATGGAAAAGAATAATACTTGGTATTCAAGTTAAGAGGTAGCTCTTCTATATCTCAGGAAAAAATGGGCGTGGTCCGCCCACTATATAGCCGGCAAAATTTTTTCGGTAAAATGGCTCCCAATTGACTAGTTACGAATATAAATGAATGAAATTCGGTTCCCAAGTTGATATATAGGTCTTAGATGCCTTACAAGAAAATGGGCGTGGTCCGCCCACTATATAGGCGATAAACAAAAAATCCTCTTAACTTCCATAATATATACACCAGAGAGTCCAGATTTGGTTACTTCGTTCCTGGTAGGAATATCTTTTAATTCTCCAGAAATGGGCGTGGTCCGCCCACCATGGGGGCAGTAAAATAAATATGCCGATAACATCTGGTGTACACCTGTCAGAGCATTAATATTTGGCATGTATAGTCCTATTAGGTATATCTTGTAGTCTGCCAAAAATGGGCGGAGTCCGCCCACTATGTAGGTTATAAATCAAATACGCCCACAATTTCAGTGAATTATCACCCTACTTGGGAACATGGTGTAGGGTATTACTCTGTCGGTGAAACCCGACTGATTGCTTCCTTACTTGTTAGTACCTGTGAAGTTATATTGACGAATGTGCCCCATGAAAAAAAGACGAGTCCAACCTGGTGTCACTTTTTTTTCTTTTTATTTTTTTACTCCTAATTTCAGTGTTTTATTTTCACATAAAACACTTTTATTTACACAATAATTAGTATTCAAGTAATACTAATACACTTTAGATTGAAATAATGATATATGTACACCACAAACTTCTTACGTTACCGACCTGAAAATTCGGCAACGAAGCGCGAAAACACAAAATCAAATGTAACTTTGTCAGCTGTTCAGATAGAGATGGCAAACTTTGTGAGGGGTATTTATGCTAGTGATGGGTTAGTTTTTACTAATCAACAGTGAAGTCCGATGACTCCTTCATACCGAAATCGCCTATGACGAATGTGCCTCAAGGACGAAGGCACCCCCCTCTCCCCTATTTCACTTTTCCTGGACTGAACTGTAAAAAGAACATTTAAAATCAGAAAAGTGTACTTTTTTAAAATACTATCTTATTTTGAAAGTATTATGTGACATAAAATCGCAAAACGAGAGAGAAAACTTAATCTTATGATTATTTGATAGCCATTTGGAGGCACAAAAAGCTGAAGAAGCATTAATGTGCTTCGTCTGCTTCGTAAGTCAGTTGCAATTTCGATTTGCCGAAAATTTGCAATGCAATCTGAAGAGTTCGAATGCAGAAGAAGCCACTTGCCATAAAATCGTCTGACTGCTTACCTTATAACGGCACCAGGAAAAAAACACATTTCCATCGAAAAACTGCATACATGGGCAGCACGTGTATTTGTATCTGTGCTGCCTTTCTTCGCTTTTTCATTTGTGGCAACTCGAATTCGTTGGAATAGAATGAAATTGCTAAAGTTTTGCTCGGGCAATGCTTGAGCGACTCGACTCGATCTGTTAATGCTTTACATGCGGTGCACCAGTTGGGAACTTTCTCCTTCGCTGGCACGCATGCCAGTGTGTGTGTGTGTGTGCGTGAGTGTGTGTGGCAGTTGGCGGCTGTAATTAGGAAAGCGCTTAGCGGCAAACGCCTTGAAACAACGCACAATTTTCCGGCTCGTATTCGCAAATAATTTGCTGCCAGCCAGCGCTCGTGCTGCTGCTCTTCGCCGCCGCCATCTGTTGCTAATGACGCCATATTTGCTTGTGCCCTCAATTAATGTTGCTCTCAAAGGGGCAGGGAGGCACATGTGCTGCTCAGCTGGTGGAAGTGTAGACACCCGGATTAGTGCTGCTTTTAACTGCGAGTGTATAAACGCCAAGACAAACTGCCATGCTTTAGCTAATACACAGATACACACACATACACATGCGACAACATAAAAATTATGAACCATAAAGCGCGCTCACATACACACACACACACAGCCACATGCACATGTAAGGCTACCGCAACAACAACGCAAGTGTTCGTGTCCGTCGCACCTGCTCGAAGTATCCGAAGGGCTCTCGGTCTATTACTGGCAGTGAATTCGCGCACATTTATCGCACGTCAAATGCACGCTAGCAAATTTATGAGTGCAAGCGCACTTGACGCAGCAGATACAGATGCTGCGCTGCTAGCTGCATATACTTTGACATCTCTGAGCATCTCTGGGAATGCTTGCCCCGGCAAGAATAGAGCGAGGGACCGCAGCAACTTGAAATATGCTAAACAATGCCGGCAAAAAGACGCTGGCTGTCATTTGCAACAGCAGCACCTTTCATTGTATGCAAACAAGTGCGTCTGTGTGTGTGTGTGTGAGCAACAAAATATGATTGTAAAATGCACCACAACTGCTGAAAAAAATTATATACTCGCAAATAAATTCCAACTGAACAAAAAATGGAATAGAGCTGGCAGTGCCGTCAATTGAGTGCCTTCAAGCATTAAACATGCAATTTATGTGGCTGTCAAAGAGTGCGCGGGAAAGGATCTGAATATTTGAAATGTATTGATCAGCCATAAAGCTAAAGCGCAGAAGGTGCAGAAGGGCGCTGAAATGCTTCTTGAAAACTTAACACTGTGAAACTGCAGACGGTAAGCCGCACTTCTGTGTGTTCGAGTGTATATTCCATACATTCTTCTAGTTCTAGTTCTGGAACTAGTTTTGAAAAGAGTCTTTAGTAGAAGTTCCAGCTCTGTACATCGCGCCTTTTAGCAGCTGTTGATTTTACGTGAGCATGTACTGGCGCTGTCTATGGTAACATTGCCAGACTGCGCGGAACTAGTTCGGTATCTAGTTCATGGTATGCTTTCTATTAGGCTTTTGTCGTTCGCGAACTAAAGATCTAAAAGATCTGGTTCTCATATCTGAACTAGCTCTATCGGTCGTTCAGTTGGATGACCTAGATGAACTAAAGCTAAATTTACTTGAATTATAAAAGGCGCCGAGTTTTTCAAGTGACAGGTTTAAGGCACATTAAAAAGGTATGTCACCAGAGAAATTGACAAGTATCTAAATGAAGAGTAACTAGATCGGAAGAAAGATCCGCTAGTGTGGTGGCATGAGAGACTTGAGGTATATCCCCGTTTGTATCAGTACATGTTAAAGAGATTTCGCGTAGTGGCTACATCAGTCCCGTGCGGGCTCATTTTTTAGGGGACAGGAAATATAATAAATGAACGCCGAACTCTGCTGAAGCTATCTAAAGTGTCAAATTTGATATTTTTGCATAGCAATACATAAAGAATTTTGTACTTATTAATATTAATTACTTTTCTTATATGTTATTGAAAGATCTCACAATTTTAACAAACGTGTTATTTTAAAGACAGCATTTAAATGTATGTTCAAAGCTTGAAGCTTTGTTTAAATTGGTTTTTGTATTTTAGAAGATAACAAAATATGTGAATTGAATTTAATTTAACAACAAAAGTGCAAATTAAAGTTAACTGTTTCACTTTTTGCTAGTGCTGCCGTATAGTTTCGTGAACAATAAGAGCATGCTGATCATTTTGCTAGCATTACTATTCAGCTATTTTTGTTGAACTAAGATTGAAGAGCAAGCACTTTTCTGCAACAAAGCTATAGCTGACAAGTTTTTCAAGCTCCGTTACGCTTGCGTACAAATTCGTTTAAAGTAATCGCATGTATAGAGCTCGGGTATAATAGGTTGTGTCAGCTGAAAACGGAAAAATATGTTACGGCTACATTAACTGAGCCTTAAATTGTGACTAGTAGACCCCGCTTAACTGACCAGACAAAATCGAACGATCTTGATAGTGCATTTAAAATTTTTTCTAGTACAAATAGAATAATTTAAATGAACTAGTGAACTAGAAAATAACTAGTTCTAAAAGGCAACCTAATCCCAACTGAACTAATCGCTCAAGTGAACTAAACGGCACAACTCTACTTTCTATTGCATCTAGCTGCTCACTGAGCGATTTTGTGATGAAAGTGCGAAAAATGCGGAGCAGTTGTTTAATTTGAAGCTTTTGGGAAGTGCTTGACAGGGAAAGTAGAAACTTAGCGAAGACCTACAACAGCTTGTGATGCCCATAAAGGTGAGAAAAAGAACAACAAGGAGGGAAAATGTATCTTAGCTCCCCTAGGCAAGCACTCACTGTTTTCTTAGTTCTCTTGTAATCAAGTTTACAAAAGGAATAATGCTAGAGTGCGTTCATTGATAGCTTCACAATTAAAAATACAATCATGCATTATAAACGATCAGTATTGTTAACAGTTCTAAAAGCAAGCTATTCAAAATTTTGATTCCTTTTGTTTAGAGTAGTGGAAAAAGTGTTTCCATAAAGGTTCGATTCTTTCTCTTGCTAGAAAAAAGTGCTGCGTTGAACTGCCTTAATTACCTGAATTTTCACTCTCTCAGCTATGGCAGCATTATAAGGTGCAAAAAATAAGTGCAAAAGATTTGTATAAAAAAGTTAATTGCTTTTGAGCTTGCAGGTTGAACTGGCTTAATTAGTTTATTGGACATTGTAAGAGCGGCCAATTGAATTAATTAGCTAAAGGTGAAATGAAATCCTTGCATTCTTATATGTGCGCCGGAATCTCGGCTTGTCTTTTTAGTACAGTTATATTATAACATCAGTATAGTATAACAAAAGCAAATTGCCTTTGCTTTAACAACTCATGGGGTTTCGTATTGTTTAAGCATATGTCGATATGTGAGTCAATGAATTGGTAGGTATACTCTTTTTTACGAAATTTGCATTCGGCTATATCCACTTAAAATTCTGGTTGTATTGCGGTTGTTGTTGTAATTGTTATAACTCTCTGGCAGGCATTTATAGACACATAAGCTTTGAGCAGGCTTCGACAATATATGTACCATCGCATGCACACATATGAGTGTGTGTGTACAGTGTACAAATATTCTTGGCCCACACACACACATACACATGCACAGAACAAAGGCCACAGCATAACAAAAACGAACGCCAACAGATAAGTTCGCAAAATGAGAGCAGGGATTTGCATAAACGCTGCGTGAGAATGCGTAAGGGGATACATGTGCATGTGTGTGTGTGTATGCATGTTTCGTGGGGGTTCGCAATGAAAATTACATTATGTATTATCCTCTTTGTATGCTCCGTTATGCTGGCGCTTCGGGTTGAGTGCTGAAGTTCATTACAGCCGCTGACAGTGGGACTGATTTAATTCAATTTTGCATCTGTTGAGGGGGTGGAGCAACAACGGCGATAAAACAAGCGGATAAAAAGCATAAAAGATGCATTCGACAGTTAGTGAGATTTGCAGAATACAATCTGCCAAAAAATGCCTTCATAACTGGCTGAAAAGAATATTTTATGATAGTTTCTTGGGGCTTAAAAGCAATTTTGCGAAACAACTATCGAAAGCGAATAGAACAACGTTTTGCTTTAGGTGAGATTCGTTTATAGTGACTGTCTAGGGCACTGATAGTACGACGAAAGGATACTCTTCCCCACGTGTATATTCCTTCCGATACCAGAGAGGATATTTGGCGTGCTTCCAGTAAGTCCAAGGAGAGCGTAGCTCTAGCAATTTGAAGAAAAGTTAACAGGAAGTTTTCCCGATGCGTCTTTAAGCGCTGGGGAATGACAGAATAGATGAACTATCATCTCAAATGCACCTCCCTTTAGCAGCTGTAATAGAAGGTCCTGTACCGCAAACCCAAGTCTGCTGGCATGACAACCAGAAAGGCATTGCCTGTTTTTTCAGATGTTTTTTTTTTAATTTTAAGGCCAGTTATAATACAAAAAAAAACGTTTTCAACATGTGCATAAAAAAGTTTGACAGCGATTTTGATTTTCTCTGCTTCTTTGTTTGAAAACATGCATTCTGTTTTTTAGATTCGAACAAAGTGTTGTTGCGAAAAGTCGGAATTTTATTTTACTTTTTTTAAAAAGATTGTAAATGTTAGGAAAATAATTTTTTATCATGCAACAAAAAAACTTTACAGACTGTTCGAAGCATTTTTGATTAAAACAGACGTCTTTATATGGCAGCTTAATTTCTTATAAGGATATTTGTTATTTTTCATGAGTGTGTATTCAATTTAAGCAGAATTCAATAACTTCTTTAAAAGCAAATAGCTAGCAAAAATTGTTGTCGTCTCTTTCTCACATTGCGTATTTGAGTAAAAAAGTTAAATTTCTAAGGCAAAACTCATAACTTTTCTCGCCACCACGAACGCTCACAACGAGCAGCGTAATGCCACTGGCTACGGTCGTGTCCAGCTGCCAAAGTTGGCGCAAAACTTTCACGCTTAGTTGACAGAATTCGACTTTCTGCTGGAGTGTGCAGAATTGAAGCCGCTGTCCAGCTCGGAACGCTGAAACAACTTGTTAAAGAAAAGTGTATACTTTTTTAAAGTTTCACGCAGCTAAAATGTCATTTCGTTTGGTGTGAAATAGGAAAAGAAATATTGCCAAATAAAGAATGCACTTTTCTCAATGAATTTCGGCGTGTTCATTGCGTAGAGCAGTATGTACATATCTATTTATCACCTATGACATAAGCGTACTGCCGTGGCAGTGGGCAAATAAACTGCAGCCAAGTAGAATTTAATAAGATTTTAATTGTTTTCTCTGCTGTCTCTGTCATGCAATAGCAATAGCAATATTGCAGACACTTGCAACGATTCAATTTGCATCTGCATAAAAGCACATAGATACGCAAATGCAAAGCAACGTTTTCTATTTCGAAAATATCAAGCACACTTGAACTTATGAAAAATATAAACGTTTCGGAATTTTGACTTTTTGAAACCAATTAAATGTGTTTATATAGAATCGAACAAGGAGAAAACCCAGAGCACAACTTTCAACTGCATTACAAAATGGTAGCGAAAATAGTTGCGGTGGTACTGAAGTGCTTTGCAAATCCAAAAAATACTAAATTAAGTACTAAAGTATGTCAGCAGGAAAAACGTTCGTTGAATTTGTTCGATTTTTGTCTGTTCTTGTCAGAATTTCTCTTACTCTTTGAAATTTATTAGTGCTAATTTTTATTAAGGCGCCTTCGTGGCTTAGTGAATGAGTACTAAATGCCTGCTGCGTGGAGTTGCTGGTTGAAATCCCAACGCACTCATAGCATCCAATAAAAGAAAACTTTGCCTCGCTAGTGGGCAACTGCGAGTAAATTTTGACATGTTTAATTCAAGTTTCTCGCTAAAAAGCGTCATAAAGCTTTCCGTTTTGATACGGCTATAGAATAAAAGTGTAGGTCCCATTAATTTGTGCTTAAAGAGAAAGTTCGCTTTTATTATCGATACTAACTATTTTATTCTTTTATAATAATATAAAAATTTTACAAAATGAAAAGCAAATTTCCATTTTTTGCATGTATAAAAAGAAATATATTTTATGAAGGTTTCATTCTTAGCTGCTTTAATCACATAGCTATTTTTGGGTACATCATCAAGCGCAGGCTCTTGCTTATCCTTGAGAGCAAATTAGCTGAAGAAGCGCAGTGTGCTCAAAGTGGAATAGCACAGCATAATCTGACGTGCCACTCACACAGCGGCACACAACAAGCACACATACTTCCATAGTGCCCAGGTACAAAGTCGCAATGAAAATAAATCAGGATAAGATGTGCTAATCCTTTCTGACGTATGCATGCAAATGAGCGACCTTTCCGTGCCCACTCGTGGCCATTTTGCTAAGCGCGTCACGGTCGTTGCGTTCATTACTTGGAACGAGAGCGGCATGACAAAATGATGAAGCGCATTACCATTTTCACCTGCGTTGGTTGCTGTTGTCCTGACACTGCTGACACGACGGATGCCTGTTTCGGCTGTCGCTGCTCACAGGTGGTTGGAGCGCACAGCTGAGCGCCGGCATATGAGCGTGTCTAATATCTGCATGTACATTTCTTTTCTATGCACGCTTTTTAGCTCAGCGAAATTTTATATAGAGAGTTGATGAGACTCATCTTTAAGCTCATCAACCTTGAGGCGCCAGCGTGGCTCAGTGAAGAAGTGCTCGGTGCCTGAGTGTGATATTCCCTCTTATTACCGCATGGCGAACTTATATTAGAACGAAGGCATCCATAGAACATCGAAAAAGGAGCTGATTTTTTCAAAGAAAGGTAATCGTTTAAGTTTATAACGAAGGGAAGAAGGAGAACAGACAGAACAAAAATAGGAAAAAATTGCGGAAATATTAAGAAAAAGGAACACATTCTTGAGATCGCTGTACAATTTAAAATTGGATCAGCGGAGAAGCTGAATTTATTCGTTGAAATTTGGTAGTCATTGAAAAAACTGCATTTGTATGCGCTTTTATAGTTTTCATTAAAAAAAAAGATCTTCAACTTGGCTTTTGAAAAATTGTTTACTCAAAATACAAAAAATATGTAGAATATAGACGAAAGATTTATGTATGAACATAAATCTGCATTTAAGTAACTACAGCTTAAATTAATATGAAGCGTTTTTTCTCAAATAATATTTAAATATAGCGTATTCACAGACAGTCTACATTTGTGCGCATTGAATTTTTTGAAAAATGCAATTACATTTAAAATAAAATTGCAAATGCCAATTTTCGCATAATTTTTTGCTCATTTACATATGTATGCTGCTAACATATTGCTCAGCGGTGTATCTTACAGACTTTCAAATATATATATGTGGCTCAGAAATTCGCGAAGACTGCCTCCCTTTTTTTTGCTTTCCGCATTTGGCACGAACTTTAGAATTTCTAATCTACCAAATATCAAAATTTAAATAGCCAAGCTCATTTAAATGCAAATTTTACTACACATGCATGTAGCTGTGTATCTGTATACACATGTAAAATTATGCATGCATGTGTGCGTATAACAAAAGGTATAGGAAATGCCAAATTTTGCTGCAAAAGCGAGAGAGAGAGGGAGGGAGCAAATGTCAGTCGTAGCAGAGCTACTGAAGCTGAAAATTACATCGATTATGGCATTTTGCATAACTTTGCGCACTCTGCATATATTTTACATACATACATACATATCTCTTTGGTAAATAATTGCATGCTATGTGCAAGTACATGCATACATACATACATACATACATACATACATATGTAGGCAAGTAAGCAGCAATTGGAAATTGAACTGGCAGCTTCATCTTGAAGAACCTGAAAATTCTGCCATCAGAAGAGGTGCGCTTTGAATGGATCTAGACATAATTTGAGCTGCTGTACCACAGCATATCTTCTTCACTTTTCTTTTTAAATATATTTGCGAGATTGTTAGATACCTGCCGTGTCAATGTTAAACATTTATTCATACACAAAACACAACTACTAAATAATTTCGTTCCTTTCACTATCTTTTTTATATGTATTTAGTGTGCTATATATCAAAATATATAATCAAATCTTTTGTCTTCCCTACATGTCATATCCATTCATAGCATCCATTCACTTCATGCTTCATAAAAGATAATACCACAAAATTACTATTACACACTATATAATATTTTTCAAAAAATTCAATATCAAATATAAAGCATGCGTTTTCTTTACATTGGATTGACTAAATTATAATAAAAATCGGTTTCAGAATTAAAATTGTTTCAGTTTTTCAGCTTTTACAGTGGAACTTTTGCTTCGTAAGTAATTGCACATGCCTAAGAAGCCGCTGAAATTTCTTTACTGCGGCAGTTACTTTGCGCTGCAGCTACAACTGAAGAGAGTCCTTCGGCAGCTCACGGCAGCAGGAAGCAGCTCCGATGGTCACGTGCCACACGAGCAGCAGGCGCTGAGGGCACTTTCGCATGTGCACGCCGGTTTATCACATGAACTTTTGTGACTTTATACAGCAAGGATATTGCATTCTGAGATTGAAAGGAATTTCAAACTTGCTCTTTTGACAAGTTTTCCAAGCGTTAACAGGCAAAGGCTTATATGTATATTGTGAGCACAGCCGGAAAATATATAAGGATATAAGGAGGTATATAAGGATTTTTCAATTCCGAATTATTGTATAACTTTTAAAATTTGTCGAAATTTCTTAAGTTTTTCGATAGCAACGTTTTTCATCTTCTGAACAATTCATTAATAACTTTGAAACAGTTTTAAAGAATATAAAAAGATATTTGGCAGTTGATAGAAATTGTTTAATAATGATGCTGATTACTTTTATAGAAAGGATTTTTCAAGCAATTTTTTGAAAAAATTTAAACATTAGCACATGAAATTGCATCGGCTTTGGTGTCTGCCATTGATGCGGCAGTGGCCAACAGACGCTTGTCATATTTTGTAATAAATGCGCAGCAAGGATAACGCATCGCATAATCGAAATCGTATTTGAGCCATACATCACAATGTCGTAGTTTGTTTGATGTAGTGGCGTAATCTCGCTCAGACAATCGCCGCAGAAAAACCGCAAGCGATGCATCACAAAGGGCAATGCTGAAAAAGAACATTATTTTTGGAAAGCACAGAGAATACAAGAGTATCTCTTGTGTTGTGGGGCGCTAGCAAGAAAGTATACGGAGTCCACAGAATTGTTTTCCATATATCAATAGCAATATAATGCGCTAGCTTGCTTGCAGGATTTTGAATATTTTGAAATATGTTTTGAACATTTTCAGAGTTTACTTTTTGCTAGATTCTAAATACAATATTTCGCAATGTGACTCGATAAATTTGATGTATATATAAATCATTATATAATTTCATAAAATAGTTGAGTAAAGTTTAAGAAAAATAAGAAGCATTTTTTAAACGTTGCCACATTTCGAAACTGTTTAAAACTTTTCGATGTTGGTGAAGGTCAAATGCCCGAAGCGATTGCTAGCTTGCTTTTTTTTCGCTTGAAAATATACAAAAATATACTCACACTTCCGGTTCCAGCAGCACCAACGCGCGTTCAGGCTGCCGGCACATATGCGCAATTGTTCTGCGATTTATTGGCCGACGCGCGTCTCTCGGTCTCACAGCGGCCGCCGCACGCCACACGCCACGCTTGATAGCCGCGAGCGCACTTGCAGCCACAATTGCATCAGCAGCCAGTCCCCGGCCAGACGGAACACACCCACTCGCGTGTGTTCAGCTCAGTTCAGTCCAGTTCACAAACGCCGCGCTCCGTTTCCGCCACGCCATCGGTTGGCAGCGCTCAGGGGTAATTAAAATGTGCACGCGACTTGGCTCTTTCGCGCAAAGTGCAAATTGAGTGTTTATAAAGCAATTTTTATCAACTTTGTTGCACAGTATGTTCATGTGTATGTGTGTGTTGCGGCTCTCTGGGCAAGATTGCTTGCTCGAAGAGAAAAACAAAACTTTGCAATACGAAGCCATTTAAAATTCGTCGTACCATTTTAGAAAAAATCGACATTGCATCGTGAAATTGCTACCAATTGATTTTGAAAAATTTATGATCCCAGCAAAATGGAATGAAAGTTCCGAAGGTTTTTTTGGCCAAATGGCAACTCTCTTTGAAAAGTACATGTTATTCTCAGATGGGATTAGTGGATCTTTTAAGATTGTCGACGTAAAAAATGAAGTGATATCAAGCAAAGCGAGCGCCATTTCAACGTATGTGAGGAATTACCTTTGAATTGATCAAATTGCCTGCAATGAAACTTTACGATAAAAGATAATTGTCTAAATTAGATTCTAACATACTTATGTTCCCTCAGACATAGGGCCTTAGTCTTGTTCCAGATGTTAGTTTACGGAGTCAGACAGTTTGTAAGGCTCACGAAGCCAGAAGACAATTGATAAAGTTGAGATTAAAGCAAAAGGGCTTCTGCTTAGTTCTATATATAATAAACTAAAATTTTAAACGATTAAATAGCTTATATAATTTACAATATTTATTTATTAATTTATATCAGTCTACAGAATGATGATCTTACAGACTACGACAAAGTACTTATAAATATATATGTATTTAGGAACTTAATTAAAGATTTTAAACAAATTTAGCTTAAAGCTTTCTTCGCTAGTATTAAAATCTGAAAAGGAACTATATATGTATACTTGTTTCACAAGTAACAGTTAACTTAAGTACATTACCTTAACTTTCTTTAATAAGCTTGGCTTGTGCAACTTTATTTTAAAATTTCGCAGCGCTCTAATATTATCTAGTGTTGCCTCAAGCAGAACAGATTTATGGCATTCACTTTGACCTTAACATATACAAGCGCATACACATACTTGCACACAAGCACATGAGAGTGTGTGCGTTGTGCTTTCGGCCATGTACAGACCGATTTATATTACCACTCAAACGGAACCATTCCCTTTCGAATGGCAAAGTTAAACAGATTTTGCAACACGGACTTTTGTTGGCAACGAACCGGACCGAGCGCACCTTTTGAAATGCTGCCCTGTGCTCGCCTTGTTGGTTTGCTCGGCACTTTAATGCACTCTTCACTCCATTAAGCAGTTGATCTTTAAGCAAAATATTCGCAATTCAATTGCTGGAGGAACAGAGCAACGGGGCAGCAGTTGCTATACAAAGTATGGAATTCGATAATTTTCAATGACAGCAAAACTAGAGATACAATTCCCTGTGGCATGTGAAATGGAGCACTCTAGCGTTGAAAGGCTCGCATAACTGAATTCTCGACTGGCATCTTTTTCTCCAAGTAATGCCAAGAAGGAACTGTAGTGCAGATTTTTAGCTAACGTTTAGTAGAACCACTTTAAATTTGAAACATTAAATTGCTCATAAAGTAATCTTTAGATCTTCTACTAATGCCTCATGCAGTAGTTCATTCGAATTTTCTGCAATATTATTAAACAGCAGTGCAATTAATACGTTTTGGCTTAAAGGCATAACGTTATTTTCAATTTTGATAGCAATTTCTGTTATTCGCACAACTATTTATACATGTATTGTACTACTATTCATTATATGCATATATGTATGTACATATTTAAATATTATGTGTGTATAAATGCAAGTATTTATTTGATTTTCGCATAAATTCAAAGTCGATTTGAATGCAAGTAACTGCCAATTGTCTACTTATTTGTTGTTGTAAATGCAAATCAATATTGCGCTGCCATGAAATTGTCAGTAAGTGCATGAAATTGTCATTAAGTGCATTTTATGGCCTTGGGCTGAGCTGAATTTAACACTCATACACACTCATACACACTTATGGGCCAACACTAAACGCTTGTGCATTGGCTCTGAAAGTTGAGATTGTGCCGAAAATATGAAAAGGTTAGCTGTGAGTTAAGATCTCTATATGTATATATATATATATACATATATGTCCGATATATACAAAATTTGTGAATATTAAAATTTTATTATATCTATAATCTGTTTAGTTTACCGCTAGTTTTGTGTACTATGTATAGGTATTAAACGATTTGCGGTTGTTTCAGAATGTATGCTAAATCATTACCATACATTTGTACACACATACATATATGGAATACAAAGCATATACATACATACATATGTATACAATCGACATCCTATAGCCAAGCTTTTGTGTGCATTGTGGCACATAAAAAGTGCACTGCGAAATTGATATGACCGCGCAGAAAGGACTCCGAGTTGCCTGCGTCTGAATGCCGCTGCAATTCGATCGAATCATGCGGGTGCCGCGAATTTATTTATGTTGGCATCACTGCACGTCGATAAGGCTCATTTGCATTTTCACAGCGCATTTGCAGGCGTGCGAGAGGTCCTTCCTCTCACGCCGACCGCGCACAATTTATTATTTGTTTGTATGCCATGCTCTTTGTAAAGAATAAACTAAAATGACGTTTAATATAAACGCATTTATATTAAATTTATAGCTACTTTGTTGTGGCAGCACAGTTTATTATAAGCTTTATTTATATTCTATGCATTGCCAAGTGGCTTGAAGGGAACTTTGAATACGTTTTTTGCTATAACACAGTTCGACACAAGTTCAGACGCATGAGAAATTCAGCAGACAATTTGACATGGAAATATGCACATTTTTTACTCAGAAGAAAATTTTTTTTAAAATAATAAACGATTTTGTATTGGTAGTATTAAAACTATATAATTTTGCTTAAAATACTAAGCAACATGATCTGGAAAAAGCGCCTGATATGCAAAATTTTTGCCAGCTCTACTTTGAGAATATAAACAACTTTCTTATGGGTCTGTTCAAAAATCCAATTTTATCGGTCGGTGTAATATATTGATATATAGGTTCGAATTCTACTTATATTTTTAATATGATGATAAAAGAAAATTACAATTAAATCGAAGTAAATACTCGAGCTGCCTTTTGAGCATAACGAAGAACCTTGAACTATTTTTATACACTGTTTTATGGCTTCAAATTTCATCTCCGAATGCCAGATTTTTTCTATCTTGCTGGGTTCAGTTATGAATAGATGTTTTCACTTTTGGTGCAGAATTTTTAATACAATTTTTATAAACTATCTTACTATAAGAAAACAAGATTCAATTCAGGTAACAATATTTTAAAGAATTTGCTGCTGTGATTTAGTCAGTAGAATGAAAATTTGAAGGCGTGCTTAAAAAGACACATTACATGAAATTTTCTTGAGTAATTGTGCAACTTTTTTCAAAAACTTTTCACACAATTTTCTTTCACTGTCTTTTCATTGTATTGAGCGACTCCACCAAACCGATTCCCCTCTACGGCAAATGGCTCCAACTTTGTGCCTGCAATTTGCCTGGTAAACAATTCTCCAACGCATAGCAGCAATGCGGGCGGAGCGGCGGCATCTTCTCCTGCTAAAGGTGCTGCCTTCGTATGGTTTCCCGGCAAGTTCTGTGGCGCACTTTATAATGGCTTATTATTATAATTTCACGGCGTAACAAGTTGATAATGAGTTTTGCCGCAAGCAAATAAGTCTAACGGAAACAATTGAGGCTGGCGGTGGCAATTGGCCAAGGAGTTAACCAGCCTATTAAGAAGGTCAAAGGCTGTTGGCTGGCTGCTGAACCTTTCTGTCACTAGGCCGTGAAATGAGTTTTGAGAAGTTGAGCGTTTATTTTTATTGATATTACAATTTCCGGTTGAAGTGATGCGGCGGCTGAAGATGTGCTGAGGAAGGCGCTCACCTACAGGCAGATTGTTGTAGGTCGCCGGTTTTTCTAGTGATTTTATGGCCTTTGCACTTGCAATGTTCAATAAAATTTACGAATTTTGCGGTTCACTTGGAATCACTTTAAGGCTTTGCGCTACTCATAAATATGTTTTAAAGAGATCTGCGATCAAAAGTCATAAGCGCCCAAGTCGGCTTTTAAATTTTTCCAGAAGAGAAGTTTAAAGTTTCAAATTGTCACTGCAAAGTACCCTTAGCTATTAGGGTTTTGTTGAATAATTGCTCTCCTAACCGCGATATAAACATGAAAATGTCATAGCATATAGATTTGAATACGCTAAACAAGATGGCATTTAAAGTTCAATTTTGTTCTTACTCGATTAAGGATTTTAAGGTGTGTGTCCACTGAGATATGCTTCTTAGAAATGAGCGAAATTCAAAGTGAACTGAGCTACTAATAATCATCTGTACATCCAACAGAATGCTATAGGCATAATTTTTTGCTTGTCCATAGAAATCGATGGAACCATCTTTCTCAGAAAATAATGACAAAAACTTATCTTTAATTCCAAATTGAGTAAATTGTCGTTAAAGTCAGTGTGGAACCTTCATCCTTGTCATACTTGGAAAAGCGAGTTTGCATATCGAAGGTGCCTTGAAGCTATACGCCGCACATTAACAAATATGTTTGAACAATTACATTAAACGGCAACTATACACACACACACACACACACATTGGAGCACTCACATAACAATAAGGACCACTGAAGAGCGGACAAGTTCCACTTTGCGCAGGCCTTCACAATTTTTAATTCAATTTGCAACTAATTTGTTTGAGACCAGCAAAATTTCAATATTTTATGTTAGGCACACACACACACATACTTTCATTTGACTGTGCACCACACACTTATACACATGCACACGCACACTTTATCATTTAGAAATTTTCGCCTTAATTAAATTTAAATGGCTTGAAAGCCATTCTGTGTAAAAGTGGCAATTTGAACAATTCCTAAAACGATTAGAGGCACTGTGCCCACAGCGACTGGAAAGAGGGTGCGCTGTCACAAAAGAGTGCCCCACTGACACTGTGCATGCGCGCACACACAACGGCACCTCGCACGCACGCCAGCCTGCCAGCATTGCCAGTGGAAGCAGCTCGCCTGCAATAATGCCAACTTGCAACGGCACCCCAGTCACTATTTGTTCTCCATTTGCGCTCCTAATGCTGGCCATATTTTTGTCATTCAAAGGCATTACGTGCTAAAAGCGCAACCGGCGCGCCCTCCCCAAGAGCCTAAGCAGTCCCTTCCATTAGGGCGCTGGCGCTCTGGCACGCCGGCGTTTCGGCCACGGCTACGGCTTCGGTTTGGTCTGGTTTGGTTTGGTTGTCTGTTTTACATTCGGATTGCAAGTGCCTGGATTTTGTTGTCGCCAAAACTTTGGCAATAAAATTTGTTCAAAGTGATTTTACAACAATAAATGTTCACAATTTGTCCAACCAAAGAAGAAAGTATGGCGTAGTGTTGCTGCCGCTTTGCAATATGCCGAAAACGAACCTCTTAACCACATTTCACTCTTGCAGCTTGTTAAAGTTTTGCCTAAGGTATCTCTGCCTCTCTCCGTGTCCATAGTCCCGCAGTGCTCGGCAGGGTGCTGGCTGCCATATAAGCGCATCCTACAGCTTCAGCTCTGTATTCGAGCACCAGCACAATAGTCACTTTGCCCTACAAACTGTGCTCTTTGTTAATCAGACACTTTCCATAGTTTGACGTGATCTGGAGATGGTTATCAATTTTAAATGGATCGCCATAACTTGGATATTCCAACCTCGATAGTGGCAATATTGCCTATATTTTAAGCATCGCTCTAGCAATTTCAATATATTCTGAACTAGTTTTAATCACATTCAGAGATATTTATTACAACATAGTAGTAAAGGAAACGTAGAATATGTTTAGGATATGTAGAAAATAGCATAAATAATGTAGTAAGTGTATGTAACTAGTATACAAAAAAGGTACTCGTATAAAAAGATCACGGAACCTTCTTGGGCTTCACAGAAACGGATATGTTTTCAATAAATAACTTGTTTTCAAAAATATTCAATAAGCTCATTTGATCGTATTATTTTTGGAAAGATGTTAGTACATATGCTTCGGGAAAATATGCTTTCGGTTGTAAGAGATAATATATATTATTTGTATATAGTATATACTTAGAATGCTAGCAATTTAAAATTATAGAAATATTTCAATGGTTCTTGAAGCAATTGAATTTAACGTGCCAGAATCTATACTCCGATTCCTACTTTCAATACAAGCTGATAATGCAGATAAAACTAAAATATTTATTAAAAGTCTAGTTCAAAATAATATACAAGAATATATATTGCATATAGGTTTGTACATCAAATTGCGCGCTTCTACAGGAAAATGAATTTCGAGAGTAGCCTATTGCAAAAGCAAGAATCCCAGCTCATCCGTAAAAGAGTATGCTCACATCGCCATTTGCAGTGCCTCGTCTTTTCAGCGCAGTTGAAATTGTAAATTAGAAAAGTTTTCGACGTCAACATCAAAGACTGAAGCAGGCGGAAAGCCTTCAAATGCAATGACGGCAGTTGACAAAGACTCCCAAAGTCGAGCAACTTTCATACAGTTCGAGTTACCAGAACTGTCCCGAGCACTTTCACCAAATACTTGTAAAAATGTAACTGGAAATGCGACTTGAATAACAGGCAAAGTTCTTGGCCAAGACTGCGGCGTGTTAAATGCTAAAAACAAACGGGCACACACAGAAATAAGCCCCTTCCGGTTGAAGGGTTGGGCCAAAATTAAACTTTTGCCTTTGAAGATTTTAAGAAGATGTGGGCATATTCTAGTTGCTTCATCACAACGAAATGATGGCATGTTTTTGTAATGCGTATGACAATTAAGAAGAAAGTATTATAAAATGGAAAAATATATGTGTTCTTTTATGAAGTAACTGAAAATAAATTGTACGAAAGTGAGAAGACTTTGAAGATGTTGAATAGAATACTTACGATTGTTGTTACGTCAAACTTTAACATAGCTTAAAAAAAGCAAGCTTTTAGTTTGAAAAGATATACACTAATAGTGCCATTTAAGTGTACTCAATGAAAGCAATATGACATAGGAATGTCATGCCATAAATTGCATACTTTACTAGAGATAGCTTAAATAATAACAACATAACGAAATCAAGGCCAGAATTTGAATGAGTAGTAGTGTGGCAACTCTGTGTTATTTTAAGTTTCTGTAAATTACATATGGAACTAGAGGACTGCCAGTGTAGCGAATTTATTGCGTGTGTAGAATTCAGAGCGGCAAGTTGTAGAATATCTCTAAAATATTCAAAAGAGAAAATTACTAAAGTAGATACTTTCCATTCGAACTTCTCAAGATCATTACGCTTCGTAGCATTTTTTTTCAGTTCCAACTAAAATTTCGAATGCGAACTTCTTTCCGGTCTGTGTTTTCCTCTTGAAAGGTAATGCCATGAGGAATTGTACACGCGGTCGCCTATAACGGAAATGAAATTGCAATTACGCCAATCAATGTCCTTTTGAAGTTCAGCGTGCGCGGCGCTGTTGCCACACGCAAGTCAACCGCAGCAGTCAATCGGTCGCTATAATGCTTCCCACGGGGATTTTGCGAACAAATTGCGCGCTGCCTGCCACTGATGACGCGCAACGAGTCGGCCGAAATGTGGTGCGGAATTTTTGATTAGCCGCCGGCCAGTTGCGCCAGCGTCCATCATGGTCTCCATCAAAAGCAACTGTGCAGGCAATTTCAAATAGCATTGAGTTTACTTTATTCTGCTTCGTCGAAAAATAAGCGTACCTACGCACTGCCATATTTTTTTGATCTATTTTAGCAGAAATTTTTTTTGCTAATATTTTCTTGTTTTAATACGAACCAATAGCAGCAGAGTAATGACGGTAATTGGCTGTAATAGCCCTTGGCAAGAGATAACGCTTTTTGAAATATTCCATTTTCTGCTATATTAATGCTTATACTGAGCTTCAGGCTATTCCATACAAAGTTAAGCACTCGAAGTTTCAAATACTTACGTATTTGTGTGGTTTTAAAATGCAAGTGAATAAAGCAATTTGAAGAATCCTTTTTATACTGAATTGCAGTTGATTTTCTGCGTCTTAGGGCCAGTTTCACAGTGGATGTTTAAATCTAATTTGCGAATTGAGTTTAAATCTAGTTAAACTTTTCTTGAGTTTCACAGTGCATTTATTTAAATACGGAATATTTGACATTTGAAGGTTGGCACAACTTGCCAAAAATATATGTTCAATTGTTCAATTATGGAGGCAGAGCGAACTAAAAATTTTTCGTCGGTCGAAAGAAGTGAATTATTGGATATTGTGCAAAGAATCCACAGTTTATATTATTTATGATACTACGGGATCATTTATATGTGCTATACCATGCAGTTTTATGCTTAATTTGATCTCTTAAAAATTGCAATATTGTCCACGCAGCTTGCCTGCACATCCGAAATCAGCTGTTTATTTGTTTTCGATTGCAACTCTGTGCCGTACTTAAATATCCACAATCGGCTATTTAACTCGTATTTAACTGTCAACTGTGAAACTGAAATTCCCTATTTAAACTGCAATCAGAGTTTAAATTTCCACTGTGAAACTGACCCTTAGTTTGTGAAATCGCATGCCGTCGAATATGGATATATTGCATTTCCGTAGCACCAATAATGCATAAAGATATATAAAGGCCATCATAACAGTTCTTTTGGGCCACACTGATTAGAAGAGTGCATTCCTACTACCAACGTAATCTTAAATGCTAAAATGTTGGCAATTTGGCAAAGAGTTTCTTTGATGTAAAGAAAAGAAACTTAACAAATTAAAGCGATATTTTCTTGCAAGGCACGTTTTAGTTGAAAAAACTCATCTTTATAAATAGATAACAACCTTCGCAGAATACATATTTGAAAAAAACAACTGCTAGACCAGGTTCATTAGCTGCGCTCCGGACATTCAAGCCGACGATAGCTTGATGCTGAAAAAGTAACTTTTGAAAGCTCATCATCTCTTCCTCCTCTTCTTCTTTCCCTTCTTTTTGCTTTTTCTGCCTTAATTTTCTTACTGCTAATACTTTTTCTTTGCTCGTATTTTGCAGCTCTTTTGGTGTGCGTGTGTGAGTTTATAGCATTTAGAAACAAGTTAACGCATTTCTCTTAGTTGCTAATATTTTGCCTGGCAGGCATTTCAGCAAAGCCAATTTTAAAACTTGTACATGCACACATACACACACACACACATACATACACCAGAACTGATGAGTCTATTGAGGTGCTGCCAAAGTTTCGATCGAAATAAAAGCATTACCGACCGATTTAATGCCTGCAGGCGAAAAGAGCAAGCCAAAGCAACTGAAAAGTTACTTAAGTATCTGCGCGTACTGGCAGATACATCTGCACACATACATGCATGTGCATGTACAAAGTGCTGCAGATATTTCATGTGTGTGTGTGTGTGTGGTTTCATTGCATGCAAAGTTGTGAGCATGTGTTGCTCACTTATTTCTTGCGGAATGTTTCTCAATGCATGTGCATACATCAATGTGTGTGTGCATGCATGTGTGTGAGACTGTGCGCGTATACGCCTTGGCATGCCGCACACACTCACACTCACACACACAATATTGCACTGAACTGAAGGCGCTGCCAATTTGCGCTGAAATGAAAACAGAACATGCACTCGTACACCCACTGAAAGTAGTCAGTAAAGCTAACAAAAACTTATGCCATAATAACTAAAACTTTAGTTATAAAAACTGAAAAGTTAGTCACACTTATTTGCAGATAAGTTTTTTTGAATAGCAATTTTCTTTCTAATATTTTTGATGACAATCCATACAAACATAGATTAAGTTAAATAGTTGTAACTTTTAGTTAGTAGCCGTTTTATTTTTGGTAAAATTATTTTTCTGCTGAAATCTGCTTTTGGCATTTAGTAGCATTAATTTCGTATCAAAACATGTCTTTAGATTTTTTTCAAATTTATGTGCCACTTTACATCAAGTTATGTGTTAATTTTTTTGAGTGCATGTGTGCATACAAATGCCGTAAGTAAGCATGTTCTACTATACTTAATGTTGAAAGTTCGCAAACTTTTCCGCTGCGTTTTCTATTAAAACGTCATTCATAGATGCATTACTTAGATGCACGCTCATAATTTCGCTGTGCCAAGCCGCAAAGCGACTGCTCATTCCTGTGGCATTAACGCTTTAGCATTGTTTGAGTTTGGCTTGAAAATTTGGGTTACTCACACGCCTGGGTGTCCTTTATATGAAACGAGCAAAATTTGCAATAAAAGACAGAAACTTAACTGATTGATCTTTGTTTGAGCTACACTTTAAAGGTTAGGTTTTAGGTTATCTATTATATACATTTTTAAAACATTTCACTATTATTCATTACATCACACTTAAAACTGCATCTGAGAGTTGGCATAAAGTATGCTAAAATTTCTTAGGGATTCACGCAAACTGCCTTACTTTTGACGTTTAATCTCCAAATTCTGCCCTCAACAAAGTTGTAAAAGTAATTTGTTGTTAAAGTAAAGTTAAATACCCTTCAGAGTATAGTTTGTATATATACCAGCCAATCTCTCAATGTTACGCTCTGAATGTCTCAATTTTAATTTAATGTTCTTCAGCTACCAACCGAACGCTTTTATGGCTTGTTACAAAGGTTGCCATTCATTTCGAATGACTTGTAGCTGCACACCCTACCCTCATCAGCATTCGACGCTGGCAGCAAGTACAAAATATTTATTTCTGCAGCGCAAAATACGCGTTCCAATTTACCAATTCAATTTCTGAGTTCCTTGCACTTTCGGTTTCCAAACGCAAAGCACGTTTACGTGTCACGCGCTGCATCTCACGGCTGAATCGTATACGAGTATGCTGTTGTTGTTGTTGTCAAGGAGAGATGGCAAAAAATATAATTATGCTTCTTAAAATTTCAATTTATATGCCGTCACATGCGCATGAAGTTATTGCATTTGCTAACGAGTTGTCAATTTGCTTTGCAATATCTGTATCTGTCTTTGAGTTTGAGTTTGGTTTGGTTTGGTTTGGATTGGGTTGACGGAGCACCACATTCCCGATAAGCATTACAAATTAGTTTTAAAAATTTAATATTGCCAGAAAAAAATTGTGTGTGCTTGTTATATTCCAGCTAAAATTAATGGGACCTACAAATAATCGTGTTCGAATAAATTTAATATTGCCAGAAAAAGCTGAGCTTCTATTGCCGAACTTGCTTGTTATATTCCAGCTAAAATTAATGGGACCTACAAATAATCGTGCTCGAATAAATTTAATATTGCCAGAAAAAGCTGAGCTTCTATTGTCTAACAGCTCGTGAGAGCTTAGGCCTAGCTTTCTCGCATTAACTTGTGAGTTCTTGTTATATTCTAGCACAAATTAACGGGACCTACAAATAATCCCGTTCGAATAAATTTAAAATTGCCAGAAAAAGCTGAGCTGCTATTGTCTAAAATCCAGTGTGAGCTTAGGCCCAGTTTTCTCGATTTAATTTGTGTGTGCTTATTATATTCTAGCTAAAATTAACGGGACCTACAAATAATCGTGTTCCAATGGATTGAGAAGCTTTTCATGGGAAATAATACTATCGGAGAATTTCGAATTTATCGCGAGAAGAAACCATTAGGAAACAAATTTTCTTTTTATTAGATGTAATGAGGCTCGGTTGAGATTCGAACCCAGGCCGCCGCATGAACAACCAAGCGCTTGTCCACTACCTGCCTTAATTGTGTTTTTTTTAAGTAATTCTGCTGACTATTTCACATTCTGTTAGATCTTTAAAATATTCAAAACGTTTTAAGAGCCTGAACCCTTACGCTTTCCTTTCGCTTGATTATTATTCATTGGATTTATTGTTTGCTGCTGCCATTCTCATAAAACACGTATTAACATGTTCCGTTATGGTCACTTGAGAGTAGATTCGATTGTAATTCATTTTATTCTTATCACACAGCCGACAACATTGAAGAGAATGTATACAATTTTTATGAGCGCATAAAGGACGAGCAAGTAGCTGCAATGTTTGTCGGGTAATGGTGCGTGGGGTAAGGAGCGCGGGAGGGGGCACATGTGCCGACTGCGCACTCAAATACCAATCAAACTTGATTGATTACGTGAGTGCGAAAAGTTTGCTAATCAATGGCTGAAACGAATGGCGCCGAAGCCAGGACAGACCAGACCAGAGCGGAACCCGGAACCTGACAAAACAATACTGAATGCGGCAAAGAATCACTAGTGGCAGACTGTTTGCCGTTTTTTTGAGCTGGCAGCATCGGCGGGTTGGGCAACACATTGAGCAAAGCGGAGGCAGTGTAGGGCGGATGTAGAGCTAATAAAGCCGTCGATGACTGCGGACCGCCGCACAAAGCGTTCGCTTGGCTTGCAATCAGTGTGAAAGCCCTTTGGGTTCTATGCGACTGCGGCTTGATGATTGCCCCCCGCCCCCTACGATTCCTTTCAAAGCGTGCAGAGCAATTGCAGTGCTCATGTTGTGAATTCGGTCGTGCCATGGCTTTTGTGTGCGATTACAATCTTTTTCCAAATGTTTGCTAGCGGAAGCGCCTTTGTGCAATTGCAAGTAATTGCCGTACACTAATTTGGCGTGTGATTAATTAATTAATTGCTATGCACGAATTTTGCATGTTTAGATGGCAGCGATGCAACTCTGTGCGCTGCTGCAAATAAGCCATCGGAAATGAAAAAATTTTATTTTTTCGAATTCCGAATTTTATAGAAGTTGCTTGTTCAATGTTTGAAAACTTAAAACTTTATTTGCTACAAAGTTTGTAAAAACAGTATTTATAAAATTTATAAAAAATATTTTCGAGTACCTACTTTAAAAAAGATTTGTCGACTAAATATTTTTGTGATATTTTAAAATTTTTCAAATAATAAAATTCTTCAACTTTGTTCGGCGTCTAAATTTGCCAGAGCTTTAAACTGACGGCATGGTTTTAGTAGCCGACACAGACGCCGCTAGAGCGCGCTCAAAGGCCATTATGCGCCATTTTGAAATTATGCAACGCTGCTTGCAGTCCACTGTAGCCATGCAACTTCTCACAAGCTTTGAATTGACTTGTGCTTATTCTGCTCGCAGCGTGTACTCAAAATGCAGCCACACTGTAGATAGCGCGCCCAAGGAGCAGCCTGTCCTCGGCACGTTTTGTTTACACGAGATTGTTGCGCTAGTCAGCATACTTGCCACTTATTCTTAGTGGGTCAGGTTGTCGTGTGGTAAGATGCACTGCTTTTGTTATCCTTTGCGGCAGCGCCTTTTACTGCAGCCTTTGTCTTTGCAGCCGTCACACGAGTTGTAGCTACTCAACTGTAGGCGCTGCTTGCTGTTGGACTTCTTGGGTGCAGTGTCAGTAATCCTTGAAGCGGATTACACAAAATTATGTCAGCTGAAAAGACTGAAAGCTACGAAAAATTATAGCAACTAACTGACTCTGTATCTAATTCAAAGGAGCAGCGGTAGACAGGCAGAAGCAGCATAATTTTAGACAATTTAGTTAAAATACTATGAGCTAAGTAATCAGGAGATGAAGCCGAATTATGCAAAATATGCAAACAATCGTTTGGTGTCACCAAAAATACAATATAAAAAAATATCATACTTTGTTTGAAAGCTTGAACACACCCAAATTCTGACAGACCATTACTTTGACCTTACCTAAACGAAATTCTAACTATCATCACTAATGACCCAACAGGCCTTTTTAGGCAGCTAGCTTAACCTAACCTAGCCTAAAGGCCTCGTCACATAGAATCCGTTGCGTCCGCGAGAGTGAAGTTTTCAACTGACTGCGACGGACTGCCGGAGAGGGTCGGCACAATGAATACGCTGGCAGCGCATAGAAAATCAGCTGCCTCGTCTTCTGTATTAAAACATTTATGTTGTTGCGCCAGCAGCAGAAACCCCAGCATTTTCCTTCAGAAGCTTCTTGCGGTACACCTGAGCCCATTTGTCATAAAGGCAAATGTACTGTTGGACTGTTTCTATTAATTGTTCTTCGAAACAATTGCTAATACAGAAAATTTCAATGGAATTGAAAAAATTCCACAGAAAATTTCAAGTCGGCAAAACAATAAAAACAATCAGCTGATATCTGCCAACGTTCTGCCGGACGGCAAAAGTTGAAAGTTGTTCAACTTTTTGCGTTGCGGCATCGCATCCGTTGCTTATGTGCCATGCTTCATATGATTTCATACATTTCAACTTTGCTGTCAGTTAAAAAATCGCTCTCACGGACGCAACGGATTCTATGTGACGAGGCCTTCCATAAGCTTATAAAAATTTACTTAAAACATAAAAATTTTGAGTGAACTTTTCTTTGAGCATTTTCAAATTCAGATTTTTTCCCATACTCAGTCAACGATTTTCTTAAAACTAAAGGAAAGTTATAAGCTTTAAGTATTAGCTTTTAAAAGAATAAAATGGAAATTTCTTGATTTAAGAATATAAAATTTCAAGTGAGATTTTCTGCATTCAACTATAAGTCAAAAATGTTGAATTCTATATATCATGTAGAGAATTTCTTGGATTTTCAGACACTTGATGCACTAACTTAAATCAATTGAAGTGCAAGCTATTGCACAAATATTTGCAAGAAAGCAAACGAAATGTTCTTAATATTGTATGCGAGACATCAGCAAGTTAGGCTACAATCAAGTGAAAACACTTAACACAAAATTTACTCAAACTTTTAAATGTTTGCTCTTTTTAAGGGACAAAAGAATCTGAAATTCTTAATGTTATCGCTTTGCTGAAAGATTTGAAAGATTTGCTTGATTTGAGTAAATTTTTTATTGCATTTAAGAGAGTATCCAAACGCTGCTTTGTCTAGTTCGATTGTTTGAGGTACAAGTTTTATTTGTTATCAAGAAAATTCTCACTGGGTGCGTAACATGATGGCCTTTTTGTTTAATTTGAAAGTTTTATCTCAATAATTTTAGTTGAGAATGAGAAAGTCAGTCAAAATTGTCTGACATGCTCAAATATGGAATGATTCTGCTCTCGAAGACTAAAGCAATCGACTTGCTCGGAAAATTGCACAAATTCGCAGCAGTCTGTGCGATTCTCGCCGAAGTAGTTAACGCCACTCATAAGCAAGGAGTGCTCTTCCGTGGCAGCACCAGCTCCAGCTCCTGCTGCTGCAGCTGGCGGGGTGTTAGCAATTCAACTTTTTGCCTAACGCTTGTCGTTGGCAGCTTTTGAATTGAGTTCTTCGCTTGCCTGCAGTTGCTGCTGCTGCGCGTTTTAAGTGTATGTGTGTGCTTCAATTGCTGTTGGTAATGTTCCTGATTGCTGATGCGATTAAATAATTATCGATTTAATGCATTGTGCAGGCGCTTAATTAACTCTTTCTCGTTGAAAAACTGAAATAAAGAAAAATGATTAGAAGTCGAACTCTTGTTGCTGACATGCCGAAGCGGGTTAATTAAAAAAATCCTTGGCATATTAGAATAATTCAATTGAGATTCTGAGAATGTGGTAGTAAGTTCCGGCACGATTGGGCAAATTTCTGAGCAATAACGATGAATGAAAAATTCTTATCATATATTTATTTAAGGAAAAGATAGGTCCCTTCGAGCCAGTAGCATAAATTTCCAGTTCACTCAAATTTTTTCTCTCTTCCGAGCTCACTTCAGTTCGATTCACTTTTAGAGTTCTGTTTAGGAATAGTTAAAGTCAGAATCTGAGCATGTTTAACAAATTTCCAAGCAGGCTTGGTTCATATTTTCGAGATCTTTTCGAGCACTGAAAAGACAGGCGCTTCTAAACCAGTCTGAACAATAACGTAATGTTTTTCAGAATCAATTCTGTGGTCATATGCAATAACGACTTAAGTCGAAAACAACTGTTTCGAGAAAATGCAATTCGAAATTTGAAATGCACATAAGTGCATGTACATAAGTGCATGTGTTTTTTTTAAATAACTTTTTTTCTGAGATGGGTACAGATACCGGGGTTTGAACAAAATATGCGCATCAACGTCAGGAATACAGTGGTAACGTCAACTCAATTTCGTCTTAAGTCGACTTAAGTCGTTATTGCTTTTGACCACAGAATTAGCTTTTAGTTCTCGTACAAGCCCGACCCGCACTTGATTGCTGTTTCCATATACCCATTTAAATTGATGCATAAATAATATTATATAAAAAAAAAAACTTTTTAAAAATAAGCTTTAATGTACTCAAAAGTAGAAAATAAATTGTTTCGAAGTCACCAGTATCTTACTATCCATAAAAGCTTGGGGCGCTCATGTGTTCAATATTTGTCAACCAGTTACCACAATATCTTATTTAAATAATTTTTTGCAAATAGATTCTAGTAATGAAAGATATTTTGAATATGGATATTGAGCGCACAAGCTTTTATTGATAGTAAGATACTGGTGACTTCGAAACAATTTATTTTCTACTTTTGAGTACATTAAAGCTTATTTTTAAAAAGTTTTTTTTTTTATATAATATTATTTTCTACTGTTTAGTCTCACATAAATTAAATTTTAGAGCTCTGAAATTTTTCGCAAAAAGAATTTAAAACTTGCAGAGCAGTACACAATATTTAGGGTATTCACAGTGTTTCCTATCGTCATATATCATATCCTCAATTTAACAAATAATACGGCTGTGATCGACCCTAATATTCGTGGCATATTTGTGGCGCGATGTTGTTGTTTTGTTTGCAAGGCGCGGCGAGTAAGTTCCTATCGTTTTTCATTGATTTGTGGTGTGTAGTTCTAAAGTTATACACAAATCTGGAGTTGATAAAAAAAAGTGCCACGCCCCTTATCCTACGCCCATACAATTTTACCAGTGGGACGACACATCCAAGAGGCGATTGCATACGAAATTTCAATGCTGCAGGACCTTTAGTTCCAAAGCTAATCGAGATCAAAAATTTTGTTTGTATGGGCGGTGCCACGCCCCCTTATCCAGTGTCCGCCTTATTTTCTCAGTAGAAGGATATGGATATGTAGTAAGTTCCTACCGACTTTCATTGATGTGTAGTTCTAAAGTTATACACAAATCTGGAGTTGATAAAAACGAAATTCTATTATATATGCATGTGTATTTGCATACACAATACACATATGTGTCAATTCGCCCTTTGCAAACATATGTACATGTATATTTTTGACTATTTCTAAAATTTTGTCAGTACATATTTTACTGTTTGATTAATATGAATGCCTTTGTTGAAGAGCAATGTTCTTGTAAAGCAATGCTACAAGTAAAACAATATACCTCCTCATCGCGGGTGCAGAAATACTTCATTTTGCAATGAAAGTAAATGAAGACTGACTACAGAAATGATCCTGTGAAGTATAGTCTTAACTTGAACACAACAAAGTAGGGTTTAATCACCGTCCAACTATAAAGCGAACGAGAATTACAAACCACCATCTGCAATGAAAGTAAATTAAGACTGACTACAGAACTGTATAAAGCAAACGAGAATTACAAACCACCATCAACCAAACAACTACGTCTGTGCCTACGTGCTTCTTCTTCTATCTGTGCTCTGATTGGCTATTGCAGTTTCGCTAATAACTTTGTTTAAAGTAAAATTTTTTATATTTTTATGATTGATTCATGTATTGTCATCGTGTTTACGTATGTATGCAAAGTTTCAGATCTGTAAGTAGTCGGGAAGTGGGTGAAAAATTGATTACTAGATTCCACTACATACCTGAAGTGAAGTTAATATAAAGCTTATAAAAAGTATATATTTTTGTTAAACAAGTAAGGAAGTATCAGTCGGGTTTCACCGACAGAGTAATACCCTACACCATGTTCCCAAGGGGGGTGATAATTTACTGAAATTGTGGGTGCATTTGATTTACAACCTACATAGTGGGCGGACCACGCCCATTTCTGGAGAATTAAAAAATATTCCAAACAGGAACGAAGTAACCAAATCTGGACGCTCTGGTGTATATATTATGGAAGTTAAAAGGATTTTTCGTTTATCGCCTATATAGTGGGCGGACCACGCCCATTTTCTTCTATGGCATCTAAGACCTATATATCAACTTGGGAACCGAATTTCATTCATTTATATTCGTAACTAGTCAATTCGGAGCCATTTTACCGGAAAAATTTTGACGCCTATATAGCGGGCGGACCACGCCCATTTTTTCGTATGACATATATGACCGCCTCCTTAACTTGAATACCAAGTATTATTCTTTTCAATGATTAATTAGACAAATTACAGCAATTTGATCGCAAAAAACCCGAGGTAGAGGGACTTATAGGTCCATTGGGGGCGTATCCTTCGACCGATTTGAATAATTTTAACACTTTACCTAACCCGAAGTTCACTGTCACTGTGTACCAAATTTGGTCCAAATCGGGCAACTCCTTCTTTCTTTTTTTTGCGTACACGCAGACAGACAGACAGACGGACGGACAGACGGACAGACGGACAACCGGAAATGAAAAGAGAAAGTGTTTCTGATCATTTCCATATACTTATGTCTATACCTAGTAAAGACGCGACGCGCCGGGGTTTGCAGGATAAGTCCGCAAACAAGCAAAATGGGGCGAGTCCGTGGCCCGGCGTCGCAGCAGCGGTTTGTCGCGCACGGGGAAAATGGAGAAAATATAAGCATAATTAGAAATGAAAATACATACTTCGGTGCACGTTATAAAACGTATAATAAATGTAGTTTATTATTAATAAAAGTTAAATAATAGTTAACAATAAGTGGACTGTATTTATGATATGGGTGAATCCTCATATGGAGGAGAGCTAGCTTACCATTTGGGTATGAGGTTGAATCGCAAGTGCCCAAGCGCAGTTTGCCGCCACCGGCTCACAGCACTCGGGTGCAAGCGAAACTTGGCATCAACTTGCCACCTCGCTACAACCGAATCGGTGTACCCTACGTTGGCTTAAACATGCCGCCCGCCTTGCAGCGCCACTGCAAAATACTTCAAAATATAACAAGGGGAAAACCGAAAAATTTTTAAAAATTCATCTTAAAACTATATATAATTCATAAAAAATTCAAAAGTGCGAAAATTACTGGTGATAGGTAAATAGAATTAAAAAACGGGGAGTTTAGAGGGGGCAGTTGCCATATATCGACCAGCTAAAATAGTGTTTTGGGCGAGCTGTCGCGCATTTCCGGTAGTAAGGCCGGCGCGAAATATCCGGGCAATGGGGTGATGCCGCTCCATAAAAAGCGGTGCGTATGCTCCTCTGTAGTGTAGGAGACGATGAGCATGGTTCGGAGCCGTGCCCAACGGACGAGGTCGAGCTTCGGCCGCATCATCGTTTTTAATTGGCTGGAGCGATGGCCCCGACGGACGAGGTCGAGGTCCATCGCTATCTCCATCTGTTTAAGTTGGCTGGTGGCTTCCTGGCTTCTCTCGTGGCGCAGGAGTGGGCGAGCGCGGTTGGAAGCCGTGCCCGACGGACGAGGTCGAGCTTCGGCTGTGTCGTCGCTGTCCATGAGCGCGATCGATAGCCCCGACGGACGAGGTCGAGGTCCATCTCTGTCCTCATCGGACAAGTCGCTTGCTGTATCGCCACTGCACCACCGTCTTGGCTCCTTGGCCGCGACGAACGAGAATGAGCTCCGGCGGTAACGGGCTCCATTCTGCGACGCTGCTCAGCACGTGGGCCCGACGGACGAGGACGAGCTCCAGCGTGAGGCAGGTCGGCTTTGCAGCTACGTCGCGATCTGCGCGTCGTTTCTTGCCTTAGTTGACGAGCTCCTTCGTGGATGGCGTTCCTGTCGTTCTTCTGACGGCGAGTAGGTCCTTGGTTTAAATTCTGGCAGAACTGCCCCTCCCCCGACAAAAAACTTCGTTTTGGAAACTTCTTCCGTTCCCCATCGCAAGACTGGTCTAAAGTGACGCGATTATAATTCACAGAATATGTCTGTGGCTCTAAACTAACAGCTGCGAACCCAGAGTGGACTCGACTTGTCGAGGGCTCGCAACTGGGGCTGGATGAAGGATTTCTAGTGTGGGATGGCAGGTAAGGTACGGGGGCATTATCTGGGCTAGTTCCGGAGGTACTAGCGCCCGCTTCATTTGACTCTGTTCGATGCAGCAGAGTGTGGTGCCTTTTCTTGCAGGTGCTGCACGAAAAATTGCTCCTGCAATCCCGTATTTCATGGGAAATGGCCAGGCAGTTGATGCAGAGATGATGCTTCCTCACGGCACCCAATCTCTGCTTGGGATTCAGTTCTAGGAACCGTGCACAATTCCGCACCACATGTTGCCTCGACGAACATAGTGGGCACCTGAACTTGTTGAGGGCCTCTCCGATGTTCGCATGGTGAGCCCGAAAATTATTTGGCGCTGACTCTGCTGAGCATAGATGAGATCGAGAATTGCTCGTCGGAAGGCCGCTCGATGGCGCGCCGCTACGGATATCTGCCACCGTTTCCAGAGTTTGAAACCTGCTGGTCAAAAACCGATCCAGGTCTTCCCACTTTGGGATCTCTGTCTTCCGGACTATGGTTTGCTCCCACAGTGTCAAGGTGGTTTCTGGCAACCTAGTCGAGCATAGATACGTAAATATCGCATCCCAATTGCGCATATCTACGCCATGCAGCTCCAAAGCTGAAATGCAGTTATTGATTTCTCTCTGCAATTTTTTAAGTCCCGCCCCGGACTCAGAGGGAACTGTAGCAAGATTAAACAAAATCTTCAGTTGGGTATTTACGAGAATCCGACGATTCTCATACCGGTCAACAAGATTCTTCCATGCGGTCTTAAAACCTTCATGGGTAAGGGGAGATTTCCTAACGATTTCATTAGCTTCCCCACGAGTCTTTTGGTTGAGGTAGAATAGCTTCTCCACCGGGCTCAACCGAGAATTATTTATATAAATGGCCGTGAACAAATCCCTAAAGGATGGCCATGACTTGTAATCCCCGTAAAATAGCTGGGTATCACACGGCGGAAGATTGATGTGGGAGTTGGCAGCTGCCTCAGCAGGCCCTTCCTCTGCCAGCATAGTAGCGCTAGTCGATCGGACAGACGAAAGATTATGGGCAAATTCGCCCATCAAAGCTGCGCAAGTTACATATGCAGCGTAACAGTTTTTGTACATGGACTTAATTACGTCCAACCCCATTTCTGTGCTATTCACAGATGCGTGCGCCGCTGGAAAGCAGGCTGCATAAGCAGTCTTGACGGACTGCCATATGGCATTCAGCTCCTCACGTTGCACCTCGATAGAGAACATGGAATGTTCTTCTATCGAGTCATTGAATTCATTCCCGAATTCAAGTAGCTCATCGGCTACACGCATAAACTTTTTAATTTGACCCATATTTCAAGGTGGCGTGAATAGTTTTCGGACGAACAGATACAACAATCAAATCCGCCCAACTTATGAAGCGATGCCTCAAGCTTCCTCAGAACTGAAATTAATCCGTACCGGAGATAGGGTATAATTTTCGTGAAATATTGCTCTAATACACCGTTCCCGAAAATCGGTGTTAATGTTAAAAGAATAGCAATATATTTCGTACTTTGGGAAAAAATTAAATAGTCTCCAAAATTGCACCGCAACAGTGCAAATAGAAAATATAAAATCAGTAGGAATTGAAACAGAAATTTTAATACTAATAATTTCTAAGGGTGCACCGAAAAGCTTTGAATTAAAAATTGAGTTTGAAAGAATTGAAAATGAAAATTCTAAAATTTACTCAAAATTAAGGCCCAAAAATAAAGAAAAATTGAACTTTGCAAGGTGCAATAAAATCAAAAATACCGAAAACTTCAAAAGCTGCAAACAAAAACGGGAAAAAAGTTCTAGAGTCGGAAAAGTCAAAGCTCGCGTGCAAAAAGTGCGGAAAAAACCTAAAAAAGTTGGTTAAATTCAAAAGTCCCCAGAATTCTATAATTCCCAAAAATTTTGGAATCCCTCGTTTTGGGCTATATACCGTTTATATAGCCAAAGCAACCTCGTTTGGCAACTAGTGAAAGACTTGAAATTGGTATATAAAAAATAATATTCGCAAACACTGCCCACCAGTTGGGAACCACCTTTATATGTTTTTGGGTTCTCCCGCTCTTGGCAATAGTTGCAATAAGCAAGTGAGCGCAGCAATGGAGAACACAGCAAGATCGCTTACCGCAATAAGTGCGAAGCTCAGAGTGTGCGGGTGGCGGTATGAGGGAATATGAACTTGCAATGCTAGTTGCGAATGGTCATAAGTAAGTGCAGAAGCTGAGAATCGCGGGTGAGCATTTAAC
Organism: Neria commutata; assembly: GCA_963457695.1. Classification (NCBI taxonomy): domain Eukaryota; kingdom Metazoa; phylum Arthropoda; class Insecta; order Diptera; family Micropezidae; genus Neria; species Neria commutata. The sequence continues at coordinate 39,153,443 of OY735247.1, read as the reverse complement.
GCGATGAGTGCGTAGCTCAGCAAATTAGTTTGTGAGAATGAGGGGTAGTGGAGGAGGCCTGTTGCTCTTGCACTGTTACGATCGATCAGCATGTAAGTCCGGGTTTAGACAGGGAAACATCTGGAACGGCAACACTGGAATTGTGAATGGAATGAGTGTGAATGGCGTGTCGCCAGTACGGGAAACAAAAACCCCTCTCCTTTCCCCGTCCGTCCCTCTCCGCCGAATACAGTGTTGCCGTTCCAGATGTTTCCCTGTCTAAACCCGGACTAAGCACCGCACTTGCGTTGCTCAGCATCGATCGGAAAGGGAATCGCTCTCAGTTGCGAATTGCAATATATGTAAGTGGGAACAGTATGCAAGCGAGCACGGAAAACGAAATGAAAACGGCACGTATTGATTTCCCTTGCACTGTTTTTGTTCGACAATGCAAGTAGCAATGAGTAAGTGAGTTTCAAAATTCGGTAGGTATATTACGCTACAAGTGGGAGAGAGGTTATTTTCTTTTTCAGAATGCTTGAGTAAAAGTGAGACTTGCCTAAACAGATATGCTGTATTAGGCGGAGAACATTGGAACATATGATTCCTATGTACTTTTACTCAGAGACTAGGTAGGGTTCGATGACCGTAACTTATGAAATATGGAAACGAATTGCAATTGGAATCTTGCACTTCGTTTCCCATATACGCAAAGCGGGTAGACGGATTTAAATTGAATATTTTCAACAAATTTTTTAATATTTTATATTTATTTAACTTCAAACAACCTAAGCGCACTCTTAAGCTATCACCAATAATTTTACGCACCTGTGTTTCCTTTGCGATGTCGGTATTGGCGTAAATTGTTTTCCAGTGATTTTATATGTTGTGGCGGTAGTTGCACAAATTGTTGCAATTTTAAAGTTGATTATGTTTTGTTGTTCTTGTTATTGCCGGTGATTTGCAATTTGTGGAAATTTGTTATAGTTGTGCTGCAGTGGGTTATCTTGGTTGTTTGTGTACTTTGGTGTTGAATTTATCTGGTGCACGGCGGCCGCTTTCCAGATGCCGAGATCCGCGGCTTGAAGGACCAATAAAGACGCGACGCGCCGGGGTTTGCAGGATAAGTCCGCAAACAAGCAAAATGGGGCGAGTCCGTGGCCCGGCGTCGCAGCAGCGGTTTGTCGCGCACGGGGAAAATGGAGAAAATATAAGCAAAATTAGAAATGAAAATACATACTTCGGTGCACGTTATAAAACGTATAATAAATGTAGTTTATTATTAATAAAAGTTAAATAATAGTTAACAATAAGTGGACTGTATTTATGATATGGGTGAATCCTCATATGGAGGAGAGCTAGCTTACCATTTGGGTATGAGGTTGAATCGCAAGTGCCCAAGCGCAGTTTGCCGCCACCGGCTCACAGCACTCGGGTGCAAGCGAAACTTGGCATCAACTTGCCACCTCGCTACAACCGAATCGGTGTACCCTACGTTGGCTTAAACACCTAGGAAGGCTGCTTTAATGCGTTACAATTTTGGCACAAAGTTATTATACCCTATTACCATAGGTGTAGGGTATAAAAATAAATTGCAGGCGACAAAAAAGCAAACATTTTACAATTCCGCACTTGACTTCAAAAGGAACGAGGCACACGTGAGCGAAAGAGGCACAAATTGCACGTGACTTCAAGTTTTAATGCGAGAAGTGAATGCAGTTCGTGGGTACTTTTTCTTTATGGACACTGCCGATGCGCAGATTTTCCAACAACAACAAAAGTGTAAAACTTTTTTGAAAAAACATTGAGGATATGGAGCGAAGCTCTTGCAGAACATGGCGAACACAAATTGAATGAAAACGTGTGCAGCAGTGCACAGACACAGGCAAACACTCACTCACACTCACACGACTGCAAATTGCATCACTGAACTGCTTCAGCTACTGCGGCTGTTCCTGCATAATTTATGATTTTCCAAACTAAAAGCCTCGGCTCGGGCGTGTTTTGTGAATGACTGCAGCTCAGTGAGAGCTCAGTAAGAGCGATCTAGATCTAGATCTAGCGAAAATGCGCTCAATGCAGGAGCTGGCAGTTGGCTTAAATGATAACCAAAGGCAAAGCGCCTTGTCGTGAAAGCTTAACCCAAGCTAAACAAGCTTTACAAGCGGCATCAGTTTGCTCTAATTTTTAATTGAGCTGCCTTCTGTGAGTGATTTGGCTTGGTTCCGGACTGGCCGTAGACTCATAGAGAGAACGAGATGAAGACAAAGATGGCGCCTTGAGCAAAGAAACGAAGTTTTTCCTTGGATGATTTGAGTCAGGATTTGATTTGATGCATATTGATACTTATTCACTGAGCCACGGTAGCGAAGAAGGCATGAAGTATGTACTCTGATTTATCAAGACTTTTAAATGCAGGAGCTTTTTAAGGCTTTTCTTTTGCCATGGTTTAAAGTTTATTTCCAGACTAGGAACCAAGAATGAAGCTGGCAAGCTGCGAGGAGCTGCCTCTTTCTCTTCGGACAGCCGGAAATCAAGACCAAACCTACGACGGTTCCTTCAATGCGTTACAATTTTCCTACAAAGCCTGCTTGCATAAAAAAGTTATAAAATATCTATCAAATTCGAAACGATCATTCAGATCAGCAGGCTTGTGAAAGTATCTTGTTCGCATTATAGCCATTAGTTTTGTTGCTATGAAGAGAGGAAGAGCCAGCTGAAGCTACTGAACAAAGAAATTTCGTACGTCACGAATGTGAGACTAGCAAAAATATTCGTAGATAATTTGAGATTGCCTGCTAGAGCATATGTCGAAGTGAGGAAAGGAGCTGGCCTGGGAAAGTGGCAAAGTGGCAAAGCTTAGCGGAACAAGCAGAAAAACCGCTGCGAATTGCCAATAATTCTCAAAAGAGCCATAAAAGTTAAAAGTGAAATGGATTACCACGAGTTGAAAGGGTTGCGGGTTGGCAGCGCTCATTTGCAGGGAAGTAGCAGAGCAACTGGCAACTGCAGAAAATAACAAGAACCATGAAATGCGCAAAAAAGTTGGAAAACTGAGGCAGAAGCAAGCCGCAACAATGAACGCAGCCAAATGGTCTTGGGCTTGGGCTACTCCCGAGAATTGAACGGGAAGTTGCAGTCGCCTTGTGCTGCGCTGCACTGCGTCAAGCAACAGTAGCAGCAGCCGGAGTGAGATGATATGAAGCGCAGCCGGTTAACTGCAGCGCACTTTTTGGTAGCTCATTTATTGTAAAATATTAAAACGCTTCGGTAAGAAGTGAGCAAGCAAGACGAAACTGCTGCAAGCCCACTTCAGGGAGCTGCTCCAGTATTGGTTTGGAAAGCTGCATAATCAAAGGGAAACACAGCGTCGGCCACCAAGGGATACGGGTGCATGCACACGCTCGAACGTGCTTACAGTTTGGCAGAAGTCAGCAGAATTTGCATCAAGTTCCTTTAAATTTTTATGCGCGTTAATCTTGCCTGGCGATGAAACTGTTGGAAACTCTGGCAGCACCTTATCGGACCAACCATTCCGAATAAACCAGACTGAGACCAGGTTTTCTCAAGGTAGCTCAGATGGTTTTCAGTGATGATGGCCACTCTACTATGCGATGTATAAGACGTTCCTCGGCATGATAAGATATCGAGTCAGAAGGAGTAGTCATAAGATGAGGAGGGTTTCATATATACAGAGACACCTTAACAGCAAGATCAATGGAACCAATAAATTTTTTGCAATCGAAAAATATATCAAATAAACTTTGACAAATGGAAAGGAATCACAAGCATGTTTTGAGATCGTTGTTTTTATTTGAAAACTTTTTTCTTCACTCGTTTTCAATATTTTAGAAAATGTGGAAATCGCTCATAGAGTCAAGTCTGGAGGTTTTTTTGTTAACATTTTCACTAAATAAAAACTTCATTGTATTTTTTAGAAAATGACAGAATCGCGCCCATTTAAAGTAAAAGCTTAAATATGTTCACACACGAAAGCAAGTTTTCAAAAGTAGAACTACTTGGCGGGCTATGTTGGTTTTAGCCAACGCCTGATTAAGTGCATGAGCTGCTGGTTGTGTGCGAAACGAGGACGTTGCTAATCCCTTTAGCCATTTCAGTTCACCCGACCGCTGGAACATTCCATTATGTCAATTACTTGCATCAAAGTGGCTCGGCTAATTGACTTTGCTGTTGGTGGTGTAGCAAAATTGACTTAAGCCGTGGGAAATAGGTTGAACCGTGGAGGTGGCAGCATACACTTGTGCATGCATAAGTGCACGGACTTGCTGCAGTGATATTAAAAATGTTAATTCTACAAAACAGAGGCAGCGTTGAGCTGCGAAACAGTTGGCTAAGATGTTGCTTAGTCCAGCAGAAAAGCGATTTAATAGAAACCATGCCGAAAAGGAGCAGTACTTATGCAAAATTATCGTTCAAAGACTAACTTGAAGTTTACTAAAAAGTTTGTCTTGTGAACGAAAAAATTATATGCCAATTGTTCTGCAATCTTGATCAGATTTATACGGACGATAAGGTTGAACTAACGGTAGAAATTGGTATTAAAAGATTTGAAGTCTTCACTTGTCTATCGCCATTTCATACGAGATTTTGCTGTTTAATATCAGCTGATGAATAGAAGCCACATGATATCCCATTCTATCTAAGGCAGAAGTATAGAATCGAAAATTTTAAATTATTTTCGAAATGATAGTGGTGTTCTAAATAAAGTTGAAATGGAAGTGAATTTTTATTCGCTGACTAATAAATGAGTCAATATTTCAAAATACAATCGTTCCAAATACAAGGAACATAAATCGAAAAAATTTTTATATGAATATTTGAACAAAGTTAGAATAGGAAATGATATTTTAAGCAGAAAAAATTAGTGTTGAAATTTCTGTTGGAAGTCTCAGTCGCTAGTGGTGCTTAGTATATAATTTCCATACTTATATATAACTGTCATACTTTTTGTTCTAAGTACAAATTTATTTTAAATTTCAAAATGTCAAAATTAAAATTTATTTCGATCATTCTTCCAGGCTTATATTCTTCTCAGTAACTTCGTCTTTTTGGTACCATTTCCGCTTTTCATTGAAACCAATTCAACTTTTCTTTCTGTTCCTCTTTGGTTTATTTTGGAAGCGTTTGAAATGCAGCTGAGCTGCCTTTTCACCTTTCTTAGCCATTACGAAATTATTGCATTAGAGGCAGTCTTCGTACATACATATATAAAATATATTTTTCGTTAGTTGCTTGCCCCTGCCTCTTTCTGTTTGAGCTGCCGCGACTGCGCTTGCTCTGTGAACTGCTACAACTTCATTGCATGTTATAGAAAACTATTAGCTGTTTGTTGTATTTGGAAAATCAGTTGGAAAATTGAATTCTAATAGGAAATTAGGATGTGCAAAAAGTTGTGCACTGCAGCAGCGTCCCATCGTATTCCGGAGCGCTCTGCCATGCTGAATGTCTGCGTCAGCGCTGCTTATGAGCCTTCCTGTTTGATGCTTGCTTGTGTTCGTTTTCATCGCATGCCATTGCGTGTGTATTTGGGTGTGCTCCTGAGTGCACTGCTTCCCCGCAAGCAGCAGTGCCATCTATCGGAAGGTAATGCAATTGAACAATTCGAAATTGGTTTGGCCATTGATGTCTGACGATACTCGCATCTGCACTTTCGACTCGAATGCGTCGAGCGCATTCGTGCACTTAAGTTTGCACACACACAGATGCAAACGCACACACACACACATCCTAATGCCAGTTGCCAGTTGTTGTGCCGTCGAAGACAATTTGGAAATTTGTAAAGTAAATTGTAGTTGCTGCTGTTCTACGAAACAATTCGTAATTCGGCAAAGGCTTTCCCTCTCTCTTTATCTACTTCAAATTATGTTGAAGCTCATTCTGCAAAAACCACGCATAAGACTTTGTAGCCGAAATGCTCGGCGGAAAAGCTTTTACAGTAAATTGCGCTAAAAATGTCAACTTTGCAAGCAAAAAAAAAATATACAAATGCTGCTAACAGCAAATGTTGTATATTAAGACAAAACTGTAGATACAAATAAAAAGTTTAAATTTGCTGGAACTTGCTTGAATTAGGTTGCAGTCGCCCCCAAATAGTGCCTACATAACGGATTTTCATACAATTCCTGATATATAGGTACTTAAATTTTCAAAACATTTGTTTTGGTTTAGCATCAATTCGGTTTTTCTTCACAAACAGGTTTGAGTTGGCTTAGAAACTAAACAAACTGTTGAAAACTTAAACTTTTGTACTATTCTAAGGCATTGATAATCCGATAATATTGAACACATTAGCGGTAATTGAGAGCACTTCAACGCCATTGCCCAATAGCCCTCAACAAGGCCACAGCCTAACAAGCTGTCACAAGATACACATTGGACCAAACCCACGTTGACAGCGAAATGGCCAAAAGTGACCGCTGCCATTAACAATGTCGAATATTCCAAAAATTTTGAATGCACCGAAAATTAGTTCTGACACGTTCTACATTCGGTTAATGCACATTTCAATTTGTAGGTATGTAAGTATGCACGTCAGTTAGTATGCTGTTATTTAGCCATATACATATACTACTATTTATATGTAGGTACATAGAAAATTATATTCGGCAATGTATTAGAATTTGATAACGAATATAATAACAAAATAAAATGATGAAATGTCCGGGAAGCATAATTTTCTGAAGTATTGGAATCTATTGGTAAAATGTCGATCGTTTTATATGAGAATTGACCTAGGAATTTTATATGATTCTTGAAATATGAGGCCTCAAGGAGATGGCGTTATTTTCTTGGCGTTCTTTGCAGAAATATGCTTTAAAACACGAAAATTAACTATAATTAGCTAAGGCTAATTAACTATAATTAAGCACCAATTTCTCAATAGTCATCACAGCTAAAAAGTATATCTTTCGAATAAATGTTAGTAGGTAATCATATTTTGAGAGTCAAGGTCAACATTTAAATGTGGCGTAAAGTGGCCGGGATGCCGCCTTGTCGCCTGCCGGGGGTTGCCGGTGAGACTCCGGAGTGTTGGGGTTATGTAGCGGAGCAGCAACGTGCTAGCTAGTTGGGGTCAGTTGTTATACTTACGTATGGTGATTCTCCGCAATCGCGTAGGTGAATGTGGCCTTACGAAGGTACAAAAGAGGTGTGGATTATGTTTTTTTTTTAATTGCTTTATTGGATATTCGGGGATATTTTCTTGTGTAGCTCTTTCCTGTCGGCTGGTTTAGAACAGAGTAGCGCAGTAGCGCTGTGCAACGTCACGCTCGAACTTCGATACCTTTTTCAAATACACATATAATTATCGATACATTTTCAAAATAGAATTTCTGATGGTTTTGTTTGTTACGAGAGAATGCAATGGCTGTGTTTCTGACGAGGAGCTAAACATCCCGCCCGCCTTGCAGTCTCCCTGCAATAACTTATGGAGACCTAAAGATATCTTAACGTTAATACAAATTTACGGATAAAGTTGTGCCTTCACCAAACCCAGTGCAATATATTTTCAAAAAAAATTCAAAATTCAAAAAAAATCCAAAAATTCAAATATGTGAGTGTGAATTCGCGCATCTAGACCAAATATTGGCCCGAGATCACCCAGCCAAAGATTGTACCTTGTGCAAACAGTTGACCAGTGACCATTGGTGGGGTGCCGGGTAACATCACGCGAGCATAGGTGTCCGCGCCCAGCACAAGATCGACGGCTCGGGAAGTGTAGCACCGCGGATCCGCGAGCATCACATGCCGGAACGGGTCCAACACTCTGGGGCTAAGGGATTGCGTTGGCGTGACGTTGCGCATCGCTTGGCGGATCGTAGCCATGACGGTCAGCTCATCGTTGCTGTCGAAACGACCTCGTAGTGTCAGTGGACAGGCCACTTCTGAGCCCATCTGGAAGGTGGAAAGTCCCAATCGCAAAACCAGTGCCGAGTCAATCGTCGACTTAGATGCTCCTTGGCTCAACCGCGCGCGTGCCGTATATATGCGGCCACGGGCTATGATCCTAACTAAGGCGGTAGGGGGTAGCGCAACGACGGGCTGCAGTGAGGCGATTGCCCGTGGTCGAGCAATGTGGGCGCGAGCGTCGCGAGGCTGGGCTTGCCGTGGGTGATGTCGTTCTTTTTCTATCCGTTGGCGCCGCTTCTGCGCTTTGGTGATAACCTCTCGAGCATCATGGCGTGGTGGCTGCGGGCAATATGAGCGAGGTATTGCTCCGCTGGCGTTCGTTTGTGAGCGAGCGTCTCGATCGATGTATCGGGGAGTGCGTCTCTGGCCTTGATTGCGTGGCGGTTGCGGGCAATACGAGCGAGGTATTGCTCCGCCTCCGTTCGCCCTTGATCGGGCCGCGTCGCCAAGAGAGTGCGATGTCGGGCAATACGGGCTGGGTATTGCTCCGTACCGCATCATCGCCCTCCCGTCGACCACAGTGCCGGATGAGCAATACGAGCGTGGTATTGCTTCATCAGCGCCCATAGCCAACTCTTCGGGCGAACTCTCAGCTGGGCAATACGAGCGTGGTAGTGCTCCAGGCTGATCGCTTGCCTTTTCGTCGTCGCTCGCTTCCTCTGTACCGCTTGCCTCAGCGGCAAACCGCCAGGACCTACGATGGGATCGACGCCCAGATGTTAGCGTTGTTTCCAAAAGTGGGTCTTGCGTGCATGGACTGGACTCGCCTCGGGGCCCGTGCAGCAGACTGTGGTGATGCTGCTGGCAATATTTGCATCGTAGCTCACTATCACAATGGGTTGCGAGATGCTGCGCCGACAAACAATTGGCGCAGTACCGATGGAGTAACACTGCCCGCAGCCGCTCGTCCACTTCCATCCCGCGAAACCTGGCACAGAAGCGCAGCGGATGGTGGCTCGAGCATAGGCGGCAAGCAAGGGGTGTTGTGACGCCCTTGTGCGATTGACCCCGACGAAAACGTCCCATGATTAGAAAGCTGTAAAATAAGAAGAGGGTGGAATATTTTTTTTTTTTTTGTTTCTTGTGGGTAGACCTAACAGCTAGGGAGGACAACAAGCTTGACTATAGGCCTGGAGATTAGACCACGCCTGGTCCTTAACTCGGCTACACGGACTTTGTTATCTTTGCCGAGGTGGACTTTCATCACGCGTCCTAGTCGCCACTCATTCGGGGGGAGGTTCTCTTCCTGGACTACGACTAGATCATTGACCTCTATGTTGCGTTGTGGATATTTCCACTTGTAACGTTTGTGGAGCTCCGTCAGATACTCCGCCTTCCATCGCCTGCAAATCTCCTGATGAATTGCCTTCATCTTTTGCCACCGATTAACGAGTGAGATCGGCTGATCACTGATCTCGGGTTCAGCGACGGATAGGAGGGGACCTCCAATCAGAAAGTGACCTGGGGTCAATGGGATTAAATCGTCCGATGCCTCGGACATCGGGGATATCGGCCGCGAATTGAGGCAGGCCTCGATTCGAGACAGCAGTGTGGCAAATTCTTCGAAAGTATATTTCATCGCTCCGGCAATCTTTCGAAAGTGAGACTTGAAGCATCGCACTCCAGATTCCCACAGGCCTCCCATGTGGGGGGCGCCAGCGGGGATGAAATGCCACGCAACTTCACAATGCGCGTACGTGTTGGTCACAGCGTCTTGCACTGCCGCGAGGACCTTCCGAAAATCTCGTTTGAGCTCTTTAGAAGCTCCCACGAAGTTCGTACCGTTGTCGGAGTGCATCTCCGACGGGCACCCACGGCGTGCTACAAAGCGCGCAAAGGCAGCGAGGAAGGCCGCGGTCGATAGATCGCTGGCTGCCTCGAGATGGATGGCCTTAGTGGTGAAACAAACAAACACACAGACATACCCTTTTGTAATCAGACATGCCCTCCCGGTGTAATTTTTGATATCGTAGGGGCCCGCGTAGTCCACGCCAGTGGATGCGAACGGTCTTGAAAGGTTGGTTCGGGAAGGGGGTAGCGCAGCCATAAGCTGCGTCTGAGACTTCTTCTGAAAGACCACGCAAACCTTGCAATTATGGATTGTCGTTTTAATGAGGTTCTTTGCCCTCACAATCCAATACTGGGTCCTAACCAGACGCAACACGAGTTGGTTGCCGCCATGGACGGACGCCAGATGGGTAAATTTAACCAGCAAACGTGAATATTGCCATTCATACGGCAAAACTATCGGATGACGCTCATCGTATGACAAAGTGGCGCAGTGCGCTAGTCTTCCCCCACTCTTAATACGCCCTCGGGATCCAAAAACGGATTCAGAGTAAGTATTGAACTTTTCGTGGCGATAAGCCTTTTAGCCGAGAGCTCTCGGTACTCCTCGCAAAAGTGCACCTTCTGTGCTAGGGTGACCAATCGGGTTCGCACGAAATTGATTTCGTCCCTGGTGATCGGCGCTGCTGGGGAACGGAGATCCCCTTTCAGCCTCGGATGGGTGCGGTGATAAAAACGGAAGATATACGAAATTACGCGCATCGCTCGAGGCAGGGACGAACACCGGTCTAGTATGTCCACGTAGTCCTCGAAAAAAACCGCATGTGCCCGTATCGGCTTGCTCTCTAAACCTGTCTCGTAAATTCGCACCTCGGTGGGCCAGGTTGTCCGAGGTTGGCACAACCAGGAGGGACCATGCCACCAGAGATGGTTGTCCACAAGCTCTTGCGGTCTAATTCCTCGGCTTCCCAAATCCGCTGGATTCTCCTGAGACTCGACGTGGTCCCAATTCTGGCTCCCAACTTTCCCCACTATCTTCGCCACGCGGTTGGCGACAAATGCGGTCCATGAGCACGGGGGTCTTTGCAGCCACGCTAATACGATCGTGGAGTCAGTCCACAGGTGTAGGGGACACTGCTCGATCGGGAACTGTGGCAGGAGAGAGTCGACCATGTCCGCCAACAGAGCTGCTCCACATAGTTCCAGCCTCGGAAGGGAGACTGTTTTGACCGGGGCCACCTTGGTCTTGGCAGCAAGCAGGTGCGTAGTGATGCCTGAGCCTAACTCTTCCACTCGTATATAGAGAGCCGCCGCATACGCCTTTTCGGACGCATCGCAGAAACCGTGGATCTCTGTTTTTGCGTGCGGGGAGAATCCAATCCATCTGGGAATGGTAATTCCGTCAATCGCTGGGTAATCATCCAAAAAAGATTTCCATTGTTGCATCCGGTGACTCGCAAGGCTCTCGTCCCAATCCGTCTTGTCAAGCCAAATCTCTTGCATCAAGATTTTAGCCGTGACAATGATGGGACTGAGCCATCCCGCTGGGTCAAAAAGTTTGGCTATCGTTGACAAGACTTCACGCTTCGTGAACGACGATCGGATTGCCAGGGGCCTGGTTCTGAAGTAGAACCGGTCGGTGCTCGCATTCCAGCGGATTCCCAGTGTCTTGGTAGCGCTCGCATCCTCAAACTCTAAAAAATCTCTGCTGAGCAAATGGTTCTCCGGGATTCCACGGAGAAGCCCCTTGTTGTTCGCTGTCCATTTCCGAAGCGCAAACCCAGCTGAGCTTAGCGCTGACACTAATTCTTGTCGGGCCTTGAGGGCTGTTTCAACGTAGTGGGCTCCTGCCAACGCATCATCGACGTACATAAATCCCTTCAGGATCGCTGAGGCCAGAGGAAACTCTTTCTGCACATCGTCGGCCAGCTGCAAGAGAGTCCGAATTGCCAGGTAAGGGGCGCAGTTGACGCCGAAAGTCACGGTCGCTAGCTCGTAATCCTCAATTTCTCTTCCGGGTGAGCTGCGAAAGAGTATCCGCTGGTATGGGGTGTGCTGTTCGTCCACGAGGATCTGTCGGTACATCTTCTCGATGTCGGCGTTGAACACATATCGGAAGAATCTCCACTTTAGAATGAGGACCGTGAGATCGGTCTGAAGAACTGGCCCTGTGTACAAAACATCGTTCAGACTTATTCCGTTTGAAGTGGGACAGGATGCATTGAACACTACCCGAAGCTTGGTAGATACGCTTTCGGGCTTCAACACGGCATGGTGTGGGAGGTAGTAGTGCTGAATTCTTCCTGACTCAGGGCACCTTACCTTACGCATGTGCTGGAGCTCCAGGTATTCTTCGAGCACCGCATCGTAGCGCACCTTGAACTCTGGTCGTTTCGAGAGGGATACCTCATTTCGCACAAACTGCCGGGACGCGCCTGTGCGGGAATACCCTAACTCCAAGCCGGCTAGAAACTCTCTCTTGAATGGCAGGGTCACCACGTAACGACCCTCGTCATTTCGCCGGGTCGTCTCGCGAAAATTGGCCTCGCAGTACTCTTCGTCCGGTGTAAGGAAGGTTTTGTGGGGCACTTCCTCGAGTTCCCAAAACTTTGAGAGTTGCTGGTCGAGTGAAACCTCATTAAAATAGGCTACGTACTGCGTCGGCTGCTGGGTGCCTGATGAAGGCAGTGGACCAGTAAAGATCCATCCGAATATCGTCTCTTGGGCCATCAAAGACCCCAAAACATTTCGGTGGACCCCACTCAACAAGATTTCAGGGTACATATGCTGAGATCTCGTTGCTGCGTATCGCAGAGTAAACGTGTGCAAAAATCCCTCGGAGACTGCGTACCGCAGGGTAAATGTGTGCAAAGTCCCGCGAAGGCTGCGTATCGCAGGGTAAATGTGTGCAAAATCCCTCGGAGGCTGCGTATCGCAGGGTAAATTTATACAAAATCCCGCGGAGGGTACGTATCGCAGGGTAAATTTATGCAAAATCCCGCGGAGGGTACGTATCGCAGGGTAAATGTGCAAAATCCCTCGGAGTTAGAGACACGTGATGGTAGTTTAAATGGCGGCTCAAGATGGCGGGTTCAAAATGGAGGAGTTTTATGGAAAGAAAGAAATGAACAAAGGAAAATATTAGTTGGTATGCTAATGCAAATGTATACGGGGGTGCTCCGTGCTACTCCCGAGCCTCGATCCGGCTCGAAGGACCAATAAATGTGGCGTAAAGTGGCCGGGATGCCGCCTTGTCGCCTGCCGGGGGTTGCCGGTGAGACTCCGGAGTGTTGGGGTTATGTAGCGGAGCAGCAACGTGCTAGCTAGTTGGGGTCAGTTGTTATACTTACGTATGGTGATTCTCCGCAATCGCGTAGGTGAATGTGGCCTTACGAAGGTACAAAAGAGGTGTGGATTATGTTTTTTTTTTAATTGCTTTATTGGATATTCGGGGATATTTTCTTGTGTAGCTCTTTCCTGTCGGCTGGTTTAGAACAGAGTAGCGCAGTAGCGCTGTGCAACGTCACGCTCGAACTTCGATACCTTTTTCAAATACACATATAATTATCGATACATTTTCAAAATAGAATTTCTGATGGTTTTGTTTGTTACGAGAGAATGCAATGGCTGTGTTTCTGACGAGGAGCTAAACAACATTTATAAGATGAAAAGGACATGTATCTGAAACGCTGCTGGTTATTATTAAAATAATTCTAAATTATATTGGGTGTGCATTCTTTTTTAAATGTTAGTGAATAAGTACTTGAAGCCTGATGCTTGAATTCGCTGGTTCGAATCCCAACGGACTCGAACCATCTAAAAAAAGAGACTTTGTTTCTTGGATTTTGATTTGTGAAATTTAAAGGCTGCTTCGTAACGAAAACAATTATATATGTTTACGTGTTGTTGTAGCACAGTGAAAATATAATTTTATAAAATTTCGCAATTCGTGATTTCTCTGCGCAACGATTGTAGCATGAACGCTGATATGCGCTATTTTGCGCACATTTCATAAGCGCTCGAACGCTGAATATGCTGACACTTCCACCCTTTCATGCTGTACTTCCCAGTCAACATGTGCTGCTTTTACGATTTCCGTCACATGCTCAAAAAAGTGCAGCAGTGAGATGTTCCGCCAAGCGGCAAAGCACTTGTCGTTTCCGCCGACAAGAGCGCAGCTTCCAACCGGCAAGACATGCAAATGCAATTCAGCACGAACTGACAATGCCATCGATTCCGGTTTGGCACTCATCAATAACGCATAACGCTTGTCGGCATGAAGCGTGGCACAGCACGTGGCTCCCCCGCGTTTCCCAACAAGTGCGAGCTGCAACATGGTATCACATTTTCACCTTGGCTTCACGGAAGGACTCTTCGCGCGGTGTTGTAATTGCCATATTTTGTGCTGGTAAGCGCTTTTAGAGTCTTTTGCACACGTTTGCTTGCAAATGAGGCGCCTTACTGATGCGAATGCTGCTTTTATAAATCGCATAGCTTCTCGTTCTAAAACCATTTAAAAATTTGTCTCGATATGGTCTCTCATTTCTAAAAATATTATTTTTAATATTATTGTTCAATCAACGATATCCTATCACTAGCTTGGCCTTGAAGCGATTAGAACCAGGACCGGCCACTTATTCGAAAGTGGTCGACGGGCTACAGTTGTATGCTTCTTCATTATAGTATTCTTTTAAAATCGAATTTTTAAAATTTTGTTGTGATCCGATGAAATAATTAGTTTGATTTTTATGACAAGTTCGACAGTTTTCCAAATTTTGTTTACCTCAAAGCTCGTTAAATTTAAACACACTCAGTTGCTGCCATTATGAAGATTAGTTTTTGATTTATTTTAAAATATTTTGACGGAACAAATTGCTGAATCACTTCACATGGCAAGCAGTGACAACGAAAAACTACTTCTTCCTCTGAGATATTGCTTCCTACATGTGTGTGTGTGTGTGTGTGTGTGTGTATAGTTGAATAGTAGTAGTAGTAGTAGTGTATAGTTGTCACGTAGAGATACTTCAGTCAGATACCAAGTTCGATACCACAAATTCATCAAATGTTGCAATGCGCGCAAATGCGCAGCACAATTTCACATGGCTACCGTCATACACACACACAAACTCACATGCACACACACACAAAGCCCGCAGGGAACGAAGGACTTCAGCTAGCTGTATGCGTGTACAGTAAATGTCAATAATGTGACAAGTCCCGAGGGAGCTGTTATTGTCTAGAAAAAGTTATTTCAACTTTTTATTAGCTGTTGCTGTTGTTGCTGCCGCTGCCAGCGCCACTGCCTCCATCCTGTTGCGGTTGCTGCCATTGCAGAAGCGACCTGCGGTTGTGTGCGCTCACGAACGTTGCAGGAATTAATAATTTCGCCTGCCAAGACACAACAATTTTTGATGCTTGCCGCTGAGCTGAAGTGCTCTAAGGTATTCCGGCAAAGTATATTTCTATTAATACGCGTGCCAGAGCGAACTTACGTCAATATTTACTGATCCAAAGGGGAGATATCAGCATTAATGTAATTTGTGTTGAAATGACGTCATTATATTGAATGTGCCAACTTTACTAAAACTGCTTTAATGCAATAGAAAGAGGCAAGTTTTCAGCGGCAGTTAAGATGAACAATTGAACGATTTAGACGCCACCATTAATATCGTAAAAAGTTTAAATGAAAGTGAGCAAAATCTATGCAATTATTCGAAGAAAGATGATCTTAAGATTTTGCAATATTAGGGCAGACACTATTTTAAAAGTTTCAAGCAGAAGCTTCAATACAATTTTTGTCAGAATAAAGACTGAGCAATCCCAAGTGCTCAAATATGAGAGTTTAAAATTCGCAATTTTGTATTGAGAGCAACCAGCGATTTGGTGATTAAATCTAGTGACTTTAAATAAACTGAGCTAGGCTTTGTTGAAGCCACTTCAAAATGCTTTCAGTGAAAATTAAATGAACTGAAAGTTCATCCAAATGTTAAAGAAGCATAAGAAGATCGGCTATAGCAACTATAAAAATGACTTTTTTACAAATACAAATATGTATTTAAATATGCAAATGTTTGTTACAAAAATGAAACTGTTAACGTATAACATAAACGTTATATGTAAGTTATCTGTGCTCTGAGAGAGCACCGAGACTAAAGCGGCTGTAAACTCGACCTTCTGGCATTTTCGCGTGTATCTGAAACAGCTCTGCATACGTGACAAAAGCCGCTGCTTGCCAGCACTCCTGCCTGTCCCTCCCTACTGTCAGCCTCTTTTTATTACTGAAGCATGGATGCGTGTTATTTGTGCCTGCCGCAGAAAAACGCTTCGCCAATGTTGGCGCAAACATTTTTGCACTAATCTCGATGCGGCCGTAATCCCGGCACATAAAACCAATAAATTTCCAGATATTAACATGACACTCCAATACAAAAATATAACAATAAATACGAATAACTGTCAAAATGTAAACAGTCGAAATAGCAAAAGGCAAGGCAAACGAAAAGAAAGAATGTATGGAGAAGGCATGAAAATATAAAATGAAAGACGAAAAATGAAGCAATCGAAAAAAGTTCATCTGTATTTGTTTATATGCCTAAAAGTGTTGTTTTACATTTCGGTGCAACAGCACAACAACAACAGCAACAATGATGATGACAGCTTCGCAAATGACATAACAAATGACACATGACAGCGCTGATAGGACGAACCCCTTTCAGCGAAGCATTTTGAACTTTGCGCCTTCACGTCGCATTTAAATTACTTGGCGGGTTTTTTTTCTTCAAAAAACGAAAATCACAATTTTCCAAACTGTCAGCAGCAAACAACAGAAATTGTGAGAGTCAAGAAGGCCGCAAATCCCTGCTTGCAACAAACCAACAGTTTGCCACTAACATGTGAGTATATGTGGGTAGGAGGGTGGGAGGGTGGCTCGTTCTCACTACAGCCTCGAAATATAATCATACACCACTCCACTTTGTCGCCCACTTTCTTGCAGTGAGTGCTGCTTTTAGCTCGCACCTTGGTCCTTTTGCAAGTTCGCCTTCATGCTAAATACACAGATGACTTAACATTATCTTATGCTGAGAATGCTCTACTTTTATGCCCTACAGTTAGCAAGAAAGTGACAGCTTGTGATTGTGTCTGTTTGTTTCACTGGCTTTTTAGCCTTTAATATCTCAGAACAAGAGCTAAAATAATGCTTCCACAAACAGAAATTTGACTCGAACTAAAATTGTCGATCTGTATTCCCGCTTCACAAATTGGAATCGAGTTCGTAGTTAAACTGAAAAATTCGCCTTCTATTTCAGAACAGCTCAAAGGGATTACTATGCATTTTGTTCTGAATATAAAATCTTTCGGAAATTGAAAAAGAAAACGATGAAATGCGAATATCGTAAGCTTTTTTCTCGGTAGTATCTTACAAGTACCGCGCTTTTTTTCGTTAATAGGCCAACTATATTTTAAAATACATCAGAATACATTATCAAATACAATCTCTTCAAATTACACTTTCGAATCGGATTAACTATCAAAACGAAATGAAGAGTAACTCTTTGAAAAATTAAATCGCATTGCAGAATATTCAGAGTAACAAAACTAGCGAAAAAAATCGCTTTACATTTTCAATTAATTCCAAAGTTTAGTGAGAAATCTTAGAATTCAAATTGAGGAAAAATTGTCTTCGTTCAACCGGCATATGTATAAATAATTCTATAGTGTCCTACTGTGCTCCACACATCCGTACTCCTTTACATATGCATGTGTGGGTGTGTGTGTGTTTGCATATATTTGTTGTTGTTGTTTTTTGTTTTGGCAGTTCTCAGTAATTTTTCAACAGCCCTGAACGCACTTCCTCAGTTCGACAGCATATGCTTTCGCTTGTTGAAGGCAGCAAAGCAGCAACAACAACGACAGAAACTTTACAAATAATTTTGTACTGTCACTAGAGGACACACCATAAGCCTGCTGCTGTCATGTAAAATAAATTGTGCGCAGAATGAGGGGAAATGTGGCGCTGTTGTTATCTCTTACGAGCATGCATTTCGATAATTCGATATATAGGCATGCTAATCAGATACATACGTGCTTTTCGGTGGCTCTTGCATTCGATCAGTTCCTTTATAAAATTCGCTCAAGGGCCTTGAGCACGTCAAAGCGCTGCTTCTCTATGCCGTTGTTAATAAAAAGTTTTGGAGTACCTATGCTCTCGAAAATTTTCCATTTTATTGTGAAAGGGAAAATAATGCTTTGTACTTTAATTTAATTCTAAATTTGCCCAGTTACCGAACCTGCTACACTGAGATCGCGCACTTATCGACGGATTCTTTTCAGATTTAAGAAAGTCGTTATAATCGGTTTTCTTTCCATAATGGCTGCACACGTCACCACAAGCGGGCGATATATCTTCCGGCGTAAACAGCAACTTTGGTTCGAGCAATGGCAAAAATTTTAAAGGTCGCTTTCGTACTTCGCTTTCAGTGGTCGGCAACATGTGCTTTGGCGTTGGCAGGAACCTTGGCTTGATCTCTGACATGGATTTGCTCGTAACGGGCATGTGCGGAGCATTCTTAAATGGTGGCGGTGGCCGTGTCCGGCGACATGTCGCCAATCCGCTGCACAGTAGAGCCCTTCTTCGATTTTCAAGCAGGGCTGTTGACGAAACTTGAAGCGCTGCTGGCGATCAATGATGAGTTGCAGACCGGGTATAGGTATCGTTCTATAGACACACGATAGCGATTGGGCGCCATGTACCAAGGTTTGTCGTCGGCCGATTCCCGCTTGAAGCTGCTAATCTTTGCTGACGCGCATGGCGCCTCCTCCTTACGCTGCTCCAAGCCGACGATGTGCATATACTTTCTGGTGGTGGCCGTTTCTTCGCTTGTTGAAACATTCGAGTGGACGCAAATCTTAATTAACTCCGGCAAGCTAATTACAGGCACAGGGCAACGTACCTTGGTTACAGCGCGATGCGCACAACTGTTGTTGTTGTTTGCTCATGTAATTTCGCACGGCATCGGAATGATGGCGTCTCAAACTAGTGCCTTTGAAAAGATGAGCCGGAAAGTAATTAGCAGCGGCACATTAATTCGATTAATTTGTTAAAGTTTGCGTAAATTTGGTTTTTGCCTTACGTGTCAAAAGATGAAGCGGCAAATTTAATTCAGTCGGAACGAAATTCATTTTAAATTTTCTACTGCTGCATGCGGAAATTTTTATAATACGCGAATGTTACATTAAAACATGGGATTCAACGCCATTTTTCGACAAAAACCAACTGCTATAAAATGAACTTCATCAAAAACTAAAAACTATCACTTCATTGAAAAGAAAAAACATTTTGATGTTATAAAAATTTCCGAATATGATTCAGCAGGTAAATGAGAGTATGTTTCGAATACCTTAGGCCTTGCTGGGCCCTTGGCCGTTAGAAATCGAATCATTAAAGGCATGCCAAATTATTTAATTTTGCTCATTATTGAAGGTGAACTGCCACAAGTTTGAAATTCGATTGTAGAAAATTCCATTAATTTCGACAACTTCTTTCAAGAATAGAAAAAATCCTCTCGGTTTAGAAATTACTTTTTAAGCGATTGAAGCCAACATGCAAAAATCTTTGATCTGTGCAAATTTTTTGCGAATCCGTGCTCCCAATCTTTGAAATATTAATTAATTGTTTTCATTTACTGTAAGCCGCATCTTCCACGGCGTCGTCTAAATACTTTTCCGTATATCCTAAACTAGCAAAAAATTACGTAGCTCGAATTCGAAAAAAACTTTAAGCCGTACAAATTACCAGAAAACCATAAAATTTTATTTTTTGAAAATAGCAAACTCGTTTTAAACTCCACATCAACAAAATTTATTGCTGTAAATTATTCGTAATGACAACAAATATCTTAATATGCATATAATAAATAATTGGTTAGGTATAAGAATAATAAAAACATGAACTACTTAAATTATTTTACAGTAATCATTAAGGTGAAAAAGGAATATGCCATTTTACAAGTGGAAAAGAATGAGTCCACATCTATTGGAACCATGCCACCTGCACATGCTGTCATCACTTGCAGGGATAACTCCATAAAAAGGATGGCATTCTTCCGAAAGCCTTTTGGTTGCTCCAGCCAATTGCTGGAGAAGATGGCGTAGGGCAGTTCCTGAAATTCGGATACCACGAGACTGCCGTAATAGCAGAATGGAAAAAGTTCTCCGATTAGAGCGACAGATTCTATAGCAAAGTACAGATAGGTGTACATGTTGTCCGCGTACACAGCTATGTTCATAACGGTGACACCGATGTTGAAACCGCCGCAGATAAATTGCGCCAAGAGGGCCGTAGACACGGAGTTCTCAATGGTTTTGTAAGCTCTGCAAATTATTTAATATGAGCAAAGTGTTAGTGTTGTAAAGGACATGCAAACCTCATTAAATGCTTGTAGTCCTGTATGCATGCAATCAGTTGCTGATTATGCTGGGCCTTAGTTTTGCTGAGATCGTAGCCAAGCTTGCAAACACGCATCTTTAGTAAGTGTACATGTCCCGCCAGAAGGCATAGTGTCAATGCGGGATAAATATCATTGCACAAATTTTGGAGGAATACTATTAATACACCGAGGCATTGGTAACAGCCAGCGCAGATGAAATTTCGCGTGGAAGATTTCCAATCGAAGGGCAACCAACCAGGATACAGCAAATGTTTTTCTTTGGCCATTATGAAGGTCCCAATTCCTGCCACTACAACGCTAAAGTATACTACGGCAAATACATTCACAATAATATTTGCGTTTCTAAGCACCACTTTTCGAAAATAAACACATTCGTCTGTATCTTGTATACGTTTATCCAGCTCACGCAAAGTGACTTTAAGTTCTTTCATTTGCTTCACTTTGAGCCGGAAACATAGGAACTTGACACTGCAAGTAAAGATTGCTCCGTTGCCAGCGAGATTTTCGAATGTCTCCTGGCTTGACTTGCTGACAAAGAGTCCAATTATAAGGTGCGCAGGATAAGAAATCGTAAAGAAGACAGTCAAAAAGACATCAATGATGCCGTAGAAGTATTTGGAGCCATCCGTACCGAGGCCCAAGATTTGCCAGCAGATATCATGTACCCTGAACGAAGCGATACTGTTTATTGCTTGATCCGCTGCCATTCCAAGTTAACTGCTCAGAGGAGAAGATGTACACAAAATGATAGAATACTGCAAACTTACACCTTCCTTAATAGCTTTCAGCTCTGGGAAATTTGAAATGTGATATTTTAAAATGTAAGCACCCTTCATCGTGACCTTGGGAATTGCGAGTCCTTATAAATTATTGTAGTTTCACTCAACTCATCGGAGAAGATTTGCATATGTGCATTGCTTGAGCTAATTGGCACTATAGAATATTCGCTGGTATATAAATCATTAATTCATGTGTAATCTAGGGATGCCAAACCCGGCATTATCGAGATGAGTCACTACTAGTTCCGCAATTTTCGGAATTGATG
Organism: Neria commutata; assembly: GCA_963457695.1. Taxonomy (NCBI): domain Eukaryota; kingdom Metazoa; phylum Arthropoda; class Insecta; order Diptera; family Micropezidae; genus Neria; species Neria commutata. The sequence continues at coordinate 39,132,254 of OY735247.1, read as the reverse complement.
TCATAAATGCTTTAAAAGAATAAGGGCCCACACATATGAAGAAGAGAATTTGTAGAATTCTGACTTTAAATTTAAAAAACATAAAATTCAACGGCGTAGTTAGAAAATTTATAGCTGTAACATTCCATATATTTCTATACTAACTGTGGAGAATTTTTCACTGAATATAAACTAAAATTTTGAAAGTTAATGCATAATTATATTTTTTGCCAGATCCTTTATGTTCTTTTTACAGACTGAAACCAAAGACACTCAATCAACAGATTCTTCGGGCTACTCTTGCCTTCTAATAAATTACAACAGAATTGAAAATAGGAGTAAAACAGTACTCGACATTATATTTTAGGGTATAAATCCCGGGTTCACCGAGCAAAAATTCTAAAGCCAAGCAATTGTGATATCAGAAATATGCTAAAAATTTAAATCCCTAGGATTTTTTGCACCAAAATCGGAATCTATATAGACTGAGAAGCACATTCGAAAATGTTAAGTATATTCTTGCGAAAATGTTAAAGCTGCTTTCCTTTGGAGACTCGGATATTATGAAATTTATATCCCTGTTATTAGAGACCGAGTCTTTATACAGTAAGACAAGTGGCGCCCATCACTTCAACCCTCTTGTATGTGCTCTCCAATTATAGTTAATTCAGAAAACTTCACTTCGAACTTATAAACTTTCAGAAAATTTTCATATTTAATTGGCTTAACAAATTCCATTTGTGATTTTTCAATGTGATTTCTAATTATTCGAAACAATTAATTGTCTGAAAGAGAAACACTTCGCAAAAGTCTGCGAACAACAGGATAATTGCCCTTGTCCTGAAATAGCAATACGACTGCGCTGATGTGTGAAGGAAAAACAATTATAATTATTGTTGTTCTTGTATACTAAAAATCAGTTTTGTTTTATGCGGGAATATACTTACTGTTGTTGTCTTCTTTATGGCAGAAGTAAGAGCAAGAGAGTTTTCTATAAACTTTCACGTGATGACCTGCCTATAATAGTACAGCAACTCTTATAACATTCGTTTAGTGTCGAATGTTTCTTTACGACCAACATCTCTTGGGGACCCTGAGAGACCAAGTCTGCATAAGGGAATAAAGAATTTGGTGTCGATTTTTATAAACCCTCTTTATTTTCTTTGATACATGTAGGTAGATAACTTGTTTTAATAATAAATATGAAAATTATTTCATTGTAATAAAGACGGCGAATAAAGTATAAGCCATTTTGCAAGTGGTGAAAATGGTGTCCACATGTAGGTATTCGAACCATGCCGCCTGCAGAAGCTGTCATCACGCGCAGGGACAACTCCATAAAAATTATGGCATTCTTCCGAAATTCGACATGTTGCTCCAGCCAATTGCTGCAGAAGATGGCGTAGGGTAGTTCCTGAAATTCGGATACCACGAGACTGCCGTAATAACAAAACGGGAATAGCTCTCCGAGGTGGCCGAGCAATTGTAGACCGTGTGACAAATAAGAATACTTGTTGTCTACATAGAGCATCATGTTAATAACGGCAGCACCAATATTTATAGCAGCGCAGATGAACTGTGTTAAAATAACCATAGACACGATGTCCTCAATTGTCCTGTAAGCTCTGCAAGATATTCGAAATATTAAAAAAATTTATAATTTTGTACTAAACTAACCGACCCCATCAAATGCAGGTAGTCCTGTATGAACGCAATCAGTTCCTCACTATGCTGAGCCTTGGTTTTGCTGGCGTCGTGGCAGAGCTTGACTACACGCATCTTCAGCAGGTGAACATGTCCAGCCAGAAGGCACAACGTTAAAATCGGATAGATATCGTTCGACAAACCTAGGGCAATTACTACTAACACGCCGAAGCATTGGTAGCAGCCAGCGATGATGAAATAGCGCGTGGATCCTCTCCAATCGATGGGCAACCAACCCGGAAACAGCAGATATCTCTCCTCGGCCATTATAAAGGAACAAATAGATGCAGCCGAAGTGGCGGTGTATAGTATGGTGAATGTGTTTACAATAAAATATGCGTTTCGAAGCAAAACTCTTCGAAAGTAAATACATTCATCTGCCTCCTGAACACGTTTATCCAGGTCATGAAGAACGATGCTGAATTTCTTCATCTGTTGCACTTTTCGTCGGAAAAGGTAGAATTTGATAGAGCATGCGGATATTGCTCCACAGATCGCGATGCCTTCGAATGTCTCCTGCTTAGTTTCACTTAGAATGAGTCCAATGACCAGGTGCACAGGATAAGGAATCGTAAAGCACACAGTCAGGAACACATCAATGACGCCATGAACGCATTTAGAGCCATCCGTTCCGAGACCTAACAATAGCCAGCAGATATCATGTACTTTGAAAGGAGCGATGCTGTTAATTTCGTGTTCCTTTGCCATTCTTTCTGGTCGCCACTTCCACAGTAAACTGCTTAATTTGCTTAACCGCTTCCTGGTCGGAGATGTATGAATGGAATAATGGACACGAATATCTACTTAAACACTTTTTAATTACTTTAAACTTTGGAAAAGTTGTAACGTATCATTAACCAATGTATGTAGCCTGCATCGATTTTATTTTAACTGCGATGTCATATAATTAAGCTTCCCAAAATTGTCAAAAACTTGCTGATCTTTTGCTGGATATCACATACTTATGTACGTCGAACAATTAAATGACTTATTTTTTTTGGCTAAGTTGGGGGAATCTCTAAAAGGTACTTCAGTTCAGGTTGTCTATATTGATTAACTTTTGGACTCCTTTTCCTCTTCGCCCAATGACTTTTTACTCAGTGTAGCTGGATTGCTTGAATGGGGACTCTCAATATACGTACCTACTCTTTCACTGGCAAGAGCCGAGCATTGACTAACAATATTCAACAGCGTATTTTCTGCTGCGTGCACAGTCTGCTGTTATATAATTTTTCCGCTCTTATAATCCTCAAATAATAATCGAAACTGCCATGCTCAGTTACCAGCCATCTCGAATTTTTTCCGGTGTTGACCTATATCTCGTTTGAGATAGGTACCTAGAAAATTTTTCTGTCTGTCTGCTGAATTGCACGTTTTTGCAAATAGTCTAGTGTTCTGATATTGCTCTCACTCATTTGGTTAAACGCCATAACAGGGAAAAATTAAGTGGGAATAACTATATTATTCACTGATACGTGAACCCATATATCTTTGCGCAATATCCTTTGAACGGACTGACCCTTCTCACATCTTTTCGACGGATGAGAAAATAAAGAAAAGAACTTTGGAGCCATCGAAAAGAGAAGTGTTTTTACATCCCTTGTAAACTACATGGAAACCAAATAAAAGTTCAGGGACCCCAACAGTTTCTGAGTAAATAGCTTTGAAAGCACACCTACTTTGCTGTACTTTAAAAAGTCCAATCGGTGGAAAAGGAAAAGAAAGTACACAAAATTTCTTGGTGTTAATATTTTAAAGAAATTGCATTCAGTGAATTTAATTATTAATACAGAGTTTAATATCCTTATCCTTAAATCAAGAAAGTATTTATATATTCTTTCGATACATATAAATATAATAATTTCATTTAAAAAATCGAAACTTGTGGTGTGTGTAAATTATTTCATAGTAAACATGAGGGCGAAGAAAGAATATGCCATTTTGCAGGTGGTAAAAATGGTGTCCACGTGTATACGTACCATGCCGCCTGCATATGCTGTCATCACTTGCAGGGACAACTCCATAAAGATGATGACATTCTTCCGAAAGCCTTTTGGTTGATCCAACCAATTGCTAGAGAAGATGGCGTAGGGTAGTTCCTGAAATTCGTATACCACGAGGCTGCCGTAATAGCATGTCGGAAAAAGTTCTCCTAAGTACGCGAACATTTGAAGACCGTGGGACAAATAGGATTGAACGTTGTCTACATAGAGAATCATGTAAATAATGACCGCCCCAATATTTAAAGCACCGGAGATAAACTGAGTAAATATAACCATTGACACGACATCCTCAATTGTTTTGTAGGCTCTGCAAATTAAAAAAAATTTGTTTTAAATGTCTTGTTTTCTACTAACCGAACCGACCCCATTAAATTTCTGTAGTCCTGTATGCACGCAATCAGTTCCTTATTATGCTGGGCCTTGGTTTTGCTGGCGTCGTAGCCGAGCTTGGAAACCCGCATCTTTAGCAGGTGAACATGCCCGGCCAGAAGGCACAAAGTTAAAATTGGATATATATCATTAGACAAAGCTTGGATATACGCTACTAAGAAGCCGAAACATTGATAACAGCCAGCGTAAATAAAACTGCTAGTAGAACCTCTCCAATCGACCGGCAGCCAACCTGGAAACAGCAGATGCCTCTCCTCGCCCACTAAGAAAGTCAATATGGTTGTGGCTACAGTGGCAGTGTATAGCATGGCTAGCAGATTTACAATAAAATTTGCGTTTCGCAGCATAACCTTCCGAAAATAAGTACATTCGTCCTTGTCCTGAACACGTTTATCCAATTCGCGAAGAACAACCCGGAGTTTTCGCATTCCTTGCACTTTTTGTCGGTAAAAGAATACCTTGAGACTGCACGCACAAACTGCTCCGCATATCACGAGGCTTTCGAATATGTCCTGCTTTGTTTCGCTTATAACGAGTCCAATTACCAGGTGCACAGGAAAAGGAATCGTAAAGCACACAGTCAGGAAAACATCAATGATGCCGTGAAGGTATTTGGTGCCATCCGTTCCGAGGCCTAATAAAAGCCAGCAGATATCAAATAACTTGAAAGGAGCGATACTGTTAATTTCTTGTTCCGTTGCCATTGTTTCTGGTCGCTACTTCCGCAGTTAACTGGTCTGAACTGGCTTAACCGTTTTCTGATCAGAGATAAATCTATATACAAATGAATGGAACAACAGGAACAAATATCCACTTACACACTTTTTAATTACTTTCAGCTTTGGGAAATTTGTAACATGTCATTAAAAAATTTGTGTGTCCTCCAATTTGTGTGTTCTTTTGAAGCTGCAATGCCATATAATTTAGCTTCCCTAAAATTGTCAAAAACTATTTGACCCTGTGCCGTGTGCGGGATGTACATCGAGCAATTAATTGAAATTTTTGTTTGGTTGGGGAAATCTTTAAAAGATACAACAGTTCAGGTAGTCTTTATCTAATTAGACCGATTAACTTTTGGGGACCTTTTCATCTCCGCCAAATGTCTCGTTACTGGATAACCTGTAAGGTTCCCCTCTGACGCCGATGTCTACCGTAGACCTTAGACCTTAGAATATATGTACTTGAAAGATACTTGGCTAACCCTATCTTTTTAGTTGAATGGGGCCCCTCAATATGCGTAAAATTTCACCTGCAAGAGCCGGGTATTGCCTTACAATGTTCACCACCGTATTCTCTGCTCCATAAATAGTCCACTTTATAAAATTTTTCCGGTCTTATAACCTTTAAATAATAACCGATACTACCATGGTCAGTCGTAAGTGATACCAGTCATCTGAGATTTTTACGGTATTGACCTAAAACCTCTCGTCTGGGCTACGTACATATGTAGGTACCCGAAAAATTATTATGCCTGGCTGCAGGAGTGCACGTTTCCCACATACTCTGGTGTTTCGATATTGCTCCTAATTAATTTGCTTAGCGCCATAACTGGGAAGGTTAAGTCGGAATAAGTACATTGTTAACGTATACGTAACTGCATATATCTTTGGCGTAATATCCTTTGGAGCTACTGACCGTTCCCAATTTAACTCGTATGTGAACGCTATATTTTTGGCACCAGTTACCGTGACTATTGCAGTTGTTGTATAACTGACATAAACGGGAATAATATACAACCCCTAACTAATTTTCCCTTTCCATCTAAAAGATTTTTCGACGACTAAAAAATATATAAAAGAAAAAGATCGGGCAAATATGTGGGCTGTTACTTCAGTAGGTTATCTTGTGCTAAAATTAGAACGAGCACACTCAAGATAGTGCGAGAAAGCTAGGTCTAGGCCCACACGGGCTGTTGCGTCAATCAATTATTAATTATTTTTGTTATTTCACATGTGAACTACGTGGAAACCAAATAAAAGTCCAGGAGCCCCAATATTCTCTAAGTAAAAAGCTTTGAAGGACACCTATTTTGCTGTACTTTATAAAGTACAATCGGCGTGAAAGGAAAAGAAGGTGCAAAAAATGTATGGGTGAAAATCGTTTAAAGAAATTGCATTCAGTGAATTAAATCATTAATACAGAGTTTAATATCCTTAGCTCGTGAGGCCATAACTGAATCATGAAATGAAGAAAGTATTTATATTTTTTTTATACATATATGTAAATATTACAACTTTTTTTAAAATAGCGAAATTCATGGTGTTCGCAAATTATTTCATAGTGAACATGACAGCGAAGAGAGAATAGGCCATTTTGCACGTAATAAAAATGGTGTCCACGTGTATACGTACCATGCCGCCTGCATATGCTGTCATCACTTGCAGGGACAACTCCATAAAGATGATGACATTCTTCCGAAATTGCTTATGTTGTTCCAGCCAATTGCTGGAGAAGATGGCGTAGGGCAGTTCCTGAAATTCGTATACCACGAGGCTGCCGTAATAGCATGTCGGAAAAAGTTCTCCTAAATACGCGACAAGTCGTAGACCGTGGGACAAATAGGATTGAACGTTGTCTACGTAGAATATTGTGTAAATAACGACCGCACCAATATTTAAAGCGCCGCAGATAAATTGTGTAAAAATAGCCATTGATACGACATCCTCAATTGTTTTGTAAGCTCTGTAAAATTTTGAACTAATTAAAAATATGTCTTGTTTTGTACTAAACAAACAAACCAACCCCATCAAATGTTTGTAGTCCTGTATGCACGCAATCAGTTCTTTATTATGCTGGGCCTTGCTTTTGCTGTCGTCGTAGCCGAGCTTTGCTACACGCATCTTCAGTAGGTGTGCATGTCCCGCGAGTAGGCACAAAGTCAAGGCCGGATATATGTCGTTGGACACTTCTTGAACAAGCACTACTATTACGCCGATGCATTGGTAACAGGCAGCGAAAATATAACTGCTAGTAGAACCTCTCCAATCGACCGCTAGCCAACCTGGAAACAGTAGATTCCTCTCCTCGGTCATTAGGAAAGTCAATATGGTTGCTGCTACAGTGGCAATGTATAGTATGGTAAACACATTTACAACAAAGTATGCGTTTTGCAGCATAACCTTCCGAAAATAAGTACATTCGTCCCTGCCTTGGACGCGCTTATCGAGTTCCCGAAGAACAGCCTTGAATTTTTCCATCTGGTACACTTTTTGTCGGAAAAAGAATAACTTGAGACTGCATGCAAAAACTGCTCCGGAAATCGCGAGGCTTTCGAATGTCTCCTGCTTAGTTTCGCTTAGAACGAGTCCAATTACCAGGTGCACAGGAAAAGGAATAGTAAAGCACACAGTCAGGAAAACATCAATGATGCCGTGAAGGTATTTGGTGCCATCCGTTCTGAGGCCTAATAATAGCCAGCAGATATCAAATAACTTGAAAGGAGCGGTACTGTTAATTTCTTGTTCCGTGGCCATTCTTTCTGGTCGCTACTTCCGCAGTTAACTGGTCTGAACTGGCTTAACCGTTTCCTGCTCAGAGATAAATCTATACACAAATGAATGAAACAACGAAAATAAATATACACTTACACACTTTTTAATTACTTTAAGCTTTGGGAAATTTATAGGGTATCATTAACAAGTTTATGCTTCCTCTATCGACTTTGCCATATAATTTAGCTACCCCAATATCGTCAGAAAAGATTTAAATATGTCAGCAATTTTGGGCTGTTTTAATAGCACACACCCTGTTTCTTTGAAAGTTGGACAATGAGCCAATTAAGTAAAGGTTAGGACCAACTCTTAAATAATCATCACTTATTTATTACCTGCCAAGGATTGGCGCATTCGACACAGCTTTCCAACAACAACCTGAATAACTTTAAATGCTATGATATGAGGGAAGAGGACTTTCTTCTTACTGAACTAAATATAAGCGCGTAAGTAGCATGATTTTTTACATCTCAAGGCATTGGACTCCAAGAAAACATAAATCAAATCAGGTAGGATTTAATTAGTTAAAGATACTCGTTTATTATAGATACACCAGCAGTATCGCGCCGCTTTGCGGCGACTCCCCCACTTTTTCCTCCTAGCATTTAGCATTAAGGTGGAATTCTAAATGATGCTTATAATAAAATTATATAAAAAAAACTTTTTAAAAATAAGCTTTAATGTACTAAAAAGTAGAAAATAAGTTGTTTCCAAGTCACCTGTATCTTACTATCCCTAAAAGCTTGGGGCGCTCATGTGTTCAATATTTGTCAAACAGTTACCACAATATTTTATTTAAATAATTTTTTGCAAATAGATTCTAGTAATGAAAGATATTTTGAATATGGATATTGAGCGCACAAGCTTTTATTAATAGTAAGATACAGGTGACTTGGAAACAACTTATTTTCTACTTTTTAGTACATTAAAGCTTATTTTTAAAAAGTTTTTTTTTATATAATTTTATTTTCTACTTTTTAGTCTTCCATAAATTCAATTTTAGAGCTCTGAAATTTTTCGCAAGAAGAATTTTAAACTTGCAGAGCAGTACACAATATTTAGGGTATTCACAGTGTTTCCTATCGTCATATGTCATATCCTCAATTTAACAAATAATACGGCAGTGATCGACCCTAATATTCGTGGCATATTTGTGACGCGGTGAGTTGTTGCTATTTTGTCAGCAGGGCGCGGCAAGTAAGTTCCTATCGTTTTTCATTCATGTGTGGTGTACCTATAATTATAAACTGAAGCCCAAGTGTGTAGTTGCTTGAAAAGTGCCACGCCCCTTGTCCTACGCCCATAAAATTTTACCAGTGGGACGACACATCCAAGAGGCGACTGCATACGAAATTTCAATGCTGCACGACCTTTAGTTCCAAAGCTAATCGAGATCAAAAATTTGGTTTGTATGGGGGGTGCCACGCCCCCTTATCCAGTGCCCGCCTTATTTTCTCAGTAGAAGGATATGGATATGTAGTAAGTTCCTACCGCGTTTCATTGATGTGTGATCTGTAGTTCTAAAGTTATACACGAATCTGGAGTTGATAAAAAAGTGCCACGCCCCTTATCCTACGCCCATAAAATTTTACCAGTGGGACAACACATCCAAGAGGCGACTGCATACGAAATTTCAATGCTGCGCGACCTTTAGTTCCAAAGCAAATCGAGATCAAAAATTTTGTTTGTATGGGGGGTGCCACGCCCACTTGTCCACTGCCCGTCTTATTTTCCCAGTAGAAGGATATGGATATGTAGTAAGTTCCTACCAAATTTCATTGATGTGTGATGTGTAGTTTTAAAGTTATACACAAATCTAGAGTTGATAAAAAAAATGCCACGTCCCTTATCCTACGCCCATAAAATTTTACCAGTGGGACGACGCATCCAAGAGGCGACTGCATACGAAATTTCAATGCTGCACGACCTTTAGTTCCAAAGCTAATCGAGATCAAAAATTTTGTTTGTATGGGGGTGCCACTCCCCCTTATCCTACGCCCATAAACTTTTACCAGTGGGACGACACATCCAAGAGGCGACTGCATAAGAAATTTCAATGCTGCACGACCTTTAGTTCCAAAGCTAATCGAGATCAAAAATTTTGTTTGTATGGGGGTTGCCACGCCCCCTTATCCTACGCCCATAAAATTTTACCACTGGGACGACACATCCAAGAGGCGACTGCATACGAAATTTCAATGCTGCACGACCTTTAGCTCCAAAGCTAATCGAGATCAAAAATTTTGTTTGTATGGGGGTACCACGCCCCTTATCCAGAGCCCCCCTTATTTTCTCAGTAGAAGGATATGGATATGTAGTAAGTTCCTACCGAGTTTCATTGATGTGTGATGTGTAGTTCTAAAGTTATACACAAATCTGGAGTTTATAAAAAAGTGCCACGCCCCTTATCCTACGCCCATAAAATTTATTGATTCATGTATTGGGCTCTAGGTTAGGCATGTATGCAAAGTTTTAGATCTCTAAGTAGTCGGGAAGTGGGTGAAAAATTGATTACTAGATTTGACGACATACCGCTGACATACCGACAGAAAGTGAAGTTAATATAAAGCTTATAAAAATACAGAAAAAATTGCCACAAAATTTTATGTTTAAATTGAAAGAATCAGTGAAAATTGCATACGAATTTTTTTTCTAAGAATAATTTAATCCATGCCTTTTTCCGCCCCGTTTCTCTAAAGTTACAATTTCTCGAAGAATGGTGGAAATTTCACGGACAATTTTACACTCAACGGATTATCCTGAGTAATCAGATTTGCCGGGCTTTCAGTTCAAGCTTAGCTCAACGAATAATATTAGCTTTTCTTCTGGTCCACTTCTAAGTTCTCCGGCATATTCCATTATCGAATTTGTCTTCTCTTTGGTCTATCTGGTTTTTGCAACCCCAATCCCTACCATAAAGTAAAAACGAAAAATAAATGAAAATATGATCCCTCGATATTTAAATTTTATGCAAGTTACTAATATTTTGACTTCAATTAAAAACTTGCTTACATAATTGAACTTATTTTAATTTCAACCGAAATCTAACCGAGAACTGAAAATCGCCGGCCATTTATATTGCTTAATGTTCAGGAGTACGGCTACTATTCAGATCTACCAATGTGGCTATTTTTATTAGTTTTGTTTTTTACCTTTTTACCCCTGTAATCTTATATTTTTCGGAAACTTCTCTTTCGCTCGAAAAATTACTAAATAGTCCAATAACCGCGGCCATACGGCAAGAAGTTTTAACGGTAACCCACCAAAATGTAATACCTTTAATATGAAAGTGGAATGAAAGGCATTACTGTTGTTGTGCAGAGAACAGCACGAGAACATTTCAAGTCTGTGCTAACATTCTCTCTCACTCTCATCAAATGTTTCCCAAAACAATGCTGTGCAAAAACAATGTGCAAAAACAATGCTCCATTCAATGTAAACAAAGTAACGGTAACTGGGTCATAACATTGCGTGCGCAATTGCGTTTTATTTAATAGTATGATATGATGATATTATATATATTGATACGCAATTATTTCATTGTAATCATGACGGCGAAAAATGAATACGCCATTTTACAGGTGGCAAAGAACGAGTCCACATGTATGCGGAACATGCCGCCTGCATGTGCTGTAATCACACGCAAAGACAACTCCATAAATATGATGGCATTTTTCCGAAACCCTTTCGGTTGCTCCAGCCAATTGCTGGAGAAGATGGCGTAGGGCAGTTCCTGAAACTCGGATACCACGAGGCTGCCGTAATAGCAGAATGGAAAAAGTTCTCCAAAGAAGGCGACTAGTTGTAGGCTGTAATATAGATAGGTGTACATGTTGTCCACGTAGAGTACTAAGTAAATAACGGTCACACCAATGCTAATGCCGCCGCAAAGGAATTGTGTAAACAGCACCATTGACACGGTGCCCTCAATGGTTTTGTAAGCTCTGCAAGTTATTGATATGAGAAAAATTCAAGTTTAGTAAAGGACAAACAAACCCCATTAAATTTGCGTAGTCCTGTATGCAGGCAATCAGTTCCTCACTATGCTGAGCATTGCTTTTGCTGTCGTCGTGGCCGAGCTTTGCTACACGCATCCTCAGCAGGTGTGCATGTCCCGCGAGTAGACACAAAGTCAAGGTCGGATACATGTCGTTGGACAAATTTTGGGCAAGTTCAACTAATAAGCCCAGGCATTGGTAACAGCTAGCGAAGATGAAATTTCGCGTGGAAGCCTTCCAATCGAAGGGCAACCAACCGGGATACAGCAGACGTTTCTCCTCGGCCATTATAAAGGACCACATGGATGCAGCCACAGTGGCCGAGTATAGCACGGTAAATATGTTTACAATAAAATATGCGCTTCTAAGCATAACTTTTCGAAAATAAATACATTCATCTGCGTCCAGAACACGCTTATCCAATTCTCGCAGTATGCACTTTAGCTTCTTTATCTGCCGTACTTTTTGTCGAAAAATGAAGAACTTGATGCTGCATGCGAAAATTGCTCCGTTGATCACCAGATTTGCGAATGTGTCCTGCTTCGATTCGCTCAAAATGAGTCCAATGATCAGATGCGCAGGATAGGTAATTGTAATGGACACAGTCAGGAAAATATCAATGATGCCGTGAAAGTATTTGGTGCCATCCGTTCCGAGACCTAATAATAGCCAGCAGATATCATGTCCTTTGAACGGTGCGATGCTGTTAATTTCTTGCGCCGCTGCCATTCTTTCTGATTGTCGCGTCCGACGAGAACTGCTGTCGTGCTTGTACTAGTGTTTCCAAACCGGAGAGACATCTTTACATACTACATCTACGAGGGAATATTGCAAGCGATTTTTTGCTGTCGCATGTTTTAGTTTCCATTTCCATTCTGTCAGATTTGAGGCATATAATTAAGCAATTTGGACATGCTTTATCGATTATTTTTCGATGTCCTATAACTTTGCTTCACTCACATCGATACAATAATTTCTAAGTTTATTTTAGGAACAGTGTTGCCAATTCAATGGATTCTGTTATGGATTTTTGCATTGAAAATCTGCCGATTTGGCAGCAAATTCGACGAATTTTTTTACAAATAACTAATACATATATATATAGTGCATTTCAGGATATTAAGTATATAAAACTGATTGATTTCGGAATTTCATAATCCGAGCGGTATGGATGGAACTTCTACATACACAACTTTTATTTCTTCAACTTATCTATATTTATCGCTTACGATGGTTTGGCATTTGGAAAATAATATTTGTAATACTGACATATAAAATATATCGCAATTGCTTAGGAATTAATTTCTGTGTGGACAAAGCAATTTCTATTCCACCAAACTACTTGCGATTTTCCATAAATGAATTCAGGCAACACTGACGGCGGCAAAAATGAATTAATTAAGCAAACTTTTAAATGTTGTCAAACTTATTTTGTTAATTACAGACTTTCTTAATACTTAATTCAACAATTCAACAATCCAGACTATGCTTAGATTTGTCAATTAATTAATCTGTCAATTATGGATTTTTTGATTCACGCATACAATCAACAACTTCATCAAAACCATTTTACAAATGTGAGTTATCAAGCCAATTGTATTTTTACGAACGAAATCGTTGAATAAAATTTTATCTTATATATACTTTGTATGTTAATGGCAAATTTTTGCCCTTGCAACTCTATTCAAATAAGTTGACTTAAAATTTATTTTAACATTTTTATATGCACTTGCACAGTTTTCTTATTTATAAATCTGTAGACAAATGTTAATTATTTCATTGTTATCATAACTGCGAAAAACGAATAAGCTAGTTTGCAGGACGTAAAAAAGGAATCGATGTGTATTCGCAACACGCCGCCTGCATAAGCTGTCATCACATGCAAGGATAACTCCATAAATATAATGACAATCTTTCGAAAATCTCGTGTTTGCTCAAGCCAATTGCTGGTGAAGATAGCATAAGGTAGTTCCTGAAATTCAGAAACCACGAGGCTGCCGTAATAGCATGGCGGAAATATTTCTCCTAAGTAGGCAATCAGTTGTAGACTATAGTACAGAAGAGCGTACATGTTGTCCACATAGAGCATTATATAAATAACGGCCGCTCCAATATTTAAAGCACCACAGAGAAATTGCGTAAAGATCGCCCTTGACACGATGTCCTCAATTGTTTTGTAAGCTCTGGAAATTTAAACAAATTTAAAAAATATTTAGTTTTGTACTAAACAAACCAACCCCATCAAATGTTTGTAGTCCTGTATGCACGCAATCAATTCCTTATCGTGCTGGGTACTGGTTTTGCAGGAATCGTGACCGAGCTGGGCAACACGCATCTTTAGCAGGTGAACATGTCCGGCCAGAAGGCACAAAGTCAAGGTCGGATAAAGATCGTTCGACAGGTTTTGCGCAAGCACTACTAACACACCGAAACATTGGTAGCAGCCAGCGTAAACAAAATTGCGCGTGGAGCCTTTCCAATCGATCGGCAGCCAACCTGGAAACAGCAGACGCCTCTCCTCGGCCATTAGGAACGTCAATATGGCTGTGGCTGCCGTGGCAGTGTATAGCATGGTAAACACATTTACAATAAAATATGCGTTTCTCAGCATAACCTTTCGAAAATAAGCACATTCGTCCTTGCTCTGAACACGTTTATCCAGTTCGCGAAGAACATCCTTGAACTTTATCATTTGTTGGACTTTTTGTCGGAAAATAAAGAACTTCATACTGCTTGAAAAAATTGCTCCACTGATCACGAGATTTGCAAAGGTCTCCTGCTTTGTTTCGGTCAGAAAAAGTCCAATTACCAGGTGAGCCGGAAAAGGAATCGTAAAGCACACAGTCAGAAAGGCATCAATAATGCCATGAAGGTATTTAGTGCCATCTGTGCCAACACCTATCGATAGCCAGCAGATATCATGTACTTTGAAAGGAGCGATACTGTTTATTTCTTGTTCCGTTGCCATTCTTTCTAGTTGCCACTTTAACAGTAAACTGCTGCACTACTTTAACCGCTTCCTGCTCAGAGATTAATCTATGTATAGTCAAATGAATGGAATAATGCAAAAGAAAATCCAATTTAATTGCTTTGGGAAATTAGTAACGCATTATTAAATATTTTCTGTGCCCTCCATCGATTCTTTTGGAACTGCGATGCCATATAATTTAGTTTCCCCAAAATTTGTCGTAACCTATTTAACCTTGTGCGGAATATACGTTGTGTAATTAAGTGACATATTTGTTTGGCTTAGTTGGGGAAATTTTTAAAAGATACCATAGCTTAGGCTCTACAATATTCCGTATTCTTATCTAACCAGCAACCCCTTATTTGAACATATCGAGTGAGAACGAATACACTTTGGCTATCTCTTCATCTCCACCAAACGACTTGTAACTCAAATGTACCTGAATATATTTCATTGAATGGAGCCCCTCAATATACCTACTCTTCCTCTGGAGAGTGCCGGACATTGGCTTAGAATGTCTGCCGTATCCGAACGGGTTGAGAAGATTTTCATGGCAAAGAAAATTCTCGGAGAATTGCCAATTCATCGCGAGAAGAAACAATTTTAAGAACAAATTCTCTTTTTTGTTAGATGTTATGAGGCACCGGCTGAGATTTAAGCCCAGGCCACCCACCCGCATCAGCGATCAAGCCTTTGTCCACTGAGCCACAGCGAAGAACACATGCAACAGTAAAATAAATATTTCAATATACGTTTATGTAAATATTACAAAAAATTATTCTCTCACGCAACTTAGATAACTTTCGTTTTCCATCTAATGTAATTTTTCCACAACTGAGAAAAAACAGAAAAGATCTTTAAAGCTCTAATAGCTTCTGAGTAAAAGGCTTTGAAACAACACCTATTTTGTTGTTCTTTATTAAGTCCAATCGGTGGAAAGGGTAAAGAAGATGCAATAAATTCCTGGGTGAAAATCGTTTAAAGAAAGGCTTAGTATCGTTAGTCCGGATCCCGAGTGGCCATGTCTGAATCAAGAAATCACCACGGTATTTATATTTTTTTTATTAGAATTAAATTTAAATAGCGAAATTCGTGGTGTTCGCAAATTATTTCATAGTAAACATGAGGGCGAAAAAAGAATATGCCATTTTGCAGGTGCTAAAAATGGTATCCACATGTATGCGAACCATGCCGCCTGCATATGCTGTCATCACGCGCAGGGACAACTCCATAAAGATGATGACATTCTTTCGAAATTCGACATGTTGTTCCAACCAATTGCTGGAGAAGATGGCGTAGGGTAGTTCCTGAAATTCGTATACCACGAGACTACCGTAATAGCATGTCGGAAAAAGTTCTCCTAGGTACGCGACAAATTGTAGACCGTGGGACAAACAAGACTGAAAGTTGTCTACATAAAGTATTGTGTAAATAACGACCGCACCAATATTTAAAGCACTGAAGATAAACTGTGTAAAAAAAACCATTGACACGACATCCTCAATTGTTTTGTATGCTCTGAAAATTATTAAAGAAATTAAAAATATGTCTTGTTTTGTACTAAACAAACAAACCAACCCCATCAAATGTTTGTAGTCCTGTATGCAGGCAATCAATTCCTTATTGTGCTGGGTTCTGATTTTGCTATCATCGTAACCGAGCTTGGAAACTCGCATCTTTAGCAGGTGAACATGTCCGGCCAGAAGGCATAAAGTCAAGGTCGGATAAAGATCATTCGACAAATTTTGGACGAGCGCTACCATTAAACCGAAACATTGGTAACAGCCAGCAAAAATAAAACTGCTAGTAGAACCTCTCCAGTCGACCGCCAGCCAACCTGGAAACAGCAGATGCCTCTCCTCGCCCAGTAGGAAAGTCATTATGATTGTTGTTACAGTGGCAATGTATAGTATGGTAAACACATTTACAACAAAATATGCGTTTCGGAGCATAACCTTCCGAAAATAAGTACATTCGTCCCTGCTCTGGACGCGTTTATCGAGTTCCCGAAGAACAGCCTTGAATTTCTCCATCTGTTGCACTTTTTGTAGGAAAAAGAATAGCTTGAGACTGCACGCACATACACATCCGCATATCGCGAGGCCTTCGATTGTCTCCTGCTTAGTTTCGCTTAGAACGAGTCCAATTACCAGGTGCACAGGAAAAGGAATCGTAAAGCACACAGTCAGGAAAACATCAATGATGCCGTGAAGGTATTTGGTACCATCCGATCTGAGACCTAATAAAAGCCAGCAGACATTAAATAACTTGAAAGGAGCGGTACTGTTAATTTCTTGTTCCGTGGCCATTCTTTCTGGTCGCTACTTCCGCAGTAAAGTGGACTGAACTGGCTTAACCGTTTACTGCTCAGAGATAAATCTACACACAAATGAATGAAACAACGGAAATAATTATGCACTTACACACTTTTTAATTACTTTCAGCTTTGGAAAATTTGTTATCCTTAACAAATGTATGCCTCCTCCGTCGATACTTTTGGAACTGTGCTGCCATATAATTTAGCTTGCCCAAAATCTTCAGAAAGCATTTGAATATGTACAGGACATACAGAGGTCAGACTAATTAGCACTATACTGAAGTATATCCTTTGGATTGTAGAAAAATTGTTTCAGTGCTACAAGAAGACTCTGTCAGAATTGTTAAGAAGGTGCCTTGAGATTTTTATTGAGCTACTAATTTCACTATCACGCTTGGAGTGCATGCCCAGGATATTTCTGGAAACGTTTAAAAGAGTACGGTAGAAAGATCATATCTGCTTTTTTGTGCTCGTTCGACAGTCATTAGAACAGGACGAGCAGATACACCGCTGCCAACTCATCAAGAGTAGTGCACGACGTTAATTTCCTGGCGGCCAATCCAACTCCAACTCCATTTAATTGTGAGAGCACAGCAACGGATTTCCTGCTTTATAACTTGTAACAACATCTTTGTTGGTATTTCAGCTGCTGCTGCTGCTTTCCGTTATACTGCGATATTGTTGTTGTGCTTGTGACTTTTATTGACTTTAGAGTTGTTGTAGCCAAAAACTAAAATAACACGCTCGGCCCACAATCAGCGCAAAGTTACGTCTGCCAGCAAGTCACCAGTTAAGTTCGTTAATGTCCTGCGCCATGCAGGATACTGCGTGTAACAGTTAATGCCAAGGAAATACCTAATTATTTATGCAGATCACGTAATTGTAATTGTGGAGCGAGAGCTCAGCACTCCATTGGCCAAAAATCCAAGGACATGTTGAAAAGTTTTCAAGTTTTACAATTGACGGTCATTATTAAAGCTGTTAGGTTAAAGGTTTCAGGGCATTAAGCCAGTGAAGTTAGGAAAAAATCACATTTTCTAAAACATTGCACCATAAATAATAAAATCTTTAAAGTGAATCTAGCTTCATGGAAAAATTCATGTATGAGAAAGAGGCAATATCAAATCGCTTAACAAACATCTCTTGATGGAGAAGCGTTCTGTTTAAGCTGGCAAAGTATACTCTCGTAAAGTTGCGCGAGCAAGCATAGTTTTTTTTGTAGGGTATGAGTCTGATAGGTTCCGAACCAGCTACTCCGCTCATCAGGCACCAAATGACTGAAGGACAAGCTCACAATGGGCCTGTAGGTGCGACTACCTCGGAATTTTGCTTGGCTTTAATTTTTTAAATTACTCATTTAAACGAATGCTAATTAGTATTTAAGTTAACTGATGCTTCCTGACTTGTTTTAAATAAATTAAATTGCAATTTCAAGGAATTCATCGAGCTCGAACTGGAGCCTTTTGTCACTACGTTGACTATGCTATGAATGCACTCGAGCTATATAGAAAATTGACTGCCTCTTGTTTGTAATTAACAACTAATTATAGTTAGCATTTATAATTATTTCAAGATTTCGCACATTTAAGCATTTTGAGCGGAATTTGAGCTAAATCTCTTTCGTTGTTGTTCAAAGTTTGTGTAATTGCTGCGTCAAAATTAATGGGAATCGATTGCTGACTTGAATACACGTAATTGCAACAATAGCAATGCATGACAACAATAACAAATTGATGTGTATATTTGCACACTCACACACAGACATGCATTTACATTTCACACATGTATGTATGTACTATATCTGTGCAAATATTTGTGCATGCGACTTTTAGAAAGTTTGAATGAGCGAGTGGGAAATCTAATGCCAGTTTGTGGTTGTGGTCTCTTGCTCCGGTTACGGCTACGGCTGCTACAATTGTGATGGAATAATTGCGGCAGTAACAACAACAATCACGCACACACACACACACACGCACAGAATCAGCTTTCGGCATTCATTACAAAGAAATCTGTATATGTTGACAAACCGGTAAATGTGCAGTCAGGAAGGCAGGCCATCAAGTGCCACGGCCCATGACCGAAGAGCCGAAGAGATTAAATGAAATATTTATGCAATTTGCTACAACTCAAATTGGAATGTGCGATATTTACATAAATGAAATAATAAAGAGAAATGTTGCTCGTAATTGCATTTCATTTGGCATGCACACACACGCACACACACATGTCCTTGTGAGTATGTAAATATTGTTTAACATAAGTGTAGGCATGTCTAAATTCATTGAAAATTGTGCATCAACTTAATTGAAGATTTGACATTATGCTAGTAGTTAAACTATCTAACTAAAGCAACTATTTGATGTGCTTGCCAGGCAAGCAAATATTAATAGGATTTGCTTAAAGTTTGATTAATATTTTTTGTATTATATAATGTAAATACAATTTTTGAAGCGATTTTCACCTACAAGAGTTAGCCGAAAAATACGCTTGTCTGTTTGTTGGTTTATCTGGCTGAAACATTTTAAGCAGGCATGTTTTTATCACAAATTTTTACTATCTGTTATTTATTTGAAGACCGGCGCTTAGTTCAGACGATCTAGAGAGAGTTGCATAATAAATTATATATCATTTTAAATATTTCAAGGTATATTATTTGACAGACATGCTATAATTCTAAGAATGGGCTTTTATATACGGTTTAAGAATTGCACAATATTGAATGATACACCATATTGAATGTTTCGCCATGAATTTTCAGGCATAAGTTCTCAAAGATTGTTTGAAAATGTTCAAAAATAATAGAGTTTTTAATTTCGAAAGTTTTGTATTGATTTATTTCTTTTCGGGATAAGGCCTGCTGAATAGATTTGGAAAACTTTGGCCACAATATTAAGTAAATTTTTTTTTAAATTTAATTTAGCTATGTCATAGGGCACACCCGATAATCGGGAGTTATTACTAGTAATAATAAGTAGGTACACATGTTATGAGATGGTTATTTTGAGATATTTATTTTTGCGTTTTAGAATGACAGTGGCTTAGTTGATTTAATAGTTATTTGTATAGCCTTTTAGGACGGCTTAATCCTGGGAGCTTTATTTATTTTGATATTGAATTAGTTTTATTTTAGGACATGTTTTTTTATTCGCATTTATTTGAATGTTATTAATGTTCGAAAAATATAGGCCCTAAAATTCGTTATTTTAATTTAAGAAAAGAATATCGTCGAAAGAACATTGTTGAAATCCAAATCAATAGTGAAGAAATGAAGATTTAAAAATTAAATAATGATTCTTTGAAATTTCTTTAAAAGCTATAAAACAATTTAAATATAATATACAAATGGCTGTCCTTAATATTGATATGATATAAATAGTATCATTCGCATTCGGATGAACCACGAGCTCAATGAACTCTACGACGACCGACATTGACATAGTCAACCAGCGGCTTCACTAATTGGGTTATGTCGTATGTATGGACAAAGCAGTTACAATGTAGGTACTCGAGGTGGCAGTTAGAGAACGAAGACATCGTGGGAGGACGAGTCTCCGATGAAAAGAGCAAGTAGAAGAGACACTGAAGAAGGCGCGTGGGTAGCAGCTGCGCCTGAAGAGATGCCCTACGTCAGGTCGTAAGCTGGTTATACTTACTATTTAATTTACTTGTTACTTACCATTTAAGAAGAAGGAGAGGAAGAGTTAAATTTGTTTATTAAAAGCATTCGAGAAAAATAGTATATAATGTAATTACCATTTCAAAGATCACTGCTCAGCAAACCGGCAGCTGACATGTGTGCCATAAATTCCTGCTGTCATTGGTGACTCTCAAAGCATTTCATTGACATACGGCGGCCATTATCTGCGAAGCAATAAAGCAGCCCGCTAAATTACAGCGCATACACTTAGATATGTTAGTTAAACTTCAGATACTTCGTAAGGCTCATCTTTTGCAGAATAAACTTATGTGTATTGGTGTGTGCGGAAATTTTTCTATTTTCTGTTTTATTGAAAAAGTTTTGCAATTTTTCTTGTTACCTTATCGAACCTTATCGAAATGTGATCAAACTTTTGCTGCTGCTTTCTACAGAGCATACTTTCCGATAGCGCATTAAAAAAACGCCAAAATGTATGGCATGTATGTATGTATGTTTGAATGTATGTATGGTGTTTTTTCTGCCGACATATCGAATTCGCGCATAAGTTTTGTGATTTGAAGAATTTTTAATGCAGTTCTCACATGGCGCAACTCCAGCCGCACACATGCACAGGCTAGGGGGGTAGCAGGAATTGGCGGCACCGAAGGGGCCTAAACCCATATAAATCATGTGAATATGTACGCTTATAAGCGCGAGTATGTAAGAACTTTTCTGCGCTGTTTGTTTTTGTTGCTTCTTCTACAAAATAAACTTTTATGACAAAAGAAAAGTTTCGTGTCGTTTAGAATGTTTTTCTAAAAATGCACATAAATTGTCAATACATGCGCTTGGGTGAGTGTGTGTGTGTTGAATCGCTTGTTTGTACAGTGGGCGAGGCTTGAGGGTTAGCAAGCTGAAGCTTGTAGTGAGCTTGTAGTAAATTCAAGAAACAATTCCAATAACTTTTTACACGTGTTTTCGGTCAAAACTTTAGATTGTATGCGCGTGTATTGCTGGCGAATTGTGCATAAATTCGAATTGATTTACGAGCGTTTGCGGAATTGCTGATTTTCCACATGAAATACAAATGCAAGTATTTGTATACATATTTATCTTTTGCTTCTTTGACTTTTTTCTGCATTTTTATTTTCGACTTCGAGACTATGAAGCTTTGAAGAACTTTATGCAAGCAAACACGTCAGCTTTGCCATAGCAGCTTCAACAATATGCTTACTACTTTCTCTTTGAGATACGACACTTAAGACTTTTTCTAATAACTGGCGCAAAATTCCGTGTAACCAAGGCTAAGCCTTGCTTTCTCACATTCTTCAACTGTGGCCTACAGCTGCAAGGATCTTTTGGAATAAAGTACAATTGCGGCATGCCGAAAGCCTGCAAAAGAAAAATCAATTAAAATATGACAATTTGAGTATGCAACCAATCAAATCAAAGACAATTGCCATTGCTCAAAATCATTGTCGAGAGCGCATTTAGTGCGTATTTAGATTTTAGGAAACCAACATAAGATATTTCAAAATGTCGAATAAATCTTACTGGGTATGGCAAGATAATGATGAAATATGTTCATATGTCAAGTTATGATGAAGATTGAATTCGATTTTACACATGAAAAATGATACTCGTAGACAAAATGTTTAAAAATTGCTGCTTTCAGCAATCCAAGGGGTTGATAAGCTTCTGATTCGATTGTTGTTGAATTAGATACAATTTCAGAACACCGAGACTTGGAAATAAAATCCGTAATAAGCATTTGTTTTGTAGATTTCCTCGTATTGAGTCGGGCTATAAGTGTATTTCTTTCAAATTTTATATTCAAATTTCTTTGAAGCGTTTGAAAAGACAAGCAAATTTCAAATTGTGCTGCTTTAAGAGAAGTAAAGGGAAGCGATTTGAACCGCCTCTCAATGCTTTATATATATGTACTATTTAATAGCAGCTGATTAAGCGCTGTTTCGCTTTTAATTCTTGAATATTTTCAAGGCGCAACTCAATCTGCATTTCCAATTCACGCTCAAAGTTTGCAGGCGTAAATCGCTTTTAAATAGGCACCTCAAAAATCAGCAGTTTTTTAAGAGTTCCAACAGCGTTCATGACGCCTAGCCACCGCATAATTAATATATTAAACTGGACTTGGCTGCCGCTCGCGGAAAGTGTAAAGTGCTGGCAATGCAAAACTTCAACAATGAATTTCACGTCAAAAGCTAAAAGAAAAAAGACGATGAAATATGCAAAAGCAGCCGTAGAAGTTTGTTACGGCTATGGCGCAAGTGGCAGCCGTGGCGAGGGGCGAAAGGCGAAGGGCGGCGGCAAAAACCAACAGGATTAAGTGCAAAATTAATTACTGCGCTCTCTTGAACACAAAAATTTTGCGTATAATTTCTCATTGCTGCCGCCATTTGTTGCGTCCGCTTCCGCCGCTGCTGCCATTGCTGATGGGCTGCCGTTGTTGCTGGCCACGTTTCACCAAGCAGCAGTAGCTTGCCAGCTACACTTGTCTGTGCAGCTGCAGCTCTTGCGTTTCTTTTTTTGTTGCCTTTTTTTGGCTTATTCCGGCGCTGAAGTGCTGCCGTTTAGTGCCTTCTTTTTTTTGCTTAAATAGTTCAGCTTCCACGGCGAACTATCCACCATCTTGACAGATTGCGCACGCAAGAGTGTTGCAAATAGTTTTCATGCGCTTCTCAATAATTTACAAGGTGAGCTGCTGCTGCTCATGTCCTTGGCGCGAAAAGCCAAAGCTGCTAAGGATTATGCATTCGTCTGCATATTCCTCGTTGTCAGAGACAATTTCTGGCAGCTGAAATGTTATTGGAAAAATTGACAGAAACGTTGCATATTTCAAATCCTTTAAAGAAATCAATTCTTAAAAGTAATCACAGATAATTTATCAACTTGTAAGCCTGCTTGGTATCGAGACATAAGTGAACGCCAAAATATTTTCTTCATTAATAATAATTTTCCATTAGTTTATTCGGCTTCTGCGTCCAAGAGTAGACTGCTCTTGACCTTATTCATAAAACGCATTATTGGTTTGAAAATCTTTAAAAAAGCAGTCTAGTGCGAGTCGGGCTCGCGCACACAGGGTTCCGCATCAGAGAAGCTAACCCGAGAGGATATTGAGCATAAATATTAAATTCCTTTGGGATTGGGATTTTATGTCCCACCAAAAATGCTTTTTGGGACCATATGTCGCATGACAAAAGGACGATTTCAGGATTTCTAAGTATGCAGAATATAATTTTCAAGCTCGACCTTTCAGAATATCTATACATCAGAGTTGTGAAGAGTTAAATCAGATTTGATTTGAATCAGTGATTTTACCCTATTTGATTTAAAAACTGATTTTCAAATCAAGCATAGCCAATCGATTCATCTTTTTCTGATTCAAATCCCAATCGATTTGTGGCCTTTGATTTATAAATCAGCTCTCACAAATCAAAAGTGAAAATCTGATTTACCAATCACTTGATTTAAATCAACAAATTTCCAAATCTGATTTACCAATCTTGATTTGATTTCAAGTCAAGTCCTGAAATCAAGTGTGCAAATAGATGACAGAGCAGTATTAAAATGTATACTTCGAAATAGTACCAAAAATATCAAAGATAAATTCGTTCCTCAAAAATAAGAATAATTACTTGAAATCGTGAACAAATCATATGTAAATACAAACAACTTAAAGTAATACATTTATTTTATTGAAATGATAGTGAAATATGCAATTATTCGTTCATATTTCTTCACCGAAAATTGCAAGAAAAGTATTTATTTGGGAGAAAAAAAGCAACCCTGTTTCATATGACACTTCCATCAGTGATGTCAACGTCGTGAAATTCGTACCAGATTTTGTGCATTTTTAAAGCTGATACGTTTATGAAAATGCATTTATCGTCTGATATCTATTTTAGTGCCATTGTTTGTTTATTTTGAAGACACTATTATTAGTCCGTAACATTTTCGAAGCAGTTTGCCTTCTGTGAAATTAACCTGAGTGAATCGCATTACTTTTTAGAGGTTTGAAAGAAGTATAGGCATCACTGTCTCGCATCCATTGCTTAGCAACCGCACAGAAAAGGCAGACATTTGTGAAAAGTTTTATTTAACGCTATATATTTCTGTTTTAAGAGAAACAATTGTTAAAAGAAATAATTGTTTAAAATATCATATCGAGGGATTCTGTAAATCAATGTGCCTGTGGATTGTATATCAAAACCGTTTCCAGCAAATGGCATCCTTTTTTAACAAGCCGACACTCCGCCACTACACTCTTCAGCCACACAGTTTTGGTAAAACTTCGTTCCGCTCAATTTTTTGTGCACAACCTTGTACGATTACCAGCTAATCATATTCAGCGCAGATGAGTGCCTCAATGGACGTGAATAGTGTTCAGCATATCTATTTGTCCAATGAAAATTATAATTCGGAATTGGTCCGCGACTTAAAAAACCCAGCAAAAATAGTTTTACGAATATTTATGTATATTGCATTAAGACATGCTTTTGCTATTGGCCGTGTGTTGATTTACAGATGTTATTACTATTTTAAGCAAATAAACATACATATTGTATAAAATGTTAAAAAAATCCTCAATTCATTCAATAAAAAGGCTTTAGGAATTTTTACTTCTTCGAGAAGTTCACATAATGATATGTATATTGTTTGTATATTACTTTGTAGATGTTTAAAAAATAAAAGCCGCGGAAGATACATTGAATAACGACAGGAAAATAAAAATAAATTATAACAAATAAATAACCTCTTCGTTGTCGATTGTTGCTCATTCATGTGTGCATCAACCGTCAGCGAACCCTTGTAATCATATGCGCAAATATAATTTTTTCGTCTTTTACCTGGAAGGATTATTTTCCGCGCATACCGTAATTCGATATTTCGGTTATTTATGGTTTTAGAAAAAGAACAAAGTAATGTATTTATATACAGACACTCCTCGTATACATTCATATATTTTGAAATAAAAAAACATAAATTGTTGTTTTTTTCTTGCGCATACTATTTTGTAGCATCTTATACCTGCTACTCAAATCCACAACTTTCCTTCTAATACAGAAAAATGCAGCTCTGTGTAGCTCACTAATTGTGTTGATTTGGCCAAAATTGATTTGAATCAGCCCAGCGGCCAATCGATTGGTGCTTTTTGATTTCAAATCAAAATCAACTTTTTTGATTTTTGATTTGAATCAGACAAGGGCAAATCACTGATTTGAGATTTTTGATTCAAATCAATATGATTGGTGGTGTCTGATTTGAAAATCAGAAATTTCGAATCGATTGGTGGAGTTGATTTTTAAATCAAAAATTTAAATCAGTTGATTTGTAAATCGATTTTGATTTGAATCTTTTACAGGTCTGCTATACATATCTAGCAAAAGGGTATCGGCCTACGAAATAAAACTCCGTCCCGAAAGGCTTAAGTTTGACATTTTGGAATTTGATTTATGTTATCTAGTTATTATTTCTACCGCACCAGAACTACTCTCTTAAGTGCTAAAATTTCATTTAGCCTTGCTCGTCTCCTTGTGCAAAAATTGTTCGACATTTTGAGCTATATCTTCGAAACGAATTCACCTGATTTAAATGATTTCAATGACATAACGTTTTCGAAGACTCCATATATGTATACATATATGTATGTAAGAAGTAGAGCCCGACCGAACGCTCGGTCTCGGTCTCGGTTACCGAACGTTCGACCAAAAGGTTCGGGTCGGTCTCGGTTCGGTCTCGGCTACAAAAGGCCGAGTATTTGGCCGAACAGTTGAGGAACAAATTGTATAGTTTTAAACAAAATTAAAATCAGATGCTTAATGTAGGTATTTATACCTCAAAAGAATTGTTTTTTATAATAAAACTAGTTGTCCCGGCAAACGTTGTTCTGCCTAAAATAATTATTTTATTCCAAGATTTGTTTTGAAATGTATCTCAATTATGGTAGAAATTTGTTTAATAATATGTCAACTTTAGTATTATATGGTGTGAATTTGAGCCAAATCGGTCCATAAATAAGAATTTTCGAAAAAACGCCACCGTGGCAACACTTAGGAAGGTCTAACATGAAAAAAAACCATTCAGAGCACCTCACGAACATATGTTGTGAGTATAAGGTCGATCGCTTCTGTGGTTCAGCCGTGATGCTGCGACATACATACGCACAAACGTTTTTATATATTAAGATTAAGATGTATTTTTTCCTAAAAATTTATAAATTTTTTTTCATTAAAATTCTTCTTCTTTTTTTTGCATATGTATTCGAAAGGTTCGGTCTCGGCCAAAATTTCGGGTTCGGTCGGGCTCTAGTAAGAAGTAACGCTAAATTGACACGATTTACTTTTCCATCTTCGTGCACACAGATTTCAATCCTTTGCATTTGCTAAACTATGTGCTTTACGAATTGTGGCTCATCCCAGTGCTGCGCCAGTGGAAGGTCAACATTTGCACTATGAAATCAAATAAAATCTCAAACTCAAATCAATATTGAGTCTATTGAGTCACTATTGAGTGCTCGTATTGCCAATAGAAAGAGAGCGTACATCCTCGGATGAGTGGAGCTGCTACGAGCATACCTATTATCGCCATTGCTGGCTCTGGTATTTGCCAATGGCTTATTCGCTGCAATGATTTGCGCAATTGTTGTTAAAAATTGTGGCAATATTCGTGCTGCAGTTGGAAATTGGATACTGCCCGTGAAATGGAAAACAGCTCTGCTACAAAAGTACGCAGTGCCACATGATATATTGCCGATACATTATATGGAAGCGTATAAATTCCAACTTTTACATGGTATTCTTATAAAGACCACTTCGTATGCATACACATTGCAAAGCTTGCCTGCTCTGTATGGAAATATTTGCCATACAAATTGAAATCGCCTCTTTGGCCTTGACATGCTTCAACTTTTTGCCGCACAAATTGCACCAATTTCGAGCAATAAAAGAAATCTGTCTGTCTGCACTTTGGCTGAAACCAGAGTTCCATACAAATGGCTACATACAATCACGGTAAACTGCAGTTCAGCTTGGAATTCCGTGCGATTCGACCACGCAAAGGCCACTTTGCCATGCCAACATTCCATTCCGCATTCATGCTGCTTTTTTGTCCGGAAATCCGATGCCATTGTGTTTGCGTTGACATTGCGTGAGCGTGGCGTGGATGTGGGTGTGGGCGGGGTGTGGTGGGGTGCGGTGTGCCCTCAAAAGCGTTGAGTGGCTGTACTGGTGCCGTGGTTGGCACCTGTTTGCCCGTCGGATCACGTTGCCGTTGCGTTTGGCTTTTGGCGTTTGCTGCTTGTGTCGGTCAGACGTTCCGTTGTCTGCGGTGGCACTTAAAGTCGACACTCCCCCTCCCCCACCCAATACGAGCCTTTAAGGTGCAAAACAAATCAATTTTCTTTGTTTTTTTTGGCTTTGATATAACCGCTGTGTGTGTGTGTGTGTGATGCCATGGAGGCATGTTGTCTTACGACGATTATTGTATTTGTAAGCGGATTAAATAACGAAACGGTCGCGAGTTAATTTAAAAAAAATTGCTACAATGCGAAATCAAAATGTCAACTTATTCCAATTTGAAGTTTTTTTTGATATTTGTGAACATATATTTTAATGTGTGTGCGTGTATAAATCATTAGATAAATATATATTTTCCGGATCGTGCTGTTTGTTTGCATTCATGGCTGCGTGATTTATGGCTCTGGTATCTTAGGCATTGTGTAGAAAAAATTGAGAAAATCGGATATGAAACTAATTTGTATTAATTTGCTTAATTTGTGGCTATTCGATAGAGCAAATAATATACAGAAATGTGCTATCGGGATGTGGAGAATATTGTCAAAGGCGCTTTGAGTTTTGTAAAGAACTTCATTGAGGAAAATCGCTTAAACTACAGTTAGAAAGAGAATGGTAGTTAAAAAAAATTCAAAATCATTTGCTCGAAGAAAATTCTGTTTGCAGAAGCTTACTTAAGGGATTACTGGCACAATGCGTCTCAAGATGCTTTAGTGAAATAAGTATATATCATCCCAATAGGTTTCTTGCGTGGAACTAGAGGCCTATATATGCCAATTTCACTAAGGTATTTTCGGACGAATTGTGTGTGTTACAATCCACATTTTATGCGAGAGGATATTGAGCGTAAATATGAAATTCATTTGAAACAAGCTAATGTTCTATTTAATTTATTTTAAAAAATTACACAGATTGGGATTTTATGTGCCACGGAAAATGCTTTTTGGCACCATATGTCGCATGACAAAAGGACGATTTCAGGATTTCTAAGTATGCAGAATATAAGCTCGACCTTTCAGAATATCCATAAATTTCTGTCAAGAAAGTCTAGGTTTACAAAAAAAACTCCGTACCGAGAGGCCTAAATTTTACATTTTGGAATTTGATTTATGTTATCTAGTTATTATTTTTAGCACTTGTAATAAAGCTTAAAAAATTGTCATATTATGAAAAACTTTAATTTTACAAACGGGCGCCACAATATCAATTAAATTCAGCAAAGTGTAGCCAGCAAATACAAACAAAGTAGCTGATGAAATGTAGTAAATTTGAATATGTCGTAAAAATTCTGACGATTGTTTAAATTAAATTTGAGAATTTTATAGAACAAAATGTTAAGCGAGCAACATTTTATAGGGTTACAACAACGCATTGATACGCTACAGCGTGGCAGTCTTGCCGCTGTTGAAGTTTGAAAGAAAAGAAACACCAAACTTTTATGAGAGAGGAATAAAATATTTTTGGAAATTTGTGATTTGTTAAAATCTGATTTTTTCAGAAACCTAACTTCAATTGGAAACTCGCTTCCTTTCAGTTACACCAAGCTGTTGTTAGAGAAGACTCTAAGTATCTTGTGATTCAGCTGAGGCCAGTAGACTGTGTTTCGATACATGAGCTGATTGACTGAGAACTGACAACCTCTCCTTTACTAACTATATGCCATGAGCACGAGCGTAGGGTGTAAATGTGCTTCAACACCCACATTCGTCCTTAGCAAAATCTGGTTGTGCGTCTGAGTAGCAAAGGAAAAGGAAATGAAAACTGACAAAACGACAACAAAAACGAACTGAATTGCGGAGATTCGATAAAAATTATGTCTGTGGAAGTGGCATGCAGGCCATGCTTGTCAGCGCACACAACGTCCATGTCAGCAGGCATATCCTTGATATGCTCGCAAACGGATACGAACTCGGCATTTGTAGGTTTATGTACTTTCGAAGCGACTGCAGCTGCGCCTCCGATCGAAGCGCATAAACTGTCATCATTTATGGGTGGCAACGTTGAAAGGCTCTGCCTCACCTCAGCTCCCTGCCCGTGCTCATGCTCGCAGCGCATGGCAACGCATAGACGACACATTCAGCCCAGCCGTTCGCCGATGACAGGTTCAGAGGTTCAGAAGGCTGTGACGGCCTGGCACTTTGTTGCGCCAACGTTTTCTCAATTCAACTTCAGCGCCTCGATTGCAGTGCTGGGCGCTGCTGTTGCCACTGTCGCTGCATCCATAAAAGCAGCAGCTACCATATCCTTCGACGGACGGCATCGTTCGTTCGGCTACAATGGCCAAGGGATAATTGAGCTGCTGTTATTACAGTTGCCATTCGCTGGCGGACGGTCAGACGGCCGGACGGCCCGACGCTCGAGTTGCCCTTAATTTAGACGCATGGTGTTGATGAAGATATTTCAAGGAATAATTGTCGAATTTCACTTGTACCAGCTGCTCTTAATGAAATTAGTCTACTGCGTGCGACTGGGCATCGTTTTGTTTAGTGCCTCTTTGTATTGGCACTACAAATTGTAACAACATTTGTTGTTGTTGTTGTATTTGTATTTGGAAGAGCGTGCATTTTATGCAGCATACATTTGGCTTTCAACAAAGTCTGAAGATTTCAAAGATATTTTCCTCAAGCAATAATTCTATTGCGGAACATCTTTGTAATGAGAAACCAAACGAACAAATTATTTTCACTTAGTTTGATAGAAGTTTTAAAAAATTGATTCTTTTTTGATTTTTTATTATTATATTTTAAAGGACTAACTGAGCCTTAACAAAAGTCACTATTCACTTTTTCCCTATTTTTATATGATGGCGCTTTTAAAAAGTATATACTATATATAAGTGTATTCGAAATGTTTTTGCATTCTCGCCAGCTACCGCTAGAACACACCTACATACGTCTCAGTTCCAGCGCAACTGTGGCGCACCGGTAGCCAGTGAAATGCTTCGCTCTGCGGCGCTGATGCGTGGCAATTTCCTGCAAAATGATTCCCCTATAATTTCCATAATGCCGCGTGATTATTGCCAGAAATTACTATCAAATCATACACTAATTGGGCGCAAACACCGCAACATTCAGCGAAATTACTTCTGCTTCCGCTGCTTGTTGGGGGGGGACATGAAGTCAGAGCGTCTCCGCGTTATCCTCATGCCTTTAAATGGCTGCGCTCTAACGGTCTTCCGTTTTGGCGCGCTCCTCTCCTCTCCTCCCCGCTACACTCCTTGTCTTTGCCAATGTCCTTGTTTACAAAGAACGCAGTTGCGTGCCATATCGTCGTTCTACACTGTTCCGTTCGTTCGTCCGTCCACCCGTCCGTCCGGCAACTTCCCCCTC
Organism: Neria commutata; assembly: GCA_963457695.1. Lineage (NCBI taxonomy): Eukaryota > Metazoa > Arthropoda > Insecta > Diptera > Micropezidae > Neria > Neria commutata. The sequence continues at coordinate 39,101,125 of OY735247.1, read as the reverse complement.
ATTGTTGTACGTTTTGTAATTTTCTTTATCTAGTGGAAAACAAAGAAAATTCTCATATTTTGTTGATTTTTTTCGTTGTAATTTTTGAAAATTGTTTCTTGACAATTTCGCTGCGTGTTGCTTCTGCTTTGCTCTCCCCTCCCCCCCTCCCCTCCCTTACCCTACGCAAGCAGTTCGTTGTGCTGTGTTTCACATTTTGCTATGCCATTCGTACTACCGTGCATAAACACACATGCATGTGTGTGATTTGTGTTTGTGCGCGTGTAAAATTGTAATGTATGTAATTGTGTGAGTTAATCGAGTGTAATTGATTTTATTTTGATCTTTATTATTGCGTATTTTATATATTGTTGGATTTCGTTGCCGCAGACTGCGGAGGATTAGGCGCAAAAGTATGTGAACAGTGCGCATTTGTTGGTTGATTCATATGGAAACTTTGGCAGTGTTTTCTTTTTTTTTTAGCTTGAAAATTGTGCGTAGCAAAAAGTTGAATGAGTTGTGTTAGTGTCTGGAATTATACGTATTCAATTGAACGCACTAATTTGATGCCTATTATGGTTGCGTGTGGTAGCCTTGAGAGGGAGTAACTTTTCTGTAGTTGGGCAAGGTAGTCAAAGAATATAGCTGGGCATTAGGTCGATTTTTCAATATAATACTCACAACTAATTTTAGAGCAGTAAAGAGGTTTCCAAAAATGTTTCTATCACATGAAATCGTTTCGAAAAGCAGCTCATTTTATGTTATTAAAACAAAAAAGCTGCTCTTTTATATACAACTTTTTTTGATCTTATTGAACAAACATTGAGAAAAAAAATTACAAAATAACTCTTTCCGTAAAGATGAATGCCCTTTCGATTATTAAAAATATTTTAAATTTCAAACCCAAAAAGATAAAGTTTCTTGAAATCTATTTCTTACTCAAAAGTGAGCAATGAAGAGTTAAGTTGCGAAACTGGAGTGAAAGTCTTTTGCACAATGATTAGCCTACATATGTACATATTTTCAACTCGTTCAAATTTCATTAAAACAATTCGTTATCACTTTGAAAGCAGAGACGAAGACGAGGCGAGGAATCTGTTGAACGCCTTCTTTGCAAATGCCCACCGCTAGCGAGAACGCGCTTCCGATTACTGGCACATCACTTACTGAGCTGTCTGGCAGACTTAAAAAAAAGCCACAAAGTGACTCCCATACATGGGAAGTGCATAGGTGAAAACCTCGCGTGGTAACACAATGAGCCTGGCCTTTTGGCCAAAGTGATGTCCTTGAGACGACCACTTAACCCAGCTACCTACCTATCACTTTGAAAGGAACTGCTTATATGTATGTACATATGTATAGACCGACTGATGCACAACTTCTTTTTAAGAGAATTATAATTTATATTTTAAGTGCCATAATTTACACGTCTACTCGAAATAAGCCACAGGCATATGTTAGCAATAGGCAATAAAATATACATACATATGTATATACGGAGCTCATGTGAATGAATTAAGCATACAAATATACATATGTATGAAATATATGAATTATAAAATTTTCAACACAAATCATTTTTTTTTCTTTAAACTTTTTCTTGAAGTAGTAGTACAATATTTGCAAAGCATTCCAAAAATGCTTCGCTTGTTTCGTAACAAAAGTCATAAATTAAATTCGTATCCGGTTGCCTAGCGTTTGTGTGTGTATATGTTAGTGTGAGTGTGTCTGTGCAGAATTTCTTACTTTTACGACCTTTCACTGCTGCTGGTGGAATCCACCAGTGCTGCGCATAATTTAGTATCACTTGTAAATTCCTTGCCAGTTTTATGTCAGTTTCTATGATGTATCGCAGCGTAATTACGACGCCGAGGTGCGCTTCTCCGTGTTTTGCACTTTACAACTGCTGCTGTGGATGCTGCGCTGCTGCAATTAATGCTTTCCGGTGACACCTGAATTAAAATGTTTCTGTGTAAATTAACTTTCGCCAGCGATCTGCAACGAACTGTTTTAGTTCACTCTAACAAAAAGTGCTGAACTATTAAAGGCTGTTGAAAATTATGGCCCTGCCGAAACACTTTCACCTGTCAAGTAAAATAAGTTTAATCGGATTTTTAGTGGAAGGGGAATCAAGACTTGAAATTGTTGGTTAGTTAAAACAAAGCTCAGTTGTATGAGAAAAACAACCTTAAAATCTGTGGCCGAGTGCAAAGAAAGTGACACTAACAACAGACGTGCAACCCGTTCGGGTTGGCGAAGCGAAAACGGAACTAAAATATAATTCGGAAAAAGTCAACAAATGGAAATTTAATCAACATTGATAACGTCATGATAGAAAAATTGCAGAATTTAAAATGTCAACAGCAACTTTTTTTTCTAACATATTTTCTGGAATCAATATGACCATAACCTTAAATTGAACTTAATATTAAAGTTCTGTAAACGACTTATATATAAAGATCGTATTTGGAGTAGGGATCTAGTCTCCAAGCCAACGTGGCCTGAGAGGCTTGTTGTGGCAATTCTCCATCTAGTTTCAGGTTCTTTAGGATACGCAATTTCAAAAGTTATGAAGCAACGTTCTATATGATGTATGCGTAATATGATTCCTTTGTAGATATACACATACATATGTTTGTATATATGGATGTCTTCAAGCTAGTAAGAAAATGCGTGTTTCTTCGTTGAAGGTTCGATCCAAAAAGGAAGTCGAGATTCTCTTTGCTTTACAAAAATGTAATGAAGAAGATTACAAAACAAAGAATAAGAAGAAACATATAAGTAAACGAGAAACAGATGTTTATGCACACGGTTGCATTTTATGGTAAAAGTCCTCAATTAATGATTGTGGTGTCTCCACATATGTATGTATATTATCTCGGTAACGAAGTCTGTTCCCATCACGAATGAACACTTCTTCGATTTCGACAGCCTCTTTAAATTGGTTGAATGCTTTCAAGCGGCTAGCCATTTGAACCATTTCACTCATTTGAGAGCTATATACATTTTCATTGCCACATTCGGATTTGTACTCGTAAATTTCGTTCTAGTAAAGCTACCAATGAGCACGGCGCCGTCGGTTGCCCCCATTCAATAAAGCGTGCTTTAATTTGAGTATCGTAAATGGCGTTTTTGGTAGTAAAATGTAGGCGCAACAGCGTTGTTAACATTACAACAAGTGTTCCCAATCGGTGTGCCGCCAGCCGAAGTGCCGGACCGCGCGACCGTGCGCCTTTGGGCAGCAAATCAGATGTACGGGCTGGCGGCAGGTAATTTATGGCTGGCAGGTCGGCATGACGCTAATGTAGTATGACCCTCACCCGCCGCCTGCTGTGCAGCATGACCTTTCCAGTGCCTGCGGCGGCTGTAAATATACACGAAAAAGGTACAGCATATCAGCGCCTGGAGTGTTGTAAGCGAGTATTGTTTTCTTCTCCTTTGCTCTTTTTTCGTCTCCCCCACAGTTCAACTTTGGTGTGAGATTCTGCGAGAGCTACGTTTTTTTTTTTATAGAGAATCGTGTTTTTCTAAAATGCCGCCAAGAAGTGACAAATTTCCGAAACAAAACAAAAATAAGTCTGATTATGGGCTGGCTTATTGCAGGCAGCTGGAACGTCTGAAGAAAACTTTTGCTTGGTGTGTCCTTATAAGTGAGTGAGTCCAAAGAGTGCCGAAAGTTGAACGAGCTATAAAATAGTTTGGTGTGTCTTTTGCAGTCGACGTAAGACAATCGACGCAATCGACAGAAAGTCAAAGAAATGAACGAAGCTCATTCTGATAGCAAATGAAAAACCTCAAAAATTTTAAGGCTTCCATTACACTAAAGGGAAAAAACGAGAACTCTTTTGTTTTCAGAGGTGTGTATATAATATTATTTTTTTTTAGGTTTTAGGTTAGGAGGTTTAGTCAAGCGTGTGGCTCAGTGGACTTAGTCGCTGTCGCGGAGGACCTAGGTTCAACGCCCAGTCCAGTAACATCTTATTCAAAGAAAATTTGTTTTCAAATTGTTTCTTTGCGCGGCGCCACTTTTCGCGATGAATTGCCAATTCTCCAAGAGTATTCTTTGCCATGAAAAGCTTCTCAAACCCGTTCGGTTTCGGTAATGTAGGTCCCGTTAACTTGTGCAAAAATATACAAGCACACACAAATTAATGCGAGAAAGCTAGGTCTAAGCCCACACGGCCTGTTGTGCCAATCAATTATTAATTATTAGTCAAACGTGTGGGGTATCGTTAGAAACGGCTACGTTCACGGATTCCAAAAATATACATATATACATATAATATGACCATACCCTTCAAGGCAAGGCAAGCAGCTGCTGTTCACAGAAAATAATCAAAGCCAAGCGAAGAACCGACGGGCAAGTAGAAATTAAATTCAAACAATAAAGAGGGTAGTTCTGGTACGGAAGCCCGACTCCAACTTGACTGCTTATTATGGAAATAATATTTTCGCTTTATGCAATATGAACATATGTATGTATATTGGCCAATCGTAGCTACTGTATTTCATTGTTAAGAAATTATTGTATCACATTATAAAAAAGCTCGAATAAATGCAATTGTATAAGCCGATGCCTTCTCAACCCACTGCCGAATGAAAATTACAGCCGAATACTTTTGCAAACATGCCACAGAATTATGCGAAATGTTGGCGCTCATTAATGCGGATGCGTTGGCTATATATATATATATACATATGAACGCGTATAATGCACGATTTCGCTTTGTTTGAATTTCGCAGCTTTGCCAACTTTCCGGCGCTGATTGTGCACGGCGTTTTTGTGCGGCGTGATCAAAAACCGTGATTATTGAGTTGTTAATAAAGAGCTTCCGGAATTTCACGGTGTTTTGCAGGTTTTTTTTCTTTGCTTTTTTGTTGTTTTGTAGCATGTCAGGCAAAAGTTTCAGCGCAAATTACAATGTAGAAAACTCAATTATATAATTGAACAAAGACACACTGCTGCGTTATACACGCGCAGTTGTAAACGCCCACCCATGCTAGCCCGGCACGCTGCGACGCCCTCTGCCGGCATGGTTAGTCACTCACTCGCTCCTAGCTTCTCCAGCTTCAACTGGCAGCGATTCGGTAGCTAATGAAATTTGCTACCGCAAGGCAGCGAAATTTTACGCACGGTCGCCTCGCCGCCTCGCCTCGCACTGCTACTGTCACGCTGTACTACCCCATAACCCCCCTTCCCCTCTTTGCCAAAACATGCTTCAGTCATCCGCATCCGCAGCGGCTGTGGCGAAACAAAAGCTCGCTTTTTACCTTGTATTTAGCTGGAAGTTGCCAAATTTACGAGGTTTTTATTTAAACGAGTGGAAATTTGAGCGGCAGAATAAATTAAAGAGCGCGTACACTCATACATACATATATATAGTATGTATATATATATAGAAAGAAGCAGAGGGTTTCGTGGTTTTTGGTTGGGCACTTTATTATAACTTATTACTACCTGCTGCCTCGGCCGAGTTAAATAAAGTAAAACATTTGAGCTGCTCACTTACAGGAGTACGTTGCTCTGACCAAGGGTTTGTGTGTGTGTGTGTGTGTGTCGACTTACTTATGCACGTATTAGTGTATGCATGTACGTTCAACTTGTGGTTTATTAAAAATTCGAAAAACGTTTTATTAAATGTGCATGTTTCGCATAAATTGGCCGTATTGCAGACGTCGGTGCCTAGGCTGCTGGCCACTCAAGTGAGAACAGGCTTGGCGGGTGGACATTTCGCGCTGGCGAGCTTGTTATTTTTAGCTTAGCAATGTAATAAGGAATATGCAAAAGAGCAATATTTCCTATTTAGAAAATGTGCTGAAATGATGCACAACTTTCGAGCTATTTTGCTATTGACTTGAGAGTGGGGGGTGACACAAAACTTCGGAATGTGGCACTCCATTGGCTGGCCAGAGACTTTAAGTTCGAAATTCTTGTAAGACAATAAAAATGTTTAAAAATGCACATAAAAAGCGCGCACGTCATTAAAACGATTTTATTATTTCCTTAGAGATTTATTGCTGCTGCTGCTTGCTCAAAATTTTAGAGCTTGACTTACATTCCTTTTATCTAAACCACTTACTTATGTATTGTTACACTGAGCAAAAAAATGCGTGATAAAATTAATTAAAATTGAATAACATATAAAAATTTCATATTAAAAAAACATATTTTTGCCATAAAGAATTAAATTTCGATTGTATAGGAAATTGAATACACTCACATAAAGGAGCAGCAGCATGCGTTTGTATGTGTTAATTTCAATTATGTGCTTACCTATAAAAACGTTTGGCTCATACGCGAAGTGAAAAGGACATATGTATTTGTGTTGCTGTTTGTGCGAGAAAGAGAAGCAGAGTGCGAAATTTTAATGATTTCGTATTCATTTTGAACTTTGCATTTTTAATATTTACTTTACTAATTTGGTCTCAAAACAACTTTCCTACTTTTTTGATTTGAACGAAAGTTGTTTTCATTTAATTTCTCTACTTTTTTCCCGCAGTGCAAATTTGTTTTTCTACTCGACAAAGATATTTGCAAAAACAAACGCTTTTCTCTAAAAGATAGCTAAAACAAAGGCAACAACCGAAGTAAACAAATGCATAAAAAAGACTGTTTATGTTATTATGAAAAAAACTGCTCAGTGTTACTTGAAAATTTACCTCAGAACATTTGCTGAAACAAAAAAACATCGTAAAAATTTTACTTCTAAATGTTTCCTATTTCCTTTGCTTTGGTTGCTTGATTGCCAAATGCGAGCAGATAATTTTAATGACCAACAAAATAAGCCGTAAGTAGAGCAAATGAGAGCGGAAGCAGAAATGCAGAAGGACACCGGAAATGCTTTGAAAATGGCAGACATAATATCAAAATAGCTGACGGAATCGCTTCAGTTGTAAGCTATTGCACTTTTAAACTAGAGGAATCAAACTTAAAAATGCAACTTGTAAACCTTCTTCTAGTTAAAATACTTACTAAGACAGACGCTGCTACATACACATTCTTTTTCTGAAAAGCTTCAATTTTTTTGCTGTTTGTAGAGTTTCTAATTCGTTCATGAAAATTCGCTAAATGTGAACCACTTTTCAATCAAAGGCAAACCTTGCAAGCGTTCTTTTTTTGAAGCATTAAATATACGTCGACAAGGCATATCCTTTCTGCCTTGCTTGCTTGCTCCCCACTTCATTACGCCGCAGCGCGCACATTCTGATGTAATAATATTTTTAAGACCACTTGGCTTTATTGCTTCAGCGCTTTGCTTGAGTCTGCAGCTCCTGGAAATGCAAAGTGCTCTCGCCTGAATCAATATTTGCCTAATTTAATTTTGCGCCAATTCAATTTCACCGTCATTTATCAATTTCTAACATCTGTGCTGCTTTAAGCAGTTGCTATATTTTCCCGGCATTGCAAGAGATATTGTATTTTAGCAATTTTATTAGTTTGCCGCTTTTGAAAGAGTTTCTTCAATTTTTCAATATATTTGTACTGAAATGAACTAATAACAATAATGCTATCGAGTGCTTTGCTATATTTTTTACATTTGATAAAAAATTCGAGATAAATTGAATGCCTTTAGATGATATGAACAGTATTAGTGGCAATTTCAGCCGAGGCTTTTCGTCTTTCCACTGTGTAAGTTTTATTGTCGAGTTCTAGTGGAGACCTAGTGGAGACCTCGCTGCTCAAATTAGCTAACTTCCCAATGGATGTCAAGCAGCTACCCAGCAGACGCCATGAGGAGGCTGTGTGTCAACTTGGGAATGGAGTAACAAGCAGCGTTTCAGCTAACCCCAATTGGAAAACAATCTGAAACTCTGCACTTTCAAAACCCATGCTTGAAAGAATTGCCGATTGCTCGAAAATGTGACAAAAAACGAAAAAGTCGCAAATTTCCATGAAAAAACGACAAAATCAGGCTGAATATCTCGGAAACTATTGCAAATATCAAAAAGCTGATCAATCGAACCATCTAATTTTAATATTGTATAAAAAACAGGAATAATTCAAAATCGTCAAATGACTGAACATGAAATGAAAATACGCTTTCTTAGTTGTTGTTAGTGGAATATATTGAAAAATTTTGTGAGTAGTATGCTTTTTCGCTTTCAATAAAATATTCCAAACTTTTGAATTTTTTATTTATGTAAGTATTTGCTGCTATTTCTGAGTTAATTATATTTGGCAAATTTGAAAAAAGATTTTAAAAAACATTGATATATCGCAAATTTTGCCGCTTTTGAAAACAAGCGTCTGTTACCTGCTGCTCCTGAAAATTATGCACACAAATCATTTTGTCATTTCAGCAGCGAACTACAATGAATTGGCACTCACACTCACTCACACACACACACACATACCATACACTACAAATACAAAAGAGCATACTCTGTAATAAAGGCCAATAAAGATAATCTCTACGCGCTCGCTTACAAAACATTAAAAACTTAATTTATTTGCGCTCGCGCGTATAAATCCTGTTGGCGCCTTGTAACTACAAAATGCTTCGACTACATGTAGACATGAAATATCCAGCGATTTTATGCGGCCGCACAACGAACCTGCGCTCCGCTCCGCTCCTCCTCCGCTCCGCTCCTCCTCCGCTGCTGCTGTTCGGGCGTATGCGCGCTGTTAAAAATAAAACTGCGCTGCAAAAATTTATGATAAGCCTTAAATTTCGGAAAATGTGGCATGGCTTCTATTATGAGAAGTATCCGTGCGCATTTTGTAGCATGGCAATTCCAGTGGCATGTAGCTGAAAGGTCGTTAATTTCGAAAAGCTTCCGAGCTGGCAAACTGCAGCACGTAGTTTTACAATGCGAGCGATCGAGTGCGGCGTTTATGTGAATTTGCCTTAGCATTTGGCAATCGGCATACCCGATTATTATGGGCAAATTTTATTGCAAAACTTTCAACCATAATTAGTAGGTACCAATGCGGGGGAGTATGTGTCTGCATCATGGCTTTATGGTCACTGCGTTCATAACATGCGAAACAGCTAAACAAAGATGGATACAACAAAGATAGCTGTATCCCAAAAAGGTCACCTATGCTTGTCTAATGTATGGCAAAGTGTCAAGCTACTGTCGATATACGCTGAACAACAGATAAGCACATGCTTTAAAGCCAGTCATAGAAAGCTAGAGGCGCAGTTGTATTCCCAAAGAGAAGTGATAGATATATCAGCTATTCCTTAGGATAAGAGATGCCATATGAATGTCACCAAAACATTGTATAAAAATAAGTATCTAACATGCTGAACTTGTTTTCAAGGCAGTACTTCGATAGAAATCAGCTAAAGTTATACAAATTCTTACAAATCGAAATAGCTTTATGAGTCTTAAGTTGAAGAGATTTAGAATTTTAGTTTTTCTATACTCTATTTTACTAATATTTGATTGCTTTGATCTGTTAATTTTTTGGCCTCATTTTAGTCTATGATTTACACTTGACTTTCTTTGATTAGATTGAGTACTATTTTAATTTATTTGAACTTAGTTGATGTCGATTGATTTTAATTGAATTATATTGATTTGAATGGATTTGAATTGGTTTGAAATAATGTGAATTGATGTGAATTGGTTTGAAATAATGTGAATTGATTCGAATTTTTGTTTGAATTGACTTGAATTGATGTATATTGATTTGAATTGAACTGATTTGAATTGGTTTGAATTCATTTATATTGACTTGATTTGATTTCACTTGATTTGATTTCATTTGATTTCATTTGATTTGATTTGACTTGATTTGATTGATATGATTTGGTTGGGTTTGAATTAAATTTAAATAATTGATTTGAAATTTAACTGTATTGATTTGAGTTGATATAATTTTATTTTAGTTGATTTAACTTTCTCTAAAATTTAACTTGATTTGATTTGATTTATTTCAGTTTGATTTCACTGCTTTCAACTTCACTTGATTTGACTTGGCTTGGCTTGATATGACTTGATTACTGTTTATTTTTTACTTGTGTGAGAAATTCTGTATGGCAATAACTAATATACACTATGAAGCTGTAAGCACATAATTTGCTGTCAATCCCGCTAGGAACTACACACACAACAACAAAGCAGCCCAGTTCTCTCAAGTCCAAGCAACAGCGTGCCTCGAAAATCATTATGCCGCGCAGAAGGTAATATCATTAATGAATATGGCCGCTGTGTCAAGGAGGCTCCTTGAATTCGAACGATGGACCCGAGCACAGAGACACGTCAAACACAAACGCTGCGTAGCTGCTCGATGTGCTTGTCAAGATCAGCGGACAATGCTGCATTTGCGCAGATAGAGTAGCAAATGGCACTTGTAGTTGTTGGTCTGAGTAGTTTCATGTCGATGAGGGCTGGCGAATGGTCGATGGCGAATGGCGAATGGCGGTTGCTGCCGCTTTGTGGTAGAGTAATAACAACATTTTGTTGTAATGATGCACCATCAACATGAGCACCATGCGCACGACAATGAGTAGCAGATGGTAAGGTGGAGGGGGCAGGGTGGGTGTATTGGTGGGGTCATAGCAAACAGTCGCAGCGATATTGCCGCCCAGCGTAGCAGTGTTTGCTTTTATTGTCACTACGGGACAGAATATTGACAGCAGTGCTCAACCGCTCAACCGCACAGGAGCGCTCAGCTTCGGAGTGCTCGTGCAGCGACGAGAGATGCTCATTAATATTTCGTGTTTATTGTGCAATATTCAGCGTAATATGAAAGTAATATGAAGCATTTACCAAATGGCGCAGGCAGCTTACACGAACACCAATAACAACACAAACAACAACAACAACAACACGTGCCACTCCGCCAGCCGCAGATGCAAAGCCACAAATGTTCTTTCTGCGCCTCGTCTGGATACGAGCCGTCCCTTCTCTTCTGTTCTGTTCCGTGGCAACCGCCAACCAATGTTTGGCTATATAATGTGGCTGCTGCGTGTAGTTGTTGTTCTTGTAGTCGACACTAGAGCAAATATTTGCCTTAATCTGTCACTTGTCGGCGGTTATAAATACCCACTCAGCAGTTGGGCGAGGGCGACGCGGGGCAGGGCGGCACAGTGCCATCCATTCGCATTCGCAAGCATCGCACCCAAAGAAAAGGACGCTGGTTTTGATTATACGTGGCATTGTGTTGTTGTTGCTGTTGTTATTGTTGTTGTTGGTTACGTTGTTATATCCTGCGGGTATTTGTTTATTACGCTTTGTGGCGAAAGCTTTAAGGTGCTACGCGCAGGCTGTGCAAGTCATGTAATAACCGTTAATAATTGATGTGTCCTGTAAGGGAACTATATATATACATATGTATATGTATGTATGTGTAGAGACGAAAGGGTGCAGCTTTGTTTATCAGCAGACATAAGAGCTCATGTGTGGCACATAAAATCCTTTTATCTCAGCTGGCATTAAAAGATGGCAAGTTCGAATTGTGGCAATTCAAGGAGATATTATTGGTGAGCTGGAAATGTGAGCTGGAAATATTTAATGTAATCTTTTTATATAGCCAAATTTTTGCATAAGGTAGTGAGTTTCAGTAAGGAAAACGATTGTATAATATTTGAAAATGAAACCAATGACTCGTTGCAGAAAAAGTACCAACCTTCGATCTGAAACAGCAATACCCCGGTCCTTATTGAACTTAGGTATCATTAGATTTGATTCGATTATATAATTTCGCACAGAAATAGACTGTGGTTGTCTTTTTTATGGCAGAAGTAAGTGCAAGAGATTATTCTATAGATTATATTAGATGAGATAAGATTGCGTTTGGAGTACAGATTCAGTCTCCGAGTCACCGCGACCGAAAGTCTTATTAAGAGAGTTGTGCATGTATTTACATATTCTCAGGTATGCATAGCTTCAAAGCAGTTTTCTACGGGGAGCTGTCCACAATATTCTACAGTTGTGGATATATATATATCTGTGGTCAAAAGCAATAACGACTTAAGTCGACTTAAGACGAAATTGAGTTGACGTTACCACTGTATTCCTGACGTTGATGCGCATATTTTCTTCAAACCCCGGTATCTGTACCCATCTCAGAAACAAAGTTATTTAAAAAAAACACATGCACTTATGTTGATGTGCACACTGCATTTAAAATTTCGAATTGCATTTTCTCGAAACAGTTGTTTTCGACTTAAGTCGTTATTGCATATGACCACAGATATAATGGTTTGGTATTAAAGTCTGTCTTTCAGAGATCATTGTTAGGATATTAAAGCTCACTTAGATAGAAAAATAGAATCTGTTTTTTTTTCAAACTAAACATATTTTAACTAGATAATGTGCTAGCACTGCTTTCTTCAGTTCGGAATGATTTTCACAAGTTTCTTTCTAGCAAGTCAAGGTTAATTATGCAGATATAAAAATTGTATAGTTTTGGAACATTCTACCAGAATATTAAGGATCAGAGTGATGATCACATCACCTCATTCAAATTGGGATTGCCATTCAGAATCTGCCGATGTTCTTAAAATACCAAGCGATGGCAAGGATTCACAGCAATACAATTATAATAATTAAAACGCCTTACTTAAAAGCAGAATTTATTTAAACAAAACATTTTTTTTTTTGGTTTTGTTGAGAAGAATTGAATTCATAAGCATGCATTTTTTTGACAAGAACTTTGATTGCACTTAAGGAAATATAAAAATATGACATAATAGTGCTCATAATTCAGTGGAATTTCCATTTTCATTTTATTAAACTAAGCAATTTATAAAATTAATAATAACTGCTGCGCATTGTTAGCATTCAACATACATTTATCACGCCCAATTGACTCGAGAAGCGATTCATAGAAAACTTCAAAAATGAAATGTGAAGCATTAAAATAATGCGGCAATAACACTCTGCCAGCAGCTCCCCCGCTGTGTTGGACGAAGCCTTGGAGTGGTGAAATCAGTGAAAATCAAATAGGTTGAATGGTTTGCTATTTTTTGCTTAAGCAGCGACGCAAAAAAATAAGATGTAATTTATTGGAAACGAAGCGAGAGAATTGAAAGCAAAAGGGTTTTCCACTACACGCACAAGATACAAGTTACTCATTTGCATATTCGCATACATGCGAATAAAATAAGTGTGCATATTTTTGTGCGCGCAAAATATTTATTTATATGGCTCGGGCGGACGGACGTCAGCCTGGCGACGTATAGCCGGGCGCGGGGGTGTGCGGAGACAAAACACTTAAGCAAATGAAATGTGAAAATATTTCTAAGCAGCAAAGCGATCTCGGTATTCCGCAGTTTCATGGTCAGACATGAAAGTGCCAAATGTGCGTGTGTACTTGTGAGCACTCATCTTTGGCATTGTACTTGGACTTGACGCGCGGGCGTCGTGGCCAGAAAGCTTTGTGCTTTGTCAAATTATTCATGCAAATGTCATGCATTCTGAATTGAGTATGAGTATCTTTTTGTGCAGAAATGAGTAGTAGTAATATGGGGATTCCACGCCAGGAGCAATTTTGAGCAGTTTTTTCAGTACGGTGGAGCAAAAATGTGACGTCACCAGTGAAAATTTGTATGTGTGGAGCAAAAAAATACTAGAACAATTCCTCAATGACGTCATCATATTGTTTACATAATATGATGACGTCATCAGTGATAATGTAAACAATATGATGACGTCATCAGTGATAATGTAAACAATATGATAAAATTAGAATTTCGCAATTCGAATTTCACAATTAGATGTAATTTGAATAAATATATGTATGTATATATATATGTATGTATGTATGTATATGTGTGTATGTATATATGTATATGTGTATGTATATAGGTATATATGTATGTATGTATATGGGATCGAGAACCTAAGCGCGGGGGCAAGCGCGAGAGCGGCTCTAACGTTGACCATAACAATGTGTTTGTTGTGAAATAGAGCAGGAGCACAGCTAAGAATTAACAGCATGTTGATTCTTGCTAACCATCCATAGAGCGATAATGTGTGCTATATAACTACGGTGACCAACCGTACTATATTATATAGAACAGTACTCTATTTCAATCCGATGTCTATATGATATATTTTGTTATAAAAAACATGAAAATGTTCTCTATTTTAAAAGGTGTTCTATATTTGTTCTATATTTAATACAAAACGAATTATTATCGTATAAAAAATAAATATCAACCTTGAATTACGAGCATTATCGAATTAAGCATATCATTAAAGAATTAAACCAAAATGGATGCTTCTTCTTGAAACTCTTTCCTAGGACGAAGTAGAAAAAAGTTTGGTGCTTATTTGTGAAAATGATTTAGAGATTTAACTATTGATGGCAGCGAACTATTTGACGAAATAGCATACGTTAAAAAGTATGTGACTTTGGACAAGATCGAAATGTGGTTAGAAAGTCAGTCGACAGTCGAAGAAAGATGGGTAGAGATTTTTAATTATTTTGACAAAAAAAGTATACCTTATAAAAATTTTATAAAAATTGTGGAATTCAGTCTTTGCTTATCAGGGTCAAATGCTCCTACAGAAAGGGTTTTCTCTCTTATGAACAACATTTGGACTGCGGAAAAATCGCAAATGAATATTACCACAATTAAATCGATTTTAATTACAAAATGCAATTATGAACTTTCTTGCTTCGAATTTAAGGTGTACTTAGAGGAAAACCACAATTTGATAAAAAATGCATTCTACAAAAAAATATCAAAGCAATTAGAGCTAAAACGTCTTGTATGTTATATTATGAATTTATGTTATATAGGGTGATTGCCATTAAGGAAGCTGATCCTGTAGTTCCTTGATTCAAACCTGAAAAAAAGCTTGCCTTGATATAGGGTCCATTTTGAACCCATTACCCAGTACCACCCTGTATACAGTTTACTGGGTAAACTGTGTGTTTTTTTATTATAAATTTAAGTTATTTTACAACACGATCTCATATGTTTGAATAAAAAATACATTTTTAAAACGGACATTTGCCATTTTTCAAATTTTTAGAAAAAAGGTATTGGTGGGTGTGTTCTCTATTTTCATTAAAAAAATATGGTCACCGTAGTTATAGCTTATTCCAATCTTGAACTTTTATAAACAAATATTGTGAAAATGAAGAAAGAAATGAAGGATACAAATACAATCCTATATATTTCATATTTAAGCTTGCAACAGATAAAGTGTAAATTTGAAATATTTTAGCTGAAACTTGTCTCAGTCTTCTCCAAAGCATTGAATATACAAAATGAATAGTCAACATTTGCTATCTGGCACGCTATTCTTTCACATAATGCGTGCACCATATCAATCTACAAGAATTTATACTAACAATATTTTATTTAAATAAAATAACAAAAGATTGATAAAAAAAATGATTATTTATTCATTTCAGTATACTGATTTACAAATCTTATAGACTATAACAAACGGAAAAAGCTTAACCTAAAGCAATTAGCATTTACATCTTAATCTAGACATTGTTGTAAAAACTTATGGATACACAATTTGAACAACATCTAAATTATTTTTCAATTAATTTGATAATGTCCCCACGCTAATGTGTTAGCACCATCTTCCTGAATACATCTCTTATCATCTGAACAACTTAATATTAATTTTTTGAGCTCTTGTGTATACAATTGATGAACTCTTGATCTAAATATATACATATTACCATAGAATTGTTTCTTCCTCAACAAACAATCTTTATAATCTTCTATACTAAGGTTATTTAATAAAGCTTTTTTAACACCTTTTGCTTTTTTTACTTGTTTACAATTAATCGTATCAATAGAATACATTTTTGATCGAAGGCCGACGAATTCCCTCATTATATTTCCGTTGTTTTCATCCTTCATCATGCCGAGAACTTTTTTGTTTTTCAAAGGCATATTGAAGGCATTGTCACTTGAATATGCTGAAGTATCAAAATATAAATCAATATCATCTTTAATATCATTATAAAAATCTTCAGTTTTAATAGAGTAAATAAATGAATCTGTATCCATATAATTTAAAGATAAATTTTCATTAAATTTCGGGTTCATATAATTATAATGGAAATCATACATTTTTAATTTGGATAGTTCAAGTACCGTAAAACTCAAATATATTGGTTTATTATATAACGAATGAACTCTATTCAATTGGATTGCAACCATACTGATATCTCAAATTGCATTCATTATGGGCTGGTCCTCTATATTTTCCAGTTAAATGGCAATGATCAGCCACTCTATCATTACCCAGCTCTTTATTACAGATATGACATAATGTGCTTTCATGCTGTTTCATAATTTGCTCTGATGTGAGGAAATTCATTGGCTTTACTATAGCTAAATAATTATAATAAATGTCTTTTAAATCTCTAACTAAATACTCTACAAATTTTTTTTGTTGAATCTACACCTGAATATTGAACTAATTTACTTAAAGAACTATTAAAACATTTTATATAATAGCTAAAAGCAAAAGGTACATGCTTTTGAATACTCTTAACTTGTGTTGAGTTTTGAAAATTTTCACTTTGTAAAATATATTCAAAATCAGCATATACTACAACGGGTACATCTAACTTTCGCTCATGATTTTTATACCCTACACCTATGGTAATAGGGTATAATAACTTTGTGCGAAAATTGTAACGCATGAAAGGAGCCGTCCTAGGTATAGACATAAGTATATAGAAATGCTTAGAATCACTTTCTGTGTTGATTTCCGGTTGTCCGTCTGTCCGTCTGTCCGTCTTGCTGTCCGTTGGCGCAGGAGAGAAAGAAGGAGTTGTCCGATTTGGATCAAATTTGACACACAGTCGCAGTGAACCTTCCACTACTTCAAGGTCCGAGATTAGCCAAATCGGTTAAAGGACACGCCCACAATGGGTCTGTAAGTCCCACTACCCCGGAATATTTCCAGTTAAATCGCTTAAATTTGTGTAATTATTCATTAAAAGGAATGGTATTTGGTATTTAATGTAAGGTGTGGACCCTCTATGTCATACAAAAAAAAATGGGCGTGGTCCGCCCACTATATAGACGGTAAGCGGAAAATCCTTATAACTTCCATAACATATACACCAGTCTGTCCATATTTGGTCACTTCATTTCTGGTAAGAACACCTCTTAATTCTCCAAAAATGGGCGTGATCCGCCCACTCAGTTACTTGGTGTAGGGTATTACTCTGTCGGTGAAACCCGACTGATGCTTCCTTACTTGTTTTTAACCTAAAACTGTCTTCTTACCGCTTGGCATTTCACCAACAATTTCGTGGCAGCGAAGTTTATGTTTCTGCATGTTACTTTTGCATGTCCTTACAACTGCACCTAAAAAAGGCGCAATTATCAAATGATAAATTATGGTAATTAATTTTAATAATTGTACATATATTTTAATTAGTTTAATGTGCACACTAACTAACGTGCAAAAAGCGGCTAGAGTGCAAGTGTATGTGTTTTCGTTTTCATTTGATATCACGGCAAAATTAATTAGCATTTTCATATTTGCGATGCGCCGCGGTCGCTTGTCATGTGCGCTAATGAGCCGTTTATTCAATTATTTGCAAAAATTTCTTGGCCATAGCAAAAGTAAAAAATTTCAAAATTTCAAAATTAAATTAAGTTCTTTGCTTATGCTGTCACTTTTATATTTATGGCACTTTAATTAGTTCTGTCGTGTCTGTCCGTTGTAATATATGCCGGCTACGGCGTGTGGCATACAACTTTTTCCATTCAAGGCAATTTTGAATTTTTGGCAATTTTGACATGAAGGAAGCGCTTTTATTTATGCTAGTACAAAGCGCAAAAATTCCAAAAATAAAACTAATATCAATTAATTCTAAATATGGCGCTAATATCTGTGAAATTTATTTGCATGCTTCCAGAAATAGAAATCAAATTAAGTGCTGCCAAATCTTGCAGCAACATGCTGCTCTCTGACCAAACGCATGCCCTAACACACTTGCCTCAAGTCACCCACACGAAGGTTCACATGCATGGGAGACGACAGACCATCACGGCGGCTAACCCAGTCGGCGTTTTCGGTAGCAGCAAAATTTACTCAACAAACACATAAAATATAATTTTCCATTCAATTAATTTCTGGGTTGCTTGATTCGATTACCGAGAGCAGCGGCAGCCGGCCTAACCGCTGCTGACCAATGAGCTGCATGCAAAATGCGGGGCAACCGGTGGCAGAACGGGACATCGCCACAGATGCAGTCGATTGTATGACGTGATGTCGCACATTAACCCATCGACGCAGCGCTGTGTTAAGCAGGCATTGGGCCACCAAATGTAGCGGCTTGTCCTTCGAACAAGGGTCAAAGCTCAGCTGGCCGTGCGCGCCAGGCAAGGTCAGTCAGTGCGTGAGCGCATGGCTTGACGTTTGGCTGTGAGGCACTGATGCATGAGTTATATTGATTTCCGCTCAAATGGGCTTTAGTAAATATGTGTGAGTGTGTGTGTGTGTGTCTGTGTGCCAGTGCGCCGTCTACTTCATGTGCTCTGCATAATCAATGAAACCTCTATGCAAATACCAAATACATTTGCTCCTTTACGCGTCAACATTTGACCGCATTGATTGCCAACAGATATTGAGCAGCATTAAATTTTTGCTATCGATCCTTCATTATAACTGCAATTCGATAAAATTAATGCATATGCATATATACATTTTGAGATAGAGCGAAATAATGAGTAGCTATCGTAGGCTTTGAAGCCGTAGGGTAATGAACCCGCAATTAGATAATTAAAATTTAGAAGAGCGAAAAAAAGTTGCTGAAGATACTTATCATTTGCAAATCAAGAATATATATAATTATTGTCAACTTTCAATCATATTTAAACATAACAAGTATGGAAGCATCAGTCGGGTTTCACCGACAGAGTAATACCCTACACCAAGTAACTGAGTGGGCGGATCACGCCCATTTTTGGAGAATTAAGAGGTGTTCTTACCAGAAATGAAGTGACCAAATATGGACAGACTGGTGTATATGTTATGGAAGTTATAAGGATTTTCCGCTTACCGTCTATATAGTGGGCGGACCACGCCCATTTTTTTTTGTATGACATAGAGGGTCCACACCTTACATTAAATACCAAATACCATTCCTTTTAATGAATAATTACACAAATTTAAGCAATTTAACTGGAAATATTCCGGGGTAGTAGGACTTACAGACCCATTGTGGGCGTGTCCTTTAACCGATTTGGCTAATCTCGGAACTTGAAGTAGTGGAAGGTTCACTGCGACTGTGTGTCAAATTTGATCCAAATCGGACAACTCCTTCTTTCTCTCCTGCGCCAACGGACAGCAAGACGGACAGACGGACAGACGGACAACCGGAAATCAACACAGAAAGTGATTCTAAGCATTTCTATATACTTATGTCTATACCTAGGACGGCTCCTTTCATGCGTTACAATTTTCGCACAAAGTTATTATACCCTATTACCATAGGTGTAGGGTATAAAAATCATGAGCGAAAGTTAGATGTACCCGTTGTAGTATATGCTGATTTTGAATATATTTTACAAAGTGAAAATTTTCAAAACTCAACACAAGTTAAGAGTATTCAAAAGCATGTACCTTTTGCTTTTAGCTATTATATAAAATGTTTTAATAGTTCTTTAAGTAAATTAGTTCAATATTCAGGTGTAGATTCAACAAAAAAAATTTGTAGAGTATTTAGTTAGAGATTTAAAAGACATTTATTATAATTATTTAGCTATAGTAAAGCCAATGAATTTCCTCACATCAGAGCAAATTATGAAACAGCATGAAAGCACATTATGTCATATCTGTAATAAAGAGCTGGGTAATGATAGAGTGGCTGATCATTGCCATTTAACTGGAAAATATAGAGGACCAGCCCATAATGAATGCAATTTGAGATATCAGTATGGTTGCAATCCAATTGAATAGAGTTCATTCGTTATATAATAAACCAATATATTTGAGTTTTACGGTACTTGAACTATCCAAATTAAAAATGTATGATTTCCATTATAATTATATGAACCCGAAATTTAATGAAAATTTATCTTTAAATTATATGGATACAGATTCATTTATTTACTCTATTAAAACTGAAGATTTTTATAATGATATTAAAGATGATATTGATTTATATTTTGATACTTCAGCATATTCAAGTGACAATGCCTTCAATATGCCTTTGAAAAACAAAAAAGTTCTCGGCATGATGAAGGATGAAAACAACGGAAATATAATGAGGGAATTCGTCGGCCTTCGATCAAAAATGTATTCTATTGATACGATTAATTGTAAACAAGTAAAAAAAGCAAAAGGTGTTAAAAAAGCTTTATTAAATAACCTTAGTATAGAAGATTATAAAGATTGTTTGTTGAGGAAGAAACAATTCTATGGTAATATGTATATATTTAGATCAAGAGTTCATCAATTGTATACACAAGAGCTCAAAAAATTAATATTAAGTTGTTCAGATGATAAGAGATGTATTCAGGAAGATGGTGCTAACACATTAGCGTGGGGACATTATCAAATTAATTGAAAAATAATTTAGATGTTGTTCAAATTGTGTATCCATAAGTTTTTACAACAATGTCTAGATTAAGATGTAAATGCTAATTGCTTTAGGTTAAGCTTTTTCCGTTTGTTATAGTCTATAAGATTTGTAAATCAGTATACTGAAATGAATAAATAATCATTTTTTTTATCAATCTTTTGTTATTTTATTTAAATAAAATATTGTTAGTATAAATTCTTGTAGATTTATATGGTGCACGCATTAGTGAAAGAATAGCGTGCCAGATAGCAAATGTTGACTATTCATTTTGTATATTCAATGCTTTGGAGAAGACTGAGACAAGTTTCAGCTAAAATATTTCAAATTTACACTTTATCTGTTGCAAGCTTAAATATGAAATATATAGGATTGTATTTGTATCCTTCATTTCTTTCTTCATTTTCACAATATTTGTTTATAAAAGTTCAAGATTGGAATAAGCTATAACTACGGTGACCATATTTTTTTAATGAAAATAGAGAACACACCCACCAATACCTTTTTTCTAAAAATTTGAAAAATGGCAAATGTCCGTTTTAAAAATGTATTTTTTATTCAAACATATGAGATCGTGTTGTAAAATAACTTAAATTTATAATAAAAAAACACACAGTTTACCCAGTAAACTGTATACAGGGTGGTACTGGGTAATGGGTTCAAAATGGACCCTATATCAAGGCAAGCTTTTTTTCAGGTTTGAATCAAGGAACTACAGGATCAGCATCCTTAATGGCAATCACCCTATATAACATAAATTCATAATATAACATACAAGACGTTTTAGCTCTAATTGCTTTGATATTTTTTTGTAGAATGCATTTTTTATCAAATTGTGGTTTTCCTCTAAGTACACCTTAAATTCGAAGCAAGAAAGTTCATAATTGCATTTTGTAATTAAAATCGATTTAATTGTGGTAATATTCATTTGCGATTTTTCCGCAGTCCAAATGTTGTTCATAAGAGAGAAAACCCTTTCTGTAGGAGCATTTGACCCTGATAAGCAAAGACTGAATTCCACAATTTTTATAAAATTTTTATAAGGTATACTTTTTTTGTCAAAATAATTAAAAATCTCTACCCATCTTTCTTCGACTGTCGACTGACTTTCTAACCACATTTCGATCTTGTCCAAAGTCACATACTTTTTAACGTATGCTATTTCGTCAAATAGTTCGCTGCCATCAATAGTTAAATCTCTAAATCATTTTCACAAATAAGCACCAAACTTTTTTCTACTTCGTCCTAGGAAAGAGTTTCAAGAAGAAGCATCCATTTTGGTTTAATTCTTTAATGATATGCTTAATTCGATAATGCTCGTAATTCAAGGTTGATATTTATTTTTTATACGATAATAATTCGTTTTGTATTAAATATAGAACAAATATAGAACACCTTTTAAAATAGAGAACATTTTCATGTTTTTTATAACAAAATATATCATATAGACATCGGATTGAAATAGAGTACTGTTCTATATAATATAGTACGGTTGGTCACCGTAGTTATATAGCACACATTATCGCTCTATGGATGGTTAGCAAGAATCAACATGCTGTTAATTCTTAGCTGTGCTCCTGCTCTATTTCACAACAAACACATTGTTATGGTCAACGTTAGAGCCGCTCTCGCGCTTGCCCCCGCGCTTAGGTTCTCGATCCCATATACATACATACATATATACCTATATACATACACATATACATATATACATACACACATATACATACATACATACATATATATATACATACATATATTTATTCAAATTACATCTAATTGTGAAATTCGAATTGCGAAATTCTAATTTTATCATATTGTTTACATTATCACTGATGACGTCATCATATTGTTTACATTATCACTGATGACGTCATCATATTATGTAAACAATATGATGACGTCATTGAGGAATTGTTCTAGTATTTTTTTGCTCCACACATACAAATTTTCACTGGTGACGTCACATTTTTGCTCCACCGTACTGAAAAAACTGCTCAAAATTGCTCCTGGCGTGGAATCCCCATATTACTACTACTGAAATGCTTTCAGCTTTTATCTGGCGGCATTAAAAGTTGTTTTCTTCTTTTTTCGAAAATACCATAAATATTAGCTATTTTTGTATCGTTGTTGCCATAAAAGTTATTAAAATTAAGAATTATATAGCTAAGGAGGGCGCAAATGAAAGCAAAGTTATCAAGAAAACTGAAAATTCATAATAGAAAAGTGCGCTTTTAAGTGGCATTGCTTTGATAAAAAATGAAAAAGCTCAAATTTGTTGATAGCCAGTAGGATTTTTTTATATAACTTTTTTATAAACACAGTAGGGACTCTTCGACTATGCCAAAATATGCAGTGCAATGAAAGGAATACGCTGCCACTTAAAAGCCAATTCTTGCTTAAGTTAACTTAAGCGGTTATTGAAATTGAACACAGCTTTAATGCTTTCACTTAAATCTGAGGCGTAAGCACTTTCTAAAGATCGAATTCGAACAAATTGAAAATTTGCTGAAGTCACTGAAATATTCCATTTCCGTTTCTCTGATTTCAATTTCGGTTTAAAGATTTTTGGGCCAGAAGTCGCACGAGTTAAGTCAACGTCGAAGAATTCAGCATTTAAGCCATGTTCTCTTATAAAATTTTCTATAAAATCGCGCCATTAGTTAGATTCTGCTGTTATACGGCCAGCGATTCATCTGTCGAGTCAAACACTCACGCAATTGCCTCAACTGTTGCCCCAAAGAGCGTCAATGGCCGCGCGTAGTTGCGTTGTTGCCAGGCGGCCAATTGGCCAATACTCGTGCTGCCGCGCATAAAATACAGCGATAAAAGCGGAAATGCGCAGGCAAATGAAGCGGAAATGATTTCAAGTGGCGCTCGTTGTGCATAAAATGCTCGAGTGTGTGAGTGTGCAAGTGTGGCAGTGTGGCGAAGTGCACAATGCCACTTGTAGTACACGGACACCTGCCATGAGAGCAGCAGCGTCAGCAGCAGCGTGGCGAATTTCACAGTGGGCATGGCCTCTCTGCATTCCGCAACTGCTGAAGTGGCATTTCGCAAAGGCTTACCTTTTTGGGCAAATGCGTGTGCATGTGTGAGTGCATCAAGCAAAATTGCCAGCCGCGCACGAATCTGTGCAAACAAAGAATATTTTTATTTAAAATGTTTGCTGTAAAACAACAAAGTTTTTTATATTGCATGCAAATGATTTCAAATTGAGAGCATAATTATAAAATAAGAATAATTCATCAAGGCGACTTGTTCCACGCAACCTTGTCAGTTTTCAATATGTTCGTTTGCAAGCAGCCCCCCCCCCCCCCCTCCCCCCACCCCCTTCCGCACTGCCTACCATGAAAGAGACAACAGAACAATTTCAATAATTTACATTATCTAGCGGCAAACACGCGCAGTCGCAATTTATTGGCAATTGCAGAAATTAATTGTTGCCCTTCAATCGCGGTAGAGACGGCAGCGCTTATCTGTTTCAGTTCCCAGACACAGGCGAGGAATTCAGGCTGCCAACAGCTACACACACATGCACATAAAGCCTTCACACAGACAAGCCATCATTGCATATTAAATACAATGCTGCATTTTTTAAATTGCTGTATTTTTACACATTAAAATGTTTACTTCCTGTGATTAATTGATAAAATGGCTGTCATCGTCGGCAATAATTTTTACAACATTCATTAAAAGGAAGAAATTATATTTACAAGCAACAAACAGTTCTCTTATAGTACACTACAAAATTGTTTCCATAGTTAGGTTTTCTTTAAATCTGAGGCTAGTTCAAAGGCCCTTAAAAGGCGCATACATATTTCAATTTTATTTATTATTTTATTTTGCTATCAAAAAAATTTTATAGTTCACCTTTATTAAAATGTAAATATGTGAAATGTTTTTTGGCTTAAGGTTAGCTTTTAGCGCTGGCCAATTTGAGTTGCTTTCCTTGTTCGATTACTCACTGTCATACAATTTTCAAGCAGCGACACTTCAAGCACGCCCACTCTGGAAATATTTTCAAATCCTCCCCTAACAGACGACTGCAAGCTGAAAGTAAATAGAAAAGCCGAAGGCGCTCTCTTTTTTTTTAGATTTTATTTATTGAATTATTGATGAAATTTTCGCAATCATTAGCGAGCATAATGAATGGAATTGGAAAAACCAGCCTGCTGATGACTTTGACGAGGATATGCATGATGTTGCTGGTGACATTAATAATGACAGCAACATCAGCAATAATAATGATAACGACCACAACAAAAACAACGCAACTAAATTATAAATTAAATGTTGTGTCAAATTGTGGATAGCAAAATGAATGACAGCGGAGCTCTTCTATTCCAACTGTTGCTTGCAGCTTACACTAATTGAAATGAAAACAATGTCGACGCAGCAAGACGCGCTGGCACGAGTTGTCGCTTAGGAAAAGCTTACATACATACATACATATACACATTCTCATTAGCCTTGCATGTCATTAATCAAAAATGCAAAAAAAATTTATTTCGCTATGGAGCGCGTGATTCGTTTTCCATCATTAACACATTTTGAGAATTTGAAGTGATGAGAAGTGATTTTTGATGCTTGTCACCAGGTTCTGGTGGCAGCACAGCCAACAGACTAGACGAGCAGGGGGCAGGGTAATTGATGATGTGATGTGAGTTGACAGCGAAATATTTGTGACATTATCTTTTCCATAATGCAAATCGTTGGAAGGGTGGCTGATCATGTTTGCTTCGATTTATTTGGAGAAGCGAAGGCTGATTTTTTGGTTATGTGCTTTTTGAGCATTCTTTAAATTTTGGTTTGAAGTTCTGAAGCTGAAAAGGTCTGCCATGGAATGATGATCAAGTAGAGCAGGCACTGGCAATGTTTTCAACTGGAATGCATGTGGAGAAGCCCTACTTCAGGTCGTAATCTGCTAACGGGCTGCTATTGACTAATTAAGAAGAAAAAGAAGAAGTTGAAGATGTTTTTTGCTCTAAGTAGTGGAAATTCATTAAAAAAGAGTGTGCAGAATCATGTGAAATATCGATGAAAGATATATTTGGGTCGACTGAAAACTTTCAATAAAAAAATTCAAGCTTTAGCTTAAGAAATTTCATCGATTTCGAGCATAATATTCGCTGTTGTATGATTCTACTTTTCTTGTACTTACTTTTCTTTCGCCGGCTGACGAATATTTTATGTATAAAATTACAGAAATGTAAAATTCAAAAGTAGAAAATTTCAGACAGAAAAAATTTCTGAAATCCACAAACTATATTCTTTTGTTGGAAAATGACAACTTTGTTTTGGAAATTTGTTAAAAGAAATTTTGCATTAATACATTTTGAAGTGCTGAAAATATATTTCAACCTTCATATCAGCCGATGTCTTTAAATTATATTGTAAAGTAAACATTTTCTGAAAAGAGCTAATTTACGATGAAATGGCCTGTTGTAAAATAAAGCAACAAACTACATACATTTCGCCAGCTAAAGCCACTCCAATTTGCTGTCAAATTGATTTCGTCGTAAAATTCGTCACATCAATAAAGCATAATCCCAATTAATTCGCTTCAAATGCTGAAATAAAACTTTATTATTTGCACTTAATAAACATTGATTAATGCAAGAGCTCTCTTACACTTGCTCTCGCTGCTAAATGAAATTTTTAAAAGTACATATTAATGACTTCGAGAGCAGCGAAAGAGGCTAACAAGCAGCACTGGCCGGCAGCCTGGTAGCCTGAACGAGAGGTAATTAGAGTAACCAGGCAATAAATAAATATTACACAACAATATGCTCGGCATCGCAGCGGAGCGGAGCGGCCGAAGCAAGTGAAAAAGCTTTCAAGATGTGCTGAATAATTTATTTCATCAGAGCCAACTCGCACTCACAGCCACTCGGCAGCTCATGTCCAGCTTCAGCTCATGTCTAGTCCGTACATGGCGATGACATAAAGCATGGGCCTTCAGAGCACACGTATGCATGGCTATGTATGTACATATATGTATGTATGTGTGCTTGTGAAAATTCATCAGCATTAAGTTGCTCTGACAAGGAAGAAGATCAAGCACAAAAAAAAGAAACCAAACTGTATGAGAAAGAAATGCAATAAAACAAATAATGCCAAATACAAGAAAAATTGCCTTCGTGGCCACTTCACATTTCGTATGTGGCAGTGGAATCCTTCGAGCAGCTCTGCCTTCAGCTGACTCTCGCTGACGGACAAACTGATGTGCCAGAGAAATGCCATTTGTCAATATTTTGCGTCGTCGCTTAAGAGCCTCAATGACTTGGAAACAAATTGCGTTCCATAATAGTTTGCCCAAGAGCCGTGCTTAGCAACTCGGACAACGACGAGCCGGAGCGCATATGGGCTAAAACGGCATCCTTAACAGCAATTGTAGTGTGCTGGTAGTGGACCAACGTTGAATGTAATGCTACTAAGAGATTTCGTCAGAAATTGACATGAGCGTAGGGGCGAGTATGTGGGATTAGCAGGCATGCTGAGTGGTATGAGTGCCTCTTTGTAAGAGCTCAGTTCTAGTTTCAAGGTTGAGATAAGCAGCAGTTTTACGAACTGCAGAGATAGAATTTGTATAAAGTTGCCAGCATGTTTCCCAAAAAATAATTGAGCACTGGAACACTTATTTTCTTTCAACACTTATGTTAAGTCGAATCGAGTAAAATATATAAATAAGCGCTATTTGGACGATATCTTTCATAAATAGGTATACCAACCGTCATATGTTTAAAATTTAAATAGTTAGTATTTGAAACAAAACCAGACTGTATTTCTAAGTTTGAGCTAACAAATCTCACTTTAAAATATATTCATCACAAATACTTTTTGATAGAATGAATTTTTTTTGAAAGTGTTTTTAGTCGAATGGCCTTATATTCATTTCCAGGCTCTAACCTCTCGGTATATTTTCCAAGAGAAAATTCCATGCAGAGTTCTAGTAAAAATCCCAATGTCATCTTTGTTCTTTTTTTCAAATTTGTTTTTACTATTTTAAGTAAGATGGTTTTCGTATTTAGTCCTGAGCGCGACTCGAGTATTACTTGTTCAATTATTTCCGGTGATCATAATATTTTGGATTGGATCTTGTTGAAGATATCACTTACCATCATGACTACAAAACTTAAAGATCAATCATAACTTATTTCGTGAATATATTATGCATTTTTGTGAAGATCTTGCAGTGGCTCTTTGTAGCTTTACGTTTATTGAAGCACGACTGAGGACTAGTCCTAAAGGTAATGTTTATGGCCCTTCGTCAATCACCCAGCAACGTAGCAGCACGTAGAAATGCACCATCAGAATCAGTTTTGATATAATTACAGTTGTATGCTGAAGTTACTTTAATGTCAAGATTGCAAAATGTGAGTTCATCTTTCATCGGAGAAACCAGTAAAGGAGATGCCGCACCTGCAACTGAAATTCCGCCAAGTTCCTTGAAGCTGTCGCAAGTGCTGCGGAGAAATTAATTTCCGCGTAGCGTTAGCAGCGATTACGAAATCAAGTGTGCATCCTTGTGTATGGCGGAAGTCGGGGGGAGTCGTGTGTGTGAAACTGTCTGCGGACGCGGAGTACACATATGCAGATTTCTTAATGGGTAATTACACAATTTCAATTAATTACGCGCGCATGTGTGTGTGTGAATGTGCACGTACGACTGTGGCTCTTTGCAGAGTGCTGGCAAATAATTTCGGAACTAGATACCATAGTAACTACCCAGCAGGAAATGAAGCTAACCCAAATGTAACTTAAAACTACTTTCAAATCAACTAGGACTGACTTTTCCTTGGATATTTCCTTTGAGCTCAACTAACTATTTTAACATGGCGATGGCCGCAAGAGTAGTCAGTAGTGACTACTTCTGCATTAGAAGTCAACTAGCTAAAAACTAACTACTTATAAACCCATTTGTAGTCAGCCAAGAGCGAACTGTTTTAAAGCTAGATTGGAGTTGCGTACCTATAAATTGGTTTTTTGTAGCCAGATAAAAGTGAGGCACGTTTAAACCAAATTAAAGCTATATACCTATCAATTAATTTAAAATTACTTTTATCCAGCATAATTTGCCATTTGTTTTTTTATTACATATTAATAGAACGTAACATTTGAAAATGAAATAATAAAATAAACATATAAATTACAGAAATTAAGCATTTAAAATTCAATTTCAAGTATAAGAATTCAAAGTATAATTTACATGATTAGAAGCTTAGGAAGTACTATTCGAATCCAAGTTGTTTTCCAATGATTTGTTTATTGCTGCCTTTTGTAGGCAAATTTTGTGGAAGTGGCGTTTTTTAATAACGGCCAATGCATTCCTGAGCTCCTTTACTGGATCGGCTCCATCAATAGCATCTGTTTGAATATATCATACATTTTTATAAAATGTTGAAATGAATGAACAAATTTTCAAAACTGTATGTACCTAATAAAACTCGAAAAAACCGCTTGTACTCCTTAAGAGATTTTTTGCCATGTATGCCATCGATATTCATTGATGCTATTACTCCCGTTGCAAGAACACAATCCAATTTCTTCGTTAGTTTCCACAAAGATCACCCTTTCCAACTCCAATGCGGGCGTCTCCTTGTGCACAAGAGCCGCTGCAGACGTAGTAGCTGAAATTGTCACATTTGCAGCATTTGCTGTATTTATCTTTTTCACATATTTATCTATTTGGGCTTTTATTAATCTTCGAACATTTCTATCACTTCCGCCTCTTTTTTTCATTTTAAACTTACTTCTTTTATATTTTCTTTTTTAGCCACAGATTTCACTTTCAACTTTGCGTATGAATGTCACTAACGCGATTAAAAACACATTCCTTGCATTGCATTTTAAGTCTCTTGTTGCCTAGGCAACGTTGCTGTCGCTTTTTTATTTCTATATAAACGAATACAAACAACGGTACTTACTATCATGTGCACTCGTGTTCAAAAATTCGACATGTGGATTCTTTTGCATGACTTTTCAACTAGTTAAAAGTTAGTTTTATTGGACTAGTTAAAAGCAATTTCTTTCTTACAATTCCTTCAGAGTAGTTAGTTAAAAGTTATTTATTTTTCGCAATTGATAATTCTTTCCTGCTGGGTAGTTCCTCATACAGTTCTAAGGAAACCAGTTTACATTTTGCTATAGATTGGGTACCATTCTGATTCTACAGTAGCGCATGACGTAAGCAGTTTACCTTACCTTAAGTTATGGTCGAGTAAATAAAACTGAATTCAGTTGAACTAGTTCCTCGTTACCTATTAATAGTTACCGAACTTGTTAATAGTAAATAGACGACTAGTTAGGTGTCGAAGTATTTACTATGAACTACATATCGAACTAGTTCCGGCTAGTGCAGCAAATAGACACCGCCAGGACATGCTTCCGAAACTAGAACATTTCCTGCAGGAGTCTGCTTACAAACTCGCTCCGGAACAAGCACTTTTCTGGGCATGTTTTCAGAACCAGTTCCAAAACTAGAACTTTCCCTGCAGGGATGTTGTGCGTGTGTGTGTTTCTAGTTGGCATTATCACAGCTTCTCGCTGCAGTTTGCGCTGAATTTTGCAAGGAGGCTCACCTGCTCAAAGTTTGCGTGGCTTCTTGCTGACAATGAATCGCTTAAAATCACTTTAAAATATCTTTATAAAACATGCAAATACGATAAGCAGGCAAGAAGCGCAAGGAATTCGAAATGTTCCCAAGAATACGGCAGATTAAAATATAGGGGAGAGGGGGGTACCTTCGTCCTTGGGGCACATTCGTCAAAGGCGATTTCGGTATGAAGGAGTCATCGGACATAACTGTTTATTAGTTGAAACTAACCCATTACTAACATAAATATCTCTCACAAAGTTTGCCATCTCTATCTGAACAGCTGATAAAGTTATATTTGATTTTGTGTTTTCGCGCTTCGTTCCCGAATATTCAGGTCGGTAACGTAAGAAGTTTGTGCTGTATTTATATCAATATTTCAAACAAAACTCTATTAGTATTACTTTAATACTAATTATTTTGTAAATAAAAGTGTATTTAGTGAAAGTAAAGCACTGAAATTAGAAGTAAAAAAATAAAAAGAAAAAAAAGTGACACCAGGGTGGACTCGTCCTTTTTTCATGGGGCACATTCGTCAATATAACTTCACAGGTACTAAAAATCGAAATCGAGTTGAAGCCTCCAAGACCCTCGAACCTGGCTTAAACCTCCCGTAACCACATAAAATTAATATTGGGGTCGATCTCAGCACTTTAAACATTATATATAAAAAATTATTTATAAAAAAAATTCTGCATTAACTACCTTTTTTTGAAGCTCTTAAACATGATTTCTTTTTATTTTTTCAATGCAAAATATAATAAATACGTGTTGTGTAACCAAAAACATGTCTTATTTGGTCAAAACAAGATTTTGTATCACCTTATGGTACTTTAAAGTATGAATGCCGAAAGTGCCCCGCCAAATGCCGAAGCTACCCTGGCATGGGGGCACATTCAGCGAAATGACTTTTTTTACTAATCATGAAAAAAATAATACAAACGGAACTTTTTAAAGAACTTTTAGTATACCATTTTATTGTTAAATAATGAGGTATTGTAACAGTCTAATCGGTTTTTAAATATATTGATTACCTTCTGAAATATAGGCCTTCAAAAAAAAAGAGACGAAGGTACCCCCCTCTCCCCTACTAATAAGGAAGATCGATTTGTTTTGGTGGCACCAAATGGAAGAGATGCTATGTTGAGAGCCGGAGTAGCATTTTCAAACTTTCTTGTGTGGCAACGCTTTCGTTCTCTTGTGTGGCAACGCTTTAGCTTTGACAGAATCTCAACACTCTAAATAAGCTTGGAATGAGGGCCTGATTAGAAGAGCTACTGGAGCGAGCTCATACATAAGGAATGCAACGGCCATATAAGTAAGTAAGTAACAACGAACTAAAAGTTAAAAAGCAAGCCATCACACACACAATTTACAGTTCTGACCCACATCTCGTCAGCTAAGTGGAATCTTCGAAGTAAAAGTTTTTTTTTTTATTTTTAAATGCTTTTCTAAAATGTCATAAAAATGGCTGGCTCAAGCTCAAGAATTTATTTATGTCGTACCTCAGCACAGTTCACAAACATAAAACAATGGCAGCCGGCACAAATAACTTATCGCTCACAGAAGATAAACACGGGCATCCGCTCAGTGCCGGAACACCTTCAAATCTCAGTGAGAAGTGTTGTCGGCCCTTGGAACAACAACGGAGCAACATCGTAAAAATTACACAAAATCCTACAGCTCAATTTCAGCAGGAGCTTTAATTTTTCAGCATTTCCTCTGGCAAGAAAGGAGCGACTTTGAATGAAGCCAACATATATAGCGAAAATGGCAGTGGGTAGACGACGACTTGTAGATGCGCTTCAATGCATTCTAATGTTAGCAAGAAACTGGGCAATGAGATGACATACACTGATTCAGCTTTAAGCAGGTTGGTAGTATATTCCGTGGCTAGGCTTTTAACACAGACAAGCCTTGATAGTTTGAATATTTTTTTAAATTTAATATAAATCATACTCTTACTATAATATTTACTTCTACAGCGCTTAACTCATAGCTTACGAAAAATTATAATTTTAAAAAACTTGGGGTTCTCGGCTGGATCTTGAGCCTATGGCTAGGTTAGGTTATGCTAGCGGCCTAAAAAGGTCCCTGTCCATAGACCCTGTTTGGTGCTTAGCAATGCCAGTTGTAGTTCTGTTGAGCCGATACTCCTATACGAAATTCAATATATATTTTTTTAAACTGCTAAAGCCAAATTTTTTTTTGGGGGAAAATCCTGAACATCGACCAAATTTTAAATCATCACCGGAATGACTCGTCAGTCGAAAAGCGTTTCGATACAACTTTTATATACGCAAAGGAATGCAATTAATTTTTGAACCTATCACAGGAACTCGGAATTATATTTTCTGGCAGATTCTCTAAATGAGTTTCTGACGTAATTCATCAAAATCCATGATGTCAATCAAGTATGCTGGAAGTTTCCTTTAATTACATTATATTTTGTTAAATTTTGAAGTGAGTTTGAAAATTTTTTTTAACCTAAAAATGTTAGCAGATTTTGTCGTCGCTTTGAACGCTTTGCCAGTGTAGCTCAGCTTGGAAACGTTGTTGCCAGTGGCAACCGCACCGTATTTTGCTGCCGGACCGACAAGTGAAGTCGTCATAAATTCTTCAGCAGCACAAGCGACACACACATGCACACACACACACACACAGCACTTCAGCTGGCAACAACGCTGGACAGCAGCGGCAGCAACAGCAGCACTGTAGCAGCAGCAGGACATGATTCCTATATGGCTTTATCTGAGCATGTGTATGCATGTATGAATGTATATGTGTGTGTGTGCCTGAGCAAATGTGAGCAAAATGAGAATGTGCACAAAGTGAAACACTTTTGCTCACAAGATGGAAAACAATTTGAAATTTCCCTGGGACATCAATCACAAAGGACTTTTGCAGCGGTAAACAAGCCATTTGTTAGAGCTTTGGACGGAACGGAACTGCTGCTGCACGTTGGGCGGACGGCGCTTGGCAGCAGTAGAGGTGCGAGCGAATATAGCGGAACAAACAAATGTCTACGCACACACACACACATACGATGCATACTAATACAATGCATGGCTGGCACTCAATTTTCAAAAAGCGGCAAATCTGAGCGTGCGGCTTTGCAGTTGCTTGATATCCTTTTGCATGGAACTGCTCCTTCCGTTTTCGAACTGGCATGCAAGCAATCGCGAAAAGTATATGCAGTCAGCAGCTGGCTTAGTTGTAGGCAAATTTGACACCTCTCGCTTGGCGAGCATATATTCAAACCGAACGCTCTATGATGAGTCGCATGTCCTTTTACAAAAACTTCAAATGCTTTGAAACTTAAACTCTAAAGTGAAAGAAAAAGATGAGCGCACTATGCCGGAATTGATGAGCATGACGTGTGCTCAGCGACAAGCGCTTGATTGCTGCCGCATACTGACCGCTCAGAAGCAGCAGAATGCAAAAAGTTGTCAAACTTCTGCAAGTCCTTTAAGTTGAAAGTTTTCTACTTTGTACAGCGCTCGCGGGCTCGGGTTGCACATAATTCTGAGGAATTGAAAAAGTTTTTAAACGAAATAAATTAACGCTGTCACGAAGGCGCGTCCTCGGCAGGCAGGCAAGCATGCACTAATAAAGTGTGGAATGGAACGCCAAGGAAAATGCGTTAAAAACTTGATCCTGTAAAGTGCAGAAGCGCGCTTCAACTCTTCATTATTAAAGCATTCTTAATTCAGTTTTTTTTTTCTAATTACGTTTTCATTTCACTGCAGTGAGGAAGTAATGAAAAACTGTTGACTTATTATGACTGAACTCAGTTAGTTGAATCAGCGAGGTAGCTGAAGTTTTCGGCTGAAAGGGTTTAATTCAGAAATCTCCAAAATGAAGCTTCAGCGATATGCAGCCAATTCTGGCTGATCGGTAGATACGTTCCAGACTAAACCTTTTAAAAAAGACAGTGTGAAAAAAAACATAAAGTGCATGCATAGAAAAAAGGGAATTAGTTGCATGTCCTTCAACCCTGTAAAAAGTCCTTAAAACAAATGATTCCCTAACTAAATTTCTA
This sequence comes from Neria commutata, assembly GCA_963457695.1. Classification (NCBI taxonomy): domain Eukaryota; kingdom Metazoa; phylum Arthropoda; class Insecta; order Diptera; family Micropezidae; genus Neria; species Neria commutata. The sequence goes on along the minus strand of OY735247.1, from coordinate 39,067,027 downwards.
AAGATAACGGTTAATAAAAATATTTTTCTTTAAAATTTCTATCAAATAGCTTTGTTTAATCGTGCTAAATCGAATGAAATCGTTTAAAAATGGAATCAATTCTTTTTCTAGACTGTGTTAAATTAAAACCGTGTATAAAAAGATGGTGTGAAAATAGAATTGGTTGTAAATGCTTATAGTTATTTTACTCAATTTCAAAATGTCATCACATCGCTTCAAAGTCTTTAGAAGGTTGTGTATTCCACACTTTTTTATGGCAAAGGCGCTTAGGACTTTCAACTTGTTCCAACCAAATTGAGCTGCCTTCTCTTTTAGTCACTTTGTTAGAATGAAATTGACTCTGTCGGAATTGCACTGCTAGCCACGCCTCCAGTCTACTGATCAGCCTAATGACATGGATTGCCTTTTCTGTCGTTCGATCGTGCTTTTTGGTTTTTTTCGCCACAGATTTCGTATATCGACTTATGAATTATGGTTATTGCCAATCTAACACGCTTTATGAGCACACATGCGCATGTGTGTGTGTTCGTGCGTGCCTGCGTGTGTACGTGCGTATATTAGTGTCTGCAGTGGTGTATGTGCGGAGTTAAACAAGTGTGAAAACAAGTTTATTTTATGTTTAAATGTCCTTTTTGCTTGTAGCGGCCATGCTATCTGGTTTAGTGGCAGTTGGTGTTTTTTCTTCCTCTATTGTTGTTGTTGCTGCTGTTGGCGCGCTGCTGTTGTTTGTGAATTTATTGTTGTAATATTCTGCTTGTAGTGTGTTATCCTTTTTGTAGTGAGCATGAAGAAGAGTGTTTTTTTTTTTTTTTTTTTTTTTTTAGTAGGTGGAAAGCGCTCGAAAACCTCATGTAGTGCGGGGCCCGAACCCGCTAAAACCACCTCATGTCCGGACGGATGTGCCCTCCCGGGACCACCGTTAAGTATTACGTCGGGAGGCCGTCAGAGCATTGCTGCTCAAGCGTCTGTTTAGTATGTCAACGTTTTCTGTCCGGTGATGGCATGGATCGCTGGAGGCCACTGTTCAGGCGAGGCGTACTGGATCATGCTATAGGGCGGCTCCAAAAACAGTCAGCATCTTCAACTTATGTTGTGCTCCATTGCGCTGTAGTGGGCTTTATACACCATTCCGCTTTACGAAATAACTGCAGCTGCTTCCGCCACTGTAGAGGGACGGGGTTTTTGCCTCAGTCGGCGCCTCTGGTTAGTGCACTGCGGTATCGCTCCGCTCTCCTAAGCTCCGTCATTATACTTGCGGCCATATTGCAAACGGCAGTCCATTTGTCAGCATCTGATATCATGTGTATCACCAGGTTTTCCACTGACGGTTGTTCCCCAAAAATTCTGCGTAGTTGGTCCCTTTCTGCTGCGAAGTGTATACAGTGGAAAAAGGCGTGCTCAGCATCCTCCACCGCTAAATCCCTGCAATAATTGCAGTATGGTTCGCTTTCGTGTTTGAATCGGTGCAGATAGGCACGGAAGCATCCGTGACCGCTCAGTATCTGGGTTAAATGGAAATCTACTTCTCCATGCGCTCTCTCTATCCAGCTCTTCAGGTTTGGAATTAGACGGTGCGTCCAACGTCCAGTGCTTGCGTCGTCCCATCGCTGTTGCCATTCATGGAGGCTATTCTGCCTTGCCGATTTGCGCATTATTTTACGCGCATCCACGTCCAATCCACTACCGGCTGGTTCCTTTGCTAGAATGTCGATCGGGTATAGTCCAGCGATGACAAGCGCGGCTTCTTCAGAAACGGTGCGGAATGCGCTGCACACTCTCAGGGCACAGTGTCGGTATACCGATCTAACTTCCTTTCCGTATGTCCATTTATTAAGAGCAATCGACCAGACCGAAGCGCCATACAATAGCACGCTCCTAATTACACCCGCCAGCAGCTGCCTTCGCCGTTGCTTTGGGCCTCTACCATTCAGCATCAATCTGTACAGCCCAGCTCCTATCCCAGCTGCTTTCTTGCTAGCATACTCTAAGTGGGCTTTGAAGGTGAGTCTTGTATCCAGCATAACTCCCAAGTATTTTATCGCTGCTTTCGAAACAATGGTATGTCCTCCGACGTTAAGCGTGGCTATTTCACGGATCTTCCGACTGCTTATGAGCACTGCCTCAGTCTTTTGCTCGGCCAACGCTAAGCCTGCCCCGCTGAGCCAGGACTGTATAGCTTGGATCGTGTAGTTTGCAATCTCGATCACTCTTGGGATATGCTTCGCAACCACTACTACTGCTACGTCGTCCGCAAAACCAATTATTTTTGCTTCCTTCTGCACATTTAGACGCAATAAGCCATCGTACATTGCATTCCAAAGTAGTGGGCCTAGCACAGAGCCTTGGGGTACACCACCTGTCACCTTGTGTTCTTTAACGCCATCCTCCGTTTCATATAATAGAAGTCTGTTTGCAAAATAACTTTCTACCATTCTTTGCAGGTATTTCGGTACTTCAAAATGTTTTAGTGCGCTCATTATTTGACACCAGTCTGCCGAGTTGAAAGCGTTTTTAACGTCTAGTAAAACGACCAGACAATACTCCTTTGTTCCGCCTTTCCATCGTTTACCACTGATTGCTTGCTCAGCCAGCTCCTTGACCACTTGGATAGCGTCGGTTGTAGAGCGCCCCTTTCTAAATCCAAACTGCATGTCTGAGAGTCCTCCTCCTGCCTCAATTGCTATCTCCAAACGGTTTACGATTAGTCGCTCTAGTAGCTTACCCGCCGTATCCAACAGGCAGATTGGGCGATATGCCGATGGGTCGTCAGGGGGTTTGCCATGCTTGGGTAGAAGAACTAACCACTGTCGTTTCCAAATGTCCGGGAATATGCCTTCAGATAAACATGCGTTATACAGGCTAGCGAAGTCATCTATGCGCTGCTCGATGGCAATTTTAAGAGCTTGATTTGGAACGCCATCAGGTCCTGGCGCTTTCCTGTCTTTACATCGATGTACGGCTTGGCGTATCTCTTCAAGGCTTATCGGTTGGAAGTCTACCACCTCGGAGTGGTTAGTTTCTCTTTCGAAACTCGGCTTATCAGGAAATAGCGTCTGAACAATGTTTTTTAGCTGGATCGGGCATGTCGGCGTTGGCTGTTTTGAGCCCTGCAGCTTTTTTGTAACGACCTTATACGCCATACCCCACGGGTCTGTTTCAGCACTGTCGCATAATTCATCGAAACATTTCCGCTTGCTTTCGCGGATTGCCTTCTTCAGATCCTTTCGCATATGCTTGAAGACAGCCTGGAGCTCCTTAAAGTCTTGGTCTCCCCTGGATCTCTGGTATTCTCTTCTGGCGCGGTTGCAAGCCTTTCGCAGTCGTGCAATATCGTTGTTCCACCAGTAAACAGGGGCGTGCTTCCTCGCAGCTGATGGTTTCCTTTTCATTGCCGCATCGCAAGCATCTTTTACGCGCTTCATTAGTGTGTTCGCCATTTTTTCTGCTCCACCTGTGATCTCAAAGTCAGTCAGCATTTCAAGAAATACCTCGTGGTTGAGCGTGTTTAACTGCCATCCAGTTCGTCGTTTATTTGAGCCGCTTCGTGTATACTTTACTGCAGAACGTGCAACATTGCATATTATTGCGTGGTGGTCGCTATACGTAAAGCAATCACTGATCGCCCACGTTGTGTACGGGAAAAGTCCACTACTAACGAACGTTAGGTCAATAACCGAGCCAACACCGTCTTTACTAAACGTATGCTCAGATCCGCTATTCAAAAGAGCAACATCTGTGATGGCGAATGCATCCAGCAACGCTCTTCCTTTTTGGTTTGTTCTTCGGCATCCCCAGTCAGTTGCCCAGGCGTTAAAATCACCCGCAATAATAGCTGGCGTTTTTCCTCTCACGTCATTAGCAAGGCTGTCTATAGTGTGTTGGAAATCTTCGAGTTTGGTGCTGGGTGGTACGTAGCAACTATATATATAAAAGCCAGCTACTTTCGCACACACAAATCCGTCGTTCGCTATAAGTTTCGCCATTGCAGCCGGCTTTTGTCCGCAGCTCCATATAGCAGCTTTTCCTGTGGTGTCTCTCATCCATGCTTGATTATCCTCGGTCTTGTAGGGTTCGCTCAGGATCGCAACGTCAATCGACATATCTCGCACCGTCTGGCTCAAAAGTTCTTGGGCTGCTTTGCAATGGTTTAAGTTGAGCTGCAGTATCTTCATGCACGTTTATTTTTTTTCATTGCCTCGAGGAAAGAGGGACACCTTCTTGAGTTCGTGGCATGTTGTATATTTTGCATGTTCCGTCTTTTACAAAGTAGGCAACGCTTCTATTTTTTACAATCGCGGGCCATGTGGTTCTCTTCTCCGCAGTTGAAACAGGCTTTTCCAACGTTTTCTGCATTCCTACAGTATTTGGCCAAATGCCCAAATTCTAAACATTTAAAGCAGCGTAGGGGATTGTTCCGCGCAGATATGCGGCAAACCACCCATCCGATGCGGACCTTGCCAGCCTCTAAAAGCTTTTCCGCTGTTTCTATCGGGACACTTAATGTCGCTATTTGCGTACCTCCATATGCTGTCCTGATTGACCTGATAGCGGCTTTCTCTATGTGAACATCGGCTAATTGCTTCTCTAATGCTTCATATACTTCCTCCTTGGTGGTGATCTCGTCTATGTCCTTTATCTCGATTTGAGTGACCTGCGTAAGTGTTCGAACTTCCGCCTTCTCTCCCAGGAACTTCTCGACCGCTACGTGCAGTTTACTCGTGCAGGGATCCGTTGCCTTAGATAATTGAAGGAGCAGCTCGCCGTTAGCTGTCTTTTTTACCTTCATCACAGCTTCGCCTGCTTCCCGGAGTTCGGGCTCGTTTTTAACCAGCCGAAGTATATCAGCGTAGGAGTTTTCACCTGTAGTTTTTATTACTATTGCATCCGGGCGTGGTTGTTGCTTTTTAACACGATTTCGGTTTCGTGGCCCAACAAGCTTCCATTCCGATATTTTTCCATCATCCGTTGGTCTTTCTGAAAAATCCTCTTCTGTGGGCTTGCAGGGTGCTGGCTGTTTTGCTTCGTTGGGCTGGGTTTTTTTCCTGGTATTGCGCTCGCTATTATTTTGCGCTCTCTTCTTTTTTGGAGTTGGTGAAACTGACTCCATCTCTTCCGTTTGGGCCCTCATCCTCTTGGTGGAGTCCATAGGCGTCGTAGTGGCATATTTTATAAGAGGAGATGTTTGAGAGGTCTTATCAGCATTTTCAGCTGGCTCTCTTTGTCTCCTACTGCTTGCACTTTCGTCATTTTGTACTCCTTCCGGCGGTGTGTACGCTGTAGTATATAATTGTGCAGCTTCCTTAACCGCGTCACCGTGTAGCTGAACAATGACATTTATAAAATCACGGTTTGCCTGGTTTACGTGGCGCTTCTCTTTGTCTGCAAACATGTTGGCGAGCTCCTTGATCTTTAGGCCAAGTTTGGTAAGGGCTGGGGTTGCTTGGCATTCCTTCTGAATATTCGCGCTAGTTGGTGTCGCGGTTTTCCCCGATGGAGGTTGTCCTCGAACCTTTCCTGTTTCGACAAGTATTGCAGTTGGCATCACGCCTTTCTCTAATGGCGGAGGAGATCTCGATACAACCGAACTGCTCTGGAAGGGATTTATCCTCATCGTTTCTCTACCATTTGCTGTCCCATCTCCTGGTTCTTCGTTCTTCTGCGTGGCCGGAACTCCTGCCACCGTCGCTTCTGGGGATCCCGGGATCGTAGTCACATTTCTACGGGGTGGCATCTCCATTTTCTCATAGCTGCTGTTGATCTTTTGGGTTGTTGTCCCGGCTATCGTTTTTCACAGCGCTGCTCAAACTATCAGCCAGCTAGCTGATCGTGATGTTGCAGTGCTACTCAAACTGTGGCTAACCAGCTGATCGTATTGCTGAATTAGCCGGTGATAGCGGAGATGCAACAATGATAGCAACAGCTGAGTTTTGTTCAGCTGAATTTTGCTGATCTTTTTTGCGCTCTTTGTTGTTGTTAGTTTTCTTTTTTTTTTTGTGAGTAAAAAAGAAGAAAAGATTGACGACTCACCGCACTGCCAGCAATGATAGACCGCTTTAGCTGCAACGGTGGAAGCACTAACAATATCAACGCACAATAACAAAAGTTTGGGTTTGTTTAACACTGTTTGTTTATGTTTTTTCGCAAAAAGTCACGGAGCACTGAGTTGATACGTCCTCTCACTGCGTCACTTGACACACCATCCATGAAGAAGAGTGTGTGTGCGTGTGTGTGTGTGCTTCGCTCGAGCTAAGTACTTGGCAAGTGGATGCGAGACAAAGCGAAGGTTGCCATTTTATGACACAAAACAAAGCAATAATGGCGAAAGTCAAAAGTGTTTATATGACTTGAACTTGTGCGTGTTGTTTGTCTGCTATTCACTTTGTGCTTATGTGCATGTGTATGAGTGTGAGTGTAAGTGTGCGTGTGTGAGCGTAATAGCTATAAAAATTGTACAAAGTATTGTTGCTGCTAAAACATGAAAAACTGTCGACAGCACCGCTTCGGATTTTTATTGTTTTCATCTTGAACACGCTACACAAATTGTCGTCGGGTATATTTGGTTCAAGCGAAAGTTGTTAAGCCTTGAAAGAACTGTACTCAGCATAAGCCTAAAGTTACAGTAATAGGCCTTTTAGGCTGCGTTGGCTAGAAAACTGAATCCCTACTACAAATACAATCAACTGCATAATATTTGAAACATCTAAATAAGCCGTATTACTTCCTGTAGCTATTCGGATTTGTTCCGCTGCCTGTTTGTAGCCATGGCAGTACAAGACAAAGTTCTCTGGTCTCATGAAAATTTCGACACAGTGCCTTTTGCGTCTCTACTAATTCAAATCCGTTGAAAAAATAGCAGTTAGTAGCTCAGCGAATAAGTGCTTGGTATCTGAGGTAAGAGCTCGCTGTTTCGAAACCCAGCTGTAATATAATTTCTCTAATACCATCCAAAATAGAAAGAGAATTCATTTTCAAATTGTTTCTTATCGCTAACGAAGAATTGACAACTGTTCGAGATTATTTCTTGCTTTGAAAATAAAGCTTCACAATGCCGTTCGAATAAATTTGTAGGTCCCATTTAATTTGTGCCTGAAATAGAATGTACACACACAAGTGTTGAAGCTAGGCCTAAGCCGAGCGTGCTTTTATTGACAAAAATTCATTTGTTAGCAATCATCGAAAATTCGATGCCTATAGTTTTATATGGAGTTTTGTTAACATTTCCGTTGGCGCCTTTCCGCATTCAGCTAACAATATACATATGTACATATGTATATCTTCAAGCTGGTAGTGTCTTATTCTGCCGGTGTTATCCGACTGAGACTCGAGTGCTTGTTTTTGTTGTTGTTGGTTCGTTGCTGCTGATTTTGTTGTTGTTTTTGTTGTTGTTTTAATAATAAAAAATATGAGCGCATCTAACATGCTTTGAGCGCCCTTCCTTAAGCCAACACATTGACACAAACAAACCGCTTGAGCAGCACAAGCGCAAATATTAAAAAATGAACATGAACACAAAGGAAAAGTTCACACATACTACAACAAAGAAGTTCATATCAATGCGTGTGTGTGTATGTGTGTAAATTGGTTCTACCTAATGGCACCAAGTAGTTGATCCTGTTTGTGCCCTTTGCTCGTATGCTATTGTATGTTTTGTTGTTCAGTTGTTGTTGTTGTTGTTCAGTTGCTGTTGTTGGGAATTTTATGTGCTGCCGGCTCGTGTAATTTTATTGCATCTGAAACACTAAAAGGCGAAAAGAAAACTGTTATCACACAATTCCTAAACGCTTTTAATATTTCATATCATTCGTGCTGAGTTGGCAGTGGCAATTTGCCCTTGTATCGCCGGGGTAGCTACATGGTGCCAGCGTGTTTTTATGAGCCAACTTGCCAAATTTATCGCTAATATAAGTTATTGTGGCTGAGCCGGAGGAAAGCAGCCTTCACGATGCACCAAAAGGGTATTGGAATATTTTATTGAATATTTAAACACGCGCACACGACTTGCCTTGTTGGGAAATTTATTCGAGAGTAACAGAAAATATTTGACAGAACTACTAAGCAAGAAATCCGAAAAACTTATTTCTAATAGTAACACAAAGTAGATATCTGTATAGTGTTGCAGGTTTCTAACACTCCTTCTCAACACATACATATATTAGATAAGCATAAATACTTAGGGAATAACTAAACAATACAAATTAGTATAAGCCCATTTCCTTTGTGAATTTACAATGCTTAAGTTTCTGCAAATTTTTTGTTAAAATATCAGCTAACATATCATTGGTACATACATAGTTGAGACTAATTTCATTGTTTTTATAAGTATCGCGAATATGGTGATATTTAATATCAATATGTTTGCTCCTTGGGTGGTAAATAGGGTTTTTTACTAAGTGTTGGGCGCTCTGATTATCGCTATTGAGAACCATTGGTGTTGTGTAGTGGAAACCCATTTCATTGAGCAACTTCTTAATATAAACAGCTTCCTTTGCTGCAGTTGAAAGCGCGACATACTCCGCTTCCGTGCTGCTAAGTGATACGATGTTTTGCTTTTTCGATTCCCACGAAAATACACTACCGGCTGCAATGAACACACAGCCTGTATAAGACTTCCTATCGCTGGCGTCTCCGCCCCAATCAGCATCAACAAAACATTCTACGGGCTGCCCGGTCTTGCGGTAATGAATCTTCAAATCAGATGTCCCCTTCAGGTATCTCAGGATATGCTTGGCTCCAGTTTCGTGCTCGCAATGTGGATCGGTGTTTCGTTGTGCGAGTTTGCAAACAGAATGCAAAATATCCGGCCTCGTCGAAATGGCCAAATACATTAACGCACCAACCAATGACTGATACTCAGTTTGGTTCACCTTTCTGCAACCGTCCTCTCTACAGCTGACCTGAAACCCTGCGCTTAATGGTGTCGCCACAGGATTGCAGTTTTGCATGCCATACTGGTTCAGAAGGTCCTGGATGTATTTTCGCTGGCAAACAGTAATAGCACCCGTTTCACCTTCCCGCTCTATTTCCATGCCTAGGAAATACTTAAGTTGACCGCCATCCACAAGATCAAATTCATTCGCGATTTGAGCTTTAATCGCCATCAAATCATTTAGTTTAGTGCTACCTATAATGAGATCGTCAACGTATACAGCTATTACGTTAAAATTACCATTTTCATTTTTTGTGTATACACAGGGCTCACTGACGCACGGTGAGAAACCCATTGTTTTCAGGACTGCGTCAAGTGTGGCATTCCACTCGCGCCCACTTTGCTTCAGCCCGTACAGCGCCTTATTCAGCCTCAAAACGCGATGAGGGCACTTTGAAACCTTCCGGCTGCTTCATGAAGACAATATCATGCAGTTCACTGTTCAAATAGGCTGATGACACGTCCATCTGATGCAGGTGCAATTTGTGTTCACACGCCAATGCAAACAGCATGCGAATCGTTGCATATCTCACCACGGGAGAAAACGTTTCGGTAAAATTGACACCAAAGCGTTGACTGCACCCTTTTGCCACCAGTCGAGACTTGAAGCGTTGAATACTGCCATCTGCATTTTGCTTTATATTGAAGACCCACTTGCAATTAAATCTACTAGTGACCACGTACTATTCGCGACTAACGCATCGTACTCCTTCTGCATCGAGTCTTTCCACTGTATCGCGTACTCACTATTTAAAGCCTCTTCTACGCACTGCGGTATTTTAATATCGCCTTTCTCGATCAGATTTAAAATATTTCGTTCTTTGCGAGGGCGCCCAGGATACCCGGTTCTAACCAGTCTGGGCCGACCTGGACAAAACCGTACAGGCTCTGCACTGTGGACGACCTCGCCGTCACTTACTTCAGCTGCGGGAGAACCGACGTTATTATCGCAACTCACAGGCACAATTTCTTCAGCGTCAAACGTAAATATATCATGCTGCTCTTCTTTTGGACTAACATACACATTTTCCATGAAGACCACATCTCTGCTCGTAGTAATCTTTCCAGTCTCTGCATTCAACAAACGATATGCCTTGGAGGTATCGGAGTACCCCACCATGATGAGCTCTGTTCCTTTTGCTTGGAACTTCTTTGAGTGTGTCTTATCAATTGCAATTGCCAACGAACCAAACACCTTCAAATGTGCAACTGTTGGAATTTTTCCTGTCCATTCTTCGTACGGCGTTTTATTTACGAGTGTTTTTGTTGCAGCTCTGTTGCGTAAATACGCTGCGGTTGAAACTGCCTCCGCCCAAAAAGACTCGTCTAATCCACATTGGACTAGCATACTTCGCGCCATTTCAACCAACGTACGGTTGGCGCGCTCCGCCACAGCATTTTGTTGTGGTGTGTATGAGACAGTTAATTGACGCTTTATACCATTCTCGTTTAAAAAACTATCAAATTCTTTGTTTATATACTCGCCGCCATTGTCGCTTCGCAGAAATTTAATTTTGCGACCTGTTTGATTTTCCGCCATCAGTTTAAATGACTTAAACACGTTCAAAACTTCGCTCTTATTTTTCAAAAAATAAACGAATATATATCGCGACTTGTCGTCTATAAATGTCAGAAAATATCGCGACCCACCAATTGAATTTTTGTTTATCGGTCCACATACATCAGTGTGCACTACATCCAAAACACTTTTTGCACGATGCAATCATTCAAATTTTGGACTTTTTGCATTTTAAGCCCATGCACCAGTTTCTTACTGCACATTTCTTTAAGGCTATTAAAGTTCAGATGCCCAAATCTATTATGCCAAGTTATTGCATCATTATTTGTACTATTCGAATACAAAACACTTGTTTGCTGGGTTTTCAAATGTAAACAAACCGCCTACTGCTTTTCCTGTCAGCACAATTTCGCCGGTTTTTTCTTTTATGGCCGCGTGATTCCCTTCAAAATTTACTACAAAACCATTTTCGCATGCTTTGCTTACCGATATGAAATTACAACGCAATTGTGGCACATGCAACACATTTTTCAATTTTAGGCCTTTTCTTATTCTTACTTCACCTCGCCCCTCTGCTTCAATAAATTTGTCTCCAGCAAGGTCTATTCTCTCTTTGCGGTCTTCATAAGTGATGAATAATGAACGATCACAACAAAGATGTGATGTCGCGCCGCTGTCGATGCACCAAGCATCACGATGGAGTTCATGCGATGACACAGAAGCAAGGATAGCCAAGGACTTCTGATTTCCCCTTTCTTGCTTTTGCTGGGTCTTCCGAGGCTCTCTGCATTTTGCAGCAAAATGACCACGACGTCCGCAGTTGTAGCACTTACCGCTTACTTGTCTGTTGTTCAAGTTTTCGGTATTGTTGTTTTCGCCTCCATTCCTGCTAACGGATTGGCCCTTTCTAAAATTAGCTTGCGCCACTAACGCCTGTTGGCCGTTGCCATGTGCTGATTCCTCGCATCTCTCTTGACGTCTGGTCCCTTCTTCAAGCAGCTTAACCTTCAGCGCACTAAGGGACGGCAAAGTGTCGCGTGTTTCGATGGCCACTACGAAGCTCTCGTAAGCTTTTGGTAGACTGGACAACAGAATAATGACACACATTTCTTCTGGCACATCAATCGCGACTTCTGCCAGCTTTTCTAGGGTCTCGTAAAACTCATTTACGTGCTGTGAAATACTGCAACCTTCAGACAAACTTAGGTACAGCAGCCTCTTGAATAGACTTATCTTTCGAGCTGGCCCACTTGGCTGGTATATCTCCTTCAACTTGCTCCAGGCCTTTGTCGAAGTTTCACAATGCCTAACGTGGTTTATCTTCGTTGGCTTTATGCAAAGCATTATGCTCGCCAGCGCTTTCTCGTCTTTTGCGTCGAACGCTTCCGATTCCGCGACAGACGCAGTTTCGCTTTTCAATTGTTTTCCGCTTACAATTGCCCATAGTTCCGAGTGGACAAGGACACTTTTCATGTGGACTGACCACGATGCGTAATTTGCATCATCAAGCTTTTCAATTGAGTATAAACCGACGGCACTCATTTTTTCTAGTGGTATTTGTGGCCTGGGCCCATAACCTATTGGAATATTTTATTGAATATTTAAACACGCGCACACGACTTGCCTTGTTGGGAAATTTATTCGAGAGTAACAGAAAATATTTGACAGAACTAGCAAAGCAAGAAATCCGAAAAACTTATTTCTAATAGTAACACAAAGTAGATATCTGTATAGTGTTGCAGGTTTCTAACAAAGGGATGCTTTCTTTTAATACTCTCCACATTCTGAAGTGCAAGAAGGGTTTGTGCTTTGAAAGGCTCTGCTTGCTTTTCATATTTAAGCAGCGGCTGAAAACGTAATCGAAAACAGAGCGAACACACGACAGGAAGCCTTTCGATTTCGATGCGTCAATGTTTTGAAAGGCTATAATAATAATAATAATTAATTGGCAGAAGATCAAAAGAAAAGCTCTCTAAACTGCCGAAGTCGTTAATGGATATGTTGCAAATAAGTTGTATATAAGTTGCATATAAGTTGCATATGTGGATATTTTGGTTCAAGAGTTTTGAATGTAGCATATTTGAGCAAAGTAAGCCTCACAGAACCCGCTAACAAACAATGTCATATTAATTTTGCAGTGAATGACTACGGCAACATTATGCCACATGTACATACAAGCCACATGTAATCATTGTATGGCATATTTATGTGGCCATATCCCGCAAAATGAACCTACAGCCGCACACACACACATTCACACTTCGATTCACCTTGCATGCACGCAAATGATTGCAAACAAGCGGAATCGCTTCAAGGACCCTTCAGTGCTTTGTCCGAAAATTGTTACGTGCAATATTGTGGGCATCACTGTTGTTGGCTTTGTTGCTGTTGTTGTAATATTGCTGCCAGAGTGTAAATATTAAAATAAATTTTTCAGCGCCGCTGCATGCTCGCTGTTTTTGTGGCCGCCATTGAATGCAGCCACCGGAAATGCGAATTATCGATGCCACTGCCTGACATGCGAGAGACCACAGACTCATTTACTCACACACACACACACACACACACACACACACAGGCACATGCAGGTATAGTATATGCGCCACATGCGAGCGAGTGGGCTAGCTGACAGGGATGTCGGGTATTGTAACAAAGCAAATACGTTTGTAGTTCGCTCGATACTTATTTGTCAATTAGTTTTATGAAAAGCGAATAAAGGCAACCATTCGAGTGTTGCAATGCTGTATTGTCCCTTCGTCGTTCCATCATTGCATTTCATAAATTGGCATTGTCTGGCTTGAATCGCTGCGAAATGAAAAAGTTGCAATATTTGTGAGTGGAATTGCAGCTGCAACTATGCATGTGTGTGTGCGTGTGGCGGCACATTTCCAGCAAAGCAGCTCTCCTCTACTTCTTCAATGATTCTCTGTCCATTCAAAAACTCTAATGCGCATCATTCAAAAGTTTTGATTCTAGGCTGGCCACTTCAGACGAATTAGAGCTGGCTGAAAAAATTTATAAATGCGACTGCACGAAATATTTTCTAAGTATTACTCATTGTATTTGTTCAATTACGATATTAAATCGCTTGAAGCGTTTCAACTGGCAGACAGAAGTAAATAAAAATACCCCCCATCCCCCTCCTTTTAAGTCTATCGACTCCACGCCACGACTAATGATAATAAGATCAATTTACATAGGTTTATAAACCTTGTAGCATTTGAACCAACACAACTTGATGATCGGATTTAAACAATTAAAGAAAAATTTAAATAATTGTTCTCGTATACTTCGGCTTGATTTGCTGAGAAATAGTAGCACAATTAAGCGAAAAATTTAAATAATTTTTCTCGTATACTTCGGCTTGATCTGCTGAGAAATAGTGGCACGATTAAGCTCTACTTTTAGTTCAATTTTATTTTTTATATTATTGGAATCTTTATACACTAGATATTCAATAGAATTCTTATATTGATATATTACTATTAACTCGGAAAAAAAGCGAAAAATGTTGATTTTAATTCAATTCTAGCTATTGAAAAATCGACATAAAGTCAAGATCTTAAATTAATTATTTCTAAGAGAGATCTAGTTAGTGGCTCATTCAAAGCATAGTTTGACTTAAAAGCTTCAGTATAAAACCCGGAGAAATTGCAATTGAGCATTAAAATTAATTCTCTTTCATATGTTGAGGAAATCATAGGCCGTTGAAATGCATATCTCTCGTTATCGCCTTCATTTCTAAGCTACTGCTTTCAGCTAATCCATGGCAACTTTTTTCTTCTAAAAAGCCAACCAAGTTCTTTCAGATTACAAAACTTGCCCGCTCATTTCCATTGGCACACAATTCCATCAGCAAAATTCTCACATCAATTCGCTGCGAGCCACAATCAACTATCCACACTCCACGCTTCCTGCCACTGCTCCACACTTCAACATGCTCCCATGTTCAGCAAAAAATTCCCATTCTGCATTGTATCAATTCAGAGAAGTTAATTTGAAATTGAATGCCGCCGGAAATATGGCAAATTCGTTTTCACGCTCCCCAACCTCCTTGTCGCCGGCATGCTGCAGCAGTGAAGCTGACGATGTGCCCAGCTGAGAGCCAGATCCAGCTGCATATGCAGCTTAACTTCTCTAAGCGCAAACGCTGCCAAATGCTAATATTTAAAGTAATTTGAGTCGAGTTGCGGATTCACTGAGCTCGAAAGCATGCTCCGTGCGCAAATACATGAAATGGTAATTATGAGACCGCATCTTGCTGCGCCATCAGCAATCGCAGTGGCAGAGCGCCAACGATGGAACCATATCATCATCGTTATCAACGCCATTCCATCAGCAGCAGCAGCAGCAGCAGCCCATCATCATCGACACTGGCAGCGCCATTCTCGTCGCCAGCCACAGTGCGAGCGTGCTAGCTGAGATACCAGACACCAGAGCTGCCATTGTTTCCATGCACTCGTATGTCTATGTGTAGGTGTTATTGTGTGAGGCTGTGTGCGTGTGCATGCCGGAAAGTTGCACAATAGTTATGCACTATCTGATAGAGCCTTTTGCATGTGTATGTGACAGGGCTGTACAACGATCTTTGGAAAAACCATTCTCAAGTCTAGCAGAAGTAAGCTGATGCAGCGGTTTGAGATGCGGTTGAGCCGGCTTCCGAAATTAACTGGTGGAATGACTGGTGGTTCTGCTGAATCAACTCTTTATTTCATATAAATTATTAAAACGATTCCTAAAGCAAACTGATGACTCGGGCCTCTTCACCATAATCTGTTTTTGAACCGAGATGTGAGATGCTGTTGAGCCGGCTTCCCAAGCGAGCCAGTGGAACATAGGATCTGGTGTATCGATTCTATATTTAATTTATTAAGTGATTCCATAACAAAACTAAGGATTCTGCTGTCTCCTCCAGCTCAATCAGTTTTCGAACCGACAGCTCTCGAACTGCATACGAACGTAGCCAGGCGGCATTTTGTTATTCACACGCAGCCCTGGCATTTACAAGTGTGCATGTATCGCTGTGTGTAGCTGTAGCTGTCGATATCTGTATCTGTGTTCATCATTTTATGGCACATTTTGATGACTTTTCTTCAAGTGCCACAGAAACAAAACCAGAAACGAGCATTGCGGTTGCCAAAATAACTTTTAATTGAGCACATTACGGTTTCTATCAGCTGGCAGATACACACAGATACTTTTGCACACACACACGCATTTATTGTGTCTCAGCTGCTAGCATTGCGTGTTGTGTTGCTGCTGCTGCATTGTAAGCTATTAGAAAAGTTATTTAGCTTTCAAAAAATGTTTACATTTCAATTCGAGCGCTGCTGTTGAGCAATATTTTTGAAATTATTTGCACTATCACGCACACAAACTCATTCTAATCGTTTGTACGATATGAACGAAACAAACAAAAATCAACAATCAAAACTAAAGTGATGCAAAATAAACATGCATACAAGATACAATCAAAAGCGAAGCAAGCGAAGTGTCAACTTTTTGGAAAGAGAATTTCTTGAGGAAATATTTGATCGAGATGAAGTGTGTTATTGTTTCTTTGAATATTATAGGATGAAGAACGGGTGAGGGGGTAGAAATATTCAATAGATGCTGGAATGTTTGAAAGCAGCTACTATTTGCAATTATCGAATCAGAATGTTTTAGTTCTTTCATCGTCGCCAAAATATTTGCTAGTCAAATGTGCCTGGACTCCGGGCTGCTGAAATGTCATTCTTCTACAAAGTTGCAATATTCAATTAAAAATGTAACTTTTGATAAGAATTATTTTATATAGAATGTATACCAAAATCTTGTCATCAAATTCTAAAGTTTCTTCTACTATAACGAAATATACTTAATTTTTCTTGAATAAGCTGGAATTACTAATTGTCTACATACAAAATGGATCGCTGCCGCTGCATTGATTCCCTGTCATGCTAGTATTACATGTATGTATGTATGTATGTAGTAGTAAACTTTGAAATTCGCTTAACGCACATATTTTTCTATTAACTTTTGCGACAAAATTTCATTTCTACACAAAACTTTTTAATGAAGTCTTCGCCGATGCGCTGAGGCAACTGACGTATAATTACAAGTTGCTGCCTTGTTGCCAGCTCAGCTCAGCCCAATGCCACCCCATATGCATTCGGAGTAGGTACATGTGTAGCACACTCACACATTAGCACACTCACACATTACAGACTGCTTTGCGTTGCCTCTGAGCCTCCGAACCTTCGCCGTCCCAAACGCGGGCGTGTGTGTCTGCTTCTCTCTCGTACTTTCGTTGAAGCGAGTTTTCGGCGGTTTTACTTACGAAATTAGCGTGTGAAAATTTTTAATTGCTGCAATCCTGACTGTGCGCTACTCTCTAATTAGGAGTGGCGCACGAAAGACATTACCCTTTGTTAGAGCGGGCGGGGCACCCTTTAAATTTTCAAGTGAGTGATTCTAGCGACGCCGAATTTGCGTTAAGTGCTTTCAAAGTTGTAAATTTTTTGATATGGTGTAATAATTTCAGTTGATGGCTCACAGCGTGCAGGGGCTGAAACAGTTCTCAAAAAAAATTTATTGAATATGTTGGGATTCCCAGTGTGTAAGATGGATCAAAATAGGAAGGCTCATTTAAATATTGTATTTCAAATTATATAGTTTAAGAATGAGTGACAAGTTAAAGAGAGAAATAAAGAAGAAGCTAAAAGAGAAGAAAACAATATAGTGATGCCATATTGTTAGAAAGCGACATTTTCTCTTGCGGAATGTCCTCAGTTCGTGGATATTAAACTTTGCTTGTTGAAACAAATAAACATAAGCAATATGCGCTTAAAAGGTATAGAGGAAAAAATTTTTTTAGCAGTGAAGCTCAAACGTTGCCTACTTCAGAGCTAGAATAGCTTCTTGAAAAGATAAATTGTTTATAAAAAATGAAAATGCCGAATTTATGCCGCTTTTGAAACTATTTTTCACAAATTCAATTTGTATTTCTGTTATTTTATTGCAAAGAAGAAAAATTATATGCTACTCGCAATATCCAAATTTTGATGATGAGAGCTAATTTGACTTATTATATATCATGCTTCTCCAAGGCTTCCAATTAAGCTTCTGCACTGTAATTTTTATGCACATTTCTACTAAAAGAAATGCGATTTTTTCCTATCTGCCAAACAAAAAAGCAAAGGTTCATCGTTTGTTAAATTTGTATCACTTGCTCCCAAAGTTTAAAATGAAAGCATTTCGGGAGCTCCAACTTCGCCAAGAAAGCAATCGTCAAAAGGCAGCTGGCAGCTGTTGCTTGCTTGCCACAGGATGCAGCATGACATTAAAGAGACCGCAAGGCATACACATGTACCTGCTTTTGTTGTCATGCATATCAATGGCTTTCATTACGCACACCTATGCACAGCTGCATGTATGCATGCGTGTGTGCGTGTGTGTATTTATAAATTACAAGCAATTCACACTCTCCAACAAAGCACACTATTCCGCTGTGCTGACTCCAAATGATGGAGCAGCGCTCAAAGCTATTGCCACGCACACATGCTCATTACTTGTAATGGCAACGTTTACTTAAGAAACGTTTGTGTGGCGAGTGTGTGTGTGTGTGTGTTTGTGTGCCTCTGTGGTTTGTTCAGTCATTTAAATGAAAGCACCTGCCACTTCTGCCGCTGGGACGCACTGGCGCCCAGCCAACCCTCTGCCAACCACACGCCTAGCTGACTACCTGCTAGTCTGCCTGTCTGTGCTTGCTGCTGCCGCAGCCGCCGCTCTCCGCCCGCCTGCTCTCCGTTCGCCGCAAGCCTTCATTCATTCGTTCATTTCGCTTCGTTTCGTTTCAGTTTATTTCATTTTCATGGCACTTTAGCAGTCACGACTCATGGCGATGATGCTTTTGTTTCTATTTTAAATAATAATTGAATTTCTTGCGCGCATTCGCTGCTCCGGCTCCGGCTCCTGCACCCCCACATACAGACTTGCTGTGGTGCCGCCAGTCTCTTATGTTGCATGCTTCTGGGGATCAGCCAGTGCTGGCACGCACACACGCACGCTAGGCTATTATGCACGCACACTTATAAACACTGCCTTACTCACACTTATACCAAGTGCCGCCATTTTTGTCTGTGGGCCAACATAAGCCCATGCTCAGCGCCCCGCAAATATAATGAAATAAAGCGAATTCTTTAATTTTCACTCTTTCATAATTATGGAAAAAATATTCTATAAATTTCTATTCTATTTATTCTAATTAGAAAAATTTCTTTGTCATTCAAGAAAATGTTTCCGCCGCTCAAAATTGATTTGGCCCAAGCGCCTTCAAGCAACTGAAGACGACACTGCTTATGCCCACATATGCTTATATTTAGGTACGCAACCACGTACCTGTCAATTTTGACATTGCGTAGGTGTGTCTATGTGTGCGAGCATGTGTTTATAGACATGTGCGCGGAAGTGTTTCAGATAAAGAGCGCAGTTTGAACCACTCTATTTAAATTCTTTATAGTCTCTTAGTCTTTTAAGCAAAATGTTTTACATGAGTGCATGGGCGTAGCCTAAACAACTTTTCTGCTGGTGTATTAAAAATTAGAAATATGAGCTGTTCGTTGAATAAAATCGAATATTTATTGCATCATCTAACAGAATAGTAAGAGGAATATTTGCTTGGAATAATTTTTACAACATTTTAAGCTGTCTCGTTAAGACATTATTTTTGAATACTATTGCAAGTTTGCTTTTGGTCAATTGAAATTAACAAAGTCTGCTGTGGTTAAGGAGAAATTTCGATTTCAATTGCCGAGAAGCAGCTAAATAAAGCCTTCAGTTTCATGCGATAAATAATGGATTACTTTTTCACACACCTTTAGCCTTGAATAGGCATATTATATATATTTTGTCAAAAGTCAACATAAAAAAGATATATTCTCACGAGAGACAACTCAATATTTCTTATAAATTTATATAGTTTGGTATAAAAAAATATTGATGCCATTTGGAAAAGTGGCCATTGAGAGGCAATCAATTGTGACGCCATTGAAGGGCTGTAAGTTAAGCGTTTTTTAGTTCACATGGAATATAGCCAGAGCTGCTATAGGCACCGAACCCATGTCACCGCTAGCAAAGTCCAATTCCAAACTATACATTTAGCATAGTAAAATATATAAAATGTAAAAATTTCCGCTTGCTCCACACCCCAAATCGTTCCCCTTCGGCTGCAGCACTTCGCATGTATGCACTTTTATATGTGCGACAAGGACTAAATGTCCTCTCAAGTTTGTCATATAAAACATTTAATTAGATTACTTAATTTTTGACAAGAATTTCACTTGCTGCTGAAGTACTTTGGTTGAGCTTAATGTTTGCCACAATTTTACAAGCGGGAAGGAGAAAGTGTAGAGGCCAAATGGAATTCAGCCGCGCAAAAAAAAAAGGAAAAAAGAAGGGCGCTGCTCATTTGGCAGAACTCGTAAAATACAACTCAGAGGCTGAGAAAAATGTAGTGCCGAAATTTCCGACAGCACAGCAAAACAATGCAATATGAGCATAACTCGAGCAACAACAACAAACAACAACAACTAATTAATAAAAAACACAACAACAAAATTTGCGCCGTTGCTGCCGATAGAATGAAATATGAAACCAATAAAAGCGAACATGCAAAGAGGCAGCAATTCCAATTTCCGTCGAGGGCAGGGAGGCGGGCAGGGGGGAGGTAAGCGCAGACGCAGCAGCTTTTTTCTCTTCCGCTGGCGCTTATCTGCTGCAGGCACGCCGCCGCTTCACAAAATGGCAAACAAATGACAGCAGTTGCCGTGAGTGCGGGGAGGGGGAGGGGCGCCATGAAGGCGCGCATAATGCAGCGTTCCGTAAATAATTCATCACTGCGCAGCTTAAGCGCACATGATGCATTCACGCCGCTGCCAGGCTGCCACTGCCACTGCCACGACGCACCGCTCCTAACTTCTGGCATTACATTTGCCGCTTCCACTTTGACGCGTATGAGTTGTATGAAAATTCTTGTGTTTTTGTTGTTGATTTTTTGCATTTTTCTTCTGTAAGCGGGAAATGTGAAAATATGTTGCACATGCAACTCGCACACACACACACACACACAAACATGCAACGCATGTTGCCTCAGCTCAGCAGCTCCGCAGCGGGAAATGCCAAAACTTGCTGTCGGAAACTTTGTGCTCCAACATTTGCCATACAGAAACTCATTTATACCGACTACAGCATGATCCCAGGGCAAGAGCAGAGCTCGAAAGTAATTTCGTGCTAAATACACGCTTCCCAAAGTGCGCAAACTGGAAATGATTGCTTTGAAAATGGCTGGAGGAGGCTCATTGAAAAAAATGCAATTTTGATTGTAAAGAATTTTATGAATCTGTTAAAATATGCCATCTGGTAAAAAGAAAGCCATTATTTTTACATGAAATTGAAGACTTAAGATTAGAATGATTCGATTTAGGTGCTCCTGGGCAATTGATAGAGTGCGTAGATGACGGTCGGAATCGAACATTTCCATGATTTTATTATCAAAATTAACGGAATGGAATCGATAAAACAAAAATTGCAAGTGATTAGCTGTAACAGTATCAGCACCAAGGACCATACACTCCAATAACATTTTCAACCAGCTGGCTTGCGTTTTCCCCTTTAGCTTTTCGATACATCGTAAAATATGGCATATCTTCTCTTTGTTAGTGTTCATCTTTGCCGCGCCCTCAAATGAAACTGAGACAAGCAATCACAAAACTATCTGAAAAGTTTTTTTAATTTAAAATCTTTACTTTTTAATGCCCTCTAGACTGAACCGATCGCGCTTATAGAACGTAAGTTACAGATAACTAAAGCCATCTATTGGCAAAACATTGTATTTATTTATTTTTACTACATCTGATATGTACAGATCGATTAAGACGTTTTCAAAACTTTGAACAATTGTAGGTCCCATTAGTCTTTGTACAGTAGAAAAGGTTGCTTTGCCTGTTGCATTTGAGGAAACTTCAGTGTCTTTTGAAAGTGATTTGAAGAAAATACAACGCCTTTTTGGTCTTTTACGCAGCCAACTTTCGATTTCTACATACATTCTTATATATGATTCTAGCCGAACTTCATAGAACACAATTTCTTTGGCTGACTTTATTAAATTTCTTACATTTCCGATAGCATTCTAAACAACAATAAAGCACCCAACAATTTTAAATGTTACCTTTTGGAAATTTCAGGGTTTTCATTTGCCAGATTTTAACTCACATTGTTTTTTTTAGTTGTAGCTATTTCCATGCAGCCTTGTCGTTTATTTGATAAATAATTTTAAAGGTCACTTCAGCGGAATCGTGACCCCATCGTCCCCCCTTCCCTAACCACTTTCAACATAACTCAAGCGCAGCGGATGTGCGCCGGACGCCATTGTTATACTAAATTAACTCTTTCCCGGCAGCGCAAAAATGAACTGAATATTGCCAGCGAATAATTAACTTGATAACATTTGCAAAGGCGCACAATTGCTGCAATTAACACTTGTTAATTATCGGCAACAGCAGCAGCAGCAAAATACAAAATCAACCAAAACAAGTAAGGAAGTATCAGTCGGGTTTCACCGACAGAGTAATACCCTACACCATGTTCCCAAGGGGGGTGATAATTTACTGAAATTGTGGGTGCATTTGATTTACAACCTACATAGTGGGCGGACCACGCCCATTTCTGGAGAATTAAAAAATATTCCAAACAGGAACGAAGTAACCAAATCTGGACGCTCTGGTGTATATATTATGGAAGTTAAAAGGATTTTTCGTTTATCGCCTATATAGTGGGCGGACCACGCCCATTTTCTTCTATGGCATCTAAGACCTATATATCAACTTGGGAACCGAATTTCATTCATTTATATTCGTAACTAGTCAATTCGGAGCCATTTTACCGGAAAAATTTTGACGCCTATATAGCGGGCGGACCACGCCCATTTTTTCGTATGACATATATGACCGCCCCCTTAACTTGAATACCATGTATTATTGTTTTCAATGATTAATTAGACAAATTACAGCAATTTGATCGCAAAAAACCCGAGGTAGAGGGACTTATAGGTCCATTGGGGGCGTATCCTTCGACCGATTTGAATAATTTTAACACTTTACCTAACCCGAAGTTCACTGTCACTGTGTACCAAATTTGGTCCAAATCGGGCAACTCCTTCTTTCTTTTTTTTGCGTACACGCAGACAGACAGACAGACGGACGGACAGACGGACAGACGGACAACCGGAAATGAAAAGAGAAAGTGTTTCTGATCATTTCTATATACTTATGTCTATACCTAGGAAGGCTGCTTTAATGCGTTACAATTTTGGCACAAAGTTATTATACCCTATTACCATAGGTGTAGGGTATAACAACAACAGCAACAATAGAATTATAATCCTCTCTCTCCCAACACAATTTTGCTTGCAGTTTGAGCATGGTCAATTCAATGGAGAATGCACACACATATGCACTGGCATTTATGGTGTATTTGTGTGTGTATGCAGTTGTGTGCGTAAATCAACTTTTGATACATGCATATGCAAATCTATTTATATATACATATGTATATGTGAATATAAGAAAAAAGCAAAACATTTTAATTTAATTAATTTATTTCTAAGTATTGCTTGAACAAAACCAAAAATGGAAAAATCTTTCCAATCATGAAAGCACAACAGAACGTTATTATTTGCATGTGATCCTTTTTTGTTGACAACTATGGACTTATGACCTACAATTATAAGCAAAGCTACTGCTATGAGCTTTAGCTTTTCGTAACTTATGCGTTATTAAAAGCAGCTTTTTTTCGAAAAGATCGTAGACGTTCTATTTAAAATTCAACTAAAGTAGTGGCATATACTATTTTCAAAACAAAAGCCATTGTCATAACAAGAACTACATTTCTAAATTAATAAAATCTGCAAGTAAACTCTTTTAATTTATGCCATAAATTATTTCAAAACTATGCTGCTATAATTTATCTTAACTGCTGGAAAAATATTTTCTGCACAGCTTTGACTCTCATGAATTACGCACACTATTGCACATATTACTAACATGCGCTCATAAATGTGTAAAAGACAAAGCTTTCGCAGGACATGCTCTTCGTTCTAAGGATTGAGGGACAAGAGAAAATGCTTGCTCTTGATTTAAAGGACGTTTACTCTTTGCTTTGAAGAGTGCCACTCTCTTTTGAATAATCAAAAGACATCAAGTAGAAAACGAAGTTTGAAATCGGCTTTTGGCCATTGGTAGCAAAGAAACCACAGCCAGAACGGCGACATATTTGGAGAATGAGAATATTTTGCGAAAATGCAGAATTTTTTTAAAATTGCAGCAATTGCACTCGTTGCTCTTTTTTGTTGGCATTTAAGAGAGGTCTAAATAATATTGCTATTCTGCTTGAAATGCTTGTAATAACAAAGTGGTAGTTTTTGTTGCCAAAACTGTGCACTGATTAGCAATGTTTTCTCTTGCAGACTTCGCTATTTGTGCTGCCAATATTTTTGAAAACTACTACTTTTTACTATATCTTTATTTGTTATCAAAGCAAAAACTTGATAGCAGCTTGGCAAAAATTAAGCTTGCCATATTTTTGAATGGCAACATTTTTGAGCTGCGCCAACAAACTGTCAACTGCTAATGCCATGGCATTTATAAGGAAAATCTAGCAATTTTTTCCACGACATCAAATACCTTCGAAGCTTTTGTGGAACGCATTTCTCACGCTCACAGCGCAAAAAAAGGCAGCAATTGGCGCTCGCAGCTTTCACGAAATTTTCCGACACGAATTTGCAAGCGCGCGCTGTGCAGCTGCCGCCCTCTGTCGGTCGTGCTGCTCACTCACTGAGATGCTTTCGGATGCTGGCTCCGGCGCTGGCTGAGCCTTCGTCGTCGTCGCCGTCATCGTCGTCGTGTGTCATGGCATGCATCCATCTGTGTGTACCATAAAAATCTTTTAGTGAGAGTTTGCGATCCCGCGGGTACGGTCGAAACTTTCGGGATTTACGCGATTTTTGCCTGCAAGGGCCAAAACACTGTGTGTCTGTCGGTTGGAACAGTAAGGCCAGGCAGCTGCTCCAGCACTGCTGCGGGCTACGGGCTACTTTGGCCAACGAAAGAGTGCAGTGTAAAAAAATTACTTACATAAAAATTACTTACAAGCAGCACTAAAAGCAAATAAAAAATATTACGAAATTACAACAACAACAAAAAATTTATTGTAAAAGCAAAAGCAAATAGTTAAGGCCAAATGCTATTAGCCAAGTGAAAATTGTTATTGTGCGCGGTTTGCGTATGTCCTGACGCAGAAGGCAATTTGAGCAGCATCTGTATGTAAATATTAAACAGTTACGTGTGCAGTTGTTGTATTTGCCTAAAATGTTGCAAATTAATGCGCGTTCGCTATTAAAAAGAAAAAAAACATGAGTACGCCGCAATTGTATCTTGTATCTGCAGCTCGTTTTGTAGCTGTGCGTTACAGTACCGCTCTGCAGCACCAGCTACGCCAACAACCTGCTCATTCCAATCAAGCGTACTACGTTTGCCTCATACAGCAGGCCAGCCGCCGCCAGTCAGATACAATTGCTCGAACAGTACTAGGCCGGCCTCATAAATTCGCATCTAAGTTGCAGCAGCTTTAATATTTTCGAATGCGCATTCGTAAATTGCGTTGTTGTTGGTTTTTTTTTTGCTTGTTTTGTTTATTTATGAGATTCGACGTGCACAAACAATAACAACAACAAAAAATAGAAAACAAAAATGGTCTGGGTGCGCTAAGCGCCCCTGCATTATGTTCCATGTTTTGCAAATGAGCTGCTCGCATGTTTGTGTGTGTGTGTGTGTGTGTGATATACTGTGCCCGTGTGTGTGTGTATCGCCATGAATGATAATTCATTTCAAATTGTTGTGTCGCTGTTTTCTGCATATTTCAATGACAAAACAACAAATATATTCATACTTACGAATAAGCCAGAGGGTGCCCTCCCGTCCAATTCCACGCCGCAGGCAAGTAGAGCAGCTGCTGCAAGTGCGCGGCCACTGTGTTCGTTAGCAGAATGACATTGCCCATTGCCGCCTCCCATAATCTACGGCTACTTAACGAAAATTTATAGTGCCCGGCGTTGACACAGGCCATCAGCTTATTATGGATACGCAATAGCACGAAATGAAACGCGCAAAATGAATGAAATTTATGATAATTCGCACTGCCTGAGGAGTTGGCTTAACATTGGCGGCGGCGCTATGTGGGCATGGCATTGCTGATTCCAGCAGGCAAACTCAGCTCAATGAACAGTTTTAGTAAAATATTTCTTAAAAAATATGAAAATAATTTAACTTGCTTTCTCCCTTCCTTTCTTGATTGGCCAGAATAGAACCACACGTAGAGCTGCTCTACAATTTAACTGCGCCGCGATATAGACAATAATATTTTCTATTATCTATATACTATCTGATATAGATGGCAGATCTGCAAGCTTAGGGTTGCCTTTATTGAAAATAGTATGCTTTCAAAAATCCATCAAACCATTAAGGATGCCCACAACTTTCTTCCTCTTATACCTTGCATTTCAGCACAGCTCAGAAAGTACTTATTGCACTCTTAAAAAACTTGCTTATTGATGACTCACTCATATTACGAAGGATCTTTTAAATATGAGTTCCAACCTTAATACATGCCACTGTCAATATTTAAATTTAAATTCTTAAAAATCTCGATTACTATTTTATATAGTTGCTGCTTTAAATTTCCAACTTTATTAAGGAACGTTTTCTCAATGTCTGGTTAAGTGATAAACAGAATTTTTGCGGAAATTTGGTTTCACAATATTTTATCAAAGTAGCTCTTTCGTCTAATGTGCTGTTGAACTTAAGGAACAGAACTGGTGCCGATAAGCTTAACCGGCTTGATATTTGAAAGCTGAAAAGGAGTGACAAATTCAAGTGACGTGTGATATTGAAAAATTTTGAAATCAGAGAATTGAGAAAATAAAAGTAGCTACATAGATCCTTTTTCGCATTTTAAAAGTGAAGTTATAGAAAGAATTAACAGCTCATAAGCGCGCCTAGCCTCTACAATATTGAGTCAGTCATCTTTTGGCACTGGGCGCTTGCAAGCTTCTATCTTCTCATTTGGCAATTATTTTTTTACTGAAAATTTTTTTCAAATGCATTTTGTTATTCAAATTCAGAAACCAAAGTATTGGAACAAATGTCATATCTTTTACGCTTTTCCTTTAGCCAACAAATTGTTTACCAACACATGTTCAAAACGAAAATCCGAATCACCAGGTAAACTATTATGTGTTGGTAAGCCATGCGCTGATTAATCGCTGATCAAATGAAGCATCCGTTGCGAATCTGCTCCTAACTCAAGCAACTCTAAATCAAAACTATTTCGAATATTTATTGACGTCGCTCAGCAATCAGCAAATTAAGGCGGCTTTAATGTATTTCATATTTTTAAATTGCTGCCGAACATACGAGGGAGCGCCTCTAATTTTATCACTTTCAATAAAATTTCTAGCATATACACACTCACATACAACACTATCTGCCACTAGAATATTAACTTCCGTTTGGCTATAAAATTTTGCTGAAAGCAGCAATCAATCGTTTCGCCAAACTTTTTATGACTTGCATGGCTTGTAGACTAATCCAACCTTCTGCGCTGTTGCTGGGAAACTTTGCTTCCTTGACCTATTTCGCGCATAAAAATGCCATAAAATTTTCCTCCGCTCCAAATCGACATTCGATTCAATTCAATGCTTTATTAAGAAACTGCTTTTCAATCATATAAGCATATTTTTTTGGGGTAAAAATGCGTGCATACGTATGCCGAATTTCAGCAGAGTGTTCGACAATGATTTTGAGTGCATATTTTACTTTCAAGAATTAGAAGTAATTCTGGCCCATTTTATACACACTTATAAAGCCAAAATGATTGCCATTTCACAATATCGCAAAAGAGTCATAAACTACTATATTGCTCGCATTCTCAGACTAGCTTTTCAAATATTTGTTGTTGTTTTTGAAATTCTTTTTTTTTTCAATATATGTCAAGTTTTTAATATAAATGATTCAGAGTCTCAGTTTACATTTCTTTCAGCTTCAATCTATACTTTCTATAGTGTCATGCAATCGTATGAGAAGCATGCAGAAAGAAGTTGCTGGCTTTTAGTTCACTCAAGAACTGAGAACAAAATTTGTGAAATATTAAGAATTATTTAAAAAAAAGAAAGCAAATATTTTAAAAATATTTTCATCAGTTTTTCTGCTTATAAAAGAAAAACTGTTTTGATAGTTAAAAAAGTTTTGAAATTCGGTTTTCGCTTCTACCAAATCTAATCTTTGTTAGCTTTGCTTTGTATGTATGTGTGTTTGCCTTATCACTTGCAGACAAACACAAATATCACAGCACTAACTCATACCGGCCTGCGTGCCTTTCGTGTTGAACTGGGAAATGTTAGAATATTGATCGGATCTGCGGGCCAGTGCTCCATTTCGACCGAGATGCCGAGCGTATGATTGTGTCATAAACGCATTTGCGCAAGCCGACAGAGGAAATATTTACATTTTATGATTGTGTGCGTGGGCGTGTGCGCCTTTATGACAAAATATCTGCAACAAAGGCAAGCAAGCAACCAACGAGGATTGCCAATAAAACAAGCAGACAGCGGCAGCAGTGCAAGCGAAAAAAAATATAACATAAAGCTGCAATATTTTTTCTGTGAAGCGAAAACGACTAGCAAGGACACGCAGGCGAAATACATACATACATGCATACAAATATAAAAGCCTATTTATCATATTATTATGTGTGTGCTTGGCTAGATGTGTGTGTGTGTGTGTGTGCGTGCGTGGGTGCTGGCAGCTCTCCTGCACAGTTGCTTACCTACACGCGCCGAGCAGCAGACATTGCACATGTCCGTCTGCCGCGTCGTACATTGTTTCCGATTTCCGTTTTCCGTTTTCCTGTTTATCGTTATCGAATTCTCTGCACTGCTGTGCTGTGTTGTTGTTGTGATTTTCACTGCTGCTTCCACAAATATTAGCACTCATGTAGCGTATATTTGAGCATGTGCAAGCACTTCCTTGATGCTTCCTTGCTCAAGCTTTGGCGTTTGCACGTTTGCAGCCGAACTAAAAATTTCAGTCGAGCTAAACATGTTGTAAGTATGTGTGTGTGTGTGTGTGGGTGACATGAATTATAGTCAATGTGCAGCTTGCTCACCAGCCAATCGGCAGCTGCAGGGTGCGCCTTGTATTAATATCAAAGCTATGAAAAGCAATTCTTTCACTAAAAACACGCAAAAAATATTCGCATATTTAATTTTACCACAAAGAGCGCACAACTTGTCCAGTAAGCAAAGAAGTGCGTAAGAAAAATCAGCTGTATTTCTTAATTGAATATTTCAGCTTAGTTAGAAAAAGCATACACTCGATTTTCAACTCAAAGCTCAACTTTGTCATTCAACTTTGAGCTATTTTCGATTAAATAAAAGTTTCGCATGGTTTTGTGAGGCAATTATGTATAAAAATTTCAATGAGAAAATATATAGGAATGCACATACATATGTAAAAAGTGTATGCAACTTGAAAATAAGATGCTTGAAACAACGCTTGACTTGTAGAAATGTTCTGTCGTTGCAGCCTCAGCTTCAATAGTAACAGTTTCAAAAGCAAAAATTACACTATATTAGATTGGATAGAGTAGTGTAACTTGTCAGGACATACATATATCGCATATTGTAGGTCTAGTAGTAAAGGGCGATTTTTTTAGACGTGTGGTTTTCAAAAAGGAATAAAATGCATATAAATTAATGTTATGGCCAAGAATATAGCTTTATTAGAAAGAAAGGGGTTTGCCATTATGTTTTAAAAATGATTTAAAAAAAAGGAATGCCAAAACTTGAGCCTACTTTTATCAACCAACAGAAATTGTTGATTTGAATTCCTTGTGACTCTTATAAGTCCTCTGAAAATTTTTACAAGCGAATGTCTAACAGTGTTTAGGTTTAGGCTTAGGTTAAGCTGGCTGCCTGAAAAGGCCACGCATATACTCTGTTGGGTCCTTAGCGATGCCAGCTGCAGTTGCGTTTAGAAGTTGTCAAAATAATGATCTGTGAGAGTTTGGCTGTGTTTCAGAAATATCCAAAGAGGCAAGATACTATCCTACTTGAACTAAGAAGGCAGCTCTCGAAATATTTAAAACTCTTCGCAGCTACCCACCCTGTACACATAGAGGACATAAGAGGACATACATATGCGTGCATGTATGTATGTGTGTGTGTGTGTGAACGCATAAGAGCATTGGCACTTGCAGTTAAAGCCTGTGCCTGTGCCTGAAGTGCTTCAAAAAACATTTCGAAATCTCTGCAGAAAGCTGAATACTTGTGCTTATGTAAATATGCTTGCATGTGTTGGTATGTGTGTATGAGTGTGGAATTTTTGAGTGTGCACATTTTGCATTACACACATACACACCTATACAGCGACATAGAGGCTTGCTTATTGAGTCGATTTGGCAAATCTTTGCTAAGCGCTCTTGCAGGCTTATTAATGCGTGTCTATGTGTGAGTGTGTGTGAGCGGTGCCTGTTAGCATGTGTCGCAATGTAATGGCATTAAAAATTAATTTGTGCATTTGTCACGTGCTCGACAAACAACAGCAACAAAAACAACAAGCGCAAAAGTGTAAAAACGTGTTTCGCGCCGGGAAAAAAAACATAACTCGCCCGCAATTTACGCCAACAAGCACGCACAAATACACGCCAATAAATAATACAAACACTGTCATAAAAATGCTTCACACACACTCACACACACGGGGGGGGGGGGGGGGGGGGGGGCAACGCAAATACCAGCACAAATAATAAAACGCAAATATCAACAAATACAAAAATATGCTAGAGCATTCAATTGAAGTCCTTTAAGTATGCTGTCGATGTAGTAGTATTTTATGCATTTCTTTTTGCTGCTGTTTCGTGCTGCCTCATACACACACACACACACGCGCTCACTCATTCATTCACACTCGATTTTCGATTTTTGATTTTTATATTTTATTTTGATTTTTTGCCCTCTCTGCAGTTCAATGTTTTATGGGCTACTGCCAAAGGATTTAAATCCGTGCCGTGTTTGGGCATGTGTATATGAGTGTGCATAAGTGTATAGGCATACAATAAATAAATACATGCATACGTGAGTGAATGAGATTGTCGGCATTATACGGGCTGCCATTGAGCGAGTAGGCGCGCACACACACACATACAAATGCTCGCATAATAATACCAAGTGAAATTAAAGATAAATATAGCTGCAGATACTTGCTTTGAAGTCGACACAGCACAGCAACACAGCAACAACAACAGTGAACGCCCCGCTTGAAAATGTCGCCGCCAAATGTGGCGCTGCTTTGGCTTTTGCTGCTGCTCGCCAGCTTCAGCGCTCGCTGCGCTCAGTCGACGCGTGTGCGTGTCAGTCCGTCAACAATAACGCGCAACATCGAGGAGGAGAACGGTAAGTGGACACTTTGAATGCTCTTCAAACTTTATGCGCCCGCCTTTACAGCTATCCCCCCGCCCCCTTCCCCCTCCCTCCCTTCCAACCCTTCCATTCGGTACGCTAATGAAAGCGGCAGCTTTTGATTGTGACTTCCGACTTCCGCGCGCATTTCGAAAAGGCCAACAACAGAAGGAAAACTTGTCGAACTATTTCATTGTAGCGCTGAGAAGTTTTACAGCTCAAAGATCTAACTATAATATACTATATATATATGTACATATATCCTTCTAATCAGCCACTTTGCCATTAACAGCGAAAGCAGTTTCCTAATTTGGGCAAATTTGTCATTTTGACAGCTTGACTGTTTGGGCAATCTAGTGTTAAATGTGATATACGACAATATATTCTACAGGCTACATTTTAAACATTGAAGCTGTAGTAGCCGAATTTAATGTGTGCTCTTAAAGCCTTATAATGCCTTTCTTTTGAAAATCAGGATTATCGTTCTATGATAATTTGTCAGCTGGTTTTCGTAATGTAAGAACTATGCCAAATTGTTTAATTGATCTTTGTTGAAGGTTAAGTGTGCTGACTATTTTTATGTGTCACTATCAACAATAAATCTTGAAGCTTTCTTGGTGTCTTCTATAAATGTTTTTTGGAAGTTTCCATTTTGGTAATGGCATCAACTTAATTTAAATCATATCTAACTCTAACTTGTTAATTGGAATTCTGAAAATACAATTCAGCCAGCACTTGCTAAAATTATTGCAGCATTGCTATGAAAGATTTTCCTTTTTTGATTTATAAAGCATACGAAATTGCTGCCCCAGCGAAACTCTAAATATGAAATTCAAGCGTGCATCAAATATGCCAGGCACTTTATGAAGACACTAAAATATACGACAATTTTTCAATTGAGTGCTGCGAATTGCTGAGCAAGTGCGATACACGCACTCACGCACACACTTGCATTCGATTCGAGTGTATGTGTGTGTATGATAGTGGCAAACAATTTGGTTGTTTTAAAATTAATGGGCAACGCCAAAACAATTCTAGAGACATTGCCGAAACTTGTTATGCCGCATAACTTTAAACTTTTTAAGCAATCATTTTTCACACACACACACACTCACACACATAGACAAGCAAATGCAGTTTAATGTGCATAGAAATGCGTTTTATTATTACCAGCAGGCATAAGACTAGTGGCTGCCAGATGGCAGCACTGCAAGCCGACTGCAATTTTCAAATGTTTTCAATTAAAAACACATACAAATAAAAATGGAAATTGCTGAAAAGTTGGCAACTTTGGTCGTTGGCCATTAGCAAACAGGCAATGGACGCACATAAGGAGTGATGGCAAGTGTGGCATGCAACATCGAGCAAGTTATGGCTTAGATGATAAATGATGAGGTGGCTGAAGAGAGTGCGGGGAAAAGCGCAGAAGCTTCTAAGCCAGCAGCGGCGGAGGCTATTGATTGATTGCGGCAGGCCAAAGTTACTCGTATGCAACGCATACACAGCCAGCAACTTTTATGCGAGGGTGTGAGTGTGTACATGAATTTAATGGGTCAGAAATTAAAAACAAGCCGGCTGCTGTGAAAAGTGAAAAGCAACACTCGCCTTCTCCACACCACAAACTCAAGATCAAAAGCAGCAACAACAAAAGCGGCGCCATTGCCAACTTTTCAGCACGAACTTGCAAACAAAGTCAAACTGCAAAAGGCGAACGCTAAAAAAAATTCATGAGTATAGAAAGCAGCCATCATAAAAGAGAGCAAAAAAATTGTAAAACAATAAGAAGAGCAAATTTTTGCGAAAGTCATAGCCAAGACAAAGAGTAGAATGCTTTGAAGACATGCTACGGGAATATGTTGCTGCTTGACTAATACTTCTTCTGGCTGCTTTGGGGGCAATGCTTCTTCTTCTTCTTCTTCTCGTCATGCTCTTCGCCGTATGGCCAAAGTTTCTTGTCCAAAAGTTCTGAACTTGAAACTTGCACATTTCTTGTTTGTAGCCAAAACAACATTTTTAGATCAGCTTTTCTTTTATAACGCTGAGACTTATTACGCTTAAGCGTGCTACAAGCTGCCGCTGTTGAGAGAAAAATATCCTTCCATATCAGTTGATGGCGATGATGATGGTGCCTATTACAAAAGGGCCGTTTCATGACAGCGCCATTTGCAGCATCATTATTAACATCTTCAATATTTTCATATCTGAAGGTGCTTCCTTTTTAGTCTCGAAGTTTTGAAATATTTGATCATGGTTGAAGTAATGTTGAAACGTGTTTTTTTGACAATAATTCTGAGGAATATGTCATCATTTGTGAACGCATGGCCATGAAGGTAGAGTGCTGCTTATTAAGCAACAACAACAATTTGGTTTTGGTTATATCACAAAAACATTAATGGAGCTAATCTAAGCATTTAAAATTGTTTGATAACAAAAGAATTCCGTTTCTTAAGAAGCATGTTTTCTTTTTTCCAGCATTTTAATGCGCTTCTTCAAATATTCCAATGCAAATATTAAATGATTTTTCGAATTAAAACATAATATATTTCGAATGGAAAATAATTTTAAAAACAAAGAATTCTCAATTTGGTCTGAAAAAAAATTTGAGCTTGTGGTATTCAACACGATTTTCAAAATATTTTTTAATATAAACCGACATACACCGAAACTGGTTTTATGTCTATTTTTCCGGTAAGTGAATATCTTAAGGATTTTGAATCTCACTAAAAGGTATCTACGATCAGATACAAATGTATTAATATTTACCGTTCTATATGATTTAATTTAGTTCAAATTATATTTCTTTATAGTTTATATTTATTTGAGCTTATGAAAATTGTATAAACTTTTTATTTATCGCTTTGTTTCGTTTTACTTTTGTATCTTTTCAGTTAACTACATTTTGGATGGTAATTATGACAATTATTTCTATTTGCTCTTTACAATTGCCTTCAGTTTTTGTTGTAGTGTAGTGTAGCCATTTCCCCAACTGTCTAAGCAAACATTACAGCATCAAGGGCCGGCCCACATGCTTTGCTAATAACAGAAACAAGTTCGAAAAGTCAAAAGCCCAAGGAATCAGCAGAAAAGCTGCTCGCACAATCGAATCTCTGAATTGTGGCCAACAGCGCCAACAAAGCCAAAGCCAAATGTGACGACGGACACAAACTGAAGTGCACACACATACGCACCCACACACACACACACACACATACACAGCCCACCACTTACGGAAAAAAAACTAGCCAAAAAGGCTGCAGGCAAACTTTGTTAGGACTCTTGTGAACCGCCTGCGCAACTCCAACAGGCGAAGACGAAGCAAAAGATAAGCGCCTTCCAGCGGCAGAGAGTGACATGTGGGCAGCGGGATGCGGGATGCGGGATGCGAGCACATGACAGTCGCTTGAAAGTGAGCGGGAAGTGCAAAAAAGCATTTTCACTTTTTCCTTTGGCCTCGGCGAAGAAGTGAGTTTCGATACAGGCTACTGACAGGAGGCGCTGAGCGTCGGCAAAAACTAGCGAAATATAAACACACAAGCTTGTCAACATTTTTTGCCAGCAGCATGTTGTTGTTGTTGCTGTATTTTTTTTGTTCGTGCAAGTGTATGTGAGCCGCATGCTTTACATATATAATTTTTGGAAGCGCCAGCTTTGTTGGCCGAGTACGTTGGCCTTGCCAGCCGCCAGAATGTATTGTATTTATTCATTTCATGGCTTTACAAGGACATTTATCATATCCTTAACTAGGGTAGTGTATCACAAAAAGGACATAACTTTGTAGTTTGCCTCCTTGTGCGCTCAATTGAGACGAAAGTAACCTCTTGCTGGAAGCGTTTTTCACTTGAGCACTTATCTTCTTCTTACTCTTCTTGGACTTTGACTGAAGATGAATGAATAAAACTGCATAATTTTGTGCTGAGATAGCATGAAAAGTCTTTAAGTTATGCTCGCATTCCATTTGCACTCATTATCGCTGTGGCCTATTACCAAGTGAATTTAAAGGCTTGCGGACATTTAGGTAAAAGTTTTTGGGTTCTGACTGGCAAGTTGGATTCCGGTATATAATAACACACGAGCCTATATACATGCATATGTAAAGAAAAGTTTAATATTTTACACTTTTAGTTCCACTGTGCTGTATATTTCCTTGTTGCGCAATTTTTCTATTCGATTTCAACTGTTCTTTATTATGAGCTCGATTATTTAACTCATATGTAGTACATTCGCACTAATATAGCCAAATTCATTTAAGAAAATATGAAAAATATTTATAAAAAAAGTTTAATAATGTTTTGATTCTACCATTTTAAAAAATTCGTCAAAAATGTAACCCTCATCCAATTAAAACGATTATATTCTGCATTCGAAAAAAGCTGTTTGATATTTTAAAAGGGCTTGTAAACCTTCTGAATGTTTGAGTCTGATACAGAAACGATTTTTCATTTTGAAAAAGAAAAAAAGAAATTCCACACTAGCAAATTTCGTAAAAATTTCGTAGAAACAGAAATGACATCTGCTTGCAAAATTGATAAAAAGGATGTAAATCTCTTAACAAGAGAATCGGTGTTTGAATGTTCTTTCATATATTTTATGAAATTTTCATATAACTGATATGTTTTCTTGCTTGAATGAATAGTTATTTATTCGGACTGACTTGCCAAAGAGAAATGGCAATACCTTGTTGTCTATTTCTTTTTCTGAAACAAAGCAATTTTAAGTGTACAACAACAAAGAATTAGAATTATTGCTCGCATGAGCAGGTCATATAGCAATTTCGATTTTTGCCAGAAAACCTCATCATTGATTTTTAATGTGAATTCTAATCATTTCTAAAATTGCAAAGATAACAAAAGTATTTCAATATTTTTCTGCAATATGCCAAAATTTAGTTGAAATTCAAACACTTTGATAAATTAAAGTTGCAAACTCATTGAAATTCAAACTTTTTTATTAACAGCAAGACTTTCTGAAAGCTTTCTTTTCTTTTATTTGAGATACCAGTAATTATACAAGGAGTTACCATATCTGTTAATTTACATTGAGTACTTCAAATTATTAAAATGCAAGAAGAAAATACCTAAATATCATGCATATTAAATATGCAGCAAGCAAATATGTCATGAATTATATATTATATATGTATGTACTTATAAATACATATGTAAGTATATCAAACTGGCAACTACTTACAGAGAAATGTTATCTATGCAATGTAAAACTTTTATATAACTGCAGCTGCTCAAGAAAGAACATTGGGCTTATGTTAATACGTGTCTACTTAAACTTTTCTTGTACCTTCCTGCTGTAGAACAGAGGCAAGTTTTTTCAGTGCTGTATGCTTAGCCCACACAATAACAACAACAACTATGGCAATTTATTCCAAAGCAGGCGAAAGAATTAAACTGCTGTGACATTTCGCTCCGGAAGCGGCTTTCCTCTTATCAACGCACAAAATGCCCATGCACCTGCGTGCCCGCCTCTGCCTCACTACACACACACACACACACACACGCGCACACAACACACACACACACTTAACTAGCTAGATATAGATACAGATGCGTTGTCACTGCTGTCAGTGGAATTTATGCCCCCCTCAGCCCTGCGTCGGCCTACGCAACTCGACGATAAACATCGCACAGCCATAATTCTGTTTGGAGCGGCGCGCACGCCATGGCATGACTGTCTGCTTCATTTATTTTGCATACTTTTAGGCACTGCGGAAAAACAAAAAATGGGCCGTCACAAAAATGCCACTCGGCTTGGCTCGGCTTGGCTTGGCGCGTGTTGGCCTTCTGCGCAAATCACGGCAGTCGGCAATTCTAAGAGGGCACTGATAAATACCTTAAGCTGCTCTACGCACACACACACACACACAGGCACAAACACACACGTGCTGCTGCATGCTCATTTGTTATAACGTATACGCACTGCAACTATGCCTCATTACCAGGACATTGGATGACCAGCACAGGACGTTGAGCAAAATGGCAAATCCCCAAAGTCGCTGCGCTACAGCCTGCAAACGTTGCGCAAGAGTAGGCAACATGGACGACGACTACTGAGCCGATGTTTGCTGGCGCATATCAGCTTATGCCTGCGACAAGTCAACAACAGCAGCAGACAAATGGGGGGAAAAAACAAAAAAAGCACATCAAAGCTGACAAAAATATTAAATGAACACACACAGCAGAGCAGCGCACAAAGGAGCGCAAAAAAATGTTAAGCCGATTAGCTACAGCAAAAAATTTGTCTTTCATTGTTTTTTTTTACTTTTTCATGTCGAGGCGAAATCACACACAATGAAGTTGGGGCCAGCAACTGGCGGCGCTGGGCACTACAACAATTGTGCTGCCAACAAAACAAAGCAGCTACTCACATACACACACACACACACACACACACGCGTACATAAGTAGCATTAGTAAGTCTTAAGTCAAACGTCAAGCGCTGCAGAACTAAGAATCGCTCATATTTAATTGTGTTTGTGCTCTTGTGCTCGAGTGTCCTCATTGAAATGCTATTAAAAAGCAAATCAAAGCGCGTGTCTGCCAATAACTCAGCCGCATGACATGGCCCTGCGCAATGGCTGTTTGCGAAAAAGGCTCTTATTACAACAACAACAATATACAAAGCTGAACGACTAATTCATGGAAAGGTAATATTATTTGAGCCTAATTGCTTTGAAAGGTTATTCAATGAGTAAGTGGTCGAATTTGCTCGAATACTATATACTTACATATAATGAAATGTCTTAAGGAACCTTTGCGGAAATGTGGCAAATGGGGAAAGGAACTTAAATAAGTTCAGTTCAAGAGAAATCGAACGCCAAAATCGTTGTCAAGTATGATCATGAAAGTAAATGCAAATAATATGCTTCTTCTTGCTGCAGTTTTGTATTTTCTGTTTAGTAGAAAACTCTGCTGAATATAAAAAAATATATGCGACTTTTTTTGTATGCCTTAACTCATTTAGTGCCCTGAGCTAGTCCGTCATATTTCTCAGCTGTCGACCTAACTAGACAACATTATAAATGCAATAGTGTTTGAAAACATCATCAAAATTGGTTCACTCTCTTGCAAAATATTAAATGTTCGCAAATTAGTTGAGCACTTTTGGCCTTTATCGAATTTTGCATTATTCATGCACTTTTATTGCATTCACATAAGCATTTCGGCTGGCATAAAAATGCTTGTTTAATATAATTTGATGCAAATGATTACCCGCGTTTACAACGCCATAAAATTAGCACATATTAAGCCAAATGTCATGCATTCAAAGTCACTATAAACATTGTTTTACGTGCTTAGGCAATTATTTTAAATGCTGGCAACTTTTATTCTAATATTCCAATGGCATCGAAAGCGACCATCAGCAGAGCAACAATTTTCCATAGCTACCAGCGTCCGTGTAGAGACAACATTTGTGCATAATATTTATCGGAACAACATCAAAATTCGTAACTTTTCAAATTGCTTGCATGCTACCAATGCACACGCGCACACATACCGACACATTGATGATGTGCCGCCCCCCCGCCCTGCACGTCGTATGACTCACTCACTGCGCACTTCATTTTCTACCAGCACATGTGTCAACGTATCAACTCAGTGCTCCGTGACTTTTTGCGAAAAAACATAAACAAAACAGTGTTAAACAAACCCAAACTTTTGTTATTGTGCGTTGATATTGTTAGTGCTTCCACCGTTGCAGCTAAAGCGGCCTATCATTGCTGGCAGTGCGGTGAGTCGTCAATCTTTTTTCTTTTTACTCACAAAAAAAACAAAGAAGAAAACTAACAACAACAAAGAACGCCAAAAAGATCAGCAAAATCCAGCTGAACAAAACTCAGCTGTTGCTATCATTGTTGCATCTTCGCTATCACCGGCTAATTCAGCAATACGATCAGCTGGTTAGCCACAGTTTGAGTAGCACTGCAACATCACGATCAGCTAGTTGGCTGACCGTTTGAGCAGCGCTGTGAAAACCAATAGCCGGGACAACAACCCGAAAGATCAACAGCAGATATGAGAAAATGGAGATGCCACCCCGTAGAAATGTGACTACGATCCCGGGATCCCCAGAAGCGACGGTGGCAGGAGTTCCGGCCGCGCAGATGAATGATGAACCAGGAGATGGGACATCAGATGGTAGAGAAACGATGGGGATAAATCCCTTCCAGGGCAGTTCGGTTGTATCGAGATCTCCTCCGCCACTAGATAAAGGCGCGATGCAAACTGCAACACTTGTCGAAACAAGAAAGGTTCGAGGACAACCTCCATCGGGGAAAACCGCGACACCAACTAGCGTGAATATTCAGAAGGAATGCCAAGCAACCCCAGCCCTTACCAAACTTGGCCTAATGATCAAGGAGCTCGCCAACATGTTTGCAGACAAAGAGAAGCGTCACGTAAACCAGGCAAACCGTGATTTTATAAATGTCATTGTTCAGCTGCACGGTGACGCGGTTAAGGAAGCTGCACAATTATATGCTACAGCGTACGCACCGCCGGAAGCAGTACAAAATGACGAAAGTGCAAGCAGCAGGAGACAAAGGGAGCCAGCTGAAAATGCTGATAAGACCTCTCAAACATCTCCTCTTATAAAATATGCCACTACGACGCCTATGGACTCCACCAAGAGGATGAGGGCACAAACGGAAGAGATGGAGTCAGTTTCACCAACTCCAAAAAAGAAGAGAGCGCAAAATAATAGCGAGCGCAACACCAGGAAAAAAGCCCAACCCAACGAAGCAAAACAGCCAGCACCCTGCAAGCCCACAGAAGAGGATTTTTCAGAAAGACCAACGGATGGAAAAATATCGGAATGGAAGCTTGTTGGGCCACGAAACCGAAATCGTGTTAAAAAGCAACAACCGCGCCCGGATGCAATAGTTATAAAAACTACAGGTGAAAACTCCTACGCTGATATACTTCGGCTGGTTAAAAACGAGCCCCAACTTCGGGAAGCAGGCGAAGCTGTGATGAAGGTAAAAAAGACAGCTAACGGCGAGCTGCTCCTTCAATTATCTAAGGCAACGGATCCCTGCACGAGTAAACTGCACGTTGCGGTCGAGAAGTTTCTGGGGGAGAAGGCGGAAGTTCGAACACTTACGCAGGTCACTCAAATCGAGATAAAGGACATAGACGAGATCACCACCAAGGAGGAAGTATATGCAGCGTTAGAGAAGCAATTAGCCGATGTTCACATAGAGAAAGCCGCTATCAGGTCAATCAGGACAGCATATGGAGGCACGCAAATTGCGACATTAAGTGTCCCGATAGAAACAGCGGAAAAGCTTCTAGAGGCTGGCAAGGTCCGCATCGGATGGGTGGTTTGCCGCATATCTGCGCGGAACAATCCCCTACGCTGCTTTAAATGTTTAGAATTTGGGCATTTGGCCAAATACTGTAGGAATGCAGAAAACGTTGGAAAAGCCTGTTTCAACTGCGGAGAAGAGAACCACATGGCCCGCGATTGTAAAAAAGAGAAGCGTTGCCTACTTTGTAAAAGACGGAACATGCAAAATATACAACATGCCACGAACTCAAGAAGGTGTCCCTCCTTCCTCGAGGCAATGAAAAAAAATAAACGTGCATGAAGATACTGCAGCTCAACTTAAACCATTGCAAAGCAGCTCAAGAACTTTTGAGCCAGACGGTGCGAGATATGTCGATTGACGTTGCGATCCTGAGCGAACCCTACAAGACCGATGATAATCAAGCATGGATGAGAGATACCACAGGAAAAGCTGCTATATGGAGCTGCGGACAAAAGCCGGCCGCAATGGCGAAACTTATAGCGAACGACGGATTTGTGTGTGCGAAAGTAGCTGGCTTTTATATATATAGTTGCTACGTACCACCCAGCACCAAACTCGAAGATTTCCAACACACTATGGACAGCCTTGCTAATGACGTGAGAGGAAAAACGCCAGCTATTATTGCGGGTGATTTTAACGCCTGGGCAACTGACTGGGGATGCCGAAGAACAAACCAAAAAGGAAGAGCGTTGCTGGATGCATTCGCCATCACAGATGTTGCTCTTTTGAATAGCGGATCTGAGCATACGTTTAGTAAAGACGGTGTTGGCTCGGTTATTGACCTAACGTTCGTTAGTAGTGGACTTTTCCCGTACACAACGTGGGCGATCAGTGATTGCTTTACGTATAGCGACCACCACGCAATAGTATGCAATGTTGCACGTTCTGCAGTAAAGTATACACGAAGCGGCTCAAATAAACGACGAACTGGATGGCAGTTAAACACGCTCAACCACGAGGTATTCCTTGAAATGCTGACTGACTTTGAGATCACAGGTGGAGCAGAAAAAATGGCGAACACACTAATGAAGCGCGTAAGAGATGCTTGCGATGCGGCAATGAAAAGGAAACCATCAGCTGCGAGGAAGCACGCCCCTGTTTACTGGTGGAACAACGATATTGCACGACTGCGAAAGGCTTGCAACCGCGCCAGAAGAGAATACCAGAGATCCAGGGGAGACCAAGACTTTAAGGAGCTCCAGGCTGTCTTCAAGCATATGCGAAAGGATCTGAAGAAGGCAATCCGCGAAAGCAAGCGGAAATGTTTCGATGAATTATGCGACAGTGCTGAAACAGACCCGTGGGGTATGGCGTATAAGGTTGTTACAAAAAAGCTCCAGGGCTCAAAACAGCCAACGCCGACATGCCCGATCCAGCTGAAAAACATTGTTCAGACACTATTTCCTGATAAGCCGAGTTTTGAAAGAGAAACTAACCACTCCGAGGAGGTAGACTTCCAATCGATAAGCCTTGAAGAGATAC
This sequence comes from Neria commutata, assembly GCA_963457695.1. Classification (NCBI taxonomy): domain Eukaryota; kingdom Metazoa; phylum Arthropoda; class Insecta; order Diptera; family Micropezidae; genus Neria; species Neria commutata. The sequence continues at coordinate 39,025,233 of OY735247.1, read as the reverse complement.
GCCAAGCCGTACATCGATGTAAAGACAGGAAAGCGCCAGGACCTGATGGCGTTCCAAATCAAGCTCTTAAAATTGCCATCGAGCAGCGCATAGATGACTTCGCTAGCCTGTATAACGCATGTTTATCTGAAGGCATATTCCCGGACATTTGGAAACGACAGTGGTTAGTTCTTCTACCCAAGCATGGCAAACCCCCTGACGACCCATCGGCATATCGTCCAATCTGCCTGTTGGATACGGCAGGTAAGCTACTAGAGCGACTAATCGTAAACCGTTTGGAGATAGCAATTGAGGCAGGAGGAGGACTCTCAGACATGCAGTTTGGATTTAGAAAGGGGCGCTCTACAACCGACGCTATCCAAGTGGTCAAGGAGCTGGCTGAGCAAGCAATCAGTGGTAAACGATGGAAAGGCGGAACGAAGGAGTATTGTCTGGTCGTTTTACTAGACGTTAAAAACGCTTTCAACTCGGCAGACTGGTGTCAAATAATGAGCGCACTAAAACATTTTGAAGTACCGAAATACCTGCAAAGAATGGTAGAAAGTTATTTTGCAAACAGACTTCTATTATATGAAACGGAGGATGGCGTTAAAGAACACAAGGTGACAGGTGGTGTACCCCAAGGCTCTGTGCTAGGCCCACTACTTTGGAATGCAATGTACGATGGCTTATTGCGTCTAAATGTGCAGAAGGAGGCAAAAATAATTGGTTTTGCGGACGACGTAGCAGTAGTAGTGGTTGCGAAGCATATCCCAAGAGTGATCGAGATTGCAAACTACACGATCCAAGCTATACAGTCCTGGCTCAGCGGGGCAGGCTTAGCGTTGGCCGAGCAAAAGACTGAGGCAGTGCTCATAACCAGTCGGAAGATCCGTGAAATAGCCACGCTTAACGTCGGAGGACATACCATTGTCTCGAAAGCAGCGATAAAATACTTGGGAGTTATGCTGGATACAAGACTTACCTTCAAAGCCCACTTAGAGTATGCTAGCAAGAAAGCAGCTGGGATAGGAGCTGGGCTGTACAGATTGATGCTGAATGGTAGAGGCCCAAAGCAACGGCGAAGGCAGCTGCTGGCGGGTGTAATTAGGAGCGTGCTATTGTATGGCGCTTCGGTCTGGTCGATTGCCCTTAATAAATGGACATACGGAAAGGAAGTCAGATCGGTATACCGACACTGTGCCCTGAGAGTGTGCAGCGCATTCCGCACCGTTTCTGAAGAAGCCGCGCTTGTCATCGCTGGACTATACCCGATCGACATTCTAGCAAAGGAACCAGCCGGTAGTGGATTGGACGTGGATGCGCGTAAAATAATGCGCAAATCGGCAAGGCAGAATAGCCTCCATGAATGGCAACAGCGATGGGACGACGCAAACACTGGACGTTGGACGCACCGTCTAATCCCAAACCTGAAGATCTGGATAGAGAGAGCGCATGGAGAAGTAGATTTCTATTTAACCCAGATACTGAGCGGTCACGGATGCTTCCGTGCCTATCTGCACCGATTCAAACACGAAAGCGAACCATACTGCAATTATTGCAGGGATTTAGCGGCGGAGGATGCTGAGCACGCCTTTTTCCACTGTATACATTTCGCAGCGGAAAGGGACCAACTACGCAGAATTTTTGGCGAACAACCTTCAGTGGAAAACCTGGTGACACACATGATATCAGATGCTGACAAATGGACTGCCGTTTGCAACATGGCCGCAAGTATAATGACGGAGCTTAGGAGAGCGGAGCGATACCGCAGTGCACTAACCAGAGGCGCCGACTGAGGCAAAAACCCCGTCCTTCTACAGTGGCGGAAGCAGCTGCAGTTATTTCGTAAAGCGGAATGGTGCATAAAGCCTACTACAGCGCAATGGAGCACAACATAAGTTGAAGATGCTGACTGTTTTTTGGAGCCGCCCTATAGCATGATCCAGTACGCCTCGTCTGAACAGTGGCCCCCAGCGATCCATGCCATCACCGGACAGAAAACGTAGACATACTAAACAGACGCTTGAGCAGCAATGCTCTGACGGCCTCCCGACGTAATACTTAACGGTGGTCCCGGGAGGGCACATCCGTCCGGACATGAGGTGGTTTTAGCGGGTTCGGGCCCCGCACTACATGAGGTTTTCGAGCGCTTTCCACCTACTAAAAAAAAAAAAAAAAAAAAAAAACCAGCACATGTGTGAGTGTGTGCGTAGGTGTGCTTGTGCATGTGCCGCTGTCTGCGTATGGGTGTGTGTGTGTGTGGCATGCATATGTAGATAGAGAGTTTGCAGCTGTTGCCACTGGCAACAGAGTCAGTCAGTACTTCTAAATGGGTTAATTATAATTTTTGGCAAAGTTTGCTCGTTGTTGCTGTATTTTGTTTTGAATGTTGTTGTGCACTATTGCACAAGCACACATTGATGCACGCGCACATGCACAGTGGTAGTTAACAAAGTAAAGTAAGTTTCTTGAGTAAGCCAAAAATAATAGTAACAATTTAATTTTTCAAAACAAGAGCTTAAAATATGTGAGGTTGACTTTTCTTTATGACTTAAATTTTCTATAAATAGTTGTAAAGATCCACATGAGATTTTTTCAAAGTATAGAAATTTTCAAGCCAACAACAACAACCATTTAATATTATTAAACAACAGCCTAGCTCGACTTATGCTGCTCTTGTAGGCAGCCATCGAAAAATATTTCGCCAAAATACGATCATTCTTTTTTATGGCCATTTAGGTACAGTAAGGTTAAGTTTTCGAGGTTAAGATCATCGGAGAGTTTTTTTTAACAATAATTTGTGTTACTTTTGACTTGACTTTATTTTATTGATCATTCATTTTCTTGTATGCATTTTTTAAGGGGTTTGTAATACTAAAAATTATTGATACAGAAGGATTTAAGATGAGAACAATAATTAAGCAGATGATCTGTTGATGTTGTACCCACGAAAAAACTGTCAGTATTCAGCTGGAATATCACGTAGTAGGTGTGTGTAAGAGCACTTGGTGTGACACTTGTGAAGATGTACAAATATTCCATACTGTTGGCGGTTATTAAGATATTTATGGATCACCTCCTGAGAGATGACCTCAAAAAGTTCACACTGAAAAAAATGTCTCTTGTCAGATGATACCGACCTGACCGCTTCTTTGCTAGTTGCATTCATTGGCATCATGCCATTTGCAAAATTTAAAATCAATTTTGACCTTCGAAAAATGGATTTCTGATCCTTTGAATGTATTGAGGTCTTTATAGTAAAACCTGCCTTATTAATATAAAGTCTAAAAAATAATCCTACACATTTTTCGACATTAATCAGCAGTTCAAGTGACTATTACTTTTCAATCTTTTAATTTTTTTGAAAACAACATAATGATATGAACTGCAAGAGGCGACCATCGTTTGAATCCCCTTCGTAAGAATCGAGCTTTAGTTTTTTGAAAATGTTCTTTGAATTTAAAATTGTAAGCTTCCAATTTGATAAAGGACCACTGTACTTGCTCTTGCAAATGTAGTAACTTGCATGTTAGCCTTGAATTTCTTTGTGTGTGTGTGTGTGTGTGTTGCTGTGCATGTGCACTTCCTCTCGTGTTACTTGTTGTTTTGCTTGCCTTCATTTCGCTTGTTTATTTTATTTCCGTTTCCTTTTGTGAATGTCTGTAAGTGCGGTGATTCTTATTTTAAACGCTCGTGCAGCTGTGAAGCTGTGAGAGCTGCTCCGGCTGTCTATGCCCTTGTGCTGAAATATGCCTGTGTGTGTGTGTGTGTGCGTGTGTGCGAAATGGCAACAGCTGTAAAGGATGTAATTAAAAAGTAAAATTTGTTTGATTCCATTCCAGAGCAACATTGCACTGTATGTGTTTGTATGCCTGACTGTGTGTGTGTGTGTGCGTGTAATTCCTGCAATTAGTCTGCCAAATGGCTTGGGTATACGCGTATGTGTGGCCGGGTTAAAACTACAAGAAAGGCATGAATTACAGGGTTGCATTTTGTGTTCGCCTTCGTTGCGTTCGGTTTCATTTTGTGTCGATTTTCCACTTGTTTTTGAAATTGCAGTTTTTAATTACGAAAGCAAAATTACAAATTCGCAAGATGTTAACAGCATTCGGTGCTTGTGCTGCTCTCATTTAATTTCCACACACAAAACGCTCTAATTAAATTTGTTATTGTAAATGCGTCTGGCGTTGGTAGCAGCAGGAAATCTAATGCAAAAAGCGCTTCTATATTCAGCTCAGGAAAATGTTTATAAATTTTCAAAAATGCGTTTTTGCACTTTCATGCAATTTTGTGCTTGGAAGTACGTAATGAAGCTATGAAGCTTTATTTTCTTATCGACTTTCTTAGAAGCTCCTATTTTTAATTCCATTCAGTCCCCTGTCAGAAATCGGATCTAAAGCAAGACTTTACTTTCTGCCAATTCAATCAAATAATTGTAAAAAATTCTCCTACTCCTACTACAAGTTTACTCGATTAAGCATCTGTACGACCTTCAAAGCCATGTTAAAGTCCTATGACGAAAAGTATGCTAGGTTTAAACTGGACTCTGCCAAGAATAGAATGTAGAGCTATTACAGCTATAGCGGCGCATGCACATAGGATGGGTATAACGAACGACGAAAGCTGCAGGAAATGCGAAGAGGCGGGTAGCAGGGAGACCTTAACATATGTACATCCTTTGCTCCTGCCCCGCTATCGCTAGACCTTGTCTGACTTGTTTAGGAGTGCCGGTCTATTCAGGGCTCGAACAGATCTCGAAACTGTGAAACACACCCAAATTCTTTACCATTCCTAAACGGAACTCTAACCGGCATCGCTAAGGACCCAATAAGGTGTATGAGTGGCCTTTTTATGCAACCAGCTAAACATAACCTAACCTAACCTAACCTTACCCGATTTAGAGCATATAACACAGCTAAGCTTCTAACAGACAGACTAACGAAATCCTCATGCTGTTGCGGAGAAAGTTTTTCGATAGACGTCTATCTATAACAAGATGAAGCTATCTGACTATTTTAGAATCGATGCTGAAATCAATTTCGACGTGGGGTCCGGCTTCGATCCAAAGATCTATAATTCTTTCCATTCATTTAAAATATAAAGTTGCATATTTCATGGTAATCAACAAGTACATTTGCACATTTTTAGTTTGTTCAACAAACTTTGTTGCAAAATTTTCAGGAATTTTTAACTTAATTGGAAATATCATGTAATATTTTCTAATATTGATGTCAGCACTAAATTGTCAAGCTTTTTTCTAGCAAGGTTTTACGCCTATTACGCTGCACACACACATGCATACAATCAAATGTAGATATCTCTGTAATTGTTTGTTTGTTGATGTAAATATTATTTGCATTTGCGCGAGATTCTTTTTGTTCGGTTCAAAGCTTTTTGCGCCAGTTGCGTGCGCAGCGTTCTTTATTATGCAGCTGGACACCAAGGTCAATTAAATCGTGTTTTATGATGCGAATTTGGATGTTATCACAAAAAATTAGTGCGCAAAAATAAATTCACGGTTGCGCGCGGCCCTTTTGTGTGTGAATCGCACCTGCCCGGGCACGAAATATGGCCTGTAATTAATATTGCTGGGCCGTGTTTACGTGGCGCAGGAGGCGGCGGAATGAATTTATTACAAATTGCAATGACACTGCAACTGAATCGACTTAATGAAATGTGCAGTTTTTGTGAACGAAAATTTAATTAGCTCATGTTTGCACAACTGTGACTTTTTTCCAGCAAAATAATTAATAACAAATCACGGTTGATTTGCATGATTTTTTGAAATTAATTTTTGTCGGGCATTTCTCTTTGTGTAACCGTAATTAAAATATTAAATTATGTTTATAAAGCAAAGCAATTTGTTACGCTGTAACTTTTGAGCTATAAAAATTGCAAGGCATTCGAAAAAGTAGTCATAAGCTAAAGATTCAGCGACACAACCAGTTGGCCTACACTTTCTAATCGGAACAACATGAAAGCAAACTCGTCGTGGCTGCTCTACGCCGCACTGCTGATGCTGGTGCCCGTGAGTAGAAACATTGGAAGCCGGCATTTCTTGCAACATTTAATATTTATTTTTACTGATTTTTACCGATCTTAGGGTCGAAAATCAGAGCCGGCCATGCATGAAGTTATTGAGGTCTGCCAGAAAGAACACAATATTACGGAGCAGGACCTAGACGCAATTAGCAAGGAAGCCACCGATGTGGATATGAATTTTAAGTGCTATACCCACTGCTTCTTCGAACGCATGGAACTCTTGGATGCACGCGGCAAATTTGATATCGACAAAGTGAAAACCATGAACGAAGTCGAGCCGCAAAGATTAGAAGTTATGAACAATTGCAAGGCGCAACATGATATGGAAGAGAGTGGCTGCGAGTATGGATTCAAGATGATGACTTGTCTGTTCGAATTGCAGAATGCTTCAGCAGAAAAGAAAGAAATTGAATAGTTGAAAGTGAAATTGAGAATATATGATAGTTATAATTGCGTTTTAATAAACGACTCTGAACATCACGCAACCTTATGAATCATTTGAAAATTTTAAAAATTTGATCAACTACTGAAAGAAATGCGCTGTTTTGTATACCAGCACGATTTATGTTTTAATAAACGACTCTGAACATCACGCAACCTTATGAATCATTTGAAAATTTGAAAAATTTGATCAACTTCTGAAAGAAATGCGCTGTTTTGTATACCAGCACGATTTATGTTCTCTCAAAGGTTCCCAAACTCTGGCTGAAAATTATATAATATGTATAAAAAAGCGCAGGATATTGCGTACATATTCCCAAAGCAAATTGCTCCATATTGCTCCTTTTTAAGCTATGCATTCATGAGGATCTGCGAATGCACGAAGAACTGTCACAACAGGCATTTCAAGCTGTCATGATCGAAAGACTAGAGAACCCTACTCCAAATGCAATCCTGACTCTGTTATAAACGATTAAAGATTTATAATAACCATCCTACTGATAATATGTAGCGTAAAGTAGATTGCCAAATCTTTTGGCACTTCAATCGATTTTGTCAAGGCGTCATTAACCTTTTATCCATTCCTTAGTGTCAAATTGACACTACTTCTGTCTTTAAACTAGCAATGCCAACATTCATAGCTCGCGTTGTAAAAAATGCCGAAATATGATAATAAAATGAGGGACGGATGGATAAAGTTTAAAATATATAAGAGCTGAAAACTATTTCGCTTTGTTCGAAGTGCACTCGATATATACACTTCCTCTCCTACAGGAATTATAGGTGAAGATCTAAAAATCAATTAAGCTTCTTTCTAACAAATGTGATCCACTCTTATGAGTAGCATCCTCTTTCGCTCTAGGCATCGGCGTAAATTGATGTCTTTGATGAAACACATTGCTATATATTATAATGTCATTGATTTGATTCTGTTCTTCAATTATAGAATACTTCCGATTTTAGCACTTGATTTGAGTACGATTGCAAGAGGATACTCTAACTAGTACTAGTCTTTCTATGCTATAGAAATCCAAGCTGTCTCTTTTGGCTTCTAAGCCTCGCTGATATTTTGCTTGTCGCGTTTGGTTCCACAACCTAATTTTATATTATTATATAAGCATACATATGTCCGTTAGTTCGCTGCGTCTGTGCTGTGCTTCCCCAGAAGCGCCCATGCCACAGACATAATTATACAATTTTATTTGAAAATGACTGAAGTCATTGAGTGGCACAGCGCGACTGCCACTGGAACTCTTCAGAGACTTTTCACGCAATAGGATTGCCGCGTTAGAGAGCGCCAGCTTGTTATTGCACATTGTTTTGCTTTATTTTATGCCGAATATCAGAGGTTGTTGTTGTTGTTGTAGTTTCTGTTTTGTAAATTTTGCTTGTTGCACTCTCTGCGTGTTTGGTGGCGCTGCTGTTGTTATTCCGGGCAACTGCTTCGTAGATTGTGCTCGAGTTCGTTCAACTGGATTCATTGAAAAGGCGCCCCGTAACGCCGCCCGGTGTCACGTTGGCGCTACAGTGTCGACGTTGTAGAGATGACGAGGTGGGGAGGTGGGGAGGCGTGTATTTAAGCATTACACAATTATGAGGTCGCGACGGGTAGGTCCCAGAGCAGAAGTCAGGCAGCCGCAGAGGTGGCAGCCAGCAGTGAGCGCAAGCTACCAGCTGCCCTGTTGACTTTTTGTTGTCGGTTCACTTGGCTTTTTTCTGTGTCGTCCTGTCGTCCTGTCATGCTGGCGCGTGGGCCGGACGGCTAAAATTAAATCTGTCTGCGTCAATTCGCCGCACGGAAGGCGGAACAAATAAGCAACGAAACAATGCACGAAGGACGAAGAACTTTCGGGAGCTTGCCAAATTTTGACACATTTAATTTGGAAAAGACGTTGCTGCGAAAGCTTGACAAAGAGGTGCCACGTAAGGAACTGTGCCAACTCGGGCGCTGCTCAAAAGTTGCTAATTCATTTCGTCGACGCGTTTGATGTTAATGTAGCAGTTCCAGGAGGGAAAGCTAATTTCAAAAAAAGAGCTGCACTCGGGTCCTTTTAAAAATTAAAAAGTTTTTATATGCCGAAAATAATATAATATAAATATGTGGAGAGCTGAGCGCGGGCAAAAGAGAGTGACAAAAGATATGCACAAACAAGTAAGGAAGTATCAGTCGGGTTTCACCGACAGAGTAATACCCTACACCATGTTCCCAAGTGGGGTGATAATTCACTGAAATTGTGGGTGCATTTGATTTACAACCTACATAGTGGGCGGACCACGCCCATTTTTGGCAGACTACAAGATATACCTAATAGGACTATACATGCCAAATATTGATGCTCTGGCGAGTGTACAACAGATGTTATCGGCATATTTATTTTACTGCCCCCATGGTGGGCGGACCACGCCCATTTCTGGAGAATTAAAAGATATTCCTACCAGGAACGAAGTAACCAAATCTGGACTCTCTGGTGTATATATTATGGAAGTTAAGAAGATTTTTTGTTTATCGCCTATATAGTGGGCGGACCACGCCCATTTTCTTGTATGGCATCTAAGACCTATATATCAACTTGGGAACCGAATTTCATTAATTTATATTCGTAACTAGTCAATTGGTAACCATTTTACCGAAAAAATTTTGCCGGCTATATAGTGGGCGGATCACGCCCATTTTCTCCTGAGATATAGAAGACCTACCTCTTAACTTGAATACTAAGTATTAATCTTTTCCATGAGTAATTACACAAATTATAGCCATTTTACCAAAAAAAATCCGAGGTAGTGGGACTTACAGACCCGTTGTGGGCGTGTCCTTTGGGTAATTTGAATAATTTTAACACTTTACCTAACCCGAGGTTCACTGTAACTGTATACCAAATTTGGTCCAAATCGAACAACTCCTTCTTTCTTTTTTTTGCATACACGCAGACAGACGGACAGACGGACAGACAGACGGACAGACAGACGGACAGACAGACGGACAGACGGACAGACGGACAACCGGAAATGAAAAGAGAAAGTGTTTCTGATCATTTCTATATACTTATGTCTATACCTAGGAAGGCTCCTTTAATGCGTTACAATTTTGGCACAAAGTTATTATACCCTATTACCATAGGTGTAGGGTATAAAAAGTACTGCCGCCTAATGATTAAAGTTGTGTTATGTCCTGTGTCTGTTATGTTGCGCCGGCAAAGGATTACAACTAAATGCTGAGGGGCTCCCATGCTGCACAAGTACTTAGGCCACTGCGCCTGTGTGTGTGTGTGTTTGTGTGTGCAACTGTGCGGAATTTTTATGGCACTTCAACACAATTTTCGCTTTTGCTGCTTTATGACACTCGCTGCCCTCCGCGGCGCCCCGCTCCGTTGCCCTTTTTAACCCACTCATGTTTGCTTTTGCAGTTGTTTTTATGCCCATGTGTCTGTCTGTGCATGTGTTGGTCGTAGCAGCGGGCTCTCCAACATCATTTGAACTTTTGAACTTTGCGCAACCAAAAGATAAAAATCCAACAACAAAACAAAACAAGTAAGGAAGTATCAGTCGGGTTTCACCGACAGAGTAATACCCTACACCATGTTCCCAAGTGGGGTGATAATTCACTGAAATTGTGGGTGCATTTGATTTACAACCTACATAGTGGGCGGACCACGCCCATTTTTGGCAGACTACAAGATATACCTAATAGGACTATACATGCCAAATATTGATGCTCTGGCGAGTGTACAACAGATGTTATCGGCATATTTATTTTACTGCCCCCATGGTGGGCGGACCACGCCCATTTCTGGAGAATTAAAAGATATTCCTACCAGGAACGAAGTAACCAAATCTGGACTCTCTGGTGTATATATTATGGAAGTTAAGAAGATTTTTTGTTTATCGCCTATATAGTGGGCGGACCACGCCCATTTTCTTGTATGGCATCTAAGACCTATATATCAACTTTGGAACCGAATTTCATTCATTTATATTCGTAACTAGTCAATTGGGAGCCATTTTACCGAAAAAATTTTGCCGGCTATATAGTGGGCGGACCACGCCCATTTTTTCCTGAGATATAGAAGAGCTACCTCTTAACTTGAATACCAAGTATTATTCTTTTCCATGAGTAATTACACAAATTATAGCCATTTTACCGAAAAAAATCCGAGGTAGTGGGACTTACAGACCCGTTGTGGGCGTGTCCTTTGGGTAATTTGAATAATTTTAACACTTTACCTAACCCGAGGTTCACTGTAACTGTGTACCAAATTTGGTCCAAATCGGATAACTCCTTCTTTCTTTTTTTTGCATACACGCAGACAGACGGACAGACGGACAGACGGACAGACGGACAACCGGAAATGAAAAGAGAAAGTGTTTCTGATCATTTCTATATACTTATGACTATACCTAGGAAGGCTCCTTTAATGCGTTACAATTTTGGCACAAAGTTATTATACCCTATTACCATTGGTGTAGGGTATAAATACAATGGCCGGCCATCAAAAAACTTTAAAAAAAAATCTGAAATGCCAGCCAGTTAAAGTGGAGTGCAGTCAGCGGAATGTGCTTGCTCCGGCTTCAAACAGCATGTAGCCGTAATTAATAATTGATGAGCTGTCTCGAGTTGAGTTGCACAAAAAAAATTGATGTCATGTTTTTCAACAGCAACATATAAAATAAACATTTACATTTTGCAACATTTATGAGCATCAAGTTGCGTCGAAATTTTTTGGTTGAGCAGTTTTCAGTGTCCTGGCAGGCTGCAACTTAATTTGAAAATAACGAACAACAACAAATGTACACGTTTTAGTCTAATGGCTTTTTGTGCGTATACATTAAAATTTATAATGATAGGCAACATTGAATAACAAATATTTGTTGAAAAATTTTATAAAAAAAGTCAAATTTAAAATGTCTAAAAATATTTCAAAATTTATGTAGAATCGTACAGAAAATTAGATATGGAAACGGACATTGAATCAAACGGATGGATGAAGGGCGACTAGAAGAAACAACAAGAAATACAACGCTGAATCAATGAAAGAAGCAAGTTGATGAAAGAGACACGAACTGACAGAACCAAACGAAAAAGAGGATAAAAGTCGAAGTCGATATTTATAATTGGACAAACAATTAGATTTTATCGTATGTAGAATCAAACGGATGAAGGGTGACAAGAAGCACGCAACACTGCTTAGAAAATACAACGCTGAATCAATTAGACTGGATGGAATGAATGAAAGTCGAATTCGATTTTTAGATGCGGACAATACTTACACAAGTCGAATGGCTGAACTACATCAAGTGCTTACAACTACTTTTATTTCTAAAGCGAGCAATTTATGCAATTGGACGGAATTGGGGTAATTACTCACATTTATGCAAGGCATCAAAAATGAAAGATATATTTAATAGGAGCGTAAAAATCGAAATCAAAATTTATGATAATTTTCAGAGCAATTCAATAGCATTAATTTTTTTTACTTTTCGAATAAATTCAATAGCATAAAGTGAAGGTTAAAACGAAAATGCAAAATATCGACAATCAGTGCAGTTAATGTTATCTTTTTATTATGCTGGGGAATCGAATCAATGCAATTATCGAAAGCAACCGTGATTTCAGTCATTTTGAACAGCTGCACGATTTTTCGTTTGTATTGCTGAGAGCCAGCACTCGTTCGACTTGTCTTTCGGCCTGTTCTGCTTTTCCTTTGTCTCTGTATAAATAAATAAATCGCGCTTCATTTAATAAACTAATTACAACAATTGCAGCAATTTAATTAAAATTTGTCATTGCCGTCACTTGACTTCTGTGCTGCTGCCAACACTGCTCAGCAGTGTTGCTCTGCCACTCGCGCTACTTTATTGGTCAACGCGGGCACGCGCCTTTGCGGTTTCCCGGCCAACAATGAAAGTCCACAACTTTGCCTGCATTTCCGGTTGGCTGTCTTTTTGTCTTTTTTTTTGTAATGCAGCGCCAAGTGTTTCCGCTTGATATAACATGGCGCGCGACTTTGCCAGTGTGCGTGCGTGCGCAAGTGTGAAGCAGTGTTTATGTTCATTTGCAGTGCCGTGCTGTGCGCGTGAGGAGTTAATAAAATTTGCTGTTGCAGTAAGACATTGCTGGAATGGTGTCCTTTTTGGAAAGATCTTTTATACAGCTACCAAAACCTTAACCTTTTCTTTCTAAGTTTATTAAACCATTGCACCAATAAATTTCTCGTTATATATGGCATATTTGTTCCCGATATGTAAAAATTAATATTCTATTAAAATAAAAAAGCAGTCAAGTGTGATTCGGGCTCGCGCACAAAGGGTTACGCACAAAAATACCCTTTTTAGCGTTCGAATTTAATTTATCTTTGCCCGTCTGTCCCTTACTTGGTTTTGATTATATTCTGTAAAGAGCAGAAGGCTCTTTGCCAGTCTGTTTTTAAAACAAAGGTAGCGCCATTTAGTATGGAAACCCTTTATTCGAGATAGTTACCAAAGCAATAAGGCAGATAAAGTATATGGAAGATATGAATAAGTTGGCGAGTTGACGGGCGCCCTCTATATGTCATATACGTTCTCTTGTCAAATTATAAACAGGGGTTGGTGGGGAAGTTAATTTCGACATTTTTACCTATATCTTCGTAGCGAATTCAGCTAAAGTTATGAAATAATTATATTCAGAATCTATAGACGTAGGCCTTTTCAACGAAACCCTTACTCGATACGATATAAAATATTTCTAAAAATATTGCTTTACTTTTTATAGTGAAAATATGCTAACGTTCCGAAGACTTAATATCATGCCAAATTTCAGGTTTCTATGCTGAAAAAAAGAACTGTTTAGGAACACAGCTCTGAAAACAAAAGTGAACTTTTAAGAGTTGCCGTTTTTTCCCTTCAGGCGAACAGAACCCTAAAAATGATGCCATAGTATTTGCTAACGAGTTGATTTTTTATGAGAAATTTTTATGATGGTTAGTGATGAAAAACTACTTTTAAATATGCACACCATTTTCAATTGAAACGCGCGACCTTTTTTGCAGTGCTATTATTTTACGTTGCTTAAATTTGGCGAAAGAGATTCTCCTCAAATTATGCCATAGCGCTCAATACGCATATTGATAGCGGCATCAAAGAGGAAAGAAATTTCCGAAAATTGAATATTTGCCAAGTAATGCTATACGCTTGTCAACGCTTTTACGAGCGATGTCAAAGTAACAAAGTTTTCATATTTTGCGCCAGCCTTTGCAATTTTCCCGCAAAACGATGCGGCTGCTCGGTTTTTGTTGCCGAGATACACACACACACAAACGAATCGAGCCACACTCTAACACGGCTGACACTGAAAATTGCTGGCAGCTGTAGAAGAAATGATGGATTTTTTTCCGGTCGCACGTGTGACAAGGCATCACGGTGTGAGTGCGCCTCCCCGCCCGCCCAATTCATCGCCCATCTCGTCGCATTCCAAAAATGTTTTGAATTTTTCGCTTGCTTTTAACGCTGCATGTCGGTAAGCGGATAGGCGACTTAAATTGGTGCTTCATACGGTTTTGTATTTCCGCATTTCGTTTGTTTATTTACAAATTACTTTCGCTGAGAGCTAACACACACATTCATATGTGCATACATACATGCTCGTATGTGTGCGCCTGTGTATGCCTGCAAAGAACTCCTGGTATCTATACTTACACGCCGTGAAATCTGAAATTCTCCGAAATATTGCTTTATTTTTATGAAGGCATATCTAAATTTTGTATATCAAATTTCTTTGGAAATTCCATTTATATCGATTTTCCATTTTTTTGTTATTTTAATTAAATGACACAGTCAATAGTCGACAGTATTATAAATAAATTATTTTAGAAATAGAATTATGTAAACATACCGAATTGTGGGCCGTCTTTTTTGAGGCGCGTTGGCATCATCTTTAAATCCTTTAAAAAGTGTTTAATATTTTATTTATTCAAGCCCGTAGGTGATCAAATCGATAGCCCAATGCTACCAACTAATCGACAGCTAATTAACCATTTAAACGCTTCATACTTATAGGTGCATAGCGAGGCATTTATATGTTTGAAATTTTGAATTTTTAACTTTTTCAGTTCAAACGCGTAGATCCTTTCAATCTGCTTTAAAATGTTTAACTAAAAGAAAAAATGGCTTTTAAATAGGCAACTTCTTAAAGCAACGCTGCTTTTGAGAGAGCTCTTTCACATGCTTAATCGTGAATATTGAAAGACAACTATACAACGTTCCTTATCGATATCATAGCAGATCCAATATTCATATAAGGAAGCAGCTGTACGTGTAGATATTATTCTTCTACAACTTTGAAAGCTATTGATGTATGAAGTTGATGTTCTAATCCGAACAAGATTCCTTATGTATCAATTCTTTTATATTAGGCAGAACTTTAAGAGTAAAATTTCAAGGAAATGCCTCAAGTTTGGCAAAGAACTCATGCATTTGAAAGCAATGAGCTCATTTAAAATGCCTAAGCAGCTCACAGTGATTTGTAGATAGTACACAAAGTCGTTGCTAATAACAACAGCTGTAATACCTGCTATCAAAATGATGTACATTATGTGCCTACATATTATACTCGTATACTCATAGGTAGACAACAGATTAAGCTTGTTATAACTACACAATATACAACTCACTTCCATTTCATCATGTCTGTTGTGTATCAGATCTGTGTATCTGTATATCTTCCAAGTAAGCTTTATTAGACAATGGCAATGCTTACAGAAAAACACTCACAAATATGCGAACTACGAGTCCCATGAGTATCTCTAAGATTGTTGCCAAATAGATGCGAAATTTAATGAAATACATACTTGACACGCATGTCGACATACATACAATATCTATCTATAGCATTATGCATACCTACTAACTTGGAAGTTCGTTAAAATTGCTGGAATTTTGTTGCTGGCAATTTAAGGTGTTGCCTTGATGCATGCCACCAAGGCATATCTATTCAGCAGTTTGACTTTGCACAATCCATTCGATTATTCAGGCTGCACATGCATCGAAGCGACCTTCAGTGGCAGCGGCTTTCATGCCATTATTTTATTATTTATGCGACAATGGAGCTAACAATGGCTGACATCTATCGCACAGGTAAATCATTTATTAATGAAATGCTGCAATGTGATAATCGTTGAATAGCCCAACAAATCGATTTGATTCTGCTACTGCCGCCGCATGAGCTTCTGCTGCCTATAGCCTCTAATGCCAGTCATTCCAAGGACATTTATAGTGACACGTGCCTGTGTATATTAATATGTATGTGTGTGAGTTATGCCAATATTGACGATATTCCTTGTCACTGGACGAATTATTTTTGGAATGTTTTTAGCTTAGAATTTCGCCATTGTAAGTCAATTGAATATAATTCAGCAGGAGCCATTCAAAAGCCTCACTCTGAGTTAATCACAATCGATGGAAGTTATATTTATTTTGATATATTTATAACATATTTTGGCCCAATTATTAAAATTAGTTTTATGCATATTAAATTGTTAATATTGACTTCTTTTATAAATTTCGATTGTGGTTTTAATATTATCTAAATTTACTTTTGAAATTATTGAATTAATGAGTACTGTATTTTATTAATACGAAACTAGTTAAACGTCATTCGTATTAAAAGTATTAATGCATTGAATAGCAGTGTTTAATTAATTGCTTCTCAGCGTTTTTTTTAAACAGTTTTATAGTAAATTTTCCCTTCATCTTGCATCGTAGATTGCCTTAGAGGCTGCTGTGAACAGCGTTTTTTTCTGCTTCTTTCAACAAAGTGTTGGTTACTTCATGCTTCAACGTTAATTACAATTATACGCACCTTGGCACACATACACACACACACACACACACACACATTCACAACAAGCAGCCTGCATGTGCAATTCTTTGTGCCAGCTTTCCGCACTCTTGCGCCGCGAACTTGCCTTGTTTTTCACTGCTCCCTGCAGTTGCATGCATCAACAGTGAAGGAGCAGAGCAAAGCAGAGCAGCGCATGCTTTGGCTTCGGCAATTATGCTTGTGTGTGTGTGTTTGTGTTAGTGCTGCTTTCGCTATTGTTCCCAATTGTGTCGCATAGCAACAACAATTTTCATTTTATTGTAGCATATTCATTAAATGAAATAAAAACGTAAAACAGCAGTAAAACAATAGCAGTGCATGTACACACACACACACACACACACAGTCACAAACACACATACAGGCACTCGTATATGGCGCAACAAATAAAACGCATAATAATGCTGCATTGTGTGGCAAAATAAAACGGCACGCGACAGAGAGGAGGGGGCAGGGGGAAGCAAAATAAAAACAGAAAACAGATAAAAGTGTTTGTATTCGTTCGCCTGTTTTGCTAAAAAGGATGCGAATTTCAGCTGATACGCGTGAGTACATGTCTATGCGAGGGTAAGCAATCCGTGTCCTTCACAACTAAAGCTTTTGTATTTTGTATGTATTTGTGTGTATTCGTGTGTATTTGCATGAATATGAGTGCGCTCCATAAACCTGCTTTCGTTGGCTTTATAAATACATATGTATATGTATATGAAGTACACCAGGGATGCCAACCAATACATTTACAAATACTCGTCTCAAGGCAACTAATTGCAGCTATTTTTTATAAAACTTTTTGCTGCTCAAAATTTCTTTCCAGAATAAAAAAATTTTCTACCTGATTTTGCTTAAATATTGCACTCAAAAAGCAGGCATAGCTTTAATCAATTCACAGCATTCGGTTTAAAGGTTTCGACACCGTCAGATTAAATACAAAAAAAAGCTGAAGCTTTTACAAAAAATAACTTTTTAACCTTTAGCACGCAATGAATTACAAAAATATTTTGAAAATATAAAAATTTTTATGAAAAAACATGTTTTGATTTCGTTCGAGCTAAAAGTTCAATATTCAACAGACAAAATTAGAAGCTTTTTTGTTTATTAACAAGTAAGGAAGTATCAGTCGGGTTTCACCGACAGAGTAATACCCTACACCATGTTCCCAAGTAGGGTGATAATTCACTGAAATTGTGGGTGCATTTGATTTACAACCCACATAGTGGGCGGACTACGCCCATTTTTGGCAGACTACAAGATATACCTAATAGGACTATACATGCCAAATATTGATGCTCTGACAGGTGTACACCAGATGTTATCGGCATATTTATTTTACTGCCCCCATGGTGGGCGGACCACGCCCATTTCTGGAGAATTAAAAGATATTCCTACCAGGAACGAAGTAACCAAATCTGGACTCTCTGGTGTATATATTATGGAAGTTAAGAAGATTTTTTGTTTATCGCCTATATAGTGGGCGGACCACGCCCATTTTCTTGTATGGCATCTAAGACCTATATATCAACTTGGGAACCGAATTTCATTCATTTATATTCGTAACTAGTCAATTGGTAACCATTTTACCGAAAAAATTTTGCCGGCTATATAGTGGGCGGATCACGCCCATTTTTTCCTGAGATATAGAAGACCTACCTCTTAACTTGAATACCAAGTATTAATCTTTTCCATGAGTAATTACACAAATTATAGCCATTTTACCGAAAAAAACCCGAGGTAGTGGGACTTACAGGCCCATTGTGGGCGTGTCCTTTAACCGATTTGACTAATTTTAACACTTTACCTAACCCGAGGTTCACTGTAACTGTGTACCAAATTTGGTCCAAATCGGACAACTCCTTCTTTCTTTTTTTTGCATACACGCAGACGGACGGACAGACAGACAGACAGACAGACAGACAGACAGACAGACAGACGGACAGACGGACAGACGGACAACCGGAAATCAAAAGAGAAAGTGTTTCTGATCATTTCTATATACTTATGTCTATACCTAGGAAGGCTCCTTTAATGCGTTACAATTTTGGCACAAAGTTATTATACCCTATTACCATAGGTGTAGGGTATAAAAAGTAGTTCAGCAGACAATCTAAACTTTGAATAGTCTGTATGAAATACTTGTCGATATATTGTATAACTCGATTTTTCCGTCTTTCCAGCAGTTTTTGCATTTTCGGCAGCCCTGTTGCTGAGTTCCTTACTCCGGGAATGGTGTGAGCAGCGCTGCCACTGATTCTCCTGTTGCGCACTATCGCCTGCTCTTCGCACTGCTGCGGAAAGTGGAGTAGCGCTTGAGAATAAAGCCGCACGTGCTTACAATTGTTTTCGACTGAAATTGTAAACCCCTCTGTGGGTGTGCATGTGTGCGCTAGTGTGTGTGTGTGTGGACTTGTTGTCATGGCATGCGAATCAATATCGTTTCAGATAATTGCTTGTAAATAAATGTCAAGCTGCCAATCGACGACGGTATCTTAACCTCAATTAAGGAGTACGTAAAGTTCAGCTGCTGGAAAAGAGCGCTCCCTGAGCGTACAACAAGTGTGTGTCTGTGTGTGTGCAGCATTTTTTATGTAACTTTTGTAAAAATTCGCATTTCCTTTTGGCTTGTCTTTTGACAAGTTTCAATTTGTTGCTTGAAGTAGCTTCATTTTTAGAAACTTGTGTGGGAATTTTGCGCATAATTTATGTACATTTTTACTTTAAATTGGTTCTAGCTGAAAAAGTATAAAATTTAACATTATGGAAGACTATATATTGAAGTGAACGAATTGAATAGACTATAGAATAATATTTGAAATAAATCTTGAGACACAAAGTACCACACTTTGCTCATGCATTCTATGGATTTTACAAATACCAAAATCGATATTCACAAATACGTATGAGTGAAAAACCAAGGAAATATTATTCTTTTCGAATATAAGCAGGATTAGTCAGTTTTTCATATACTTACGATATATATATATTAAATGTTATGTGATATGTTGCCTCTTTTCCAATGAAGCTGTTACTATTTCTTTGAAAATGCTAAGACGAAAGTCAGTGCAAGGTTTGATGATTTCAAAACTGAAAATCCTAAAACCTTTTTTGCACAATCTTCCAAAGGAGCAGAAATAAGATATGCTTCTCAGCAAGAAAGTAGTTCAAAATGTAGCAAACTAACTTCAGAATATTTTATATTAAGAGAAAGTCTGCTGGAATTTAGAGCTTTTGGTTCAAACTTGTTTTAGAAAAAATTTGCATTGGCTGCCGTCATTCGAATTCCGAATTTCATTCGATTTTTTTCCCGAATTAAAATGCGAGGAATCTTCCAAATGTGAGATTTTCTGTAAAAGCTGCTTCAGACGGCAAAATAGAAGGCACCTCTTCACAATTTGATTTGACCCGGCACGACCAGGGACAAATGTGTTCTCCTTCTGACATACGCAGATAAAAATCAAATTTAAATTTCATTTTCGCTTGCACACGCATTCACTAATACTCGCACAGCTGCACAGCGCAGCGGCTAGCGCTGACAAAATATTTTACCAACACATATGCATGCCAACAGACGTGCTCACAGCTACACATGCATATGTATATATATTCATACATGTAAATATGCATGTACTATGTATACATTTAGCAGCGGTCGCCCTTTTGTCCACATCTGCTGGCTGCCATTGTTTGCACACCCACATACATACACATGAACAGACGAATCTGTGTGCGTGTGTGCTTGTGTCTGTGATTGTGCACAGATAAAGCATGAATAATTGTGACGCATTATTTTGCAAATGGCATGCAATTCATTTGCTTGGCGGGTAATAAAAATTTCGCAATTTTCTTTTGATAATCTCAACGGGGAAATATGAAATTTCGCTCGGCTGCTGTCGTAGCAATATTCAGCGCCATATTGATTTATTGCCAAGCTGCCAGACAGACGCAAAATCATCAAAAAGGCAACATTTGGCAGACGGACGAATCGAAAATTAAAATCTGCTGGCAAATTGTGCGTATGAACTGCAAACTGGACAAAGCAGAGTGAAGGCTTGCCGGCAGCAGAGAGTGTGGCCACAGACGACCACAAAGCGGCCATTTTAAAGCAAAAGAGCAGCTAGTACGAACACGAGCGAAAAATGCTGGCTATTTTTAGAGTTTTTTTGCTAGGACACTATCGCAAATTAGAATCGCACTCCTTCACGCAGAAAGGCGCGGCAGGATTATGTATTACACGCTGTTCTGCGTAAGCAGCTGCAGAACTTGCTGTTGTGTGCTGTCCTTGCTGCTTGTGCGGCTAATTCCAACCCACGACAGCGGCGGCGGCGAAGACAAACAAGCTACGCCCAGCTTTCATGCTGTAGAAATTGAAGAAGCTGTGAACTCCCCGAAGAGTAAACACTTTTTTCCTGCGCTGAGTTCTTTTTTGTTGTATTTTGACATAAATAGAAGCGAGCTTTCCCCTTTTTGCCGAAGCGTAAATAAGTAGACCGTTGGGTAAAATTAATGGACCAGATAAAGTATTAGAGTAAGAGTGGTGGAAAAACCGTGAATAACGCACAACGGAAACGATAAAGCTCCATTCGAGGCAGTCCGTAGTCCGAAAAGGTGTTGCACACAGGCAGACGGCGGTTGGCAGTTGGTCGGGCGGGTGAAGCGACCAAGAGACTGTAAAGTAGGGTAAACATATAGAAAGGCATAAACTCAAGCTCGGTATGTTTGTGATTTACGACTGTAGAGTTGCCTTCTTCTGCGCCCCATTGTTGCTCCTTTGTTGGGACGCACAAAAACTACACTTTTTGATGCTTGTTATACGCATTTAATGGACCGAAAGGTGTACTCATGCAGTTATTTATACAACAAGCATGCTGGTGTGTGTGTGTGTGTGTGTGTGTGTGTGTGTGTGTGTGTGTGTGTGTGTGTGTGTGTGTGTGTGTGTGTGTGTGTGTGTACATGGCTAGTTGTAATAAAGTAATAAACATATTTAAGCCAAACGTGCAGATATTGCGAAAACATAAAGTTCAACTATCAATTTCAACAGCTTCTTCTTCTTGCTCTTGCAATAAATTGTTAAGTATTACAGTAGCAATAATACATCGGCAATTTTGCAACAAAATTTAATTCATCTGAAGGTTTATTTTTATTTCTGAGTTAGAAAATGTGAGTTGACTTTTAACATTTGTTCAATTTTGTTCTGCTTTATCTACTTTTCGGCAATTTATTTGCGAACATTTTGTATGGCCAAAGCTTGCCTGTGGAAGACCTTTGCAATATTATTTAAGCGATCTATAAAAGATTAAACGACATAAATTCCAGAAGGCAAGCTAACATGTTTAAAAGCTCAAAATTTGATTATGTATTGTAGTATGTACGCCATTCATTCGATGTCGATTTAAATTGAATTTATTGCCAAAAATTAGATTGCTCTAATTAAGCATGAATTTTGAATTGCAACGAAGTATTTTCGTTGCATGGATCCTATTATTCAGCATCTTCATCTACCAAACCATGCACTTAGGGCATAATTATCTGAATTTATTTGTTTTTGTACACTTAAAATCTGTTTAGTTTCATACAGGAATGGAATGGTTATTGTTCTTCTATAAATTTTCAATTGATTAACTGTACATAATATAATAATTAATAGCTCTTACTCTTCTTGCATGCCTGACGACGAACTAAAACTGCTTAGAAAGCATGAATAAAGTAGATTTTGTCAAATCTAAGATTGTGTAGAAATTACTGGGCAGTTTAAATCACGTGCCATTATCTTCTTGATATAGCAAAAACACTGCTTTAAAATGCCCGAAATTTCTATTAATAAATATGTACAATATATTTGCTGCGCTAGAGCTACAATGGGCCAGATGTCCTATGTACCGATCTGTTGCTCAGGCATCAGTTAACTTGCTATGAAATCCCTCTTACTTGAGCATAAAAACTTAAGGTTCCCTTGAGCTGATTGGTGAGTTGAGATGTACACTAAATAGTTTGATGCGGAAAGTTTGCGCTACGTCCTTTAAGAGTCCTTTTTACCAGTCTCTGTTATTATGCACAGAATTATTTTCCGCTTGGGCACTGTTTTCCGAACATTTCGCTGATGATTTATAAGCTCGCTTGCTGCTGCGGCGCAGTTTTCCATCGCTCACTCCTAACTATGCCAAAAAATGGTGACGCATGCCTAAAATCGTAATAAGCACCATCAGAAATAAAACGGAGACACGGAATACCTTTAGTCAGGATTAGGTATATTCAAACTTATCCGGTATAAAATAGTAGATTAAAGTGATTATAAAATGTTATATATAAGTATATTCGTTGCGCTTAGCGTGCACGCAGCCGTCGTCGTCGTGTTCGGAACCGGAACTCTTCTTCTTCGAGGGGGACGCCAACGCCATTGCTATCAGCTATACAGCGGCATTGTCAGCGTCGACAGTGTTGAAAACGGGTGTGACAACTCGGCCAATCCTGCCCAGAATCGTCCTCGATTTCGTCATCATCGTTGTCATCTAGCTCTGGACATTCTTGACACCAGGGTTTCATTTTGTCGGCTGCGTATACAGAGCAGAATTTTCGGTTGGTGATCTGCATGCCCGGTATGTCTTCTATGAGATATCGGTCGTTGCCCAGGACTTTACTAACGACGTAAGGTCCACGATATTTAGGCTCAAGTTTGCGAGATTCGCCCGTAGCTGGTTCTTCGTTCTCAATGACAATGAGATCGTTTTCGGAGTACGTAGTTGGTGGAGCGTGTTTTTCGTCGAAACGCTTCTTCCAACGCAGGCGTTCACGGCTAATATTTTCAGCAGCTTGTTGACGTTTCACGGCGGAAGGTAACACGTTGATTTGTTCTTCACGGGTATCGTCATGTACGGCTGCTAGCAGACGATTTTGTGCGATGTCACGAAGATTAAAATCAAAAATCAGTTCATTTGGGCTAAAGCCCGACGTAGCGTTTTTTTGTGAATTGATGGTCCATTGTAGGTTCCTCAGCGTAAGGTCCCAATCCTTCGTGTTTTCGGTAGATGTACGGATGTAGTTTAAGATAGTGAGGTTAGCCCTCTCTACCTGACCGTTGGCTCTCGGAGTTCGAACAGCTGTTTTCGTGTGCTGGATATTGTTGTGTTCACAGTAAGATTCAAAGGACTTAGATGTGAACGCGGCGCCTCGGTCCGTGACAATTTGCGTTGGCAGACCGAAATAGCTCGTGGTTTCATTTAAGACATTGATAACGTGGGATGCCTTAGTGTCACGCACTGCTTTCACAACCAGGAATTTGCTGAAAGCATCCGATAGTGCGAGGACGTAGCAGTTGCCTTTTTTACTACGCACGAATGGACCCAGGTGGTCGATATGTATTAGTCGGAAAGGTATCGGTTCTACAGGGCTATGGTGGAAACGTCCTTCTACCCTGCCGAATTCCGAGATTATTTTTGTTATTATCGGTCGTTTAGCAAAAGGAACGCGGTATGGTTTCATTGTAACTGGTACGCTTGAATTAAGTTCGATATTCATTTTTGAGAGGGTGCACTTCCCTATCTCCGCGACGCTATTAGCAAAAACTTTGCGATATTTCGACAACAGATTCTCAAGCGCACTGCTTTCAGTAGCATTTAAGTTGGGCGACGTTTTAACATTCATTACTTGTTCGATTCGACATGCATCATTTTCAATTATGAACCGGTTACCCGCACGGCACAAAATATCTTTTCCGAGCAAAACGCTTTCGTTTAGCATGCCATCGTCCACAATAAGGATATCAACACTGAACTTGTTTTCATCGATTTCAAGCAACGTATTTAGTTTAGCGGTACACGAATATTCGCCGCCTGCGAAGCCTTTTAACACCGTTGTGCATGGTATGAGCGTACCGACACTATTTGCAAACGATTTTTGAGCAAGGGTACGATCACTTCCCGGATCTACAAACGCTTTAGTCACCGTACCATTTACTTTAATTTCTTTGACAATTTCTACGTATTCATTAGCGATGGCTGGCACATTGTTTTTGTCTATTTTATTTACACTGGCTTTTTCTTTGGAATCGCTTAAGGGACAATTTTTCGTTTCATGGGTCGTACGCTGGCATTTAGCGCACCTCTGCTTTCTTTGCGGTTCTGGGCATTTAATAGCGAAATGTCCAAATTTCGAGCAGTTATAGCATTTAATATTTTCAGGGGTTTTACCGTTACTGCGCCCTTGAGCGTTCATTGGAGCAGATGTTTGCGACGTCGTATTAAGATTGTGTTGCTTTAAAACAGGATTTTCGTTTCTAGGCTTATATTGCGTTGCGGGTCTAGTATCGTTATAAATAGTATAATTGTTTATGTCACGTAGCAAATCGTTACAACGCAAATATTCGTTTGAAATTTTCTTCCGTAGGTCCGAGTCATTAATACCGTTTATTATATGGCGGGCAATACCGGGTTCGGGAATACCTCCCTTCCGGCCCAAAGCTAACATTTTATAATAAAATTCTTGTGGACTTTCATTTCTTTGGCGTTCTGTACGCGCCATTTTTATATGATAATCCGCGACGTTTTCTGTACATGGAAAGTCAGATGTAAATCTAACCACGAACTGGCGCCATGAAAGAAATATTTCTTGTATCGAGTCGATCCAATACTTTGCAGGACCACGCATTTTCTGTTGCACAGCAAAAACTAAAACTTCGTCTTCCCACTTATACGCACTTCGAAGCATTTCGATTCGGTCTATAAATTGTTTTGAACTTAGTGAGTTTTCAAATGACGGGTCAAAGTCAGGCAATAGCTCAATAACGTCACGAGCATTGCTATAAGGATTATGCGTGTATACCGGCCGAGGTATGTCTTGTCGTCTTTGTTCGAAGTCATTGGGAAACGTAAACATATTTTGTGGTGCTGGATTATTATAAGCACAATAAGGAATGTACCCGGTAGGAGCGTGTGTGAGAGCATTAGCGTAGCTTGTCACAGGAGCACCGATGTGTGCACTCACTCGTGGTTGCGATGCACCTTGTGGCGCAAAGTTGTCGTAATAAGGAACGTTCTGTCTGTTGGCGTATGCAGTTGACCACGTCGGTAGAGGAATGTTGTTGTTGCACGCGGTTTGTTGCATTTGCACGGGTACCCACGTTGATGGCATTGTGCAACATGTATTCACTGCAGTTACGACAGCATTTGTATCGATAGGCGAAGACATAATTGGCGGTTCGAATGGCACTGACGGCACTGCACTTTCAACGCCTTTGTTTTGTCGGGATTGCAACTCACAAATTGTTTTCTCTAACTCTGTTACACGTTGCATTAGCGCAGTTGTACCTACGGTTGCGCTATCATATTCTTCATCACTACCAGCCAAAAACTCTTCTAGCCGTTGTACGAGCTGATCTTTATTTCCACTTATGGGAAGACCGCTTTCCCTGCACTTCTTTTTTAATTCGTTAACTTTTAATTTGCGTAAATTCATTGTGATTACTTTTTTTCGTTATTTTGCGTTATCGTAGTTGGTTATTTCGTTTATTTCGTTTTTCAATTCTCTTTAAATTGACGTTGGTTTAGTGGGACGTATTGTGGAACGTGAGACAAAGTACAAACGTGCACTTTCCTCGATTAAACGTTGTTGCGTGAGTGAGTGCGATATATGTACTGGCGATATATGTCGTTGTTGCGTGAGTACGATATATGCACTGACGTATAGCAAAGCTGCGGATTAACAAGCAGGACGCTCACAAGCGTGAGTGAACGACTGACGTATACGTAAAAGAGAGATGGGCGCAGGGCACACTCGTAAATCGGACGAGTGTGCGTTTCCTTGCAACTGATAACACAAACTGAAATTTCGAATTAATGCGCGACAAAACTTCAACAACACGTTAATGGCGACACGACGGCGGCTTACGGCTGGCGGAGTCTCGATACGTACGATTTTCTCGGAAGTCTCAAATTTCCGAAGTTGTAATTTGATCACTTTTAACAAATCTATAGATATTCACGGCGTTTTTAATAGACAAGTTAAACGTTTTCGTTGGTTTTCGTAGGGTTTTTCGTTGCGTGGCGTGTAAATTGTGAAACGTGAGTTAATGCCACTTCTGAGATTGACGCATGCCTAAAATCGTAATAAGCACCATCAGAAATAAAACGGAGACACGGAATACCTTTAGTCAGGATTAGGTATATTCAAACTTATCCGGTATAAAATAGTAGATTAAAGTGATTATAAAATGTTATATATAAGTATATTCGTTGCGCTTAGCGTGCACGCAGCCGTCGTCGTCGTGTTCGGAACCGGAACTCTTCTTCTTCGAGGGGGACGCCAACGCCATTGCTATCAGCTATACAGCGGCATTGTCAGCGTCGACAGTGTTGAAAACGGGTGTGACAATGGTGGCAGCATTTTTCGAGCAATCTCGCAGCCACATGTGCCACCTTGCAAGTGCCACTTGTCAGTTGCAGCCCGCGCACAAATTGATGTCTGTCATATGCGGGAATGGGCAAAGTTTTGCGCTGCCCATTTTTTGCGCGCGCCTCTGCTGCTGCTGCTCTGGAAGCGCCGTGCGGTCTGCGCTGTGGCGGCATTTGGCCGTAATTAACAGCGCGCTTAGCACGTCCTCGAGACGCCTGCTTACAATCGAGCGCGCGCTGATAAAGTTTTCGGTCTCGTATTGCAGTCAGCTGGAAATGTGGAAATGCCTTTGGAGCGCTCGTAGGGGCTGGAGGCGCTGCTATTTTGTTTTGTTTATGTTCATTGTCGATTAACATTAATGGCGGCCTGTGATGGCTGCCGGCCTTGTGATTTGTTTGCTATGTCATTTCGTTGTTGGCGGAGTGTGACGACTTTTCGGACGCATTGCGCGCGTGTATATTTATCAGTGGCACAACATGCCGACGCATGTTTCAACTTTGACAGCTGACATGGCTGAAACAAGTATTGACATTTTGACACGAGTTTATGTGTAAACACACACGAGCACACATACGCACACAAACATGTTAACCTATACGATTTATAAGCCATATGTCATTTGCATAAAAGTCTCTGGCATAATTTTTCGTTTTGGTAGAACATGCCTGGAAATCTCTTTGATTGAGGCTCATAATCCAGCAGCAGCATTTTAGCATATGACATGAAAATAAGAGCTGCCAGACTTATTTAACATTATCATCTTAATATATAAAACCGTTTGTGCGTATGTATGTTGCAGCATCACGGCTGATAATTGAGA
The DNA here is from genome assembly GCA_963457695.1 of Neria commutata. Classification (NCBI taxonomy): domain Eukaryota; kingdom Metazoa; phylum Arthropoda; class Insecta; order Diptera; family Micropezidae; genus Neria; species Neria commutata. The sequence goes on along the minus strand of OY735247.1, from coordinate 38,997,718 downwards.
TACATTTCAAAACAAATCTTGGAATAAAATAATTATTTTAGGCAGAACAACGTTTGCCGGGACAGCTAGTTTATTTATAAATAAATATATGCATTCATTTTGCAAGCAGGCTTGAAGACTTCTTCTACAATATTGTACTATAAATATTACTATGAATATATGCATGAAAATATATATAGCATATAATTAGTAGACTTAGTCTTAGAAGCTGTTATTCTGTTATATCTGCTATTTTAGCGCTCGTAAATAGTGCTAATAATACGAAAGTGCTAGTCTGTGTCTAAATAGTTTTTATGGATTCATGCTTTGGTTGATTGGTTTAAGCTCATTTGTTCAAAATTTGTCAACCAATTGATAGAATATTTTATTTAATTTATTTTTTGTAAATAGATTCTAGTAATGAAAGATAAGTGAGAATCTAGGTTTTGAGCGCACAAGCTTTTATTAATAGTAAGATACAGATGACTTGGAAACAATTTATTTTCTACTTTTTAGTACATTAAATAAATTAAAGCTTATTTTTAAAAAGTTTTTTTTATATAATTTTATTTTCTACTTTTTAGTCTTCCATAAATTAAATTTTAGAGCTCTGAAATTTTTCGCAAAAAGAATTTAAAACTTGCAGAGCAGTACACAATATTTAGGGTATTCACAGTGTCTCCTATCGTCATATCCTCAATTTAACAAATAATACGGCTGTGTTTCATTGATGTGTGATTTGTAGTTCTAAAGTTATACACAAATCTGGAGTTGATAAAATAGTGCCACGCCCCTTATCCTACGCCCATAAAATACCATACCAGTGGGACGACGCATCCCAGAGGCGACTGCATACGAAATTTCAATGCTGCACGACCAAAGCTAATCGAGATAAAAATTTTTGTTTGTATGGGGGTGCCACGCCCCCTTATCTAGTGCCCATCTTATTTTCTCAGTAGAAGGATATGGATATGTAGTAAGTTCCTAAAGAGTTTCATTGATGTGTGATTTGTAGTTCTAAAGTTATACACAAATCTGGAGTTGATAAAAAAGTGCCACGCCCCACGGATAAGTCCTACGCCCATAAAATTTATTGATTCATGTATTGGGCTCGTGCTTAGGCATGTATGCAAAGTTTCAGATCTCTAAGTAGTCGGGAAGTGGGTGAAAAATTGTTCACTATATTTGACGACATACATACCGCGGACAGAAAGTGAAGTTAATATAAAGCTTATAAAAACAACACAGTTTGGTATGCAGAAACTTGCAAATAACAGCTGTTTTAGCAGAAGATAAACACAGGTATAAAATTTTGCCGCATTCCATGTCTACAAATTTTTGTAGAAAATTGAGTTGTCAGAAATAAAGTTAATGTAGTCAATAATTGGAAGAGAGCACAATAGGCAGAACACAAAACTTTTATTAATATCTTCTTAATATATAATAAAATTATATAAAAAAAAACTTTTTAAAAATAAGCTTTAATTTATTTAATGTACTAAAAAGTAGAAAATAAATTGTTTCCAAGTCATCTGTATCTTACTATCCATAAAAGCTTGGGGCCCTCATGTGTTCAATATTTGTCAAACAGTTACCACAATATTTTATTTAAATAATTTTTTGCAAATAGATTCTAGTAATGAAAGATATTTTGAATATGGATATTGAGCGCACAAGCTTTTATTGATAGTAAGATACAGGTGACTTAAAAACCATTTATTTTCTACTTTTTAGTACATTAAATAAATTAAAGCTTATTTTTAAAAAGTTTTTTTTATATAATTTTATTTTCTACTTTTTAGTCTTCCATAAATTCAATTTTAGAGCTCTGAAATTTTTCACAAAAAGAATTTAAAACTTGCAAAGCAGTACACAATATTTAGGGTATTCACAGTGTCTCCTATCGTCATATCCTCAATTTAACAAATAATACGGCTGTGATCGACCCTAATATTCGTGGCATATTTGTGACGCGGTGAGTTGTTGCTATTTTGCCAGCAGGGCGCGGCAAGTAAGTTCCTATCGTTTTTCATTGATGTGTGGTGTACCTATAATTATAAACTGAAGCCCAAGTGTGTAGTTGCTTGAAAAGTGCCACGCCCCTTGTCCTACGCCCATAAATTTTTCCAGTGGAACGACACATCCAAGAGGCGACTGCATACGAAATTTCAATGCTGCACGACCTTTAGTTCCAAAGCTATTCTATATAAACGATTTTGTTTGTATGGGCGGTGCCACGCCCCCTTATCCAGTGCCCGCCTTATTTTCTCAGTAGAAGGATATGGATATGTAGTAAGTTCCTACCGAGTTTCATTGATGTGTAATTTGTAGTTCTAAAGTTATACACACGCCCCTTATCCTACGCCCATAAAATTTTACCAGTGGGACGACACATCCAAGAGGCGACTGCATACGAAATTTCAATGCTGCACGACCTTTAGTTCCAAAGCTAATCGAGATCAAAAATTTTGTTTGTATGGGGGGTGCCACGCCCCCTTATCCAGTGCCCCCTTATTTTCTCAGTAGAAGGATATGGATATGTAGTAAGTTCCTACCGAGTTTCATTGATGTGTGATTTTTAGTTCTAAAGTTATACACAAATCTGGAGTTGATAAAAAAGTGCCACGCCCCTTATCTTACGCCCATAAAATTTTACCAGTGGGACAACACATCCAAGAGGCGACTGCATACGAAATTTCAATGCTGCACGACCTTTAGTTCCAAAGCTAATCGAGATCAAAAATTTTGTTTGTATGGGGGTGCCACGCCCCCTCATCCTACGCCCATAAAATTTTACCAGTGGGACAACACATCCAAGAGGCGACTGCATACGAAATTTCAATGCTGCACGACCTTTAGTTCCAAAGCTAATCGAGATCAAAAATTTTGTTTGTATGGGGGGTGCCACGCCCTTTCATCCTACGCCCATAAAATTTTACCAGTGGGACAACACATCCAAGAGGCGACTGCATACGAAATTTCAATGCTGCACGACATTTAGTTCCAAAGCTAATCGAGATCAAAAATTTTGTTTGTATGGGGGGTGCCACGCCCCCTTATCCAGTGCTCCCCTTATTTTCTCAGTAGAAGGATAGGGATATGTAGTAAGTTCCTACCGAGTTTCATTGATGTGTGATGTGTAGTTCTAAAGTTATACACAAATCTGGAGTTTATAAAAAAGTGCCACGCCCCTTATCCTACGCCCATAAAATTTATTGATTCATGTATTGGGCTCTAGATTAGGCATGTATGCAAAGTTTCAGATCTCTAAGTAGTCGGGAAGTGGGTGAAAAATTGATTACTAGATTTGACGACATACATACCGGATGTGAACCTAATATAAAGCTTATAATAATATAAAAACGTTTGTGCGTATGTATGTTGCAGCATCACGGCTGAACCATAGAAGCGATCGACCTTATACTCACAACATATGACGCGCACAGAGCAAAAACGCTTCGAGTGTAAATTTTCGCCTCATTGCGCAAAAGTCGTTTTTGCTCTGGGCGCGTCATATGTTCGTGAGGTGCTCTGAATGGTTTTTTTTCATATTAGACCTTCCTAAGTGTTGCCACGGTGGCGGTTTTTCGAAAATTCTTTTTTATGGACCGATTTGGCTCAGATTCACACCATATAACCCGATAGCTGTTGTTGGGGTAGAAATATTCACGAAAGCATATTCTCCCTGAAATACATTGAAACACATTTCAAAACAAATCTTGGAATAAAATAATTGTTTTAGGCAGAACAACGTTTGCCGGGACAGCTAGTTTATTATAAATGTTATAAGGTTGCATGTTATTGCTCATCACTGACTAGCCGCAGATGCTTAAGACTGCCTGGCAATTTTTCATTTCTTATATGTCCTTCTGCCTCTTGCCTTTGTGGTAGCAAAATTTTTGCATTCAGCGAATTTCTAATTCACTTGCTGCTTCGCGACAAAGTCCTGCGCGAGGAGCGAAGTAGTTGCCAAGTACTTTGACATTCATTGCAGTCGCTTGCTGAGAATTGATGCAGAATTTAATGAAGGGGGTGAAATAATGAAGAAGCAACTTGCATGGAACTGTGTTGATGCAACAGAAGTTAGCGGCTGAAATGGGTCAGCTGCCTCGATGGGAGCTCATAAAATGCAGCGCACGTTGCAACACGCCGGTACGGTAACTTTTGCATGCAACGACTGAGTGTATGCGCCAGCGGGAGCAGCGGGTGGCTGAGGTAACTGCTAAAGTAGCGTGCATTGTGGAAAGAACGTTCGAGAATTTCAGCGCGCTTGTAAAATTACTCGCAAGCTATATTTATTACTTTATGCATGCACACGCATACATACACATTCACACACTTCGATTTAATTGGTGAGCCAGCGGTCGGTTTGACAGCAAGTCAATTACCGTCATGTTCCGAAAACAATTTTTAATATGCACGAATTTAAAGGCAGTACATTAAAAGGTGTCATGCACACACACACACACATACGCCCGCACTGTTGCCACGGCAACAAAGGAACGTTTAACATAAATAAAAAGTCACGCCCTTCACTTTGCATGCTACTTGAAAGTCATAAAAATTATAAACGAATTAATATTTAAATGTGAAAAGTGCAAAAAAACTTTTGCCGAATGCCAATTGAAAATGCCAACGGCTGCAATTGCCAACAACCCACACACCCACACACACAAACACAAACACACAACTTCTACATGCACACACATGGGCGGCTCATGGCGGCTTCTACACAGTTGCTTAACTACTCAGACGACATGTTAACCCAATTTGCATGCCTACCCCAGCAGAGGCAGCCAGCGGAAAAGTTGGCGAATGGTATCTAGGCCAAGAGAAAGCACGGCTCTACGATTGGCAACTTTATATGTTTTTTCTAGTAGTTGAATATATATAGGATTCTGTTAAAAATTGCATGCATATACATTCTTTTACAACAGAAAGGGCCATTTCGTTGTAGTAAAAATAATGCTTAATGGTCTTCAGATTTGCACAATTTGCTAGAACTTAGCTTTATTATAAGTACTAAGTACTAGGAAAGCTTTAACTTTCTGCCAATGGCTATGCCATAAGTATATTCAGCAATATATATCCGAATGGAATTGAGAAGCTTTGCTATCATAGCCAAAAAAATTAATAATAATAATAAATCATTTGCGCAACATTGAGTAGCTGGGGTATTACCTCAGCGACTGTGCGGGTCCTCGGAAAAATTGAGAAGATTTTGGTTTAAAATTTTGATATTTTTCTTTTATTGGAAAATAATTAAATGAAGATTATGCTAGAATGCCTTAAGTTGGAGGAGTAAGACTTCCTCGACGTTTATCTTATTGTAGCTCTATGCTTCCGAAGTAAAACGTTCAGCCGTGTATAATCGTATGGATTAAAAAATAAAGGAAAAAAAAAACACTATCATTGACGAAGTAAAACATTCTCGCCTACTAAGATGACCTCTCTATTCGTCAGCCAACAAGAAAGCAACAATTTAAAAAACTGAGTCTCTTTTCGTTGAATGTTATGAGTCTGCTGGGTTTCGAACCAGCGATTTCTTGCATTGGCGAACGAGCACTTATGCAATAAGCCACTGCGTTGCCATGCGCCTATTCAAACTTATAATTTATTTTAGATAATTTGAGTGAGAAACTTCCAATGGCCCCTTCTTAACCCCTTGCCATCTACGCATATGGGGCGGAAGCTATCGACGGCAACTGCTTAGCTACATACCCTCAGCCAGTTCTGCTGCACAAGCACTCTCCAGAGTGGCAGTCAAAGCCGCACGTTACACGCCGCACTGCATCTTGCAACTTGCAACATTACCATGCGGCCGGCCTACGGCGCAGTGTGGGAGGGGGGTTGGGGGCTAAGTGTTCATGCAGTTGCAGCGTGAGATACTCAAAAAGTGCTGACGCCGCTGCTTAGCGCCACACGCTCCCTTTCATTCTCATTGCAGGGCATTCTGGGACCTGTTTGCGCAACGAGGCGTGGCTGCCAGCTTGAGCTGAGTTTCAAGTTGCAAGTTGCAACAAGGCATTGTAAGTGTGTGTGTAAGTGTGTATGCTGTTGACTACCACTGCCATAGAGTGCAAAACACACACACATGCTCTGAAAGGGCTGCCGGCTGAAGAAATTCTTTTAGCCGCTTGTATTAAACATGCCATAATTCATGATTTTGCAAGTGATTGAAGTGAATCGAAGGCGCTGCATTATGCAAGGCAAGGCGTATGTGTGGCGAAGGCGAAGGAGTATGTGTGTGTGTGTGTAATTCTTGCAACGTAATGAGACAGTTCTTTTCGACAAGTAATTTAGTGTGCCAATTTTTTTTTAAATCAGCCAGATTTCGCACAATTATAAAAACAGTTTTAAGTGAATTTAATAGAGTTGAATTAGTGACATCTATAGCTAGCAAATTTGATATGCACCACAGCATTATTTATTAAATAATCAAACGATTTTGCTCTTCTGAACTACGAAAATTTCAATTTTTTCGATCTGGCGAAATTAAAATCTTGAATGGGCTGCTGAAAGAGACCATATGAAACGCTAAACAGCGCTTGCAATTAACAGCAAAAATAAACAAATCAAAAGCACAATACACACACGCATACATAGATGAGCGACATCTTAATATTAAAAGTCAACAAAATGACTGCCACCGCCGCCATCAGCGCAGCAAACTTTAAACATCAAAGTTTCTCACATACGCTGGGGAAATCAGTGCCCGCCAAGCTGCTCGCAGTGCGGCATGAGAGGGGGTGTTAAAATTTCATAATTATACATATTGTGCCAAGTTTCGAGAATGCCAACAACAGCAGCGGCGCAGTGTGCTGATGACGACGACGCCGGAAGAGTGACATCAAGAAGTGAACAAGCAAGAAATTACTCTCTTCGTCTTCTTCTTGCGCTTTTTTCTCATTTTCTACTTGTCAACTTTCACTTTGCATTTTGCACCGTTTTTCAAACACTTCAGCTTGCCGCTTTTTTGCACAAGTAGAATGTGGCAGAAAAAATGTGTGGCCGCCTGAGCGTATGAGCAACCAAAATTGGGCCAAGGAAAGACGTTAATAATCCCATTTAAGCAAACTCTTGCAGGAAGTGAGTGGGAATGTGGAAAAGAGCGTTGCAATAGAGTAGGCAGGCAGGCAGGCAGGGCCAGGGGCGGGTAAAGGGACTGAAGTGTAAAAAGCGAAACGTGTGTAACTAAGAAAATGTTCACACGCACGCAAGGACGCAGCGACAGGACGATAATGATTTGCACATGCTCGCTCAAGCGCAGCCAAGCATAGGCACACACACACTCACATGCCTGTGCTACATCCGCCGGCATGCCAGCGCACCTACGATTCTTCACTGTTTCAGTGAGCTTGACACACTTGCACACACACACACACACACACACAGACACACATACACAGCACTATATCACTTGTGAAGATTGACGCTTGAAAATTTATCTTGAGCGCGCATTTTACCATCATCTTCTGTTGCGGCTGCTACTTCTGCTCTCTTCCTGCCGACGCTTGCTGCCGTCGCCTCTTCTCGGCGCCTGCGTTGAGCTGCACTTAAATCGCCTGCGCTGATATGCTCTGACATTAAGCATTCGGGATTCGGAATGTCTTTTTCTCATATCGTGGCATGGCGTCTGATTACACGCATGTAAATTTCAATGCTGGGGATTATGTGTAATTAATGCGTGCATATGTATGCATGTAGTTGTAAGTGTATGCGTATGCACAAGTGCGCTCGCAGCAATATTTACATATAGTACATATGTTAGTGTGTGTATGAGTGGTTGTATGAAGAGCAGCAGAGTGCAATGCGCTGTAATTTAGCATTAGATTGATATAAAATTTAAACAGTGATGTGCGAAATAATAGCGACACTTTTGAAACATTGGTTTATTATAATTAATTCGTTTCTTGAACGCACACATTTTACCGAAAACTTAAGATTTTACTCGAATTAAGAGAAAGTTAAACTTTTTATTAAATGCTCAATGCTCAAGAATTACAACAAAATAATTTCTTGAATGAAATCACATAAAAGAATGCAAAAGAAACTGAGGCCTAAGCCCACAAGGCGCCAATCAATTAATATAATTATTACACAATACCGTTATTCGAACCAAAGTAGCTGAATACTTAAGCGAAACTACGTAACAGCACATAGTTCAGCCTTTATTTGCAGCCTAAAGATCTGTCGAATTTCAATTCTCTCACAGGGGCCCCCGCTCGAGGTTCTGCTGTCTTTCAAAGGAATCACAAAATATACTTAACCGAGGCTTTAGTTTCTTCCTTTTGTAATGGAAACTTAGTTTTGACACTGATCTACAAATCTATCTGAGGTTCATAGTTCAATTCAAAGCTCGACCTTCCGACTGTGCTTCCAAGCTAACGAAACATCTTACAAACATGTTTTTTTACTACAGCAACTCAACTAAAGAAAAGCTTACATCAGTTGAAAAACTGCGCTATACCACAAACTATAAAAGCGAAATTGTCTATCAAATTAATAGTAACAGCAGCAGCATATAAAAAAGGAACTATCAAGTGCTGCGCTCCTTCCACAATAACAACGAAAGAATCCCACTAACGATGGCACATAAAAGCAAATATCTAAAGTCAACAAATTCCGAAATGATGAGAAATATTTTCCTGCGTACGAGTATTTTTTTTTTATAATATTTTACGTACGCACACTAAACGCTTGCCGGAAGGAAGGATGGCAGATGCCGGCGTCAACCGCAGTGAAGTCGATTTAAGGAATTGCCGCATATAATACACATTTTTCACATGAAATGATTTTTGGTAGGACTGCTGCTGCTGCCGCTGCTGTCAAAGCTCTGCCCAGTCCCCCAGCAGCAGCACTTACTGCCTGCCACGTTTAAAGGATCGTCAATGGAAACGCACTGAAGTCATTCAATTTTATTAGCATCATGAGCTAATAATACACTATTCAAAAACTGGCTTTTGTGCTGCGGGCTGTGCGCTTCCCTGCTGCTGGTGCTGCTGCTCTGTTAGCAGGCGCGAGTCGCAGACGCACGCGGGTTCATGGTTGAGAATGTTTGGCTGCTTCCGCACTGACGATAAATATTTTTGGCCTAATCAAGCGCGCAACGATAATGCGTATTTTTCGCATTTTTGAGGCAACGACCAATTTCGCTTTAAATACACTTCCATGGCGATTGGAGGGGGCGGCGCGGTGCGGTTGCCGCTTAACAGTTTGGCAACAAGGACGATGTGTGGGCAGAAAATAATATAAGCCAAAGAAATGCTATAAAGCTTATAACTGCCATGTACGAACGGCCAATATAAGCGGTAGTAATCTTTTTGAGCAGACATTCGAGTTTGATTTAATACCGAGCAAAAGTGGTCACAGTGCGCGACGGGGGGAAGGCAGATATATTTGGCCAAACATGTTTACTGTGTGCTGTGCGTGATTTATGATAAAAACTAAAATTTCAATCAACATATTTGTAAAAAATTATGTGAAGTTTGGCAAGCTCAAAGCTGATAAGAAGTGTTGAGATTTTTATAACTTGAATCTTCGGCTTCGGCAAGAATTCTTGCAATTTCTAAAGATATTAGTCCAATTTACAATCTTGTGCAAATGTTCTTGTATCATTGCAATTGCAAGCTGGTACAGTATATTTATGCTCAATACTAACAAAATATACAGAAATACACTTGCAAAACTATTGCAAAAATGCAACACTTTAAACTCGTAATTTATATTAACTACGAGAATGCAAAATGTACTGAATCGCAAACTGAGAGCCAATGAAAAGAAGCGAGAGGGCGAAAAAGAAGCAGAAGAGCAATGCGAAATGTTTAAAATTTGATTAGAATGGAAAAAAGAAAGCATGAACAAGTTTGCATTGCAGCTTCGCCTATTAAAGAGTTCACTTATTACTTTTCAAAGCTATATTTCGACATCATCATCTTCATTAAAGTAAAAATTCTTGCAGAAATCAATTTTCCCTTTGAGCAATCAGCTGTGAGTTTCGTGCTTTGCGGAAAGTGATGCAAACAAAAACAAATTTTCGATATTTCAAAAATTTCCAATCTCAAATGCACAAGATTGTGAACTGGGCTATTGCATTTATATCAAAATGATGTCGGCATAAACAAGTTGCTATATGGAAATTTTTTTTATATTGTTTGCTTATTTTAAAGATTTAATAAACACATTTGCTAGTAACTAAATATTTCCACTAAGATTCATTCAAAATAGTTGACACATGCTCTTCTAGTTTGAAGCTCAGATTTGCTTTGCTGCTCTCTTCACACACAAGCGCTACAAAGGCTGCAAATCTTATGAGCTGCTCATTGCATATTTGTAAATTAAAGAAGTAAGCGCATTTTTGCTACGAAGCACATAAAAAGTATTTCTAGCATGAGTTGCCTTCTAAGAAAATGCGAAACTTCATTGCAGAATATGATATTTCTTTCATTTACCTTTGGCATTTAAATGCATTTACTTAATATGATTTGCTTACTAGCACTTGTTAATTACGTGCATGCTGCTATTTCAAGCTTGATGGCACTTTCAGTTGTTGCCAAAAGGCGCCGCCACCAACGGCGTACACAAATAATCCGCAGATAATTCATCGGAAGCACATAATTATGATGATAATAATTATATATGTGTGTATGTGTGTGTGTATGCATGCATTAGGCTGCTGCGCCGTAAAGGACATTGAGCCTATTCTTGCTAATGATATATTATTCCCTTTGTAAGAGAAGGCACGTCAGCCTGGGCAGATCCACAGATATCTTAGGCTACGGCAGAGTTGCGTATGCGCACCGTAGTGCCAATAATCCAATGTTAATAGATTCCTCTATCTGGCAGGTGCGTGCTTGCATGTGTCTGTGCTGTCTCGTATGTGTATGCATGTCTGTGCATATGCAATTATGTGAGTGTGAGTGTGTGTGTGTGTTTAAGTGTGCTGCTTTGACGTCCATTGACCGTTGATAAGCCAGCATTTTGTTTTTGCGGCTTGCACCACACAATACACACACACACACACACACACACATGTATAATATATTTGTTTGCGTGTGTAAATGTTCGTTTGGGCTGCTTATTTATTATCGAAAAGGTGATATCTGGCCTAAGCGCCGTAAATTTGTATATACGTTTAATTACGTTTCGTTTTGCTTCATTTGCCATGTTCATCGAAGTGGTTCTTAATTAAGGCTTAAGCAGCGCACTAAAAGCGGCCAAAATCAATATATCCACTCAATAATTCATTTAATAGCTGAATGGAATGCCCACAGCAGCGGCTTCCAATGTCATTCTATAGCTTGCTATTGTCATCTCAAAACTAACTTCATTTCCTCTGTCTCTTTTCATTTTAGGCATGTTTGTTGTATTAAGGCAGATTTGATAAATGCTTAAGTATTGTTGACATTTTTGCTTGTAAGTTTATTGAAGATTAAATTAAATGTGCACGAATCAATAACTATAGTCACATAAAATGTGTGCAATGTTGGCTATAAAAGGGTCTCTAAAATTGAACAAAATTTTTAATTTAGCCAAATTCAATATAAAATGCTTACGAAGAAAGCAGAAGAGCTATTGTATTTCCACTAGTAATAATGACAAAGTAATTTAAATCTAAAAAATTATTGAAAATAGTTCAAAGCTGAAACATTATTCAATGGAAGCTATGGAGATATTATATATGAACTTAGTCGCACAAATATTTGCTATGAAATAATCTATGTATCGGATAACATGTAGTTCCAGCAAAAACGATTTATTGAAGCAAAGACTTCTAAATCGAATAACCTTCAAAATTCTGATGTCAACTGGCCACATAGATCGTGCTTTTTCTTTCTTTGGGGTTTGTGAAATCTCAAGTCTGTATAAACCACAAACAATTCCTGAGCTCAAAGCCGAGATCCAACGCGTCAGCGGTAAATTGCAGCCACTTTCTTTATTTAAATCTCGTCGAAAATTTCTTTAAATGCGCAAGGGGCTTGTGACCAGAGCTGCAGGACCTCATTTTTCTCTTATATTTTCTTTCATACCTAATCGAAACATGTCTGCTTTACAATTCAATAAAAATATCACCATTCGCTCAATAAATATAAATGCGTATTATTTTCAAATTAAGTGAAGTACTTTTATTGGCAGACACTCTCTTCAACCCCTCTCTTCAACCCCTCTCTTTTGTTGTTTTAGTTGCATTACTTAGCACTTTCCCTGCCAGACTTGCTACTTTCTTTTCGACAAAGTTGTTTACATACACTTTGCAAGCGCTTTGATCATGGTTCAAGTCTGCCACATTTCAAAATGCAAATTCGCTGTTAGTCGACTTAAGCTGCCGCAGACTTAGAGAGAAGCCGCAAAGATGACCGCTTTAATGCATCCTTAATATGTTATGAATACGGCGAGTTAACGAGTGACGTTACGTTCCCACCAAAAATACGTTCCCACCAAAAACTGCTGACGAAAGGTGCACCTGCACAAACGAAACAGCTGCACAACAAACAACAAGAGAGCTTACCTGGAATTGCCGCAGCAGCATCGCATCAATGGATACTGGAAGAAGCTTTGGTTAATTTATGTAAAGAATGAATAAAGCAGAATTAGTTTGGAGTTCAACCAGAAAACAACTTTTTTAATTGGCGCCCGAGCAGGGACAGCAGTAAAATAAAGTTATAATCAAACACTTTGGAATTTCCCTAAGTGTGAAATCGCACTAAAAAGTATCCTTAGAAATAAAAGGAGAAATAATAAGCGATAGTGTTATATAAAAATAAAGTTATAATCAAACACTTTGGAATTTCCCTAAGTGTGAAATCGCACTAAAAAGTATCCTTAGAAATAAAAGGAGAAATAATAAGCGATAGTGTTATATAAAACTTTAAAACCTGCTGTCGAAAAATTTTGCTACTATCAACAATCAACTTACTGGTGAAACAAATCCCTAGAAGAAGTACGGAAAATCAGCAATCAAGTAAGCCTAGATATTCTGGAGAGAGAAAGGACGATAATCCATAACAAAGTCCTCCCACAACAAGGAAATCCAGGAAAGATCATCATACCTCCAGCTGAAGGGAGTCAAGTAAATTTAAATTTAAGTTATTATTTCTGTAAAAAGTGACAAAAATAAGGAAAGTGAAAATGCCTACAAATTCAGATGAAACATTAGCTCAGTTAATTTCAATACAAACACAAAGTTTGAAACAAGAAATAGAAAATTTGAAATTACAAATGCAAAATTTAACAACTGTGAATAAGGTGACCGAGTTCGAACCACAATCGATAAATGTAGGAATAGATTGTAATGAAACTTTAGATATAGTAAAATCCCTTCCTGAGTTCAATGGGAAAGGATATATTAGTTGGCGAGAAGCTGCCAACAATACAATGCTTTTATATACGAAGGGCAGTCGTAAATATTTTGCTGCCTTAACAATTCTAAGAAACAAAATAACTAGTGAAGCAAACGACACGTTAACTAATCATGGAACAGTTCTCAATTTCGACGCGATAATTAGCCGATTAGATTTCGCATATGCAGACAAGAGACCTCTGCATATCCTTGAGCAGGAATTAAATCTAATAAGACAAATGAACATGAACTTAATTGACTATTATAACCAAGTAAATTCCCAGCTAACATTAATGATTAACAAAACTATAATGACTTATGGGAATAATTCTGAAATCACTAAAGAATATAATAAAAGACATCGCGCTGATGCATTAAGAGTTTTCATTACAGGACTTAACGCACCTCTTAATAATATAATAATGTCACTAAATCCGTTAGATTTGCCAAATGCTTTAGCGAAAGCCCAAGAAATGGAATCCCATCAGATTCGTATACAATTTGCCAATACTTACAATCTACGAAGACATAATAACAATTTTAGCCAATATAAGCCCATATTCGGACAAAATGATAATAATAATCGACATTTTAATAATTTGAGATTTAATCAAAGACCACAATACCTTAATAGTAACAATAATAATAGAACCTTCGGATGGCAAAACCAATCCAAACCAACTCCAATGGAAGTAGATAATACTGCTCAATTTAGACAACCAACCTTCCATAAGTCAAATCAGTTTAGACAACAATTTGTCCAAAATAACGACACAAATTTCAATAGAGTCCCTAAAAGAAATCATGAATCTATGAATAGCCACCAGCATCAACAAAAACAACAAAGAATTAATAATATCCAAGAAAGTGCTTTTTTAGACAAAGCAATACCCTTCCCTATATATTCAGACAATTACGAGGGACAAACAGGAAATTTAAAGTATTGATAGATACAGGGGCAACAAATTGCTACTGTAAACCAAACATTTTGCCTAACAGACAACAATTAGAAATTGCAAAACGCGTAAAAACGATAAATGGTTATACAACTATTACCCATTGTTATAATGCACACATTTTCAATCATTTCACACGATTCTATGAAATTAATAATTTGCAAAGCGATATACTGATAGGGATGAATTTACTAAGTAAAGCAAAAGTACAATTAAATTTTGAGGATAACACATTCTTAACTAATAATTATAAAGAAAAATTTTATACACTTAGTGAAATTGAATTAGGACAAATAAATAACATACAAAATGAAAGTAAAGACAAAATACAAGAAATAAAAAATAAAATTTTAAAAATTCACGGGAATATAAACACAACTTTACCATTTAGAACTGATGTTAAAGCCGAAATAAGAACAGCCACAAATGAACCAATATGGAGTAAACAATACCCATATCCTTTATCTGCGAATGGATTTGTAAATAAGGAAGTTAAGAAAATGTTAAAAGAAAATATAATTAGGGAAAGTAGAAGCCCTTATAACTCGCCCATTTGGGTAGTGCCAAAAAAAGGGAAAAATGAAGATGGATCACCTAAAATGAGAATGGTGATCGACTATAAAAAATTAAATGAGATAACGATCTCTGACAAATATCCTATACCAGACTGCAATGTGATATTGTCGAACTTAGGAAAAGCAAAAATCTTTTCCACCATAGATTTAGAATCGGGCTTCCATCAAATACTAATGGAAGAGAAAGACATAGAGAAAACTGCGTTTTCAATTAATAACGGCAAGTATGAATTTGTTCGAATGCCTTTCGGATTGAAGAACGCACCTTCAATTTTCCAGAGAGCCATGGATAACATCCTTCGCCAATACGTAGGGAAATTTTGTCATGTTTACATTGACGATATCATAGTCTATTCTAGCAATGCTGACGAACACTATGATCACTTAGAGAGAATAATAAAAACTTTGCATGAAGCTAATATGAAAATTTCACTTGAGAAATCAGAATTTTTCAAGACTAATGTTGAATTTTTGGGGTATAAGGTTGCCCATAATGTAATAATGACAGATGAAAAGAAGATAGAAACCATCAAAGAATATCCGGTACCAAAAACTTTACGACAATTAAGAAGTTTTCTGGGAATGACTGGATATTATAGAAAATTTGTGCGAAATTACGCACACATTACTAAACCATTAACCAAATATTTACAAGGAGAAAATGGTAGGATATCACAAAACCAATCAAAGAAAGTAATAATAGAATTAGATAATGAAGCTTTAAAATCAGTGGAGAAGTTAAAGAATGAATTGATGCAACAGGTTGAGCTTACTCAACCAGATTTCAGTAAGAAGTTTATATTAACTACAGATGCGTCAAACGAAGCAATAGGAGCCGTCTTATCACAAGATAAAAAACCAATAACTTTTATTTCGAAAACACTAAATAAAACAGAACAAAATTATGCTACGAACGAAAAAGAGTTATATGCCATTGTTTGGGCATTGAAAAGTCTAAGGAATTACCTGTATGGAGTTGCTGATTTGGAAATCCACACAGATCATCAACCTCTGACCTTCGCTGTGTCGGCGAGAAACCCCAATGCTAAAATGAAACGCTGGCATGCACTTATAGAAGAATATGCTCCAAAAATGATTTATAAACCCGGAAATACTAACTGTGTAGCAGATGCATTATCAAGACAATTGTTAAACAACAATATTTTAGAAGAAAATAATGCTGAAAATAACGAAGAAAGCGAGGAGGATAATCTAGCAGAAACAATGCATTCAGCTCCAAGCTTGGATATTTTTCACATAAAAACCTTAAGTAAACCACTAAACTCATTCCCACAACAAATTGTGCTGAGTAAATCAAATGGTAACGAACATTTTAGAACTAAAACCTTTAATATTTCCAGACACCACATAAGATATAAAGATTTAGATTTTTTAAAAAAGGTAGTTTCAGAAAGAATAGATAAAAATCTATTAACAGGAATAAATTGCACATTAGAAGAGTTATATGAAGTTAAACGAATTTTACGAAACAGAATCGCAAAGAAAATTTTTCATACAGATATAGTGGCTATTGATGTAATTAATGATGATGATCAAGAAAAAATAACTAGACAAACACACGCAAGAGCACATAGGGGTTACAAAGAGAATCTAAAACAGATTTATAAAGATTACTATTGGCCATCGATGAAGAAACAATTTAAACAATTTATAAGAAGTTGTGAAATTTGTAATAGAAATAAATATGATAGACATCCCATACGTATACCCATTGGAGAGGCTCTAATTCCGGAAAAGGAGGGAGAGCAAATACATATAGATATATTTTTTGCATTAAATCTAAAATTTTTAACGTTAATGGATGCATATTCCAAATTTCTAATTATTAAACATATAGAAGATAAAACTAATTTAGCAGGAAAAGTATTGGAAGCTTTACAAAGTTTTCCGGAGGTAAAAATAATTACATGCGACAATGAACCAGGATTTAGCTCAGCTCAATTTAGGTCACTTGCTGATAGAATGAAAATTAAAATAAATTATTGCGACCCTAGACACTCAACTACAAACGGACAAATAGAAAGAGCTCATTCAACTATAATCGAAATCGCAAAATGCCTAAAGGAAGAATTGGAATTAATAAATGATATCGAAATAATAGTACGTGCGGCACAATCATATAATCAAACAATTCATTCAGTAACGGAAAAGAAACCTTTTGAAATTTTATATAATAAAATAAAACACAATGAAGTACCCGAAAAATTAAGACTAGTACAAAAACAGATGCTTAATAACAGAAATAAAAACCGTAAATTAAGAACATTCGATGAAAATCAAACAATTTATGAAAAAGGAAATAAATTCCAAGGAAAAATAAAAGCTAGATATAAAAAACAAACAATTAAAAAAGATTTAGGAAATAAAGTTATGATCCAATGTAAAAATAGAATTATTCACAAGGATAATATAAAATCTTAAATTTTATAGGTAAAACACAACGATGCAGATCATCATAGCCTTATTGGTAATACCCTTAATCGCAGCCCAAATAGAAATAATAGATTTGAATCATGGTAACGGCTATTCACTACTAAAACTAAACGAAGTCAAACTAATTGAAAGATATGATAGAATAACATACATAATAAATACAACAACATACAGAGCTCAAGTAAATGACTTAGAAAAATTAATCTTGACAGGAAAGGAACCAAACCCTTTATTAATTGCTAAACTAAAGCATATTAGAATTCAAATTGATACACTAACCCCACACCACCAAAGACAAAGGAGAGGATTATTTAATTTCTTGGGAACTGCACTTAAATATGTTTATGGAACTATGGACGAAGAAGATCGTGAAGAAATTGAAGGAAAATTAAGTATTAATACGCAAAACGCACATAATGCAATTGAACAAATCAATAAACAGCAGAATATTAACGGAAAATTTAGCATTGAAATAGAAGCCATAACTAAGAATTTAAACACCCATTATAAAGAATTAGTACATAATATGAACAGTATCAATGCAGAACTTAAAGCTGTATCAAAAGAAAAATGGGAGAATAAATTATTGGAAAATTTAATGTATATTGAAACAAATATAATTAGAATTAAAGAAATAATAATGACTAGCCAAAACAATTTGTTAAGTAGAGATATTATCACGGATGAAGATATAATTAACTTTAATATCACTTTCGAAAAACTCAAAGAAATAAACATTGTAATTGTCACTAAAAACGAAGATATCATAATATTAGTAACGATACCTCAATTTGGTAAAGAAATTTATCAAACCATCCATGTACAACCCATACCTAATGTAAAACAATTGGAAATTTATATCAAAGAAAACGAAATACTGTCGATTAATGAAATAACTTATAAAAAGACTAAATATAAGAGGGAATTACAAAAATATGAAGATAATTGCATTGAAAATATATTTAAAGGAAAAATGCATTGCAACTATGTAAGAAATAATAAAACCAATGTAATTGAATTAGATACTAATCATATATATGTAACCAATGCTAAGAACCAAACTGTTTATCATAATTGCAATTCAAATAACTTTACTATTGATGGAAATTATTTAATCCGATTTGAAAATTGCGATGTTAAAATAATGGAAACTTTTTACAAACATAGGAAACCTATGGATATTCAGCTCTTGCCTAATCCGATCAAATTAATTAATGTAACTATAATGAAAAACTTATCTATGGAAGAACTCCATTTTGATCAAATTGAAAATATTAAACAAATAATAGAATTAAAATACGAAGCTAACAAAGCTAATACAATTAATTACAGTTTAATAGTAATAATATCATTGGTCGTAATAAGTATAATAATGTGGAAATTAAAGAAGAATAGGAAAAACAAGGTGGAGGTAAATCTTAACCAAACTCCATTGCAACCAATTAAACAACCAATTCAGCATATGCCATTGGACATCGCTTATTTGACGGAGAGGATAAACTATTACTCATCCTTGAATCGGGACGATTCATCTAACAAAGGGGGGAGTTAACGAGTGACGTTACGTTCCCACCAAAAATACGTTCCCACCAAAAACTGCTGACGAAAGGTGCACCTGCACAAACGAAACAGCTGCACAACAAACAACAAGAGAGCTTACCTGGAATTGCCGCAGCAGCATCGCATCAATGGATACTGGAAGAAGCTTTGGTTAATTTATGTAAAGAATGAATAAAGCAGAATTAGTTTGGAGTTCAACCAGAAAACAACTTTTTTAATTCGGCGCACTGGTGTTGCCTTTCATATAAGGATGTATATGCATGTATGAATGTGTTCGTGTGTTTGTGCTTAGCACATATGTGCACTTCTATGCAGTTACAGTTTTGTGTGCATGTGTGTGCATGTGTGTGTGTGTGTGTGTGTGTGTGTCCTTTCGTGACATTAGAGACCCAATAATGGAACTAGCTATTTGCCTGACATTTGCTTAGTATTCTTCTTCTTCTTTCTTCTTCTTCTTCTTCTTCTTCTTTTTCTTTTTCTTCTTCTTCTTATTGTTATTCTTCTTCTTCTTCTTGATTGCTCAATAACAATTCGCTACTGGGTTACGTACTGACGTAGAGCTTCTCTGCAGGCGCTTCTGCTACGCGGTCGCCTTCTCCAGTTGGAAATGCCAAGAAAGTTTAGTCATTTTCTCTTTAACTGAGTCCCTGTGTACTTTACATTCTTTAAATTATTTCCTCTTTCCTATATATTAACAATGGCTTCCCTCTTGCTAAATTCTGTTGTCTGCATTCGAATACTTTAAATGGCATTGAAACCTCCAACCTTTCTTCATATGAAAGATCCGCTATACCAAATGTGACAAAAAAATTGAGTTCTATATAAATGCAATTGAAATTGAAAATGAAATCAAAAGAAACTACTTCAATCGAATTAATTTTGAGAAGAATTTAGTCAAGTGTAAATGTACAACAATCAAATTAGTAAAACGGAATGGCAACACTTTGCCAAGGCAATGCACAATTACGGCAAGTTCGAAGTTGACCGGCTGAGTTGTATGTGGACAAGATGGAGCAGAAGAAACGGAGAGAGAGGCAAGCACAGGCTAGCAAAAATAAGCCTGCTCGTAATACCGTTATAGCAGCAAATTTGTGCATAATCGAGCGTTCGAAGTGTGATTAATGCCCCCGCGAAAGTGGCTCTGCACTAAAAAAAAGAGCAAAATCAATAAAATTGCGATATAAAAGAACTTTTTATTTGGATTGTTACTAATTGAATTAATATTTATGTGAAGGTTCAGTTATTTCTTTGATGTTGTTTTAAAAATTTGTCAATAGTTGAAATATCAATTGCTTGAAATTTTAGCTGCTGAATTGAAAACGCTCGAACAATGCCTACAATTCTGGATTTGACTTTCAGCAAAGGAATGCGTCAAAAAAGGGGCAACTTTTTCCAAATTTCTACAACAAAACTTTTATTAAGAAAATTATTTATTTATATGCATTCGAATATTTTGGGAATTTATTTATATACTAGCTATAAAAATTCAAACCCAGGAAAGTTGTTATTTCTTTTCTCTTTCGACTTCTTATTAAAGATTTCAAACAGAAGCAGCGACCGACCATTCCAAATATCAACAAACAACTTAATCTGTGTTTCCAATTTCAAGTATATTCTCTTTTTATTATATTGTGTGCAGTTAAAAACAGTTTTGCTCACTTTTTACAAGCTTTGCAATGCAGAAGCGTTTAAGCCGCTTTTCGTGCATTTCCACTCAAAGCCACCAAATTCAGCTTCCGTCGATTTTCACGCTTCACTTTCGCTTTGTAAAGTTGCTCGAAACGAGTAACAGCAAAAAACTTTCAACTAAAACTATATGTAATCGAAAAGTTTTTAGAGAGCCCCCCTCCCCCCCTTCAGCAGCCCCAACCTAAGTTTCAGCAAATCAATACATTTCGTTGGCTTTTAAAAATGCAGTTAGTACGAATTGCTACAAAACATGAGCACGAATTGGAACGTAACGAAATCACACACTTTTTACTTGCCTCCTCTTCTTGCACATGCCTTTTTATTATAACACACAACCGTTCGATTTCCCTTGTCAGCTGCTTATTCAAGTCATGCTTTGCTACCTGTACGCTTTTCGTTGCCAACTCCCCCCAAAAGCAGCGCAGCGCAGAGCTGAGCATTTCGTTCGCTGGGCGAACGAACGACCAAACAAGCGACAGGATATGCCGTAAAAAAAGTTGCTGCTCAGTTTGCTCTGCAATTTTTTATTGTTGCCTGGCGAGGCCAGCCCGATGCCGAACCCGAACCAATCAAGCGTAACGACAGCTTCAGTGCAGGTAGCACGAAAGTACTTATCTGTAAATGCCATCTAAATAGTATTAAAATGCTGAGTCAGCGCTTTAATTGTATTACGAAAAGGAGTTCACATTGCAGCAGGGGGGTGTGTAGCTGGCTGCTGATAATGCATCTAGTTTCGTTTTATATTTTCATTTGGGATGTCCTTAATAAAATTCCTTAATTTTCTGCGCAATTTCTTGCAATTGTTATGGCGGATTTGCTGTTTCGTCCTTTCGTTAGTAAAGCAGAAATATTTACGCGCATGCTTAATGGTCCTTGAGAGCACAACAGAATGGGATATTATATGCTTGCGCTTGAAGAAAAAAATAAATTTTATGAATTTCTAGCGAAATTTACGAAAATGTTTTTATTTGCACATCAAATGAACAAAATTTTTACTTTCACATAAAATAGAAAAATTCACATTTGCAAAGAGCTATTAACAATTTATATTCGCAAGTTTTATAGTTCAAAAACCATTCGCTGCCAGAACAAGAAGTGCCAAAAGTTCATCAATGCAAAGAGAGGAATTCTTAATAGTGTGCGGTTTCTTTCTTCTGTCTTGCACTGTGCATATATAGAAGTATATGCCTTGCTTTGCTCGCTCTTCCGCCCAACTTCAAAGCAAACCAATATTTTTTTTGCACACCGCTTCCGACCGCTGTCGGACAATGCAGTCGAGAATATGCTACAGGCAAGCATTGATGAAGTCTCATCTCAAGTCAGATTGTGCCATGAAGCTGCTTCTTCTTTTTTGGGTGTGAATGGCGGCGTCTCGATGGCGACACAAACTGTGTCAGTGTATTCAGTGTATGCAATGCATAGCAACCAGACCCGACACCCGACAGCGCCACAAAAAAGGCAATACTTTTTGACATTTATGTATGTAAATAACCCCTAAATGCGGAGCATTACGTTCATGGAGCAAAGCAAAGCTCGCAAAGGACACACGCAAACATGCTGGGAGGGGCATACAAATAAATATTATAATGCAATATTTAAGCATTTGGACACTTTATTGCCGCAATTTTGGGAGCGCACCAAAAAAAAGGCGCAAGGCGCACAAAGCAGAGCAAAAAAGTTGCCGAATTCTGCCCAGAAAGGACGAACGAATTTCAAATGGCATTTCTTGCGCTTTTTGTGCGGTTCTGCTGATAATTTTAAAATTTATTGACATTGTGAGCAGATAGCTGCTGGCCAGCAGCAGTGAACCAGTGAAGCATGACAACAAGTTTAATGTGAAAAGACATGAAAACGCTGCTTTTATGAGGCTTTAAATCATTTTTCGTGCAAGCAAATTTTATGCGATTTGCTGAAATTAAATTTAATCAGTGTTGTTTGAGAGGAAGCAGAAACAGGCTTGAAAAAGTGTGCCTCCACCTACAAATTTCAGCGCTGGTTCTTAAATTGTGCCGCCATGCGCTTCATTAAAGTTATTTAAAAAGTATTTTGTTTGTGTGCAAAAAAGTTTGCGCAAAGCTCAGGCATGTAGAAATAAAAACGGTCAGCATACACAGCCAACGAAGCATAGATTAACGTCTGCGCCAGAGCGGACGAGTGTTATTGCTGGCCGACCAACGCATCGACAACAACCGAGAGAAATATGAAAAGCAGCCACAATGGCCATGGCTAACAGCAACACAACAGCCAGCTTGCCCGCCTGACTGTGAGTGCTCAACATAGCCCGTTGGCCCGCTCGCCCATTGGCCCATTGGCCCGTTGGCGCACTGGAAATGTACCGTGCGGAGTTGAGCAGCGCTGAACATGCCAAAATGACAGGAAAACACCAACCAAATAGGAAGAAGAAGAAACATTGAAAAAGTTGACATTTAATTTCCTATCATGGCCACTGCCTGCTTAATGGCAGAAGCCGGCACATTAAATGAAAAAAGCTGGCACGAGTAGCAAAGCGAGCATGAAGAAGCAGAAGCAGACGAGCTTAGTCTTCCGTATTTAAGCTTATATTTGGCATATACACAGCGAAGATTGGCGGGGTGCACATTAATTTTTAGTGTCGTCGTCGTCGTCTGTGTAGCGAGCTGAGGTGAAGTGGCGGCCCATCACATTTTCGTTGAGTTAATGGCGTCGTGTGTCCGCTGGCCGGCCACATGACAGATGGGCCACAAGTGGTCGGGGAGACACAAAAATATATATAATACTTCTGCAGCATGGCTACAAAGTGTAGGTAGGATGAAGCAGCGAGATAAATGATTTCGGCAGCCTTGGAATTTTTTTTAAAGTATGCCTGCTGTTTGGCTGAAAATTGTAAAAGTGAGGTTAGAATGCTCAGGACTTGCACTCCAAGAGTGCAATAATCCTAAGATATGAAATTAATAGTGATATGATACAATGAATCAAATCTATATACAGCGAAATCACTCTTTAGCTCTTCGCCAGGCTATAACTCTAAACGTTTTGTTATGTTCAGTTAAGTAAGGCTGAAGAATGATTCTGCTTACAATTCCAGTTTCCAAAGTTTTAACTAAAGCAAAACTTGTTTTCGACTAAGATTTTTTTCTTTTTCTTATTTATGATTCTCAGCCTGTTCAAGGCATGCTAATTTTTGGCAGATATATCAGACTTATAGAAGTAATCTACAAAGAATTAATAAAGTACAGACTAATTATATTCGATCAAATGTAGTTTCATTGTTTTTGTTATGCACATTCTAAAAAGTTCCGAATTGAATTACTAGCTGAAGTTTTTGCTTTCACTTAACGATATAAGGATTTTAAATTTTGTTATACTAGTTTCTATGCTAAATGTTCAAATTTCATTCATTCAAATTAAACTTGCTCCAATTTTGTTGATGAATTTGATTTCGGTTGTTAGTGATAGCAAAACATAACTTTGAAGAACTGGCAACTCGAGAGCATTCTTTGCCTTGAAAATAAAGCTTCTCAATACCGTTTGAAAAAACAAAACAACAGACACACAAAACTAAATATGACAAAGCTAGTCCTTAGCCTCTTTTAAATGTTGTGCCAATTAATTCGAATATTTCCCATACTTAAATTCCTTTATTAGCGGTATTCAATAAACTTTCTTACTGACTGCAAACAACAGCCGAATTATTTTCATTATCATAATTTTTTTGCAATTAAATTAAAAATGTATAAAGCCAACATGCCATCGAATGCCTGTAATTGAGACTCTGCAGCGACACTGGCCAGAAAAAAGGCACATTGTAGCACGCCTAATCAAACAATAAGCTAATAAAAATTTTTGTAAATTGCAAAACAAAACATGCCAAGCATTAAAATCACAATACAACAACAACAAATTAATGAATGCCAAGCATTTGCATGCGCTGAACTTTTCGTCAAAATATTTTTAAATATTTGGGGCCGACAAAAGGCCAACCGAAGGCTCTTAAGTGGGAGTAGCGAATTGCTGCAGGGCGACGCGCGCATTACTTTGAATCTTCCACAGGGTGGCTGACGGAGGGGGAGGGGAGGGGGGGGGGGGCGAATATTTGCCATTTGCAGCTTCGTAAAATATTCGAAATTTAAAGCAATCACACACACACACATACAAAAAAGCAGCAAAATAATATAAAGGAATTCAATTTTTCTTCATATCCTCCTGGGTTGTTACGTCAGATGTTTGTGTGTGTGTGTGTGACTGCCAGCGCAAGAGCGGACATTAATGGCGCTGCTCAACGCAACACACCACACTTCACTTCACTCCCTTCTACAGTCTGTCGTTTTTCGCCGCCCCCTCATTTTTTTGTGTATTTAATATTGTGCGAGCAGTAACAACCCGGGGCTATTATTTTCATAACGCTGCCAACAGCAGCAGCAAAAGCAGCAGCAACGACAGACAACAACAACAAACACACAAGGGCAATGGCGACCGGCCACTGTTGGGGCTGAGTATCTGTCTGAGGGGGAGCACTTTGCTGGAATGTCAAATAACAAATTAACATCATTTGAGTAATTTGTATTGTAGACAGAATGGCTAATTTCGTGCATGCGCTTCAAGGCGCTTCCTCGTCCTGGGAGTGTGAAGCTCAGAAGGAAAACTTCAAATTGCCAAAGTTGCTGCAGACTTCGGGGCAAGCGTGTGATTCAATTTGCGCCCATATTCGCGTGCGATGCTGCGGTCTCTTGGCAAATTTGAATTTAAAGACTTGAGAGCATTCTACAAACAGCGTCAAAACTCACACGTATACTCACATACATACTAAATGAATGTGTCAGGCATGGCAACCCGGCAGAAAAAACTCGAAAGACACACTTATGACATGTGTAGCTGCATTGGGATGCCACCAGCGGAGATTTGGCGTGCTTCCTTAAATACTTAGTAGAAGCTTTCGAAGAAATGAATGAATCTCAAAAGGTTCTTGATATTGATTGATTTGCGTTCATACAGATTGCTGAAGTAGAGTTAACCCACAGCATTGCCGCTGCAGCTAGAAAGCGCCGCTCAGTGACAGAGATATTAACACCATTCATAAGAAAACTTTCCATCGTTTTTCAATTGTGAACTCCTTAGATACTTTTCCAAAATGTTTATAAATAATTTCCTAAGTCTTGTTGAAATAAATTTGAATTGTTACAAAAATTATTTAAAATTTGCAGGCAAATTTTTTGGAGTATAGAAATTTTTCTTCTTAGTTCCAGCAGCACTGTAAAAAGCTAATGCTTCTATAGCTTGTACTGTTTGGCTTGCATGTAGAGCGTGCTCCGACAACCATCGACGTCTTAATCTGATATGTCTTCATGCTAGCATTTTGCAGCCATTCTGAGTAGCAGTTGTACAGCCCATTCAAACTTGCATTTAGTGCTAACAAGCAGCAACGTTTCCTACATGGCTTCTCTAGGTATTTGTGCATGTGTGCATGTGTGCCTACATGTACGCTCACATATGCATGTAAGTGTGCTCTTGAGTGCGTTCTCATATAAATGATTGCGTATACGACCTGCGTGCCTACTTCTACACGCAGTTGCTTGCTGCTGCTTTTACTTTTATATTTGGTTCTTGTTGTTGTTGTTGTGGTTGTATATTTGTATGTAGAAGCTGCTGTCACTGGTATTAAATAGCGGCAAATGTATTTTGTCAATCGCAGCCAGGCAGACGTGTTGTTATTTATTATTTAAGTGTGAATGCGTGGTTGGAATGTTTATGATTTTGGCTGTTGCTGTTGCTGTTGCTGCCGCTGTTGGTTGTTTGTTGTTGTTTGTTGTGAATTTGACATTTGAATTTTAGATGTGCTGACAGCTTTAGAACTAGCATAATTCACACACAAATATTGACACAGATTTGCAGCAAAAGCTGGCAAGCAGCAATAAGTTAGGCAGGCGGCAACTCTGCTGCCACTTTTTCTACATAATCATGCATATAAAGTTCGATTTGCATTTGTGCATAAGCTAATTTCGATTGAACAGCAGCTTTGTGCGTGTTTGTGTGTGACTTACAAAATTAGAATTTAATTTATATTTAAATTTTAATTTTCTGCCCCCGTTTTTCGTTTCGTTTTACATTCAATAAGCACATTATTTTAATAATAATACGAATTAATAATAGTTTGTCTAAAGCGCTTGCAAATTTGTGGCAGCATGTTTGTGTGTGTGTGTGTGAGTGTGTGAGTGTGTATCGAGCACTTCACAATGAAACCACAGCGCTTCGACCCGCAGCAAAAATCGAACCACTGCATTCTGCTTAAAAAAAAACACGTATTCACACACACACTAACAAAACGCCCAGAGCGCCAGCTGCCATCTGTTTAAGCCACAATGCAAACAATAACTCGGAAATTGTGGCCATAATAGTGGCGCATACAACCGCACTAACCCTTCCCCAGGCGAGCATGTGGCCCGACAAAATGCACTAACAACTGCTTATGTTTATATTCACAGTTGCAGCGAGATACTTTAACTGCATCTGCATGTTCTGCACTTGCATGTTGGTAGCTGATCACATGATTCTACTATAACTAAATTGATATATTCAGCTGCAGGTTTTCGAAAATATTTCAGCATATTTTGGTTTCACTTTGGCACTTTATTAAACAATTATTACGTGTTCTTTTGCAATTTCAGCAATGTATCTAATTCTATGTTTTGTTATTATATAGAAGTTGCTTGACAATCTTTCCATTGCAGCATAGAGTACATTTAAATGAATATGATACATTTTACTGTTTCAACTTGAATAGCATTGATACGTTTCGCTATGCTAAAGGTACTTAATATTTTGAATTTCTGTTCTACGCTTTTTAAAACTAGTTTTCCTTTCGTTTCAGCTGTCTTAAGTAAACAAAAGTTTGTTACATTTTCGTTGCTATTTCAAGTTGCTTTAATGACTAAAGATATCAATAAATGTTCGAAATATTTTTGACAATTATTTAGTGCCTGTTTTGAATGTCTATATCTTTCGCATACAGGCTCCGATTTGTCTTCTGTAAAAGGAATGCTTTCCCTAACGCTTCTGATTCCTCAAGCGGCTTCTGTCGATATTTGCTTGTGAGATTATTTTCATGAGAGCTTGTGCTGAAAAATTTATATGCTTTGCTAATATTTATATATCACATATAGCATTTACTATGGCCATTTAAGTTATGTTTAATTTTCGCTGATGCTTGTATAATGGCTATAAATTAATATAAGTAGTCAACTTATATGCAGGATTATTATAATGTCCAGGCAGCCGAGTGTATGTACATACATATGAGTGCTATAAAATTTTATCGAATTGCAGTGCAGGCTGCCATAAAGAGCTACATTAAAGATAGCACAATTGCCAGCGGAGCACACAGATCGATTTTGCCGTGCATGTATCTGTTCATGTCGAAAACATGTGCTAACAGCAAACTTGGCCAAATCGCTGCTGTCGCTGCAGTCATCAATTTTATTCTAACCCCGACAACTTTCAATTGCCTCTACAATGTCCAATTAGCTAATTGATGTAATTAAATGCTATGCTAATGCCTTCACCGACACACACACACACACCCACGCAAGCTTTTCTTGTGCTTGTAGTGCGAGCGAGCTTACTCATTTCACTCGCCAGCTTATTTGCATGTAAATGTGTTTATGTGTGTGTGTGCGACGCTGTCAAATTTCCGGTCGATCGCCATCATTTTCGGCCTGGGCAAGCGTCCACAAGCCTTCGCAACAGCGCATTTGCATATTCCCTGCTGAAAATTTCCGCATATCAACAGCGAATTTGTGAATTTACATACTATTAAGCGTTGCAAGCACTCGCTGAGTAAGTGAATCTGACACTGCTAGCACGTGGCCATCTGCTTTGGAGCTGCTGCTGATGGCAATGACGTCACAATTTCAATGCCGCAAGCATAGGCTACACCACCAAATGCTATTAAAATATCGAAAGTAAAATTATTTGGCAAATTTTTTGTATTTGTTTCGAAATCGTTTACGAATTTCATCAAGCAAATCTTTTAAAAAATATTTCAGAGCTTATAAATTGCTTGAAAATATTTTCCATGCAAACACAGCTCAAACTTTTTGCTCATTTTCAAGTGTTTATATAATTAAGCTCTCTAACAGTGTTTGATCTATTAACATACAATTTATAATACGCAGAATGATTTATGAAATTTGCGCAACTTTTTCGCAGACATCAATAACGAACGCTTTGAATGAGCCCACTCTCAGCTTGTCCTCCCACACTTTTGCTCTCTCTCTCTCTCTCTCTTTTTGAAATCGAACCACGTAAATGTAATCGATCATCGACAAATTTTGCCTAATCTATTGCCTTCACATTTGCGTTCCATTTCAAAGTCAAAGTCTTTGAGTAATTTGAGTTCTACTTTTCGTTCGATATCTGCGCTCCGCCTACACTCCAACAGCGTAGATCTTAGTCAAATCAGCAAAAAATAATACATGCAAGATTTTAGCATTTTTCTATGCTTGTGTGATGAGAATGCGAGGTAAAAGATACTTTCACGTTGACGTAGCCCAATTTTGCTACGCTGCTTCCTGCTTCTTTGTTATAAAAGGCTGCAACAACAACAACAACAACAAGCAAAGTACCAGTTACTGAAAGTTCAATTCATTTTATGGATGCCATTGTTCGGGCTTCTACGAGTTGTTGCTGTTGCTGCCGCTGCAGCGATTTGTTTTCTTTGAACAACATCAACTTATAATAAACATAGGGTTCAACATTACGCACCCACGCACACACACACACACACACAATCACGCACACAGCTGTGTATGCATATATACATACATATGTGCAAGAATGTGTCGTCAACCGCATAAGAACGGCAAATGAGTATGAGGATATGCTTAAGTATGGCTTGTATGTGCGTGTACGCGTGCATGCGTGTGCATGTGTGTTGATGTGTATGAGTGTAACGCAAATATTCATTACATTATTATCCTCTTTATGTTGTTGTTTGTGCTGTGGATAAGTTTCCTTTGTGAAGTTCATAGCTGGCGATATTGACAAACAGACTGCATTATACCACATACATATACACATACACACACACGCATCTAGATTACCTTGAAGTGTTTGCCATGTAGTAGCAATGTAAGGGCAAGTTGAAGGCACAACAAATTGAATGCCAGATTATCATGTGACTTTCATAGAAATTTCTCATTCAAGTTTTGCGCTTAATTTTTTTGTTTTTGGTTTTGGTTTTCATTACTTTGCTGTTTTGCTTAAAACGCCGGCCGCCCGCGCTGAGCTTATGCAAATCTGCGCACTTTCTCAGTTCAGTTAAGTGGCTGGAAAATAAAAGGCGAAATTTCGCGCGTATCCTTAGACAACAAACAACTTTGCAATTCGCCTAACAACATTTCTGAAACAATTACGGCAAGAATTAAATTTTACAAAACTTTTTCATTGCATTTCGGAGACAATTTGAAATTCACATTAATTTCGTAAAAATTCCATTCGAACGCACACTTACGCATTTTTCGCGCCGCATGCCCAAAAAGCAGCGCAATGAATTTGCACGTACAAAATATATACAGCGCTTTGCTCTAAGTGAAAAATATGCATTTTACGTAATTTGTTTTTGTTTTGTTAGCTGAGTGATATTCCACGCATTAGTGCTCTTTCTTTGTGCTGCTACCCATGCTCTGTGCTTCTCTCTCTCTCTCTTTCTTTCTCTCTCTTTTACTTTTAAGAATATTCATTAAGTTTCGAAAGCAAAGGAATTTAATAGGACAGCGAGAATGACGACAACAGCGAAGGAACCGCATTACAAATCAGCACAACAACAACAAGACGACATCGACGAGGCAGAGCAGCAGTGGCTGCGCAGAAATAACAAGAACGCCGTCAACAACAAGCAGCAATGTAAATGGGCAACAGACACAAAGACGTCTTTCAGTTGCTTCCCGCTCCGCACTCGCCTTTCGCAGGCATTTAATCCCTAACCCTTTGCACTTAATGCGTCTTCAAAAAGTATGCAAGGCGCTGTGTGTGTGTGCGCGCGCCTTTTCTAGCCGTACCTAAATGTAAGCGCCGCATCCGCGAGATACATTCTTGGCCATTTATATTAGCTGAAAGCGCAGCGCGCCTTTTTGTTCCATGTTCAATTCGTTGCGCTAATTACGGGCCATTTGTACCCTCTTCTAAAGCGCTATTAAGTGCTTTTTTATACCATCTTCTCTTCTCTACACATTTCAATTTATTACATTTCTTTTTCTCAACTTACACAATATTTTTTACATTTTTGCCTTCATTGCAGGTCCGCCCGTTTTGTCAGAGTCCATACAGGGTACGCTTGGACTATTGCCCTGTAATGTGACGCCGCCCATTCTGGAGGATCGCGTTGCTTTGGTTATTTGGTACAAAGTGGGATTAAAGACACCCATTTACAGGTAAGTGCCGCTTTGAACCACTTCACTTTACAGCCTTCAAGCGTTTGGTGTCCATTTTGTTGGCGCATAATCCTTGCCTTTGAGGTAGTTGCTATGGCGCAAGGTTCGAAGCCTATCTTTGTCAGGTTTTTGGCCATTGAAAAGACAGAAAAATGCTGGAATGAAAAAGCTAGAACTGAATTTTCCGAATTTTTACACTAGAAATCAATCAGTCCTTATTCTTTTAGTAAATAAAATTGTGCTCACAATTTCGAGCACTATATCAAGTTTGAAATATATAAGCTTTTTAAAATACATCAGCATCCACCGCTGCTCTTTACAAGGCAAACATTCTCTCGTTTTGTATGGAATATGAAACGCATTCAAGTTCAGTTCATAGCTTTATATTTATTATATATAAAGTCAATTCAATACTACCGAATTTTTTGAATAGTTTATCGATTGCTTTGTTATTGTTTCATTGCGAATCGCTTTTCACTGAGTTTTTCTTGCCTTATATTTAATTTTAGCTTGAGCAGCTGCTTTGAAATTTTTGCTATTTTATTTTCGCGAAAGAAATTGATTTTCTTCGTTTTAAGCCGCAGCAGCACGTTGCCACTTCCTTCGCTGCCATTCTCAGTTTCCTTGCGATTTGTCACTTTGTCAGTGGTTGCTTACACTCTAATGAGCTGCAAAAGCATGCAGCGCGAGTGGATGCTACGAACTAGCAATTAACCTCGTCGGCATTTTAATTGATTCAAAGTAAAAGTTTTTCATTATTATGCGCCTGACAGTAGGCAACACTTTTGCAGCCATAGCTCTGACCCATTGTTCGTTGAAAGTTTTCCAAGGCAATTTCTTTCGTTTCATTTTTTTCCTGTACTTTTCAATTTCAGCGTTGATACGCGCGATTCAGACTTCGCTCAAGGCACGCACTGGTCCGATGCAACGTACCTCGAACGGCTGTCCTTCACCGTCGAAGGACGCGCCGGCACACTGGCAATTAAAAAGACCCAGCAGGAGGACACGGGCGAGTATCGCTGTCGCGTCGACTTCCAAAAGAGTCCGACGCGCAATTCAAAAGTTAATTTAACTGTCATAAGTAAGTATTGCCGACGTTCGAGTAAAATTGAAGGCAACTTTTTTCAGCACTTGAAGTTTTTCGCTTGATGAGAAGGACAACGTTGGTGGAAATTATCTGCACATTTTTCAAATTGTGTAAACACAAAAGCCAAATGACTTACGCAGTCGATGAAAGAAAAGATTGCTGAGTATCTGGCAAAACTATTTTGAAAACAAAATTGTTGCTGTTTCATCAGACAAAAGACGAAGCAGTCCGATGGAAGCTCGCTGTCAGTCTGACAATGCCAATTCGAATAACAAAACGTTGAACAAATTTTGCAATAAGAAAAAAATTTCTTTTTCAAAATGCGAGCTAAGCGCTGTGTGCTCTGAGAGTATGAAGAAGCAGATATTTTAACTTTGATATATGACATATATCTATATATTTAGATTTCTTAGAGATACCGCTTCACTTGAGCGTGGCGACTATTTGGCCAGCAAGAAAAATCGAAAAGAGGCGAACTGATTTCAAAAGCTTATAAAATCTCAGCAATTTATTCTTTATGCCGTAATTTAATAACGGCATAAAAAGCGCTACCTACATACAAACACGAACGCATGCCAGGCATCAGTGTATGTGTGTGCTTGTGAAGTGAGCAAACAAATCGAGCGCATAGAAGAATTTAATAAAAAGAGAGACCTGTATACATGTGCTGTTGCATTGAAATTGGCAAAGCAGTTGACGTGCAGTCCTTGTCAGTCCTTTGACAAGGACATGCTACATTTGTGCAAAGTATGCTGCTGCTTATTCAATAACTTACATGTGCACTCAAGACTCGAGTTAATAAATATTGAAAGGGGTCACAATGGCTTTCATGTCGTTTAGTAGATTGAAAGTGCCCGTGTGCATGTGTGCGTGTATATGTGTGCAGCATGTGTTTGCTAAATTGTCGAGCTAAATGCTTATGTATGTGTATGCTCAATATCGACACTCAAGCATTTTCCCATTTAATATGCTTTTCATATTAATATTAAGGCTCTTTTGAATTGGAAAGACTTAATGCAAACACTTTATTTATTGAAAAGTCTAAAATTTGTTATGGCTTACAACAGCTTTCATAAATGATAAACATGCTTCGAAAAAATTTGAGGCTTCACAAAAGTTGGTAATCTTACGCATTAATAGCTCAAAATTTTGATTTTTATGCAACCAATTATTTAGTAAATTAGTTTTCGGATCAGCCAAAATTATGCTGAAAATTTGGCTCTTCAGCAAGTGGCTTTAAATCAAAACATAAGCTTTTTTTAAGTGAAAGCTCTGAAACCGTTGCTCTTAAAATCATTGATTTTCCTTTAAACAAAACAACGCTGCTTTTTTAACAGAATATAATAAACGATAGCATGACGAAAACTGTTTGATTTCTTGATTGCATGAAGCTCTCTAGAAATCGCTCAGATAAAAATGTATATGCAATGGTTTTGAAATAATAGTACGCGAGATATATTGACAGCTGAGTGAAATCAGTTTTTAATTCATTTTAGAAATGGCGTCAATTTGGTCAAATATTTTCATGAAATTATTTGGCGTTAGTGTTGTAAGCGAATTAAAGAAACAAGCCTTCACTCGAAATGCAACAACAAAAAAGTTAAAATTTATTTGAAAATCTGATATTTATTCTTTTTATGTGCTTTAAAATAAAACGAAATTATATTTCAGCACCGCCCGAATCCATAATAATACTTGATAGCAAAGGAGCGACGATTAAGGACTACAAATTGGGACCCTACAACGAGGGCGCCATCATTAACATCACTTGCGTGGCGGTGGGAGGTGAGCTTGAACATGAATGACTGCATTATTTATGCACTACATACACGCATGCATATTTTACAACATCATTTTTGCAACACACACTCACACACTTACACATATGCAAGGCTTCGCAGCTGGCCTGGCAGAATTGGAAAGAGCAGACCGAAACTTGCGTGCAAATATTGGCTACATAAGTTGAAATTAGGAATTTTGGCGTAGATATGAGAAGCACAAGCACAAGCAATGTTGCTACAAACATATGCATTAGTATTAGCCTGTATGTATGTGTGTGTGTGTGTGTGTGTGTGTGAGTGCCGTTAAAATAAAAGTTATTATTAAACCAGCGGTATTTCGCAGTTAACGTTATTCTTGATTAAGCGCTTCGAATGTACACCAATAAACACACACACGCACGCACATTCACACTTGCGCATGTTGTATACAAGTAGCTTGCGGCGCATGTAAGGCAGACAGCACAAGGACACGCTGCCATAATTATGCATGCCTTCCTGCGCGCAGTACTTCGTAAAAATGCCATGTGCCTGCCGTCTACTTAGCGCAAGTGTGTGGCAGACTTGACATAACTTTTGCTGCACGCACACTCACACACACACACACACACTTATGCAAACACGCTCGCCGACATAACCACTCAGCTACAAGCACGCGCCTGTGTTTTGACAACTCTGTGAGTATTCACTACGTCTGCAGTTGAGTGGGCGTAAGCGTGCTTGCGTTTGTGTGGGCGCACACACACATATGCATACATATGTATATAATGATAGCCCGCGGAAATCGACATAATGATGTAGCACTGCGCCGCTTCTGTGCCTCAAGTTCTTCCACTTCAGAAATGAAAAAAAAGTTCATAAAATTACCACTTCAAAACACATTCACATACACACACACATACGCAATATTACAATATGTATTTGTAATCTATAAGTAATTTGTCTGTAGATATATTGTACATGCAAGAAAGTGAGCTGCTTTTGAGCACGCAATTTAACACCTCATTCCATTTCATTGCACCGCAAGCCCACTTCAAAGTGCTTCTTCAATTTGTTGCTTGATTTTTTTTAAAGCATAATTTTTCTTAAAGTTTTTTGTCTCAGTGTGAATTACTTATACACATACAAGCAACAATATGTGTAAAGCTCACCTGCGCTAATTATTACTACTGCACCTAACGTTCGGCTTCGGTTTCGGTTTGTCGAAAATTCGGCCAAGAATTTCATTTACAGGTTTGCTCAAAAACGTACCAATTTTTATTGTTGTTCATCCAAAAAGACAAGTTTCATTGGAACAGCAGCAATTAGTTCTCAGAGCAGCTACAAAACATAAATTTGCAGATCTCTGCGAGCTAAAAGTGGTTCAAAATTCTCGAAAATAGCTTGAAAATTTAAGCAGAATTTTCTATATAAACCTAAATTAATTTGGAACCTTTTTTGCTTTGAAACTTTTGCTATAATTGACAGTCTAATTTATAAATAGAAATCATTATTTAATTCGATTTGATTTCCTTAAAGCCTTGTATATAATTAGTATTTTCTTTAAGTACGAATGTTTCACTTCCAAAATTGAACTTAAAAGAAAAATGTAAAAATTCTCTATTAAAATTTCAAAATTTCTGCAATAGAATAAATAAAATATTACACTTGCTTGTCCAACGCTTTGTGTTATTCTTTAAAATCGAAATTAGCTTAAAATAAAGTTTACGTTTTCAATTTGCATAAATTCTGCTACAGCGGACTGCTTTTCGTTCTTCGTCTGCAGCAAATATTTTAATATATGTTGCCGCAGAAGCCGCCGCAGCCGCCGCAAATGAGATAATTTGTATAATAATAGTTTTTATTTCTTCCGAGCAATTAATGGCGTCTTTTGAAGTGCCATTAACGGTGACATAAGTTTTCTTTAATTGCTGCAAACGCCAGCGAACAGCGAACACACTACGTCAGAAACACGCACGCACACAGGCACATGCCACCATATGTCACACGCAAACACACGCACTTAAGCGCATGTCAAAGAGGAGGCGAGCAGGCAGAAGTTAATGCGAAAGCCACAAGCACGCCCATTTTCACGCATAGTTAAGAAATTATTTACATAGACAAAGACACACTCACACATAAACAAAGACACACTCACACATAAACAAACACAAGAGCATGAGCGCACACGCAAGCATAAACAAATAAAGCGAAATTGCCGAAATACGCTTCCCGGCAATAATAAACAATTCCCTTAATAGTTTCCTATATTAAACGTTAATTAAGGGCGCGCAACCTTCATAAAATATGCCAGGCAAATTAAATTTTAAGTTGTACATGTGCTTGCAGGCAGTTGTGCTGGGTCGTCCTTTTAGTTGGAGACATGCACGCGATGAGGTAGCAAAACTCAGATCAACTGTCAACTTGTGCTTTTCGAGGCTGCTGACAAGTTGCTCGGAATAGTTGGAAACTAGCGAAGCAGTGGGGAAAGGTGGACAAAGAATTCTCTAATTTCGAATTCCCCTCAAGGCAAGTTTTGGGCCACACACTCACAGTGTAAACATAATAATAAGCAGAAGCGGAATAAAATAAACATGCCTCAACAGAAACGCCACGCTGATCTTCCCTATGGAGCTTCAGTTTTAGACAGATAATAAGTGAACCAAGTTGCAGACCAGAGTTTTTAGTATTAAGCAGATTTGAATAGTCCAGACTATAAGAGAAAGTAGCTTTAAGAGCAAATTGTTCAGATCTACGGGAAGTGAATCGCTCAGAAGAAAAATGTGTTTTATAGAATGGCATAGAATGTGGCGCCACTGTAGGGCTCAGTGCATAAATGCTCGGTCGCTGACGCGTTAAGTTGCTGGTTCAATTCCAGCCAATTATTTTCATCTAATAAGACGCCGTTTCTCTTGAGATTATTGGCAACTCTCTGAGAGCATACCTTGCCATTAAACTAAAGCAACTAAATTCCGTTCGAACACGGCCATTGAATATACATATATGTAGGAGGTCCTTTTAACTTGTGCTAAAATCCTAAGGCCACATTGAAGTTTTTGCAAGAAAGCTGGTCCTTAGAATTCTTAATAAGAAGTGCCGTGCCAATTATTTCTTTAAAAAAATGTTTATATTTAGGCATGTGATTTAAAATTTCGTTTTCATTTTGAATTCGTAGGATTTTCATCATATGCCTGATTATACATATGTATGTAAGTATTTGTCAGATTTATAGAATAAAAGCAAGGCGAAATATTTCTTGAAAAGCTAAAAATATTAAAATTTTTATTGCATATGCTTCAGCGAATTAGCTTTAAGCCGAAGAAAGCTCACTCACTTGAATTCTGCCGGAGAAGAAACGCTGACTTAATTCAAAAATCAATTTGAATTATGAATTGAAATGTGCTGCCGACGATGCTCTTATCCTGCTCGAATCACAATGCAAATGTTTTTGATTTAGCAAACAATGAAAGCGTCACAAACACACACACACACACACATACTTCACACATGCATGCATATATTCTTTGCAATGCTTTTGTTTATTCACATTCACACATTCATTTCCATGTACATGTGCGTCTGTCATGCGGCATTGTTCTTTTGTTTCTGGTTTCCGCAGGACGACCGCAGCCGAGAGTCACCTGGTGGCACGAGAGCACTCTGCTCGACAGCTCGTCGCATCCGCTGTCGGAGCGGCGCGTAGGGAACGTGCTGTCGCTGGGGAAGCTGAAGCGAAAGCATCTCAACATGCAGCTAACATGCCAGGCCGTAAACAATAACCTGACGACGCCAATTACAAGCACCGTCACACTCGACATGAACCGTAAGTACAGGGCGAAGTTCCTCCTTTGCCCACTGCCTGCATTTAATAAGATTAAGTAATGACATGTGGCACGCCAGTCTTATGCACGTACTTGGAAGTTGTACGCAGATGTGCCGCTGGCTGAAGAAGCGCTTCAGATAGGGCGCAGCGCGTGCTGCTTCAGCTTCAGTTCGAGTGTTCAGATCGCTTCTGAAGTTATTCAAGCGATACTCAGAGTTTAACGAAAAATCAGAAATGGAAAACGATACGATTTTATATATGTATATTGTATATAGCATCGTTCCTTTTCAATTCTGAAAGGCTGTAACTCTGCTTTCAAGTTCGATAACTATGCCGATAACATTTTCAGACACTACAGCTATGTTAATAGGTTATGTTAATTTTGTGTGAATTGTAACGCATTCAAGAAGCCTTCCGAGGTATAGACATAAGTATATAGAATTGATCAGAATAACGTTCTGTCGTGATTTCCTTTTGTCCATCTGTCTGTCTGCCCGTGGTCGCTGGAAAGAAAGAATCAGTTGTCCGATTTGAACAAAAATTTATTGACAGTGATCTTGAATCTAAGCTTAGTTTAATTTCCGGAAAGAGGCAAATTGGACACGCCCACAATGGTTCTGTAAGTACCACTACTTCGAAATTTTTGCCATCAAATTTATAAATTTTGTTTAATTACTCATTTAAGAGAATGATATTTGGTACTTAAATTAAGATTTGGGCCCTCCACGTTATACGAAAAAAGCAGTCAAGTGCGAGTCGGGCTCGCTCACTGAGGGTTCCGTACCAGAAATACCCTTTTTAGCTTTCGAATTTA
The DNA here is from genome assembly GCA_963457695.1 of Neria commutata. Taxonomy (NCBI): domain Eukaryota; kingdom Metazoa; phylum Arthropoda; class Insecta; order Diptera; family Micropezidae; genus Neria; species Neria commutata. The sequence goes on along the minus strand of OY735247.1, from coordinate 38,959,282 downwards.
GTTTCTCTTTGCCCGTCTGGCCATAAAATTTTTCACATTTTGACCTACATCTTCGAAACCAATTCACTTAAAATTATAAAAAAAACATTTTAGGAATCCACGGACGTAGCCCTTTCTAACGAGACCACACAATATGTAAACAAAAAAAATTTTTCGCTAAGGAAATTTTTTACTATGGTAATCTTAAATAAAATTAATAAAAATAGAAAAACAAATAAATCGAAAAAAGCTGCAGTTTTCCAGTAATCTATGACTAAGGACCTACTAACTCTGATTTTATCAAAATTTTAGCTTAAGAAATGTAGAAAGCCAGGGGGGGTATGGTTATTTTTTCGACATTTTGTGCTATATCTTTGAAACCACTTCACAGAAAATTATAAAAAAAATATCTTTGGAATCCATGGACGTAGCCCTTTCTATTGATACCCCACTCGATATAAACAACAAAAATTTTTCTGATGGGGTCATCTTAAATTAAAAAAAAATTAAAAAATTAAAAATTCGAAAAAACCGGCAGCCATTCAGTCATGCGTGACAAAATACCTAGTAAGTCTGATTTTATCAAAATTTTCGGTTGAGAAATGGCGTGGGAAGATGGGATCATGTGGGGACAGGTCTGTTTTTTTAACTATATCTTTCTAACCCGTTTACATAATATAAAATAAAAAATACGTTTGGAATCCATAGACGTAGCCCTTTCTAATGATACCCCACTCGATATAAACAACAAAAATTTTTCTGAGGGGGTCATCTTAAATTAAAAAAAAATTTAAAAATTAAAAATTCGAAAAAACCGGCAGCCATTCAGTCATGCGTGACAAAATACCTAGTAAGTCTGATTTTATCAAAATTTTCGGTTGAGAAATGGCGTGGGAAGATGGGATCATGTGGGGACAGTTCTGTTTTTGTCACCTTTTTAACTATATCTTTCTAACCCGTTTACATAAAATTTAAAAAAAATACATTTTATAATCTATGGATGTAGCCCTTTCTAACGGTACCCCACACGATACGATTTAAAAATATTTTTATTTTTTTTTGTCCGACCCGAAAACCTTTAAAAATTATAAAAAAATACTTCCAAAAATATTTCTTAACTTTTTATAGTGAAGATGTGTTTAGGTTATTAAGACCTACCATCGTGCCAAATTTCAGGTTTCTACGATTAAAAAAAGGTCGTTTTATATACACACTCCCAAAACAAAAGTGACCTTATAAGTGTTCCCGTTTTTTCCCTTTTAGGGGAACGGAACCCTAAAAAACATGTATATAGTCCTGTTTGGAATAGTTTGTAGCTTGGCAAAAATGCGAGTGGTCTGTCCACTATGTAGGAAGTAAATTTAACACACCATTTATTCATTTCTTTCATTGGATTATCACTCCGCTCGGTTACCTGGCTTTCGGGCGTGTGTTGGTCCTTGGAATCTTTCCTTCGAATTCATATCGCGACTTCATAGCTTATCTAGACTAGATTTTTTTTTTTAAGAAACCAACGATCAGGGGATATCACTTTACGTGCACTTAATGGTTTGAAAAGAAGAAGATTCAATATACGTACCTTTGTACTCACATACTAGTATGTGAAAGCTATTATCAAGAATAGTTATAATACTGATACGAAATTCGCTCGTCTATTCAAAGTACTAAAAAAGAAAGGAACGACTATAAAAGCACATTGCAATTTGAGGTTCGATTGCTTATTTGGCGCTTATGCCCAATTAAATATTGTATTTCTACTGCCACACTTCGAAGGCAGCGGGCGGTAGATGCGTAGTCCAACGCCTTCCCCGCTGCCGTCCTAATTGAGTTTTCGCAACGACAATGAGCGCGACTGCAGACGATACTGTTGGCCAGCGATACTCCAATAGCTCCGTTGACAGGCATTGTTGTTGTTTCGCTTGTTTCTTGTTGATTTTATTAACGCTCGAGAGGGCAGCACAATTTCCTGCCGTTGCCTGGTGGCTGGCTCACCATTTGCGTCGTCTGTGCGCTGTGCTCTCCTCTGCTCTCCTCTGCTCTCCTCTCTTCTGCTGGTGGTGCCTTCGAAAAGCGATGCAATTAAACTTAATTGTACGTGCCAAATTACGAATTTCTTTGTCGCTGCTGTTGTTGCTGCTGCCGTTGCTGCCACTGTGCCACAACAAAGGCGAACTTTCGAGCGCGCTACCACACTCCGCTGTGCTCCAGCAGCTCTCAGCGCTCATTGCGTCCCTTCGTGTTTGTGTTTTTTGTGCGGGCTCTGATGTTTCGTTTGTTTTTGAAGTTGTTTCACTTTACTCCCGTGGCAAATGAATGCTTGAGATTTGACACATCATAATCATCAGCGTTTCGCCGTTGCATTGCCAAAGGGGCACTGCCGCTGCGGCCGAATTGCGGCTGCCTTTATTCGAGCGTAAAATTATTTGGTGCGACGCAATGGCGCGTTATTCATTTTTATTATTGCAATTTATTCTGACTTTTATTCTCTGCTTGTCTCTCCCCCCTCTCTTCGTTACACACGCAGTGCGGCCGCTGATTGTGAAGCTGCAAGGCGAAAATCGTCCCTTATCCGCCGAGAATGCGTACCAGCTGAGCTGCATGGTTATCGGCTCGCGACCGGCGCCCACCATCACGTGGTGGAAGGGCAGCACGCCCATGCGGAACACGCACGAAATCGTAAGTATTGTATATGGCTGCTTTATAAATAGTAGAAATTTTCGCCAATTTATGCGAACTTCGCATTAAAAATGCATTAGAAATGGAAATGGCAAAAAAGGCAACTGCAAAGCAAGCATCAAAGGCGTGCTTCTGCTATGAATTCTATAGCATATTTCAAATGCATAATAGTTTACTTTTGAAGTTCTCTTTATATAGTAATGATGTAGAGAGTAGCTTGCGATGCTTCTTATTACAAACTGTACTTAATAACTAGGAATGAATGTCAATAAGGGTATTAAAGTATGAGTGTGATAAAGAGAAAGTAAGAGTAAGGGTAAGAAGGCGATAGCTAGAAGGTGAGGTCTATGAAGGTGTAGGAGGTTTATAGTAGGGTTGGAAGGGGATAGCTAGAAGGTGAGGTATGTGAAGGTGTAGGAGGTGTGGAGTAGGGTTAGAAGGTTATAGCTAGCAGGTGAGGTATGTGAAGGTGTAGGAGGTGTAGGAGGTGTGGAGTAGGGTAAGAAAGCGATAGCTAGAAGGTGAGGTTTTTGAAGGTGTAGGAGGTGTGACTATGTGACTATATATAAACGTTCGACTTGGCGACTTTCCGTTTCAGTTGAGAGTCTGCAATGACTTGACGAAAAAGAGCAATTCAAAAATAAAGAAAAGTTTAAGAATACAAAAAAGCAAAGCTAAAAGATATATAAAAAAGCATAGATAAACAATATTTGAAAAGAAAAAGAAATTATGAAAATGTAGAAGATGAAATTAATTGCCGCAGCATAGTAACTTTAATCAGAGCATATCCCAATTGTAAGGAAAGCACAGAAAAGATAAAAGAAAACATGCAAAGAGAAAAGAAATAAAAGCAAAAAAAGGCGCAAGTAATTGGCAGCGGAAGAGCTTTGTTATGCATATTCGAATAAATTAGTGCCAGACTGCAAGACAATTCTCTCAAAGAATTTAAAACTGCTAGTCCTAAGTTTTTAGCTGACAAAGTGCTAACAATTTCATATCAATGATGCTCAGTAATGGAACTGCAATAGATTTTAGATGTGACATTCATAAAAAGTTTCCATCATTGCAACTAATATGAAAAAAGAAACGACTTTAAGCAAAAGTCAACTTTAAATTTCTTCATTGACAAGCACTAAAATGTTTGTATTTATTATCAGCAGCCTTTAAGCTATAGAAATCAAAAATATTCTAATAAGTTTCACGTTGCTTGCTCGTAAATATTGTCTTTTATCAATATTCTACAATATTTTTGTTGTTTTATGCAAATTTTGCACACATTTTACTACAACACTTTAAAGTCAAATTGAAAGTCAAGCTACATAATGCATGCCTTCTAGCATAGCAACAACAACAACAGCCTGAAATAACCAACTACTATGCATGATGTGTTTGGCGAAAACATCTTCTGCTGTTCCGATTTACATTTTTTAATATGTTTCCCAATTTTTTGCTGCAGCGAGCAGTCTCACTTGTCGCTGCCGAGCTTGTCAAATATGTCTGCCTGTGCTGCGCGCGTGTGTGTGTGTGTGTGCATAGGTACAGCTGCGTGTACGCCACGTTGCATATTTGAAATGTCATTTGGAACGCACTGGCAGTCACTTCCCGCTCTCTCTTTCCCCGTTCCGGCACGCCTGCAGCGAGCAGCTCAGCGCCAGCTCTTCTGCTTGCCAGTGCAACGTTGGCTTTTATCACCACTTTTCGCATTTTCTACTTGCTTACTTGCTTCTGCAAGCACTTCCGTTTTACTACTTTTGACATTTTCTTGCTTTTTCCAGGCAAATCCGGATGGTAATATGACAACGTCAATATTGACTTTTACGCCAACAATCGATGATCGCGGCAAGTTCCTGTCGTGTCGCGCTGAGCAGAGCATGATACCCGAATCCGGCATGGAAGACGGCTGGAAGTTGGATATCTATCGTAAGTTGTTGCCTTCTTATTCGGTGCCGTTGGGCGCTTCTGCTGCAGCTTATGCAATAAACTGGTGTGCATTTGAGTGTGGCAGTGGCATTTTTGCATATGCGCCAGCGTTCGGGCAAAGACTTCAATGCAGCTCAATAGATGCCTAAAGAAATTTGCTTCTTCTCATTTATTAATTTAATTGGCTGAAATTTTAGCAACTTTGAAATTCTAGTTTTTGATTTCATTTGTATCTTTATAATGGGGTTGCTCAAATTAAAGAAATCTACTGGAGCCAAAATAATTGAATATACACTTGATCCTCTTTTTACACGGGTTTTTTTTAAATCAATATTTTTTACACGGTGTTTTTTTAAATCCCCCAGTTACTTTTTATGCACGGTTTTATTTTTTTTGCACGACTTTTTCGTACCCTTTTTCTTCGTTTTAATTAGATTTACTACATGTAACACAACCATGCATTAGAAGGCAACTTTGTTGTCAATATAAAACAAACTAGTAAAACGAAATATCAAAACAAGTGGTCGCAATGGCGCCAAAACGTGTTAAAATAAATTTGCCCAAAAAATTCGAATTTTGGACGAATTAAAAGCTGGCTAAAAATTTACGACAGTTCCAAAAAGAAAAACGAAGTAACTGTTCGCACAATAAAAAGAAATGAAAATATGGTGGTGCAAACGGAGCGCGCACTTGTATGGTGTAGTGTCTATTTTTAATGGAACGAGTTAGGACACATGCATACAAAAACGTGTTTTTATTGCACGATTATATTTATTTGCACGGTTTTCTTTCGAAATTGGAACGATTAGGCACTTTTATAGGAAAATTTATCTTTGTTTACACGGTTTTCTTTTGCACGAAATTTTCTTGGCCCGACCAACCGTGTAAAAAGAGGATCAAGTGTATATTTGAAATTTATTTTCTGTTTCAAAAAAGTGCAGAATTTTCTTGCATGAATTGATTTTGCATGAGTAGCTGAAGAAACCTCGAACTTTATTAATTTAAAAAAAGAGGCATAGAGTGAAAATTTTTACGAAACCCTGTGCAGACTCAATATACATATTTCTGTAGCTAGTAAACTCATAAGCCTATGACCAGACAGAAGAACTTCGAACATATTACTTTAAAATAAAGCTAGCGAAAAAGAAAAATATGAATATTTCAAATAAATTCTATTCATATCAAATTTTGACACTACTATAATGTAAAGAAGAAATAGCCAAATTTCCTGCTGAAGCCCTTTTCTAAAACTGCTGGCATAAATGGGTTTATAATTTTGAAATGTACATGTAAAATAAAGAAAAATTTAAGAAAAATTTAAGAAAAAATACTTACTTACTTCCTTACTTAAGTTGGTCAGAACAACTCGTTTCCGGCTTGCAAACTGACCTGCGGCCTCTTTCCAGGCGGCGCGACGCGCCTTTTCCAGTCGGAAATTTTTATCGAAGACTCTAAGCAAAGCTGCATTTAAAGAAAAAATCTTGTATAAGTTTGATCTTTTCGTTTATTGATTTATTTCTTTCATCTATTGTTCAAATTGCCTTCACAGATATAAAGGTTATGTTTGAATTTTCCTATGCGAAAATTGCCTCACTATCGATTTGGCCCAGTTATCCTATTAAAAAGATAAAAGACGGCACTGTTGCCACTTCTTTATATACCACATGTGGCAATTATGTTTGAGCATTATATATTTTTATTTCATATCTCAACTTGCGCTGAAATTGCTTTCATTACTCTTCAATTGCAGCGCAGCAGAATGCTTTAAAAACAACAACAAATGCACAAAGGCAAAAAATTCAAATTGCCAGTTATAAAATATAATGCTACAGCAGTTCAGTTATTTTAAGCGGCTTAACATGTGAAAACAGTTGTTGGCAGCACTCACAGTCGACGACAACACGTCTTGAGCGCACTCAAGTGAAGTTAATTAAAAATTCCGGCAGCAGAGCGAGCACTTTTACTTGCGCAGCTACTGCTTACTTTGTATCTTTCTGTGTGAGCGTGTGTGTGTGCTTTGCTTTTTATTTGGCAACGCCACGACTTATCCGTGTTGCGCAATTTGAGCGTACTATTACCACTTGGCAGCCATCCAAGCCAGCCCAACGTTCGAGCAGCACCCTGCTGCCTTGCTTATAAACAAACAAATTGTTCTGCAGGCAGTCATTCAGTCATTCACTCATACACTCAGCCGTATTGTTGCCTCAGCACTTTCACCTTTCACCTTTCTCGGCTGCCTTTCTTCAGATATTAAATACCTTTTTCATTGGGCACCCATCTTCGCCCCTCGCACAGCTGGCGTATACGTAACCTTAAATTTCGCACAAAATGTCTACTTTACCGGAATGCTTGTTTGTTCGAAATGAACCTTAACAGGTTTCAAGTGCGATTTATCTTCCCCTTCTGCTGCTGCAGCGCTTGCCTTCTTCTTCGGCTGCCGCTGCCGCTGCCGTCAGTAGTGCGCTGCCAAGGGGTGAACTTGAGCAATTCTGGTTGGGGCTGAACTTGCTTTGGAGTATGCTCTTCATCGAGGCGCGCTCGGGGGGAAGGCATTTTTATTTGGCGGATTAAGGCAGCCTCATCCGGCGGCGTGCTCAGCTCTCGAATTAAACAATTCAGCAACCGCCATCATTATTACGCTGAAAATTTGGTGTTTTTAATGGCGGCTGGGTAATATAGCAGCCCTTTCTCGCCCGCGCTGCGCTCGGCAGCCTACGAGCACTTTGACGTGCGCGCTTAATTTAATGCCGTGTACCTTTTTGTGTGCCCTTCCCCCCCCCCCCCTCCCCCCCTCTCCGCCCAAGCATGCAGATACATCTTCAGCCTTTTCGCAGCGGCTAAATTATTTGCGCAACTTGTTACTTGAATTGATTGCTTCCTTAATAAGCCTAATTGACGCGTAGGCCTGTATGTGTGTGTAGGTGTGTGTGTGTGTGTGCGATGGTTCAAGTGTAAAATGTTTTGATTCTAATTGACTTTCGAATTAATTAATAAACATTTCGCCTTATTTATAAAGCACTAAGCCACACACACACACACACACTGTGAATATATTTAAAAATACCTGCCATTGTTAACAATTTAGGAAATTTAATTAATTGATTCTGTTGGCTATGAAAAATGTTTAAATAATTTTAAAATTTTATTGAAATTAAGTCAACAAATGCTTTGCATTTATAAAAAAAATTATATAAAAAAAAACTTTTTAAAAATAAGCTTTAATGTACTAAAAAGTAGAAAATAAGTTGTTTCCAAGTCACCTGTATCTTACTATTAATAAAAGCTTGGGGCGCTCATGTGTTCAATATTTGTCAAACAGTTACCACAATATTTTATTTAAATAATTTTTTGCAAATAGATTCTAGTAATGAAAGATATTTTGAATATGGATATTGAGCGCACAAGCTTTTATTAATAGTAAGATACAGGTGACTTGGAAACAACTTATTTTCTACTTTTTAGTACATTAAAGCTTATTTTTAAAATGTTTTTTTTATATAATTTTATTTTCTACTTTTTAGTCTTCCATAAATTCAATTTTAGAGCTCTGAAATTTTTCGCAAAAAGAATTTTAAACTTGCAGAGCAGTACACAATATTTAGGGTATTCACAGTGTTTCCTATCGTCATATCCTCAATTTAACAAATAATACGGCAGTGATCGACCCTAATATTCGTGGCATATTTGTGACGCGGTGAGTTGTTGCTATTTTGCCAGCAGGGCGCGGCAAGTAAGTTCCTATCGTTTTTCATTCATGTGTGGTGTACCTATAATTATAAACTGAAGCCCAAGTGTGTAGTTGCTTGAAAAGTGCCACGCCCCTTGTCCTACGCCCCTTGTCCTACGCCCATAAAATTTTACCAGTGGGACGACACATCCAAGAGGCGATTGCATACGAAATTTCAATGCTGCACGACCTTTAGTTCCAAAGCTAATCGAGATCAAAAATTTTGTTTGTATGGGGGGTGCCACGTCCCCTTATCCTACGCCCATAAAATTTTACCAGTGGGACGACACATCCAAGAGGCGATTGCATACGAAATTTCAATGCTGCACGACCTTTAGTTCCAAAGCTAATCGAGATCAAAAATTTTGTTTGTATGGGGGGTGCCACGTCCCCTTATCCTACGCCCATAAAATTTTACCAGTTGGACGACACATCCAAGAGGCGATTGCATACGAAATTTCAATGCTGCACGACCTTTAGTTCCAAAGCTAATCGAGATCAAAAATTTTGTTTGTATGGGGGGTGCCAGGTCCCCTTATCCTACGCCCATAAAATTTTACCAGTGGGACGACACATCCAAGAGGCGATTGCATACGAAATTTCAATGCTGCACGACCTTTAGTTACAAAGCTAATCGAGATCAAAAATTTTGTTTGTATGGGGGGTGCCACGTCCCCTTATCCTACGCCCATAAAATTTTACCAGTGGGACGACACATCCAAGAGGCGATTGCATACGAAATTTCAATGCTGCACGACCTTTAGTTACAAAGCTAATCGAGATCAAAAATTTTGTTTGTATGGGCGGTGCCACGTCCCCTTATCCTACGCCCATAAAATTCTACCAGTGGGACGACACATCCAAGAGGCGATTGCATACGAAATTTCAATGCTGCACGACCTTTAGTTCCAAAGCTAATCGAGATCAAAAATTTTGTTTGTATGGGGGGTGCCACGTCCCCTTATCCTACGCCCATAAAATTTTACCAGTGGGACGACACATCCAATAGGCGATTGCATACGAAATTTCAATGCTGCACGACCTTTAGTTCCAAAGCTAATCGAGATCAAAAGTTTTTGTTTGTATGGGGGGTGCCACGCCCCCTTATCCAGTGCCCCCCTTATTTTCTCAGTAGAAGGATATGGATATGTAGTAAGTTCCTACCGAGTTTCATTGATGTGTGATGTGTAGTTCTAAAGTTATACACAAATCTAGAGTTGATAAAAAAGTGCCACGCCCCTTATCCTACGCCCATAAAATTTATTGATTCATGCATTGTCATGGTGGTTACGCATGTATGCAAAGTTTCAGATCTCTAAGTAGTCGGGAAGTGGGTGAAAAATTGATTACTAGATTCCACTACATACCGGATGTGAAGTTAATATAAAGCTTATAATATAATAATATGACTTGAGAGCTGGTTTTGCTTTCAAAAAACAGTAGAGCAATTTAAAGGTCTCACATCAAGTTGAGACGAGCCAACAATTGCTTGCACTTTTTCTTTAAAAATGCTTTTTAAAATATACAAGAAATTAAAGCTTTCATACTACGAATTGTACAATATTGCCAGCTATAACATTGCAGCAAAAAATGTTGTAATATTCCTTGTTTGTTGTAATTTTTTTTTAAATATATTTAATCACATTAAAATTAATAGTAGAACCCTTCTTGCAAAGATCGAAGAAATTATATGCTTCTTCAGAGCAGTCAATTTTTATAAAGGCAAGCAATTTTTTGCAAAAGTTTCAAGACTTTCTACTTTTGAAAATTGGCCAGCTGTAACTGTAAATTATAGCAAGTGAACGAATTTAGTTTGCACAATGTTCCGCAACTTATTTGCAACTTAAATGCTTACTTTCGCTGTTAGTGAGTGGCAATATTTTTCAAATGCGTCTCAAAATATGATTTAATTGCCGCACTCGGCACGCCCCTTCAAGCATACGCACATAAATTAGGAACAGCTGCTGCCATTGCAGAAGCTCGAATGATAAGAAAGCAAATTAAAACAATTTCGACATGATTTCAGCACATCGAGCTGATGCTCAAGCACACACACACACACACACACAACAACGCACACACACTTTTGCATGCACATGCAGGGGAGGAAGTGAGCAGTCTTGTGCTTGAAGCAGCTGTTAATTGCGCCAGCGTGGCAATGCGCGGCGTATGAGCAACCTTAATTGGCGCGCATAACTAGAAAAGATTCGCGTACAATGAAAAATCGCTTATTATTAATTTCATTGCGCTTTCAGCTAAAGCAATTTGTAATTGAATTAAGCAGCTGTAATTTCAGTTTAATTGGTAATAATTAAATTTTGAGATTACATCCTACAAGCGAGTTTATGAGTTATTCTTAGTTTTGTATGGAAATTGCAATTGGAATTGAAATGTAAATGAGAATTCGAGTTAAGAAAGTCGTCACTGTTAACTTAAAAATTTCCCTTGCTAAATAAATTTTGGCAGTATTTCTTCACTAGCAGCAACTAATGTGAATTTCTCAAACAGCAGAAAAAATTTTTCCGTGTTAAAAATTTTGTAGCATGAGCAGTTTTAATGCATGAGATTTTGCTTTCAAAAAACGTAAACGAATTGAAAGCGCAAATACAGAACTTTATTTCCGGCGCTTCACTCAGAATTTGTGCGATATTCTAATGGATTCGAGCAAAAGTTTTCTTTTTATTTGTTCAGTTTTATATTGTCAATAAATACCTTGTTATTATTAACTTATATGTAGAGCCCGACCGAACCCGAAATTTTGGCCGAGACCGAGCGTTCGGCCTTTTTTTAATGTTCGGCCGAGACCGAGACCGAACCTTTCAAATACATATGCAAAAAAAAGGAGAATTTTAATGAAAAAAAATTTATACATTTTTAGGAAAAAATACATTTTATTATAAAAAACAATTCTTTTGAGGTATAAATACATACATTAAGCATCTGATGTATGAAAAATCAATAAAAAGTATTATTAAAAAATTTAAATTTTGTTTAAAACTATACAATTTCTTCCTCAACTGTTCGGCTAAATACTCGGCCTTTTTTAGCCGAGACCGAACCGACACCGAGACCGAACCTTTTGGCCGAACTGTTCGGTGACCGAGACCGAGACCGAGCGTTCGGTCGGGCTCTACTTACAAATCCATGACTCATGCTGTATTTGTGAGTGATTCGAGGCACTTTTCACAAAAGTTCTAAACTTGCGTTGTTGCCAAAGTGCTTGACAAAATGTTGAATACTAGTACTAATACTAATATAAGTTATATGAAGTACTTGAAAAGACGTAGTCTTATTATACACCGCAATATTTAATACAAATAATAATAATATTGAAGGATGCCCAGCTGTTGTGCCTGCAACACTCTCTTCTTCTTATATAGCAACGCATATAATTCGCTGCCTCTTTGCAGACATACCCGTCGTCAGTCTGGAGCTCGGCACCAACTCCATGAATGCCACCTTCCGCGAGGGCATTGACGTCTTCTTCGAGTGCAACATCAAATCGAATCCGTGGATCTACAAAGTCAGCTGGCGGCATAATGTAAGTGCAAGTACAATGAAATAATTTTAAATGGGTTTTCATTTTGAGCAACGTTTTTTTAAATTGTATTATTTATTATTATTTGAATTTGCTGCAAACAAATTTACAATCTTAATAAAAGACACACACACACAAGCGCAGGCTAATAGCTGCAGGTGCTGCCATAAAATACATGCAAAAATCGCAAGTTAAAGAAACATTTTCAAAGTAGAAGGCAACAAGACTTGAGCACAAATGGAAAATTGCGCTTTTACTTACCTTTCCCCATATTGTGTGGCCGACTCTGCCAGTGCCTTGACTGGCAGCAGCCCGACTTGTATGCCAGCATTTTGCGAAAACCCATTTTCGACCTAATTGAAAATTTGTTATTTACATATAAATCAGCCCGAAGCCGCAGCAAGTCAACAGGGATAAGCCAACTACCTACACACACACACACACATGCAGGCGCACATGCATGCATACAAACATATGCGCTCACACACACACACGCACGCACACATACTAAAAGCAGCGCATGCGGCAGAGTGGCTGAGTTGGCCAAAGGCGAAAATCCCTATACCATTACATGCCTCCGCCATGCTTCGTAACAGTGGGTTGCCAGCATTCTCTGCTTAACTAACTAATACACTGAAACATTTGCAGTCGCTGCTGCTGCTGTTAGTAATGCAATTCGTTGTGCTCGAAACTTTAGCAATTTTTCTTAAATTTTTCATTTTCGAAAGTTGCCACTTTGGGGCCTCCTGTTCGCCTTCACACACACACACACACACACACACTTGTAAGCTTGCTGGTAGCCAACTTCAGTTCACTACTGGCAACATCTTCGTTACAATAATTGAAATTTTTTATTATTTTTCATTCAGAAATTTATTTGTTTGCTCAACAAGCGCACAATAATAAAATTTTATGCTCATCTTCTCTTCTCTTCTCTTTGGCATCATCTGTGCGCTTCCTTTGGCCGTTCCTACATCGACGGACGTCGTATGCAGGGCAACATATTGGAAAACAATATTGCCGAGGGCATTATCGTTGCTAACCAGAGTCTCGTCCTGCAGAATGTGAGTCGGGCGCGCAGCGGCATCTACACTTGCGTCGGCAGCAATCGGGAGGGCGACGGCGAAAGTAATCCAGTGCATTTGGACATCAGATGTAAGTGCAACCAGACACACGCTCACATACACATACACACATATATACATGCATACATATGTAAACTTACACTGGCACTGAATTGCGTGAATCAGTGTGACACTTTTATTTTATGTATCGTGAAACAATGTTTTCTTAGCTAATGATTTTTTGTCTCTTCCACTTTTTATGCTTTTTTTCATGCCAGCCAGTTGTTCCCTATTCTAAACAGTGCTCCATACACTGAAAGCACTTAGTGCAATGCACTGAAAGCACTTAGTGCAATCAAATTATTCAGTTGGTCAGACCGTTCGCTTGAAACTAAAATGCAGGCATCTTCGAATCAATTAACAGCAAAGCATTGCCAACATGCTGATCAAGTAGCTAGTTTCCTTAGTCCATATTACCAGCACAATAGATTCTAACTTACTAGAACTAACTTTCAATAAAAAATTTATAAATTCAGTGCAATTTGCTATTGTAAAATAGGCACAACTCCTGAGCAAAATAGCCTAAAATTCAGCATCTTGTTTTTCTCACTCCATTTAGGTGCAACTCCGCGCAATTTTCTAAAGAAGTCGTCATCGACTTAAACATCCTGCAAAAGGAAATTCTGACTAAATTCTTCTAGCTATATCTTCCGGAAATTCATATTAATTATTAGCATTTTGAGCATATCAAAAGCTATACAAAAGATGTACTATTTAAAATTTAATTTCAGCAAAATTTTCACAATTTAAATTCTTAAACAAAACTGAGAAAGTCTATTTAATTTTCATGTCTGTCCTTAAAACTTAATATGTATTTCTCATGATATTGTGGCAGGCTCCTGGCAAAATGCTTATGTCATACACATACGAGCATGTTCATAATATATACGTATGTATGTATGTGTGCTTTTGAATTCCCTGTAAATTGATATTATTCAACTTTGATTTTCCATTTCGACATCGTCAAATATCAGCACTGATTAAATTTCTTCATTAAGCTGTTGCGCACATTTTCCCAGCTACATTTTTCTTTATTGTGCAATTATTTGTTGGCGTTGCTTTCATATTAAACGCTTCGTTGCACATCAATTTCAAATTAAATTGAATTGAAAGTCGCTTTTGCTGCAGGCCATTGAATGAGGGTTTTGCCATTTTACTCAGCTGGACATCAGGGACGCTTTCGCCTTGCAGTTTCATTGTCGTCGACTTGCAAATGGCTTAATAATGGCCATTGTTGCCATTGAAACTGTTAAGAATGAAAGCATTTCTACGAGTATTCATTGCCTGAATGCGCAAACAATTATGCACGCCACTGTAGTTCGAGGCAAACACTTGAAGAGAGAGAATTTTTGCTATTTACATATAAAACTTTACTCTGGCAGAGAGTAGTGCCAAAGCTCTTGGTAATATAAAGCTCTTACAACAGAGTGTCATAGCGGAAGGTTAAGTGGGATTTTTATCATTAATCCCATTGCTCAGAGTTGTAAAGAAGGCTTCCGGGTTTTGTGGTCTTAAACGGAGCGCGTCCGTGTTTATTGAATTCTCTTCTAAGACTAAAAACTTACAGTTCTAACTTAAGCTACATAGGTGCACAAGATAGGCGCACCAGACATGCAGGCCGGCGATGCGTGGGAAAACGCTGACGCAGCGGAGTGCACGTCTGGTGCCCGGAGCTAGTTGTGACAGGTTCTCGGCTACGGCATGCCGTTATCGCGTAAGGCGGTGTCGGCTAACACTTTGGACTCAAGGCCATGGGAATGTATAATTGGCCGAGCTCCCATCACAACAGAGTAACCAACAACAGCTGACATCCTTCGATTTGCATAAAGATCAGTGCGATTTCACGAATTGGCTTGAGGAGGATTGGAAGAGTACTAAGGACCATTGCTTGTGTGCGTGCCGCTCAAAAGTTTTCCCACAAGAAAATAGCTACTGTAGTTTTTCCGAATTTGAAGTCTGCAAACGAATGTTCTACACTTATTGGCATAATATAATTAGGGTATTCACATTGTCTCATATTGTCATATGTCGTATTCCTCAATTTTTCAAATAAGACGGCTGTGAGCGCACCAAAATATTTGTCTGAAAATTTTTTAAAATAAAATTGCCAAAACCCAATGAAATTTAATATGACTTTTGAAATACATAGGCTGCCGTGTTGTATTAGTCGTATTTGATTTTTGTATGGGAAAAGCAAACTTATTTTTATGACTGTTGTATATTTTTATTTCAAATAACATATACGACAAATATGAGACACTGTGAATACCCTAAATATGTACTAAAATATTTGAGCTGAAAATCGTCGCTTATATTTTTTGTACGGCGAGAGGTACCTACTCATATGATTCAATTCCTTTTACATGTTTTACTTTCACACATCTGCTCATGAATTCACGTACAAGAAAGCACAATAACAAAGTGCCACACAATTCCATCAGCTTAAACCAACCCAACGAATTCCATACAAAATAAGCATATACACAAAAGTTGTTGTTGCTTTCATTCGATTATGCAAATGCTTGTGACTACAATGTGCCACTTCTGCTTCACCTTCTTCTCTTTTTGCGGCGCTTACGCAAAATGCAGTTGCGCCCGTATGCCGACCGGGTCAACGGTTCGCCTACAGTTCCGGGCGCCATGAAACCGTCAAAATTGCCTGCGAAATTGAGGCGAACCCCATGGAGGCGACATACGTCTGGAAATTCAATGCGACACTCGGCGAGACCATCGACATACCGGCATCACTCATAGCCGTGGATCGCGGCCGTAGCATAGCGCACTACACGCCCATGACGGAGAACGTAAGTACGCACACACACACAAGCGCACTGCGCGCTGAAACCACGTTGACACTATGTGACACTCGATCTCTGTGCAAGCATATCCACGTGTGTGTGTGGGTGTGTGTGATGTAGAGCTGTGCAGCTGCCTTCGCCTTTGATAAATCATCAATTTTCCAATAGATTCGAATAATTTTCCAACTGAATTGCGGTTTCGAATTTTCTATGAAGACTCAACGAGGCACACACGCACACGCAGGCGTATGCAGCGGCACACACACACGCACGTGCACATATACCAACACACACACACACACATTTTCATGCATTTCACTCTGCTCTTTTTTGTTGTTCACAGGACTACGGCACTCTGCTGTGCTGGGCCAGCAACGAAATCGGAGACCAGAGTGAGCCCTGCGTTTACACAATCACACCGGCAGGTGAGAAAAATTGCATTCCCGCTGCGGGTTCAATTCGGTTAGGGTGCGTTGAGAGCAGGTCGTCGACAGTGAGCAGTGGCATACCACTTGAACTTGTTACTCTGCTTACATTGCGTTTCGCTGGGTACATTTCCAATGAATATGCTAATTTCGATGTTAGTGTGTGATGATTTATGAGCGTCGCCGGGTATTGAAGCAATATATGGGCATGAAACTGACATGGGCCAAGGTTTATTTATTGAACTGATTCTACGATTTGTTTCGCATGTCAAACTGAAGTGTAGTGTCATTTACGAAAAATTTGCTGCCATTTATTTTGTCGTCAGTGTTAAGGATGCATGGAAAATGAGCAGTACTCGTCCGTAATGATTGTTCAATAAATAAATTATTCAAGCTACCAGCTTGAAGCAGTAGCAACAAAATCCGAAACAGAATTTCATGCAATTTGAATTCCAGTTCATTTTTGGAAATTTGTGAAGCACATTCCTAAACAGAGCTAAGGACCCTACAGGGTCTATGCGTGGCCTTTTTGGGCAGCCAGCTTAAACGAATTTAATTCCAGTTTCTACATTGCAAAAATTTCAAAAAATTACAGGTTTTTTTAAAATCAAATAAGAGCTGCTGTTTCAATTTGCAATCTCATTTAATCAGGAAACTTTTTTCTCTTAAATCGTTAACATTACGAATCCGAAGACTATGTTTTATAAAATGCAGCTCCTTAAGCTTTTTTGAATTTCCAAAAAAAAATTCCATACAATTCCACCCAAGAGAAAATTACATGCCATCAACTAAAAAGTCAAATATGCTCCAATTTTCATTCAAACGTAGTCGGTTTTGATTTTTTCAAATGTTTACAGCAACGATGTTTTTTCCATAACTATTTTATATAGCAGAATCAAGAATTGCCTTGACGCATGTTCAAAAAAAATTGCATATCAATCAAATCAATTTCTGATTGAATTAAAGTCAAGCTTTTGAACAATCGAAAGAAAGCGCTTTTGGGTGCATTTTCCATTTAGAACTTAATTGCATTTTTGCCAAAACGATTTCATTATTATGGAAATTTATGCAGATAGAAAGGTAGAAAGCCAGGCGGCTGGTGCATGCCATGAAAATCATCCTTCCACCCTCCTCTTAATCACTTACAGGCGAACCAGACCCCTTGCTCAACTGCACACTGCTTAATCAGACATCAACCGGCTTCCAAATCGAATGCATCGAGGGCTTCGATGGTGGTCTGCAGCAGGACTTCATCATGGAGGTGTATGTAAATGGCACAATGCGTCATCCGAAAATCTACAAATCCAAGTGAGTACGACCAACGAAAGGAAGCTGGCATGCATGCATGCAGACAGACAGACGGACCGACCGAGAGCAGACTGCTTTGGACCGACCGACGGGCACACATTTCCATTGACTTACCACACTCTGCACGTGGCTTCTTCCCTCTCTTTTCTGTGGTTTTCATTTTGTGCTTTGGTGCTGCTGGAAAATTCGCTTTGGCTGGCTAAAGAACGCCGTACTTCGAAATGCGCGGTCTGGTGCCCGGCGTGGGCTACAATGTCTTCCTGGTCGCGCACAACAGCAAGGGACGCAGCAATGCAACCATTCTGCAAGTGTACACGCTCAAGGATCCCGAGAAGCAAACCGGTAAGTGGTTTCAGTGTACAGGGAATTTATTGCTATTCAGTTGAGTTTTCTTTGTGAGACTTTCACGCTGAGGAGCGGCAGAATTGCTTCTTCTTCTTCTTTTTTATATGTATACACTTTTGCTTTGGCACTTTTATTTGAAATGCACATTTTGCCCACGAACTTTCAGTTGTAATTACATACAAAAAGGGCTTTGATACAATTGCGCCGCACACACCCAATTATGCTCCAGCAACAGCAGCTCCGTGCACTCCAACTCCAAGTCCAATTGACACTGAACCCAGCCTCAATGAGCCTGGGCGCCACAACAACTCGCTCGATAAGAGTAAGAATACACGACAGCATCGCTAGTCCTTTCATGCGCGCACACGTTCCTCCGAGTACTCCTGCTTTCATTCCTGTTCCAAATCCTTCTGCTCTGCCTTAAGCTTCCACTGTTGGTCCTATCAAACCTCATCTTATTTTTCCCCTTCTCTTTACGGTTCTAATTTTTCATTTTAGATCCCTTCTTTTAGATCTTTCCGTTCGCTACCCGCTTCTACTTTTTTTTGCGATTTTCCTTTCTTTCTATTTCTTTAAAAGTACTCCTTTTGCTTATTCTTTTCTTCCTTCTTCTCCTTCTCTAATATTTTTCTTTTCCTTAAAAATTTTCTTATAATATTCCTCCTGATTCTTATGAGCTTTCCTCTTCCCCTCCTCTTTTCACGTTCCTTCCACATTTTCTTTTTTCGCTCCTCATTTTCGCCATTTGCTTTCTGTTTCCTTTCTGTAACATTCTCTTGTAATGTTCCTCCTCATTCTAATCGGTTGTTCCTTTCAGTCTCCTTTTTTTCCCTGTTCTCTTTTCATATTTCTCCATTTTCTTTCCTCATTTTCGCCATTTGCTTTCTGTGCCCAGCACTTCACTATATACCACTTCTGCTAACACTACCAACTACTCCTCTTATTTTATTTCCTTCACCAGCATCAACAGCCTACCCTCGACTTCCCCACCACCCTCTAAAATTAGTTGCATTAGCTGCGCCATTGTTTCTCATGCCCTCCTCCGGCCTTGATTGCATTATTCTCACCTCACTTATAGTGAATTTTTCTCTGTTTCATCTCATCCTCGCAGATCTCTCGCTGGCATATGCACCCGTCATAGAGGACATCCGGCCATTCCTGGGCATTCTCGTGGGCATTGTCGGCAGCATTTTCCTAGTCGCACTCATCATTGTCATCATTGTCCGCATGCGTGGCTCGTCGGGCCGTGATCGCAATAATTACTCGCATCCGGCGACGGGCAATGGACGCGGCAACAATGGCAACGCCGTCGGCATCGGCACGCTGCACAATGGCCAGCCCATCATGCAGGATATGCGCATCGGAAGGGATACGTGTCACGTGACCAGCAGCCTGGACAGCATCGATAAAAATCCGGACATCATACCGCAAGGTGAGTCGTCGGAGGGAGCAGTGAAGGAATGAGAAGATCCGGGCACGGAGGGCAGCCATTTGGCAGCTTTCCAACTGAGTAACGAATAACAAGAGCAAACGTTTCACTTCTGTCCACAGATGGTCGGGACGATGACGAGGAATGGACGACAAAGGGACACAATCGAGCTTACGCGACGGCGGCGCTGGCCGAGCAGAATGCCGTCATAACGGCAACAACATACGACAACTTGGTGCCAACATATGCGGTCGTCGATAAGAAGTCGCAGAATCACTTGCAACACTTGCAGCAGCACCAGCAACAACAGCAACAACACCAACAACAGCAACACCAGCAACATCAGCAACAGCAGCAGCAACATCATGGACAATATCTGCAATATAATACGCTTATACCTGTCAGCAAAATGCCCAGCTACTCCGCAACACCCCAACAACAACAGCAGCAACAACAACAACAGCAAAAGGTGAGCTAGACAATTGGCTTAATTCAGTCCACTTGGTTTGGGCTTCGAATAGGGGGGCTGCCCCTCAGCATAATGGCACAATATGCCCGCGCATTATCGCAACTCAAAGAGCCACCTGTCACTTCTCGCCCCTCGCCGCCGGCCAACTGCACTTAGTTAATTAATTCATTGGATGCGTTTTAAAATGTTGCTGACATCAGCAGGGAAAAGCTGCTCGCAGAGATTTGCGTTTGGAATTTTTTATCATCAATGAATGGCACATTGCCAAAGATTTTAGAACTCAATTTGGAATTCTTTTTGATGACGACAAATCAGTCTGAAGCAAATGTTTAGAAAATGTGAAAAGTCGTCTAATATTGAACTGAATTTCAACAGAACAGAAAAGAAACGAATTTTATTGTAGATGAATCAGATGCATGTCAAATTTGAAGATGAGGGAAGCCAAACTTCACATATTAATTTTCAATACAAACAATTTTTTTTTATAAAAAGATTAGAATTACAGCCCTATTGAGACGAGAGTCTTAAGGGTCTCAATTCAATATTTTGTATGAATTCATACTATATCAGGTGTATGCATGGCTTTAGTCAGCTGTATCTCGCGTTGTATAAGTGCGATCTGGTCATTTTATATAGCATTAGAATAATAAGGTTTGGTACTCAATTATCTGTTCAGACAGTTTTGTAATTGCTCGCTACAGTTTCGCTTGAGTGCGCGTCAAAAATGAACACCGACAAAGAGAAAATATGGCATATTTCAGAGTTGTTAATCGATAAAGGCGAAAGCGCAAAAGAGGCGGTTGAAATTGCAAATATGTAGTGTATATGATACTTAGTTCTGATACTTTAACAGCCAATCATGCACAATTTCGGTTTTTTTGATTCCGTTCTGGTAATTTTGATGTTAAAGTTGCAAAACGCTCTGAACAATTGTCGAAAATGCCGAGAAAATCATGGAAATCTTCGAGTCTGACCGTCATCTGACTCGATTGCCCAGAAGCATCTAATGCTGTTACCTTCCACTCATATTCTCGCAAAGAAGAGTGCACACTTAAGGTCTCTAACTTGGGCTTTTGACAACTCACATTGACCAAATACGTTGCACAGTGAGTGCCACTGTTCTCTAGCTGTACGTGGCAAACAGCCATAAAACATTACTATTGAAGCATGCTTCCAACGAGAGCCAACAGGATTTACTACCTCGACGCAGCGCTCTATGCGGCTCGCGGAAGCAGACGGCAACAAAATGTAGCAACTAAGAAATCCATTTACGCTTATCAACACCGGCATAGCTGGCAACAGCAGCAGCAACATACATTGCCGGCATAGCACGGCGAGCCGTTGCATTGCTGGGGCCAGAGCAGCGTGTCAGAATATCCATCCGTTGAAGGCAACCAAAATGCCGAAAATATTGCTGGCAGTTTGCCGCAGCTTGAAGCAGCCAGTGCCATTTGTGCGAAGAGCTGGCAAGTGGAAAGGCGGCGAGTAGCTGTTTGCCCTCTTGTTTGCTTTACGAGCACTGCACTTTACCTATGGCCTCCAACTCATCCCCCCACCCCCCCCCATGCCAAACATGCCGGCATGCTACGTCCGGTGTGTGCGGTTGTGTGAGCTATGGCGCTTTGATGGGTTAATGTGGTTTATTAAAAAATTTACAATGCGCATTGTTCGTCGCTGGAGCTGCGTCCGGAAATGAGAAAATCGCCAGCATGCTCTTCGGTCAGATGTTGCCACTCGAGGCGGCAGGCACGTGTGCGATGTGCAGAGTTGCAACGCGCGCCACTCACTTAAAATGCAACTCATCGTTGTTTATCGTACGTAATTTCCTCACTGCTCGCCAGAGAGCAACATTTCAGCAGCGAGCGAACGAGCGAACTCACTGCGTCAGTCCTTGCCGCATGACAAGTGCTTTTATGCCAGGCGAGTAAATTTGCACTCACATGAAATGCGAAACTTTCGCTGCAGCTGCTCAAAGAGGAAGCGCCGTTTCGAATAAACTCCATTTTGTACCAATTTTAAAGATGACTCTAGTTCAAAGCTTCATATCATATATGGCTTCAATAAATTCAGTCGAATAAAAAGAGCTGGTATTTCTTTAGTTTTCCTCACATAATCCAACAGTCAGGAACACATGCCAAGCACTTGTTGGTTTAGAAAGAATCATTGGAAAGTGAGTGGAGGCAAAAGTAGAGTAGTACTTGCTGAAATCCGAATTCTACGTCTTTATTTCAATTCCGTAACAGAAAAGTGTGGAGTGCCGGAACGGATATTGATCTAAGCTCTTGCAGAGCATACTAAGATGCCATGAAGAGAAGCTGTGCCTAAATATTAAAATTAGATTTCATAAGAGTTCTAACATTAGCTAGAATGCTGCTGTGCAAATCCTAACTGATCTCACAGTATTCAAAATAAGCTTCTTTATAACATGTGAGCTCCGATCGAAAATAGTATTTTAATCAGCAGCATGCCAAATTTTGTATGACCATCCTTAACGTTCTCAATTTCAATCCACTTTTCTGCAGTGATATATCTTTTATATTTCACAATGAAATATTGCCATGTTTATACCAGAGTTCCAAGGAAACCAGCCCTCCATCTGTAGTTCCTTCCTTCCTTACTTCCAAAGAAATCAGCCTTTAACAAAGCCGGTAACCAATAAGCTTCAAAATCCCAAGCAAATTACTATATGGAAATTATATGGTCTACGTTTTCAAGTTACTGAAAATTGTCAGCAGAGCATTTTGATGTCTTCATAGCGCTTAGAAATATAATAATTTCGAACTCTCAGCGAGAAGGAAAAGTGTCTTCAATATCATAAAATTACACCCTTGATTGCGTTGGCTTCTTTTATTATGGGTTTATTTTTGATTTAAAATTTGTGTGCGTTTTTTTTTACTTAATTTGAAATTTTTTATTTTCACTTAAGCGAATTAAATTAAATTTGTTTATGTGAAATGTTATGAGCGCATAAATTATGCGAGTAATGCATCTCTCTCTCTCTTTCTTTCTCTCTTTTTCATTTACAGACTGATTTAACTTATGCCGAACTAGCGCCCGGTGGTCAGCGAATGACGCCCTACTGCAGCGCCACACTGGGACGCCCTCGACAAACTGATTTAAAGCGTGCGGAGCCAAATATTTACTCTCAGGTAATAAAAATGGTGGATGCAACGCCAGCAACGGCCTACATAGAAGGCCACTCCACGCGTGTGTGAGCCGCGCCGTGCCCCGCCCTGGCCTGCTCCACCCCGCCGGGCCAAAGTCGAAATGTCACCCACAGCCAGAGCCACACTCTTTATAATGGTTGCACATGAAGGCAATAAAACGAAATGGTGTCACCAAAATCACACTGGGAATTTTATTGGCGAATTAAAGCAAACACAAACAGGCGTACTTTTACACAGACGCACACAGCGAAACCGAGCAGAACACACACACACACAGACAAGCTTATTTTGTACGAGACTTTAATTTATTTATGCAACTAATGGCAGCTCATTAAATTCGAATGGTACAATAGAGTAGAGCGGGCAATTGTATTCCGTAGTCAGAACATTCGCTTTCGCAATGGAACTTACAAAAGTGGCAAATACGTTGCACAGAATGTTACGCGGCTGTAACAAAAACTGCTGTCCATGCCAACAGAATATCAGTAGAGCTCCATGAATTAATTCGCGAACATTTGGCAAAAGAGTTTACAGATTGGAATGCGGCATTCTTTGATTCAAGAGTTCGGAAAGCGCATCATAAGTTCGATGCACAAATTTCTAATATATTTTTTTGCATTAATAATTCGCTTGAACTCCGAAGCTTCTTAGGAAAAGGCTCTCATTGAACTGTTGCATAGTTTCAGGCTTATAGATGTATAGAAAATATTTTGTAGATAGTTTTTGGAGTAGGCATCTTATATACCAATGATCCGAAAAGCCTGTTCATGTATTTATGCTGAAATATCTTTTCATTTACTAATCCTCAAAGTTATATAGCTTCGGAAAGTGAGCAGCAATTTCATTTGGAGGCGTATCTGAAATTTTCTGCAGTAGTAGATATACATACATTTATTATCTAAGGTTAGGAAGTCTGGTTCTTTATAGAGAAATTCTCAAATGTAATTTTAGTTCAGAAAGCTTCGAGCCTTGAAAGAAAAAAGAACTTTTAAAGCTATTTATAAGGAATCCAAAATAATGTTGTTACTTTTCTTTGCATTCGTAATAAGCAACTTGTAGAGAAGTTTAATTTGTTCTCATAAAAAATTCTAAATTAAAGCTAAGCCAACTATTCCGCTTTGGAATCATACCACAAAGCTTCATCGGAAAATCTTGTTCGTCCTTTCTAAAAATTGCTGCTCAATCGGCTGAGCAAACATTTTGCGGTCTCCCATCTTTCGTCTTTTTCTGGTAATGTTTTCAGTTGAGCAAGAGCATTTCTTGTCTTAGTTTCGAAATCACGAAGGCCACATTTGCGGCAAAAGGTGCAATGACTTGTCTGCCGCCGCGCCGCTGCAGAACACACATTACCTTGGGCTGCACAATTGCAGCAGTAAATTGCATTAAAAATCCGCAGCAGGCGCAGTTAATCTCCATTCTCGAATGCAACGCTGACAAATTTATTGCACATTGCCAATTGATAGGCCGTGCTCGTGCTGGAGTGCCTCGCCCGACTGCGGCTGCCTCTTAGGCCATGTCGACTGCCAGACGCTGCCACTGCAGAGGCTTCCATTCAGACGGACATTATTTATCCTTGCGACATGGCATTTGAAATTTTAAGCCCCTGAGACTGGCAAAGTTAATATTATCTGTTGCATTTGCTAGCTCCCTCCCCCCCACTCCCAGTGGCAGTCTTGCACACAGGCTTCCAACGCACACACACACGCAGAGAGAAGGCGCACATGGCTGCTGCTGGCGACCCACTTCCGCTGCGACTGCATGTGTGTTGTTCGCATGTGGACTCGCTGGGTTATTTGCGGCTGCGCTTGAGCTGCACTGCACCATTGTGTGGCGTGGCGTGGCATGTTGCAAACATCGGCTATATGCAGCTTATGACCATGATGTTTTCATTTTTCCATTGTTGTTGTTGGGGTTGTTGTTGTGGCTGCCATTACAGTCGCCATTGTCGTTGCTGTTGCTGTCGACGACGACGGCACTGCCGTGTTTTTTGCTGACAACTACAATACAAATACATAATACACTTATTGTTGTTGTACGCTCTGCTGCTGTTATTATCTACTTTATTTCATTTATTTATTTTATGTTATGACATGATTCGAATTGTGCTGCCACGAATGCAATGCGCCACATTATGGCAAGTGCAAGTTGAAGTTATATTAAAATTCGAGCGATTCTTGCCACATTTATCATAAAAATATAGAGGGAAATATTAAATTGGTGCGAGAATTATAAAAAAGTATATAAAATATTGTAGAAATTGTCGAATTGCAAAAGGGTCGTCGATATGCTTGGCGCTTCCTTATTTCGCTCTTCTTCTTGTTCTTCTTCTTGCTCCTGATTGGTCACTTACAACCATTTGCTGGACAACGACTTGACGTAGGGCTACTTCCCACGCCAAGCGTTGCCTCCTGTTCTTGGATCTTGGATTATATCGCAGCTTGCTTGAAGCTTGCTTGGCTATCGGTCTACATATTTATCACACTTATACGAAGCTATTCAAAAAAGAAAAAATGGCGTAGTTAGGGTCTCTTGATACAGTGTATATATGAACTTCTGGTCTGAAGATTCTCAAAATCGAGCAACACGCTTGTCTGCCGTTTATATGAGCATAGTTTCTAAAGGCGCCGAATTCAACAATATGTCCTGCATGGAATACCCGCAATACAGGAAGCCAGACAACTGCTACCTTTCATTAACAGCCTAACCCAACTGGGTTAAATACAGGCCAGCATAATAGTTGCAATTTGATGTCGGTGCACTACAAAGCTTTTCTATCAATATGAATGTCCTGCTTAATATTACACATTTGACTCGATTTAGTTTTATATTTCAAAAGTGCATTTAATCCTTGAAAACTTAAGAGAAATTCGAACTTTGACACTTTTTCGGAAATCAGTAATATAAAAAGTAAATTTTAAAAAATTTGGCACTTATTTTTTGGAAATTTGTTCGATTCCTATTTTCGCAACTTAACATTCCTTTTGGAGTTTGCTTCCTTTAGGAAAAATATTATTGAACAAGGCAGTTCGACAGGCAGTCTATGGCATAAATGTATATATACATACATACATACATATGTAGGAGTGTAGATTCATATATGTGTTGGAAGTTGCATTGCATGTATGCGCTTGCATATTGCTCGTTGCATTATGCTACGGGCATGAATGAGCACAAGCTGCGGTCTTCCGCACCTGAATTATAATTAATAACAATTATTAACAATTATCTAAATTGACTGCGGCGCACGACAGTTCCAACACCGCAAGCGAAGCAGCATTAATTAGAGCGCACACTCATACTTAACATGCATACTCCCTCAAATACACTACCACACTCACACATACACACAAAGTTCGCGCGCACCAAAGTTATGTGCACCAAAAATTGCACGGGCTGGCTTCCGTCTCGTAAATGCGAACAGGCCCATAAACTAATTAGAATGTGTGGGTAAACACAGCCACGCGAGGCCTTTAATTAGCGCATAGTAAGAGGAAGCAGGCTTGTAAGCCTTGACACCCGCAGCTTGGAGAGAGAGAGAAAACGACAGAGCTCGGTAGGAAACAAAAGGGAAATAAGTTCTGAGTTAGAAACAAGATGTAAAGGGAAGCTAAGCTCGAGATAAACATAGCAGCAGGACGTAAGATTGAAAGGAGCCTGTAGCTGAAGACAACAGAATTTGTAGTGTAGTAAGAAATTTAAGCGGAGTTCCAGGAAAATGAGAGTAGAAGTTCTTTTGTTGACAACTTCAGAGATGGCATACGAAGCATTAGCGAATTTTTGCGTTTCTCATTGCTCTCGGTTAGATTAGATTGGGTTAGTTTAGGTTAGGTGAGGTTAGGTTGGGTTAGGTTCGATTAGATTAGATTAGATTAGGTTAGGCCAAATATGCCATTGATAGAATTTCCTGGATGCTTCGCAATATCAGCTGGCGAGCTGTTTAAGAGTCGAGGAAGTAGTGAGCTGTTAAGAAAGGATATTTAGTAGCGAATTTCAGTAGAAAGCTGACTACCAGCTTTGAGTCCCCGTACAGCCCAGCGAGCCGTGGCCCATCGAGCTGCCAAACAGGTTAGGTGAATTTTAGAAATGGCTTGACAGAAACACAGTAAATACTCGCGAGTTTCTCTGAAACCATTTAAATACGCTTAAAATTGTAAAAATGCAACGTCATAATTCATAACAAGCACAGAAAACCACTGACAGAGAATCACACACTCACACACACACTCACACGCCTGCATACATATGCGCATTTCCGTACTAACCGCATTGCAATTCAATCACTCACTTCCAGATCGATCTCGCCCATCATCCCATGTACTCGACGAGCCCCATGTTCAGCACGAACACCATCACCGGTGTAACCATGTCCCATCCATCACAGCTGGCCACCTTCACCCCGCCACCGGCCATATTCACGCACAAAGTGGTCGGCAGCTCGCAAGTGCAGTCGCTGCCACCGCCCAGCTCGATGGGCCTGGGCATGGCGATGGGTGGCGGCGCCTGCGTGGCCGTCAGCAGCAACGGCCTGCTGCAGCCCGTGTCGGCGGCCGGCAGCATCGTCTGCTTGCCGGCGCATTCGGCGGCCGCGTCCATCATTTGTGCGGCGCAGCAACGGTCACATTCGCCGCCAACGGGCCACGGCGGCGGAAACGGAAGCATCATTGGTGCAGGCCCAAGTGGATATGGCGATGCGGTAAATATGCTTCAATTTTTTATGTGTCCTGAAAGAGCGACTGGAAGTGCGTGAGTGTGCATGTTTGTGTGCGATACCAAAGCAATTTAAGCGAAAGAGCCGCAATCAGTTGCTGCCCCATTGCAGTGCCAAAAATATAATTTGAATTCAATTTTAAAAAGTAGCAAGGCATACGAAATATAGGCTCTGAGCAATGGAATGCTAGCTTTAACTTTTCTAAAATACGAATGTAATCAACAATGTCGATTATTACAACATATTCAGAATTAGAGTATACTTGAAATTGCTTTACTACTAAGAGCTATTGTTTTTATAAAACTTAATAAGCTCCAAAATTTTTTTTAAATTTAAAATTAGATCGATTTTAACTTCCTTAACTGCTAAGAGTCATTGTTTTTTTTATAAGCGCAACAAGCTTATCGTCCCTCAACTCCTTTTCTAATACGGTTCTATTAAAAAGTGGCAAACAAAAATTATGAAAAATTCCCGGCTTCTCTGAAATGATTTGAAATATTGCCTTTCTATTTAAAAACTGTCTTAAAAAAAGCAACTTTTCAAGCAATCCAAAAAGCGAATGCATAAAAAACACGCTGCTATTCAAGCCAAACGTTTCTAACTAATATTTAAAATAGTTCTTAAAAATCTCAAAGTTTTAGTGTTTTAGCAATTACTCACATTAAATGCAGAAAATTATATTTTTTCAAATCAAATTTTAGAGCGATAATTTAATTAGCTATGCAGAAATGCTTGCACGCTCTTGAGTTGCTTTGAACGTACGATTGCATATAAAAGAAGGAATAAGCGCGGCAAAGCAACGGCATAAACTGCCAAAAGGCAAGGACCTTGTTTTGAGTAGGCGCGTCTCATTAACGTGAACTCCAGCGATTTCATTGTTCACAATGTGGAAGCTTTTGATTTGCTTTCGCTTTCGCCAGCTTTGACAAGAATAGTTGCAGTTTGAAGAGTCCTTGCAGCCAACTAACAAAAACATACAAAGCAGCCACCCATTGGACGCGCTCTGTTCAGCGCCAGGGTGCCAGCATATTTCACTGCAAGCGCTCACCCCTCACCGCTCACCCTCACCGCTTGCTACCATAAAAGTACAATAATGATTGTAGTTTTTAGCGGAATTCAGACTTTTTGCCTGGCGCTTTCAAAATTGCACGAATTGTGCTAGAAAACTAGACAAGCGTGCGCGCAGCGGCAAGGGGACGTGGCTGTGGGGGTGGGTTGGCAGGCAAAAGTGTGCACCAACAGCTGCCATAATGGCGCGCTTCATTTATTCTAAGCCGCAGCATGAAGTGTTTTTGGCTTTTTCGCGGTTGGTGGCTTCGAGTGTGCCACTTGCTTGTGCCATTTGAGCCAACAACAAATTGCCATTGTTATTGTGAGCACTACTTTTGGGCGTGACTTCTTAACATAATGGCGCTGTTCAAGCACTTGACAAAAATACTATACATTGCAACTATAAAGTGTAAAGACTTTGGCTTTGCTTTGCTTTGCTTTGGTTTTCAAAGAGAATAGGAAATTCTGCCAATTTGTTTACGGGCTAAGGGCCATTTGGAGTGCTTGTGTGAGTGGCAACACAATTTCAAGATTTTTCTGCTTATTTATTTGTTTCATGAATAGAAATATTTATTCTAAAATAATTGAGCTGTCGAAACTTTTCAACTTTTACTGAGCTCGATCTTTATATTATAACAAAAGTTTCAGAAAACCATTTGATAAAATATTTTAGTTTATTTTTGATGCAAAACAAAGACAGGCCAACTGAAGCTTATTCCAATCTTTAGTCAAATAAAATGTGAGATTTGTAAGCGGAAAATTTTGAGAGCGTTTGCATTTTTGTAATGAATTCCAAAATTAAATTTTGGCCCAATTTTCAATAAAAACTCAAGCATCGAATTTTTGTCATCTCTTGTCACACTTTCTAGAATTTAAATTCCGGCATGTTAAAGACCGTGCCCGAGGAGCTGCATCATCAGCTGAACGGCGAGGAAGTGCTCATTGCTCAGGAGCGAAATCGTGCCACACGATTTTGACGGTAAAGAGCTTGAAGGGGCACGCAACAGGAGCGTAGAGAAGAAGTCGAAATACGAATGCCAAATCAAAGTAAGCATAATTAAGGCAACTGTTTTGAGCGTAACTCGCAGATATTAAGTAAACTGACTATAATGGAATGTGATGAAGAATTACTGAATAATTAGAGAAGAGACGAAGACGAAGAAGAAGAAGAAGATGATGAAGAGCAAAGAATTACACCTACAAAAAGCAACTGTCAAAAGGAAACTGAACAATTGCCAAGGCAACAGCAGCAACCGAATGCATTTAAAGCAAGCAGGCAGGCAGGCGAGAGGCTGAGAAGACGCAAGAGTAGCTGAAGTTGAAGTAATCTAATCAGCGTTGCCAGGTGCGCCAATTCTCGCTGTACATGTGTGTGTGTCTGTAAATAGAGCAACCACTACAAAAACATTTGCCAACAAACAAACAAAAACAAATAAACGCCAGTCAACAATTGCAAACTCAAAGAGTGAAATCCGAAATGAAACTCAATTTCAAAAAGAGATTAATTAAAATAAACATATTTAAAATATATTATATAAAAGATTTGTATGTATTATAAAATTCTAAGCATGAGTGTACATTTTTAAAACCCAGCCAAACAAAATAAAAAGTAAATTAGTGCAAAGAGAAGCATAAGTTGTTAATAACTAATTAATTATAAATTAAATGATTAGCTTTAAGCTTTAATTATGAAAAAACACACAAACAAATAATTCTTTATTGTTGTTATGCCATTTATTAGGAGACATTTAAGATTTTTCTAGCATAATTTGAAATTTTTGTAAAAAAAAAATACGAACTAAAAAATACGTCAACTTCAACTTCACATATGAGGCGCATAGAAAAAGAACAACAATATTAGCAACACTAAGAAATCACAACAAAATAAATGGAATAAATCAAATTTTTTTAGGCTTACCAGAAGGGGAAAGTAATTAATAGAGTATAGTAGACTTCGATGCGCTCAAGAAACTTGTAACAAAACAATAGATTACACACACACACACACACATAAATACACACACACATACACACAAATCGAAATGAATTTAAGTGAAATTAATGAACAGTACTCGTAAAGTAATTAAATTTTATACGTAAACCTAATACAAAAGTAACGAATAACGAAAAATAAATGAAAATAGAGAAGAGCAAAGAAATTGCCAGAACGCTAAGTGAACTTGTATGTAAATTGATGAAAGAAAACAGAGCAGAAAAGAACTAATTCTAAGTGCAACATAGTTAATGAATTAAATCAATAAAGTGTATTATACTAAATAAAAGCAACGGTCTTTTAATACGAATAAACTTGAAAGATATATTAAACTTTCAGATCGCTAGCAAATGCCGTCTAAATTGCCAACGCCTTGGGGCAATTGAAAGAAAAAGAAGTCGATATCGATAGCTTATTGAAAAAGCTGTCGAAAGTCTGTTGACTTGAAAAAAGGCACTTGACAAGAAGAAGAACTAGTTCCCTACTATTTTCCCATGACTCTGAACTACTATCGACCGGTGGTGTTGTTAGTGGTTTCTGTAGCTGCAGCTGCAGTTAATAGCCAGCTTTAGTCGATAACAATCGTATTTGCAATAATCGATAGATTTCCGATAGTCAATGGCATGCTACATACATTTCTGAAGAGGAAACCATATAAATTCAGAGATGAAAACTGTCCTCTATCGCATGAAATGTGTGTAGCTCGACTGAGACATTGAAAAGAGAAGCGGCACTCGCCATAGATGGAGCTCACCTGAAGCTGAGTTTCAGCGAATCAAAGATGTGCCGTTAAGACTTTGGTAAGTAGCTCAAAAAATCGATCAACAAATTGAAGAGCAGCAGCTGAGGCAACAACTTGTGGGCAGGCGTTAATCCTTGCACATCTTAGTACTATCTGGTGGAAGTTTAAAAGCAAACAAGGGTCAACCAGAAGTAAATAAAACCACAACAAATAAACCGAATATGGAAGCAGCTCCTTTGGCTGATGAAAATGAATAGTGTGGCAACGCTAAAGCATGTCTATTGCTGACACTTGGTGGTGACGAGCTGATGGCTGAGTAGCTTTGATTAACGGCTGTGGTTGCACTGCGTCAGGGCATGGAAATGCCAAGTGTGAATATTTCATGCAAGGGATTAGCAAGCGCCACGGCGTTGTGGCCAATTCGCGTGAATGTTTGAAAGAGTACCTATGTGTGTGTGTTTGTATGCGGCTGTGTGTGTGTGTGAGGCCAGCTATATTTCAATTAAAAAATAAATATTTATGCCGACACAAGGGAGCAGCATAAATGTGCGCATACATAAATTTAAGTAAGGAATTAAAGAATATTTTATGGTCATTAGAGAAATTATTAGCGAGCGGATGGTGGGGGATAAAAAGAAATATATGCATAGGGAAGTTAAGTGAAGTTTGCTTTTTAGCTCAGTTTATGGCTTGTATTCTTCTAATTGACAGCTTTAATGAAGCAAACTGTAGTTTACAGCAAGGGCTGCTGTCTTCCCACCTATTTTAAGTCTATAATAAAGCCTTCACTTGGAATTGAAAGCCATCGTTTAAATGCCTACAACAAAGTCAAATAAGCACAACAATATTAAATGACGCTAGAACTGCCAATATTGCACATTCAATATATTTTAAAATGGGGCATATATTTTGATGAAATCGTTAATAACAAGCGAAATCGCTTAATTGTATTGCTTAAATTGCCAAATCGATTAACTGCAATTTCAAAATTTTATACAATTTTAATGTCAAAACTCCATTTTGACTGCTTGACTACTTTTTCCAAATTTCTTCGATAACAAGACACTATCATGTACTAATTATCAGAGAAATATGTTTTGAATATTATGCAGTTAGAAGTCAATGGAGTGTTTTGATTTTAAAATTTAATAAAGTACTCAAATTGAAGTTAATCGCTTTAGAAATAGAAGCACGCATTTATCATTTTAAAAAGTAGAGCTCATGCACAAATTGCTGCTATGAAAATGCAGCGTAGTTGAAATGCACGAAACCTTATTTACTTTCAATAAAAAAATGCATGTCCTTTTGCTACGTCACTGCCCACTGCAGTTGCAGAGTAGAGCAACAAATGCATAAATTCAATGAATAACAACGCGCGATCGTTTGTGGCAAAACATTTCATTCGGAAGCAAACTGAACTGGCGACAAAAATGCCAACAACAACAACAAAACTGGAATTACTAAATGCCAAAATTTTTTTATTTCAGCTTTATTCGGCTTTTATTATGCCACATGGCAGCAACAAAGGAACAGCGCAAGGGGTGAAACAAAACGAACACGAAAATTAAAATGAAAGCAAAAGGTAAATCTCTACTTTGCAAAATGAATAGAGCCATTTGCGCTGATACGATTATAAAAACATTCGAATTCATTGACGCGAAATTTTTGCGAAAATAAAGGCAATTTTAGTGCGCCATCGCGAGCGACAGTGGCACTCGTAAATATTTCATGCGGAATACGGAATACGGAATTGTTTAGTACACACACACACACACACACACACACACACACACACAAGTAAACATGCATACATTTTAGAGCTGCAAATATTTGGCAGCAGTGCATGTTATTTTTTTTGCAGCCTTATTTTGAGGCAACGATGTCCCTCAATGTTCCCTAAATTTTACAGAATTTCCGCTGCAATTGTATTGAAATGTGTCCGGTGCGCCACACATGCCTGCCATACATTCGAGTAATACACCTCTGCCCTGCTGTTTTAAGCCGCTGCCACTGTGACCACTAAAATGGCGCTCTGATTTATTCCCATTTCATTTATCTAAAGGAAAAAGGAAATTATAAAGCCATTCATTTTGCCTTTTCGCTGCAATACGCACGGCCACGTTACTTCGGTATACACACACACACACAAGCGTGCCAGTTGTTGGTGAAAAATCGTCCTTTGCGTTGCCCATGTAATTGATCAACGATAACGTTCCCCTTTGCTGTCTCTTTCTGGGTTCAGCTCTTCCAGCTCGCCCAGCTAAGCCCTGTCATTTGGCCATTGCCGGATTTAAGGCGTAGCCGCAAGAGCAAAGAGCAAACGAAGCGGTCAAGTGACCAAAGCAGCTACTGCGAAATTGTTTTCCTTACGAGATTATTATAGGTAGCCCAATATTAATAAATGTAGCTATATTTAACTAATTGGCGCACACAAAGCATAATGAAATATATTTTGACTAAAAAAGTTGAGCGAAAATTTTATTATTTTGTTAATATTATTCTAAGGAAGCTTGAAAAAAATCAGTTTCGCCTTTTCCACTTTGAAAAAAGAGTATGCTATAATGTTTTCTTGAATCTAAGTTAGGTTAAGTTAGGTTAGGTTATGCTGGCAGCCTAAAAATGCCAACCTGTTCGGTTCTTACCGATGCCAGTTGGAGTTCCGTTTTTGAGTGGTCAAAGTAATGATCTTTCAGAATTTGGGTGTGTTTCACAAATTTCCAATGAGGCTTGATACCTAGTTTCGAGATGTGCTCGAGCCCTGAAAATACAGGCGCTCCTAAACAACTCAGACGAGTTCTAGCGATGGCCGCTCAGCAGCAGAGTATATGTTCCAAGGTCTCTCTGCTACCCACTTCTCTCTCTCATGAATCTAAGAGCAAATCAAAAATTTCTGCCGCAGCTTTCTATGAAACTATTTCTAGCGTAAAGTAGGTGCTTGAATATCAGCAGCAACAGCAGCCCATTTCAAAATTGCATCAGAACTTAAGCAACATTGTTTGCCTGTCGCTCTCACTTGAACGCTCACAGTCGCATGCAAGTCACACTCACTTCCGCTTTCCGGTTTGACGTGTGACGCGCTTCCGACGCCTTGGCGCTGCATTGCAAGCGACGGAATTGTCTGCTGTTACTGAAGCTTCTTCATAACTACTACCATTGCATTGGCTCTTATTATGAACAAGTTCATATGTATGACTTTCTGTGAAAGAGAGCATAGCTTGAGAGGCTCACAACAAAGCACAACAACAGGAAAGTAGTTGCCATGTCATTGACAACTTCTTAATTAACTGCAAGCTTGAGCTCAACTTTATGCATCTGGGAAATATGCGTGTAAAATTCCCAAAGCTTGTTGCCATTTGTCGCCAAAATGCTGCTGGCTGTTAATGCAATTAAAATGAAATTTCTTTAAGAAAAATACAAAAACAATAATAATACATAATGTGAGTGTAAAAAGTAGGAGTAGCAGCTGTCGGGCATTACAAGTTCGCTAGCGAGCAAAGTAAATGGAATGCAACCAAGGCGTCGGAGCTTGGAGCTCGCAACTCGCAAGTGTAAATAAAAAGAAGTCTGCTTCAAAAGAAAGCAACCCTGCGCTGCTGCAACAGGGTGAAGGGTGAAGAGAGTGGAGTAGCCGTTTGGTTGCTGCAACTTCAAGTCGGTTGCTCTCTACTACAGCAGCAATTAATTGAATTTCGAATTGTAGCGAAAGTAACGGACAAACGAAATAGCAGCACACACACATACACACGCACACACGCAATGGGGCTGAAGCGGCAGCAACTTCACTTATCAGCTCAAAGCGTACGAATTTCGAAATTTGCATATCTTGATGAATGCGCCGCTTGCTGCTGCCCACTTTACACTCTTCACTATCCCGTTCCGAGCTGCCACAAAACGGCAAGGCGCATAAATTGTTTGGCTGCTGGCTGCAGCTGTCGCTAAGCCTTGTTTTGCACTTGTCAGTGCCTGGAAGGCAGCCCCCCCCCCCCCCCTCCCCTTCCCCTCCGCCATCCACGGCGCGAAACAATGAAAGCCTTCTGCGGATTATTTGTCGCGACGAGCGTCGCAGCCTCTTTTGAGGCTAGTCATAAGCAAATAGAACTAAGGTATGTGGAGTAAGGCGCACTTTTATTGTTGTAGATCTGTTATTCAATTTTGAGCAGAAATTCGCCGCTCCCCTTCTGTCGTGCAATTTTGCTTGCTATTTAAAGCAAGTCAAACACGAATTTAAATTCAGCTGTAAATGTAAACTTTTAAAGGTTGTCGAAATGTTTATAATTTTAAAAATATTTCAAAATGTTTTTTAATCGCATCTCAAAGGGTTTAAAAGTAGCAATTTTGCTTACTTTCCCGTTTAATTTCATAAAGTTTTTATTAAAGCTAAAGCATAGCAATTATCTAAATTTATTTCGCTTTTATTTTGCAATAAAAAAGTCATTTGGTGCAACTTTTGCTAACCTTAAATCGAAGCCTTTTCATAAAGTTGATTTCAAGAGTGGCTCGATTTCGTTTCGTTTCAAAATCGAGTCGCGCATGGAAATTCGGTACATTACATTTTTTGTGTTTAGTCACGAGGCAACCAAGTTTTGATCCTTCAACTGATTAGTTCTGACATTGCACCATCATATTACCATTTCTTCCGATCTCTCCAACATTCTCTTGTTGTGAAAAATTGGCCTCAAAAGTGGACTGCGAAAAGCACCGCTGTCAGTTTTTCAAAGATAAAATCCGGGAATTCAGAAAGGTTCCAGGAATTAAAGAAAGGTTCCAGTCGAAAAATGGCAGAAGATAGTTGAAAATAATAGGCAATATTTGCATTAATAATTTTTTTCACACAAAAATCTTGTACATTTTTACTAAAAAAAAACGCCGTTAACAAACAACAATTGTTGTGGTCACTGCAACTGCAACAATTCCAGCTAGAAAATGGCAGTGCGAGTATTTTTGTGTGTCTGATTGTGCGCCAAAGAAGCACTCCGACGTGACGTCGCTGTTGAAAGCACATTAGTGTGTGTGTATTGAGTGTGGAATTGTGTGTGGCGCACTCAAGCGTGTGTGCTTTGTGTGTATGTGTGTGAGTGCGAAGTGAGTTGTCAACGAAGTGCAGCCAAAGCACAAATTAAATTGCAACAACAATGCTCCGCTGCACTGAAGGTGCGTTAGTGTGTAAAAGGGGGACGATAGACGGGAGGACAAGCGACAGGCGACAGCCAGCAAATTGGATTGTAGTGGCAGCCAAGTATCACAGTGTGAGTGCGTACGCGGCAGTCAATGTGTAAAATAGCAAAAGACAAAATTTGTTTGATTAACATTTTCGATATATATTTTCTATAAAATTGGTTTAAACAAATTTTAAAAACAAAAATTTATAAAAAATTTCGATCACAACAAAATTGCTTATTAAAATTTTCGATGAAACATTTGAACATAAATTTTCAAATAAAATTTATACAAAATTTTTTAAATAAAAATCTTCAATGCATTTCTCACATATAAATTTTCAACAAAATTGGTCATAAGTATGTTTACATTATTGATTGAAAAAGAATGTCCTTTTATCAAAATGTGCGTTCGAATTTTTCTTGCAATTTTTCTAAACATATTTTATGAAATATTTTATGAATTTTGTTTACAAAATTTTCGATAAAGTTTTTATGCAAACTTTTGACACAATTTTTTTAAAAACATGCAAAAAATTTATTACTCAACTTTTTCGAAAAAATGTTTAGGTTAGTTTTCGAGGATGTTAGCGGTGACACACGGTCAATTGTTGAACAAGCAGATAGCACATCTCTGCATACATCAAGCATACATGCGCTGCGTCAAATTTCGCTATCCTGCCGGATCGCCGAACACCACATTTGCCACTTAATGAAGCTGACAATATTTAACTTGAACACCCAAAACGCAATAAAAATTGCCAAATAATAAGCCAACCGAAATTATGATTGTGCGCTAATTGCCAGCCGCACGTATCGCAGGCGCTAATTGCCAGCGGATGGCCCGCTCCCCACAGTCCGCTCTTACGTCGGTTGCCCTTTTGCAAATGAACAATCTATTTGCCATTTTCGATTCTCCATTTGGAGCATTCGCAATTGCCGCATATTGCATGTTATTTTCAAGCATGAAATATGTCAAATCGCGTACGGCTGCTGCTGCTGCTCCTACGGCGGCGGCCAAATGCCCAAAGCGCTGTCGACGCTTCAATTAAGCGCATTTCAAAAGTAATCATTGGCAAAGGCACACACAATTTGGCCACAAAATGTAATACGGAATTATTAACAAATATCGCACGCACAAATTTACAATATTGATTTCTACCGCAAACCCTTGCATGCCAGTCATTTTGGCAACTCCATATGAAGGTCCTGCTATTGTGCAATTGTGTTGGTATCATGCAATTCGAATGCTTTGAAATGAATAAAATGAGCTTCGATGAATTTTTGTCATATTTGCAAAGTGCAATATAATTAAAATTTCAATAGCCCAATTCACAATTTCGTGCATTTGGAATTGCAAATTTGTGCAATTGTTTGCAACACTAGTCGGTTCCTGATGCGCCGCTTCTATCCATCTAAAAAAAACCTCGTTTCATCTTTCGCGACATGTTGGCAACTCTACGTGAGCAAGTATGTGAGGTCTGTATGTAACTATATATAACTTATATTTTTAGAGAGGAAATTTGTATTCCAGTGTATCACAGATATCGCTCTAATGTAATTTAAATCAACACGAAATATCAAAATCAGAAATTTTATTCGATGCTCTTTTTTCAAGTACATATCAAAAATCTACTGCATTTAAAAAGTTACAATATTGCTATTTACATAGAATTATTCCAGCGCCAGAAAAGTAAACAATTTCAAA
The DNA here is from genome assembly GCA_963457695.1 of Neria commutata. NCBI lineage: Eukaryota > Metazoa > Arthropoda > Insecta > Diptera > Micropezidae > Neria > Neria commutata. The sequence goes on along the minus strand of OY735247.1, from coordinate 38,921,020 downwards.
AGATTCAATGCAATTTTGACGATTTTAACGCATTTGAAATAACAGCAATCGTTAGATTAAATTTCCAAACTTATTTATTGAGCATGCATTCACAGACACAGACACACACACTCAAAACTATACACACACATACATGCATATGTGCGTATTGCTGCAATATTAACAATTCATTGGCATTTTAAACGCTAAAAAGCGTTTTTGATTTGCAATTTATGCAAGGACACGTTCTTCTTTTTTTAATAATGCGTATTTTGATGCTTCTATATTTTTATATATGTATGTATGTATGTATTTCATGTGCATGTGTAACCCGTAGGATAACAATTAAGCCGTTGCTTTTATCGCCGTTATTTTCCACTTTCTATTTGCATATGCCACTTTGAAAATAACTGCGCTGCTGGCTGCTGTCACTTTGTTTACGTTTAATTTTTGATGACTGTCATTCACACGAGAACATAAATCCGCACTACCGCGTGAAAAGAGTAGAGTATCGTGCATTTTTCATAAATATTTTATTCTCTACAATTGCTGTCGAAATTTACGCCAGGGCGTGAATTTACAATGGCCTGCTATTTTGAGGGTGAGCTTTGAATGACGCTTATGTTGAACTGATTTACAACAAAAGCACAAATGCACTCAGGTGGACGTGCATTTAAGCGGGAAGTGGAAAAAATTTGCAGTTGAAGCCTATGCGAAAGTTTTTAATAAATATTAAAATATTTGATGTTTCTAACTAAAATCATATAAAATCAAACTGCACTCATTTTGAGCAATTGAAATGTGATTCACTCACTTGGTGCTTTCAACTGGTATAGTGCGTACTTTTTATTATGAACACACTATTGAAAACTGACCCTTAGCAAGACGACAAAACCAACGAAAGAGTTGAACGCAGCCAGTTCTACGTTGAGCTTGAATTCAATCAGTATAAATTTTATAAATCTTCATTTGAGTTACTACTACAAAAATGTCTAATTACGTCACTGTACCAACACATACAAACAGATTGATATCTGCATAAAACACTAGTTTCTGCCTGCCAATTCCGCTCGCTCAGAATATTGCCAATCCCTTCTATACTGCACCCCTGCTGCGCACCCTACGCGTCTATAAAATACGCGCCGCCAAATCATTGTTGCCGCTGACATTGGCCGCTTGAATATGCGCGCATGAAAGGCACACAATTTCTAAGGAAATAAATCAGAATATGCTAATCCTTTATGACGTATGTAAATTACGCAGCCACCGCACGAATCTGTTACGGCGAGACCTCCCCCAGTCCCTTGTTGCCTGTCCCTTGTCGCTTTCATTACTCATGCCACATTACAAAATGATTAAGCGAATTGCCATTTTCACTTTGAGCCCGCGCACCGCGTCGACGTCGAGGCGCTCATGTGGCGAGGCGCTAACCCGTAGGCACAGGCACGACGAGCGAAACGGAATGGTGCGCATGTTAAGAGCTGGTTGCTGAGTGGAATGGGGCGCTGCGGAAGTGAGATTTAGAAAATTTTGCTGAAGTCGAGAAAAATTCTAAAAAAATTTTTATTGTAGTCCACTGAAAATTCAAATGAAATATCTTTCAGCAATTCAATGAATGTGAACAAATTTTATTTCAATTTGATTAAAAACGTATTTCGAAGTATCGAAGTACTCGAACTTTTGCTCTTAAAACATAGATTAAGAGCAACAATCTCAGTTCGAGTACTTGAAAAAGAGCGGAAGCCCGCGGTACAGGCAAAGCGCTTCTTGGCTTTGAATGGACTATAGTTTAGTGGAGGGGGAAAGGAGAAAAGTAGTCTTTGGATGCGCGAATATTGCAAAGATGTTTTTTTTTTCCAAAGAAAAATTTTAATTTCTTAGTTAATTTTTCAAAAATTAATTAAAATTTCACGAACTAGCGTACTATCAATAGCGCTGTCATCAGCAAGTGTCATGCTGTATTTATGAGTGATTCGAGGCACTTTTCACAGAAGTTCTAAACTTGCGTTGTTGCCAAAGTGCTTGACAAAATGTTGAATACTTATGCCATTAACTGAAAACAAAGCGCAGCGTAAAATTGTAATATTTCGTGTTATTTACGTTGAAGAAAGAACCTCAAAAGCCAAGAAAATCCCTTTCAAGACGCGTCAAAACCTTCGCAAAAGGCAACAGGATATTAGCAGGAGAATGTCAACATGACTGACAAAGCGAAGGCGACAAAAAAGGCTTAATTGAATTGTTTGCGGGTATTAAATGTTGAAATGGCATGGAATGAAACGGAAGTCTCGGCACGGCAACGGGGAAGGGGGGAACGCGAAAGCACGCTCACGCTTAAAAAAAAGCAGCAGCCATACAAGAGACAACAACAACTACTACATTATACACATTTTATATACGTCATTTAACCCTTTAAAGCTCCCGTGCGACCGCAAAGCGCCACATCAAGGCTTACTAACGGCAACAGAAAGCCAAACAAAAAGAAACTAAAACGAAAATGAAAATGAAAAATGCGAAAATTCAAAAGCGGGCATAAAGCATGACAAAGCAAAGCACAAGCGAGTTCGTTGCTCAGCAGCAGGCGGAAAGCAGCAACAATAACAACAATGTGCGTGGCTGCTGTGGCTTGAGGTTGGCCGCTGGCTGCTTGATATGCAGCTGTTAACAATGCGTGGCACACACACACACACATACACGAGTAGAGCGCTTAATTTATGCAGCTTTAAGCAGGCCGCCGCCTAAAGGCTGCGCAGCTCCGCAGCGCTTACGAAGCCCAAATTTTCGCTGCAGCCTCTTTAATACGCGCCCAGTCTCCAGGGAGGTCAGCTCAATTGATTTATTTCTTTCGTAGCTGGCAGCAGGCAAGAAATGGAAAACAATTTACGCAACCGACTCTCACACACATGCACACGAAGGCAATGGTGCCTTAGATTGAGGGAGCAGCGCCAACAGGCAAGAGCTATGCTAGAAACAACACAAGACAATGTCCTACAGCTGCTCATACTCGCATACATACATACTCACATATGTACATACTCACATACATACATATGTATGCCACTTTAATTTACCCACAGTACATTACAGGTGTTTCCCTTGCGCTGCACTCCCCTGTGATGCTCCTTTCGTGTTGTTGGCAAACGTCATTCCACCGAAAATTGGGTATTTGCAGAAATTAGAGCAAAAATGCCAGCATTTACCTTTAGCCGCATAATTTATGACTTTTACAACGAGGCGAATAGCTTCACAGTGTTTTCCCAAAAGCTCAACCTTCATTAAGAACGCAAAATTTTGGATTTGTAAGTTGGCTGTATCTGAAGGGAACCGCGGCAGCTTGTAGTATGCCAGCTGAGTTGATAGGCTGCAAATGAGAATAGACCAAAAGAACTGATGAGCGAACGAATATGAGCATATGCATGTCCTTGCCTCGTCCTCACATTTCTATGTTAGTTTTTGAAATTCCTCATGACATTACGAGTATTTTTCTATCTTTAAATTTAAGGTAAAAAACCTCAAAAATTTAAACATCTGAACAAGTTGCGGCAAGGCAAGACAAACAGAGTTTCCGTCAAGATGAAATTATAAAACATAATCAATGTTTTTTCGAAAATCTGGAACTAAGTGGAATAATATTAATAGCCTCTCTTCAAGACGTTCTACAATACTTGCAAGTCTTCTCTACAGAAGCATTTATACGTATATAAAAATATTTTAAGCTGCTTACATGCTTTCTAAGTATATGATGCCATATGTATCTAGTATATATAATTATCTTACGTGTCCTATACCAGTGGTCTTTAACCAGTACCGGGCCGCGGAGCAAATGGAAAACCAAATAAAAAGACAAACGGGCAAGGAAAAGCCCGTTGATCGGTCCGCGGCGACAATAAGGCTGACGGCCACTGCCCTATACAACGAACCAAGCGATAGCGATCCCTTTTATAACGCTATATAAAATGTGTAACGTACACACGTTGCTTTCTAAGCATCTACTTCAAAAAGGATATCCTTATGTTGCAAATCTTTCTTACCATTAATCCATGAGAATGTTTTGTTGAAATATTAAACCAACTTTGAAAGAAAATTTTGTATAGTAGCAAATATGAACTTTTTAAAGAAAACCTATTACTATCACATATAATACTTTCGAACCAATTTTTGGCCAAACAATTTGTTAAAGCAAAGGCACAACATGATTTGTTCAATTAACAACTTTTTATAGAAAAATTCGACTGATCGTACGATCTAAAAATTTGCGTTTACTTAACTTCAGTGCGACAATAGGCCTTCCAGGTTTCGGTAGCTAGCATGACTACTACACTAAATAGAGTCTTATTATCTTTTTGTTCTGTTCTGTAAAAAGCATAGAAATCTGTTATAATTGTTTGCAAGGATCGTTTTGCGCATGACGATGAAATCAGGCCTAAAATTAAAAATCCCAGCAATTTCATAGAATCTTGAAAATTAAACTCTCTGCATGCACAGGTGCCAGCCAGACAGCAGGAGCCATGCCTGCCGGGCTCATCTGCAGAACGCAAGTTGAACGCACGCCAACGCTGCCGCAGCTGGCCAAAATGTGGTCAATAAGGCTTGGCCTAAGCCACACACTCACGCCTGACTGCATCTACCGCATGCGTGCACACACACACACACGGTTGCATGTGAGTGCGCGCGTGTGTGTGTGTGGTCTTGCTTTCTGCTGCACGCACTGCTGCCAATGCCCTCTGACCCTGTCGGCGTGCAAATATTTATCTTTGATTGCTGCAGGAAAAACTCATTTATATGCAAATTTGTGCCGTTGTATGCATGTGTGCGTGCGAGCGCTCGTGTGTGTGTGTGTTATTAATGCATTAAAATGTATCGTTGCAAAATAAAACAATGTTTCTAAAACACCCAAAACGAAAGCAATTCATGGGCGGGCAGCGGCACGCTCCGCTGCAGGTCACAACGCTCCAAATGCCGAACATGCCAGCAATTAAAGTGATTAGCATAAATTTGCACACTGCAGCGAAGAGGGAGCAAGTTCTTCTTCATGGCAGCAATTAAATTTCACTTCGTACACTTGAATTCCTCTGCAAAGGATTCTAACAATTTTAGAGTGTAGCCTTATTTTCGACAAAGTGTTTGCTCAAAGCATTTTTCCTTGATTTCTTAAAATTATAAAGAGGGCACAATAAAAAATTTTAAGACTGTTCACAGAATATGAAAACGAAGTTGATTAAAATTTCGGCTAAAACATTCCTACTTATAAGAAATCAAAAAATGTTCAAATTGTCAATTGTCTTAGCTTACTGTTGAAAGAGCGAGTGAAATTTTAATAAAATCAGTGAGCTAATTTTTTTGGTTTTTCTTTCTTACCAGAGCGCAGACACGGACTTGTCCATTGTAGTGATGAGAAAATTCCTTCTACTGAAATCGTCCTGAGCTTTTCGCAAAGCAGAGGATTTTCAAACATAGGTGGTCTGACCAGTGGGCTCATAATACTACCGCAGAAATTTGAGCATGTTATGATGTTATGTTTATCATATTATATATCTTTTATCAAAATACAAAACAGAACACAAAAATTAAATCTATGCATTTACCTCTAACTTTTTACAACAAATTCTGACAGACCACTACTTTGACAACTCCTAAACCAAACTCTAACTGGTATCGCTAAGGACCCAACAGGGTCTTTGCGTGGCCTTCCTTTTTGGCAGTCAGATTAACCTTACCCCTTATTTTGAGTTTGTAGTTATTGAAAATAGTTTATAGTCTAACAAAACAATAATTTTTTAAGTTTTCATAATTCAAAATATCTTTTTTAGAACTTTATGCAAGTTATGTAATTAGTGTATATGTCTTTAAAATAAAATTGTTTATAGTATAGTTCCCGGTTAAGCAACTTAAACTTAAATTAAGAATGAAAAAATCTCAAAAATTTAGAATGTTATCCAAGCACAATTTGATTGAACAAAAAGTATACTTTTAAAAATGAATTTAGAACAAAAAGCTGAGAGTACTCTTTGCATATTTACTTGGAACATGAGATCTCATCTCTAACCGTAACTATAGGCATATATTTAAGCGTATCTCTATACTGTTCCTTTGGAAGCTTATTAACTTTAAAAGGTTTGTAGAAATAATTTAAGTTAGTGGATCTCTGTGCTACATCGGTAAGGTCTTCAAATATATGAAAATCCTTGGCTTGGGCGTTGATTGGTAACAATTTATTTCTAGCGCTTTTGTTAAGCTTGCACTTGCCGCTGCCGCTAGTTTCCAACTACAGCTTTCAAATATTTCTGCATTGGCAAATATGCCGAGGGGGGCGGTGGCATTTTCGATTTAAACTTTACGCTGCATCACTGCCGCCATTATTACGGATTATTGCAAGTTATGAGTTGCGGCTGAAGAAGAAGAGAAAATGCTGATCTCAGTGGTTAGCAGGGGCTGGGCGGACTTGCCGCATTGCCAACACTTACACACTGTAACTACATGTGCGCGAAGAAGAAGCATAGAAACTTTTGCAAAACTTTGTTATGCGAGCATTATTGTAGTCGAAGTCGTCGAAGTTAAATCATGCTTCGAGTTATTTATGGTTAGAGTGGCTTGCCAGAAATTGAAATTATTGCAACATATTGCAAATGTTTTACAGCGCATATGCAAGTTAATGCAATAAAGGGGGAGGGGGGTGCACTGAGAGCAGAAATACATTCAAAATTGTCGTCGAATTCATGCGAGATCCGTAAAAAAGCGAAGAAAAATCCTGCCAGCGCGCTTTACTTCCCACTCACATTGAATTCCCCGTACCAGGATCAGGAGCAGCGCGAAGTGGCGCTAGCTTGTGTACGCCTTGGAACGCGCTAAACCTATTTTATAACATTTTAATGGCAGCCATTTGACGACCGCCGCTTAAGATTGTTGAGTCGTATAAAGCCAATTAGCGGTAACATTAAATTCGCTTCTGCCGCTGGCGCCGCTGCATGTGGCGCGCAGACTATCAGAGAGGCAACACTGGCAGCTGCGCAAAAAAAGATAATATTTCAATTTTAAAGTGCTTAATATGCTTTTTTTTTGTAAATATAAAATTGCTTGAAGAAAATTTTCCAGACATGCCGATATTTCTGAGAGCTTCTTTCCGCTTACTCGCCTGTATCTGCTACCCCAGTGTGGCTGCACTAGCCTGCCGCCACTGGTCAGCTTCTGCACAACAACATCGAAAACAGTGGCAACGCATGCCTTCATGCCTACAGCCAAAGAATGCTGCGTTCGCTGTGTACTTTTTATTGTGTCGTAATTTAATTTTATTCCCCCGCGTAAAAACCCAAAAAAATGAGAGCGAACAATTTGCAAACCACTTAAAGTTATTAAGTGGAAATTACGCTCGTCTCGTTTGGCTCACATGCCTTCTGCCAAGGCATGGCTGCTGTCGCTTTGGGTCAGTACTTAATGAAAATATCTGTGGTCATATGCAATAACGACTTAAGTCGAAAACAACTGTTTCGAGAAAATGCAATTCGAAATTTGAAATGCACATAAGTGCATGTACATAAGTGCATGTGTTTTTTTAAATAACTTTTTTTCTGAGATGGGTACAGATACCGGGGTTTGAACAAAATATGCGCATCAACGTCAGGAATACAGTGGTAACGTCAACTCAATTTCGTCTTAAGTCGACTTAAGTCGTTATTGCTTTTGACCACAGATATGTTGCCAACACTTGTAAACAGTTCATATTTCAGAAAGTTGGCAGTAAATATTCCGCTTGAAGCTCTCGAACTTTTGAGCCTTAAAATTTGCTGAAGTTCAGGAATTTAAAAAAGTAAACGATTTCCCGGAAATCATTATCAATTATAATCAGTGGTTCAGTTTATAAGTGCTCGGTCCCTAATGCGTGGAGTCGCTGGTTCAATCTTCAGCGAACTTATGCCATCTAAAGCAGCACCGAGAGAGAAGAAGGACGCGACTCTTTGATGTTGAAATAAATTTCTTGTCAAGCGTAATGGTTTTTGTCTACAAATTCATCGATTCCAAGCAAAACTGCCGAAAAATGCCACTTTCCAAAGTTGTTCAAGTTTATTTGTTTTCTTTTAACATTTTCCTTTTGTTTTTGCGCTATTTTGTTTGCTGCTCCGTGAGCTGCGTGGCAGCAAATCCGCTCCCGTGAGTAATTGCAAAATGCCGCGGCTCAGCGCTGCTGTCGCTGATCTCCAGCGATAACTTTGCCAGCGCCTTTTTGCTGCCGTGCATGAGCAACGAAGTCCCTTGAGCGGGCGCAGGCAACCAAGAGCAGCCAAGTTCGAATGTCACGTGTCGCACAGGTGCAGCAGCGCCGGCAGTGGATGAAAGAAACGGGCATGCGAGCACTATCCGCTTCCGCTCGCATCCGCCCCCCGGGCCACAACTTTTTTGCGTCTTCATGCCGGGAGTGCAGCAGCGTTTTCCGGCAGCGAGCAGCATGTGTGCTGCACGTTGCAAGCTTAATAAATACTTCTTTTCATTCACGTCACACACACACACCCACCAACGTGGCAAATTTGGCATTGATGTGGCGCGATGTGGCACGATTGTTGGATTGTGGGAAATCCTAGAGTGGGGCTGCTGTGTATTAAGCGCCAACATGTTGTCTTTAGGAAGCAAATTTCGTAAAGATTTTCTTAAAAATAGAAGCGAAAATTAAAAGGAAATATATAAGGACAAATGGTGCGTATTTATGTATAGATTCTAAATGCTTTTAAAAAAATATTAGTAAAATAAGTTCAATTCGAATGAACGAAAACGTTGAACGTTTTTCAAAACGGCATCGGAAAAGAAGAAGCAAATATACAGCAATCGAATCGAAGGCGAGTGAAATCGATTTGCCTTGTGATATGTTTCATTTTCAAAATCGAGCAAGTCCTTCGGTGCGATTTCAAATCGAAATGAAATCGTAAAAACCGAATATCATCACAGGGCATTGTATTGTTTCGAATTGCTCATGTTGAATATACATAAATGCCGAAGTTTGAAATGAAATCGTTCGATTTCCATCACACTTAAAAAGAATTCGTACGATTTGAAATTTCATTTTGAATTCGAACGATTTGAAATTTAGTTTTCGTTTTGAATTCGTACGATATCCATCACATGCCTGATAATGTTTCATTACTTTTCAAAAATCGAATTGCAACAACAAAAGACAAATTTTGTTGCTCAAAAATATGGCTACTATGAATTGAATAGAAGAAAGTAGCAATAGTTTAAAAATTATAGGAATAGAATATCTGCATATAAACAAATACGCTCTACAGCTGAGCTAGACTTAATAAATAAATAAATAAATTGTTGGGTTAACAGCCCGCGAACGAGTCTTAGGGCCTAGCTTTATTACGTTATTTAGACTTATGTAGGTCCATAAAATTCATATTAAATGTTATAAGCTTTGTTCTGCTTAAATTTCATACGTTCGATTCAAAATCGAGATGAAATAAAATGTTAAGCATTTAAAATAATTTTCCTCAAACGCATTCTCATTTAAAAGTGTGTTTTGTTAAAGCATTGTAACTCAAATTCCAAGCCATGAAAATGACACTATCAATCTATGCAACCCTTTGACGAATAACAGGCTGCACATGTCAACCGATGCCAGCGTGTTTACACAAGCAACCAACGCCTTTTTGCTACAACAACATAACAAAAACAAGTAAGGAAGCATCAGTCGGGTTACACCGACAGAGTAATACCCTACACCAAGTAACTGAGTGGGCGGACCACGCCCATTTTGGGAGCGTTTAAAGATATTATTACCAGCAGTGAAGTGACCAAATATGGACTGACTGGTGTATATATTATGGAAGTTATAAGGATTTTCCGCTTACCGTCTATATAGTGGGCGGACCACGCCCATTTTTTTGGTTGACGTAGAGGGCCCACACCTTACCTTAAATACCAAATACCATTTACGAGTAATTAAACAATTTAAAGCAATTTTACCGAAAATATTCCGGGGTAGTGGGACTTACTGACCTGTTGTGGGCGTGTCCTTCGGCCGATTTTTCTAATCTTGGAACTTGAAGTAGTGGATGGTTCACTGCGACTGTGTGCCGAATTTGGTCCAAATCGGACAACTCCTTCTTTCTCTCCTGTGCGCACGGACACCAAGACAGACAGACAGACGGACAGACGGACAACCGGAAATCAACACAGTAAGTGATTCTAAGCATTTCTATATACTTATGTCTATACCTAGGACGGCTCCTTTAATGCGTTACAATTTTCGCACAAAGTTATTATACCCTATTACCATAGGTGTATAATATTGAACCCACCCAAACGATACTGTAGCTACTAATAGAATTCTAACATTTCTACTACAAGCTAACAACCCCGTAGCGAAATTTGACAAAAATACTTTCTTGTTCATTTTGAATTTCTGTTTCCATTTCGATTTCGATAATGTAAGTGATTTTTCTATTTTGTCTGCATTTTTGTGTGTTGTTTTTGCTTATGTTGTCGCTTGCTCAACAATGCGTTGACAATTTGTACGCACGCCGAGCAGATAACAAGTGACCACACCCACACAAACACACACACAGACACAAACAACACACAGACACAGGCGCGCATTTATTCCGCCATTGCTAATAGCAAATTGAAATGATCTATTATGCCAGCGGGACTAAACGCCTACTTAATAAATCTTATTACACGCACACACTCACACAAAAACACACACACACTCACACAAAAGCACACACACACACACACATATGCAGCTACTACTTTTACGCCCTCTTTTGACTTTTTCTGCGCTCTTCCTCTTTGACCATCAAACGCGCAACGACGTTTTAGCTTGCTTTAGTTGCTGCGCTGCGCCACTCCGACTGCCATTTATCATCCACTGTCAATGTGTTGGTTAGTTGTTTGGTTGCCTTTGGTTTGGGCGCTTTTATTTGGCTGTGTAGTCTGGGCTGGTCGTTCGTTTTAATGCTTATTGCATGTGCTAACGAGTGTGTAAGATTTGGCTTTGCCACATTTTGTCGAGATATTCTCCTTTTTGTTAACTTAACTTAAGGTCAACACTTTTTTTCGAGCCCACACACACACACACTCAAATTGTAACAAATATAGTTGCAATAGGAATTTCTCTGTTAATAGATTGAACTAAATGTGATGTGTGTGCTAGTAGATTTATTTATTCCAACAAAGAAACTGAAACTTGTACAGTTTACAAGAAAGAACAGCATACAATTTAATATGAAATTCTGAAAATTGAGCAGCAAATTTTAAAATATGATTTCAAATATTTGAAGGATTGATTGTTATAAGCAAGTAAAGAGCTCTGGAGCAGGGATGGCCAGGCAAGCCGCGGCTCGCCGTGAACATTTTTCCGGCCAATCTTACGGCCATTTTCGAACATTTTCCATATATGTGGCCCGCGAGATCATTTGGATTGCCCACACCTGCTCTAGAGAGATTAATCTGCAGACTTCGATAAAATAGAACATCGCTTAGGTTGACTCGCTTGTCCAGAATTCTTCGCTGACATAATGCGCCTTTCATAATGCGACTGAATGCCTAGTCCAAAAACAATCTAATCTATTTTCGGCCAACAAAGGACCTGTTTGGCTGCTTAACGATGTCATCTGGAATTCCGTTTAGGAAGGCTCAAGGTAAAAAGCTGTCGGAATTTGGTTGTGTTGGACAAATTTCCAAAGTGGCCAACAAAAATAAGTGCAAAACGGCCCAACAGCATTCCAAACCTTTTCGAAGTAAGGGCTGTACAATTTGATACCCTTTGCTGAAGTTCTTACATTCTTAAAAAGCCTTCAAAATGTTTGTCATATTTAAAAACTAAGTCAATTTTATTTTGAGTGTAGCAAAGCGTGTTTCTTTTTAAGCACATGCGAAAATTGCCTTCCTGCAGCGCAGGATATTGTAAGTTCCATTTGCGTTTGCGGTCAATGTGCAAATGTATGCGCTTGCTTGTGTTTGTGTTGTGAGTGTGTGTCTGTGTGTGTGTTCACGCTGCATGCATTCTCGGCTTTCAACTGCAACTCCGCACGAAATTACCATAAGCAGAACTTGGACTGCAGTTGAAGCTGTATGCGCTTGTATATGGCGGTCGGGTGGTAGGGGTGTGTGTGTGGTTGGCCTGATGCGGCGGCTGCTGTTGGTTGGCCAAAGCATCGCTGGCGGTTGGCTGCTCGAGCATAATTAAAACGCGCACGCGACTACTGTGCAGCGAACCGCAAATTGAGTGCTAATAAAGCAATTTTTATTAACTTTCGACTTGTGCATGTGAATTTGTGTGTGAGTGTGTGTGCGTTATAAAACTAAAACTAAAACAAAAGCAAATGTTTAGCTTTTGTCGATGCAAAATGTTGCTTGTGCTTGTTCATATGAGTGAGTGTATGTATGTGTGGCTTGTGTTAATTATCTAAAACCTTTCTTTACAAAAAATAGGCCAAAATATTGCAACAGTTTATTGCAATTTGCTGCTGGCGAAAATTCGAACGCAAAATTTGCAAATAAAATGCTACTTTTGACGTATTGCGAAAAAAAATTCAAATATGAAAAAAATGATATGAAAAAACAAAAGTTTTGCTGTCACATACTTTGTAGAATCCTGCAAAGGTCCTTGGTCGAATGTATCCAATTACCAAAGCTCAACTCTTAGCGCAGTACTCGCAAGTAGAAGTAAAGCGAAAAATTCACAAATAGCAACGCCCCAGCATGTTTCCAGCTAATTCTTTCTTTAGTGCAATCTTTGTCAACTCTAACAACTGCTGAAGATACTTTCATGCTGCTGTTTTTGGTCGCTGTAACAAAAAAGAGCCATTTAATATGCTTAAAAGCTTGCTGCTATTTGCACGCTCGATACCAAATTGTGAAGCACGCCTCTGCCTCTGAACAGTTGATCATATAAATAAGTGCGCCTTATAGAATGTGCTCATATATTGGTATTCTATAGTTCTATTAACATTCAGCGCTCTGTCAAACAGCTGTCATAATTTAATATGCCATCTACATTAAGTGTAGTGCACTCAATTGCTGTCGCTGCTTAATTTGTTTAATTAATTTTGCAATCTTCCAATTACATTTTCGAAGCTGAAGTTTCCTTTCAAGCTGAGCTCTTCCATTTGAAACAAGTTCATTCTGTTCGATATGCTTTGAAGTGCATTCAAAGCTGTACACTAGCAAACACGTGCCAAGCATGTGCGAGTATGTGTCATCCACTGTGAGTGTGTGTGCATGTAAATGTAGTCACTTCAACGATTGATCCGAGCACACTTCTCTGCATGTCGAAATGTCAATGGCAGCTGCTTGATTTAATAATTTTCGAACGCTTCACAGTTTGAGATATTCTACTCGAAATGTTGCTTATGAACCTAGCCCAACAACAACAACAACAACAACTGTTACGCTCTTCATGCGCATGGGTCAAGTGTCTAGTGTCCTGCTGCCCGCCTGGCAGTCCTTCATATTGACTTACATTGGCGCACAGGTACGGCAAGCGAAATGCTGCTGGCTTGATTTTGACAAATTATTATGTTTGACATGCGTAGCTGGGATTATGTTTACAGTTGGCACACGCAGCGAACAGACGCTGCTACGAATTTCAAGTGGCCTGAGATTATTAACTGATTCGCAAGGAGCACATCCTGTGCCTTTTAGTGGCATGCATGTTGCATATGAAACGACGTTGCACACACACACAGTCGCTTATAAAGTAATCAAAGCAAGCAAATATTAAGCCACACACAGACACACAGACACACACACACACACTTACATATATGAAAAGGATACCTTCTGCAGCGCACGGCAATGAAGTGTGCAGCTGTGGCATCGCATGCCATTTGGGAAAGCCGGAAAGATGAATGCGTGAGAGAACTTTGACAAATTTTGATTTGTTTGATATGTCTCCCGACGGAGACGCCGGAGACGACGCAGAAATTGCGTATATCCGGAAATAGTTATGCTATATGTGCTTGTTTACATGCATACACTTGCAGGAATATATATACTTTTTCACTCGCTACGCTATTGTGTCATTAATTTCCGCTTTAAGCGGCTCAAGATGTGATCCGATTTATTGCCGTATCATGAAAAGGGTTTTGTGAATGCCCAAAATGTTCAAGAAACCTTTTCCAAAGCTGTTAATAAACGACTGACATTGGATCCTAGGAGCGGATTTGTTATTTTCGTCCTTGTTCTTCAAGCTGTTATTCAAAGTTTGGAACCAGTGCACGGGAGAGAGCTTGTACGTAAGTAGGAGAACTACAGTAGGTTGTCATACCTTATAAGTAAGATAGTAAGTAATTAAGTGAGTAAGTAAGTAGGTAAGTGTTCTTCATATCAATTTCCGAAACGTATTTTCGAACTGCTGATTTTACGAGCAACAACAATAAATGCTTATGAGAAATACAGTTAAAGACTGCTGCCAGCTCGAATCTCTGCCATGCTCGTCAGATTCATCTCAAAGCCTTCTGCTATGAATGGGTTTCAATATTAGGACTCGCTCGATATTTTATCATTTTGATATTATATTATAAGTGGTTCCTAAAAATGTAAAGCGCTATCTTCTGAATCGATCGTGTTTGCATTTTTTATTAAGGTAAGCTTAACCTAAACTAAACTATATTTTAAAAGTAATCAAGCATCATCAGTTGCTCCCAAGTCAAATGCTCAATTTGGTTTTTTCACAGCAAGCACATGCAAAAAGGGAAGGAAGCAGCACAAAGGAAGGCCTTCATATATAAATTTTATATTTGTTATTTTTAGCAAAAAAAGAAACATGCAAAATTTAAACGAAAACAATTTTTCCATATCGCTTGCTAACATGCCAACTGGACAGCGAAGAGTTCGCATGCATTGTAACACTTTCACATTCAAGTGAAATGCAATGGAAACAAACCGCCGGAAAAGGCGTGAAAACTTTGGAATTTCATTCGTTGACGAAATACTGCAAATGCCTGAAATAAACGAATGCTGCGCACAGTGCAGCCGCATTGTAGCAATTTTGTGCTAACACCGAAATATTTCGCATGCCCCTAACAAACAAACAAGCGGGCAGAGCAGCAGTCAAATTGAGGCCGAAAGGAATTTACGCTAGCGCACATTCCACTGGCACAGCGAAAGTGGGTCACATCCTGTGTAGGAACTGTGCTAGACACCGTCGACGATTTCCTTTGGTGTATGCCAAGAAGATGGCACCAGCAAACAACCCAACTTCAAAATGGCCAACACTTTGCCACTTTAATTGCAATTGAAATGCTTGAGACTCTTTTTTGCCATTTATTTGTTTTTATTTTACTATCGTAATTACAATAATAAATTATTAGTAATTACAATAATAAATTATTATAATATAAAAAAATAAGAGCGCTAGCTGCCGGGGCTTTCGGCTCGATTTTGCCATTTAAACTGGCAGTGTCTCTTTTTCGAATAGTCAAAAAATTTTTTGAAATTAGAAGTATTAAAATAATATAGGAAAAAATTAATGAGCCAGAATTACAACTTCATCGAGTTAGAGTAGTAAATTTCAATAGCAAGCTTCCACCGAAGAAAGATATAAGAAAACAAATAAGGAAGGGGTTAGTCCAACATAACCAACCAACCAACCAACATAATATAAACCTACCACAAGTAACTGAGAGGGGCGATAAGCTACCGAAAGAAATTATATTATTCAAGCTGCCGCCAGTAAAAAAAAGACAGGCAGAAAGACAGAGAGAAAGACGGCCTCCCGACCTACTACCTAACGGCATGGTTCCTGGAAAAAGCATCCGTGCTGACGAAGGAAGTTTTTAGCGGATTAAAGTCCCGCACTTGCTGGGACTTTCGATGCTTTCCTACAATTCCAAAAAAAAGACAGACAGACAGATGAATAACCGAAAATGAAGATAGAAAGTGATGAAAGTGATTCAAATAATTTCTATATACTTATGTCTAGCACGACTTCTTTAGGGCGTTCCAATTTTCACACAAAGTTAAGTTTGCTCTTTTATCCTGCTCTTAGGTAAACAAAAAAAGGGGTTCCAAAACATTTGCAAAGTTGTTCGTTAAAAGTTGTAGTTTAAAAGTTTTAAACACATTTCCAATGTTTTTATTTTGAAAAAATAGCAATTAAAATTGATTTATCAAACGATTTACAAATCGAAATTGTAAGCGAATAAAAATTGTGGCTTCCTTTACTTCAAATTTCAATAAAGCGGAAAATTTAATTTTCCAATAATTTAAAATTTAACTAAAACGAGTTTTCGTTTTATTTTTTTGTATAGTATTTAATTCTACTTTTTTTGTTGTTACAACTTATGCAAAAATGTCGACATATTAAACGCTGGCTTACTTCCGGTTGCTTGATTTCGTATTTTGATGCCGATTATTTACGCTCAGCGGTGTAAATGAAATTTTATACAGAAACCAAGCATCAACGTGGGCGCAAAGTCGGGAGCTGAAAATTACACGCTGCTCCCAACCACTTATACCCCCACCCCTTCCCCCTCCCCCATACCAATAAGCTGACAGCCCTTCTTTAAGTGTTTTTGCAATTTTTCAACTCATTGTATAAATATTGAATCAATTTTTTACAGCTCGCCACTTCCTACAATTTTGCTGTTGTTGTTGTGTTCGTTGTTGTTGTTGTTGTTGCTGTTGGTGGTGTTTCGGCGTTACAAGCAACTGAGTGGGTCACCCTTGAAAGCTTGAAAAATTAAGTAAAAGCATTATGCTAATATGCCACTCGAAGCGAAGCGCAGATTTGTTGTGGTACCAAGCTGGCGCAGTGTGTGTGTGTGTGTGTGTGGGGGGGGGAGGGAAGCACGACGCGTCATCAGGACGTGCTTGGGGGACTTTAAACTTGCGTTGACATATCCGACGTAACGACTTTGCGGCGTCGTCGCAGCACTAAATCAGAATTCATGAAATCTGTATTTGTTTAAATCTTACGCGCTCATAAATTTGGGCGGGCGCAGGGTCATGACCTTTCGAGTGTAGCTCGCCGCCGCGCAGCAGCTGAGCACATCGTCCTAGATGGCAGCCCGACTGCCGAGCGACCACCACCAATGAATGAGCGAGCAGCAAGCAGGGCAGCCATTTAGGCGGCAACGGCTACGTCACTGGCTGCTCGACTCGACCCGCCGGCCGGCCGGCGATATAAATTTCAATTGTGGCGTGGTCGCTGCGAGCGGCATTTCCGCTTTTCCGGCTGCTGGCAGATGGGCAGAAGAGGCGTGTAGGAAGCGCCGTGGCTCGTTTCGATTCGCGCAACAGGAATGGCATGAAAAATGGCCGCGCACAATCGAAAGTGCGATGCAATTTCCGTGCCGGAGAGCCAGCATTTCCGGCATGCCGCATGCAAGGTGGTAAATTTTTGGCAGCCTGCGCAGCATACGGACGCACTTGGACGGCGCGCGACTTTCGCCATTTCGCCGTTTCGCACTTTACGCCGCGGCGGCGTTGCCCATTAAAAAATTTGGCAATGAAAGTGTCGTTCGTCTTATGTTTCGTGCAGCGAATCGCTGCGGAGGGGGCGCGCCCTTTCGCCGCTTCAACGGCAATGCAACCGGACGGCGGTTGGTGACGTACCTGCGGCGGCATGCGTCGTTGGCTGAGCGCGCCAAAAATAATTGCATTAAAAAAGTCGACGTGCTAAAATTCGCATTAATCAAATTTGCACGAAAGCGGAAATTGTTGCTGCTGATTGCCGGAAGCGTTTCGAAAGCGTGCGGGTGGGTGTTTGTGAAGGCCGTTGCTCAACACTAATTTGCTTGTTTCTATGAGCTTAAATTTTCGACTTGAATTAAATCATTGCAGTTGGAATTTGCATGCACCTGTTGCAGTTTTGTGAAATGATTTCGTATTAATTGCCTAAAGGTAAGGTTTTTCAGTTCATAAAAAAGCTGTTTGTGAAATGCAAATTTTTAGTTTTAATTCAAAACTTATTTGCAACTCATTTAAAAAAAACAAACCAACTGAAATAAAAAGTAGTTTTTGCACTATTTCAAAATTTAATTGAAGTTGCAAGATATCTTTAATTAAGCTACCGAAATAATTAAAGTACTATATAAACAGCGTCGATTCAAGTTCCCCTTCTTTCAAAAATATATCAGCTTTTCTGAATGATTATGTGACATCGTACGTGGAGATAATAAGTGTTCTGTATTTTAGGATTGGCAAAACGATTATAAAGAGAAAGAATTCCCAAGGTACAGCAAAGAAAAGAAGAGCAATTTCTTGGGAAAACTGGATTATATTTATTCTTGCTGATTGGGTTTCTGTTCTGGTGGTGGTGTATGGAGACGTGAGCGATCGTTCGGCACGCCAGTAAGGAAGTGAGCACGAACTTTTGCAAGTATGGAGACTGAATGAAATTCAGCGCAGGATCTTTTGTGATTGCAATTCCATACCTGCCAAAGTAGTAATACCGATTATAATTCTCTTGGCAAATTCGTTACGTTAATGTACTATATAACTGCTTCTGCTTTCGTTCACATAAACTCGACTACAATTTTTCTTCGATTTTCGCAGAAATTTTTCGAAAGATCAATTAATCTTCGTTGCCAAGTTTTCAAAATGAGATGGATTTCACCAATGATTGCTTGAAAGGCAGAACAATCGATTTTTATATTGCAATGCAATATTTCTACAAATAATTTGTACATCACTTTTACAATTCGGCTTATGTTCGCTACTTGTTTTAGCATTTTAGCTACGAGTTCGATTCTTCTATTGTAAATTCAGTGGTCTTCAGTTTGAATCCGATCCGATGCCACTCGTTCGTTGCAAGAGACCCTTTGTATAAGTTCATAGCAAAATTTTTGTCTAAATGCAAAACGATGATGCTGCAGGAAAAAAAGTAGACAATACGCTACCTACCTTCGTAGCTCACAAATTGACAGTTTTGCCGACTGGAATTGCGAGTACAAAGGAAGCTGCCGAGTGCCGGATGCTGAGTGGCGATTGTTCAGCGCTGAAGGCGGAACGTTGAAGCCGTTTGCCGAGGTGATCATAATGAATTGGCGCTCAACTGCTGGTGTCATTGCTGCTGTCAATTGCGGTTATTGTTAAATCAAGGATGAACTACAACAATGGCCACGACGAACGACAACAACACGGCTGAAGCACAGAGCACTCACAGGACTCGCACAACCGCAGGCAACGAGCGGCGCACATTTGCCAAAGCGTCAAATGCCAGCCGTGAAATAAGCTGGAGGTGATAATTGAAATGTTGTCGAACTGGCAGCAGCAGCAGCAGCGAACAGCAGCAGCAGCAAGTGAAACCGAAAATTGTTCACGTCAGAATGAGTTTCGCTTTTCGTGCTAACAGCGCTGCATTGCACTTGTGTGTGTGTGTTTATGCATGTGTGTGAGTGTACATTAAACATGCCAGTTGGAAAAGATAGACATCGGTAAGCGATTCTGGTAAGCTAGAACCTGCATATACATGGCTGAGGAGTTTTATAGCGACAAGAAATCTTCAATCCGACTTTTGTCAAAGAATTTTTCATCGATTTTCCACATGCTTGAGCGACTTTCCAACTGGGATTTTCAATGTGTGTTGTTTATTGTGTAAAAGTGTGTGTGTGTATATTTGCGCTTGTATCTAGCATGAGTATCTAATGTTCGGCACACGTCACATAACAAATATTAAGAAATATTTCACTTTATTGGAACGTTATCGCAGCCTGGAGCAGCAACTCATGTTGGCTCTGCCCCCAACCCTCAAAGGTATACTTTGCTTTTCGCTTGTTTAGTTTATGCCAGTGTATTCCATGTCCCTATCCTGTCCTGGCATTGCGTTGCCGATGACACTCACTTTTGACTGCCAACTTCGACTGCTTTTGTCATAATTGTTTATTTTGCTTTTTGGCATATCAACACTATTTGTTGTCCAATGGTGGACTGGGACAATGACACGAAACGTGCACCAAGTGCCAAGAGCCATTGCGATTGTGTGTTACTGAACGGTGTTCATATTAAGCGGGGATTCAACTTTATTTGTAGCACTACTATGTGTAAAGAAACGCAAAAGCTAATATTTGTGAACAAAGCTGTTGAGATTGATAGTATGTATTTATGAAGTATTAACTATAAATGCTTTGATATTGATGTGATTCTTTTCTTTACTCGTTTCCAAGAAAAATTTTGTTTTCATTGATTTATATTTTGAGCGAAACTATAGAAAATTCGTATACTAAACACAAAGAATCGCCTTATTCGAATAATTATTTGCTTGTAAATAAATTTATAATCGAAAAGCTCAAACGGAAATACTTTTGTCATATTTGATATTAAACGATGTGCAACGCTGAAGAATTACAAAACTTAAAAAATCTATAAATTTAATAAATTGTAAAATTTTTCCAAAAAAATTTTCACATGTTAAACCTGTCTTCTATGAATGTTTCGTAGAAGTTCATTTGCGCTTTTGATACTTCATCTAGATACATAAGACCAAATTAGGAGTAGGAATCCAGTCTTCTAGTCACCAGCCCTGTTCTTCAGACAGTTCTACATGTGTTTACAGTTGCTCAAGTTTTCGCAGCTTCAAAAGGGGATCTACGGTTGCATGTATATGGCATCTATCTAGCGAAATCGGATGCTTACTAGCCCATTCTTCATCTTCGTTACAGTTTCACATAGTTACGGTGACCAACCGTACTATATTATATAGAACAGTACTCTATTTTAAACCGATGTTCTATATGATATATTTTGTTATAAAAAACATGGAAATGTTCTCTTTTTTAAAATGTGTTCTATATTTGTTCTATATTTGATACAAAACTTTTAAAATGGAACATAGAGCGATATATCATTGAACATCTTAAAGGTACCACCCTGTATACAGTTTACTGGGTAAACTGTTTTTTTTTTTTTTTATAATAATAAGTAGAGCTCGACCGAACGCACGATCTCGGTTTTGGTTACCGAATAGTTTGACCAAAAGGTTCGTGTTCGGTCTCGGCTCCTAAAAGGCCGAGTATTTAGCCGAACAACTGATAAAAAAAATCGTATAGTTTTACACAAAATTTTAATTTAGTAATACAAATTTTTATTGATTTTTCATAAATCAGATGTTTAATGTAGATATTTATACCTCAAATTAACTAAAAATGTATGCATTTGTTTTCATTTAACACACATTTGATGTATTTCTAAAGGTTCGGTATCAGTCTCGGTCTCGGCCGGACATTAAAAAAGAAGCCGAAGTTCGGTGTCGGTCTCGCCCAAAATTTCGGGTTCGGTCGGGCTCTAATTGTTAGTTATTTTGCAACATGATCTCATATGTTTGAATAAAAAATACATTTTTAAAACATTTGCCATTTTGAAATTTTTAGCAAAAAAAAAGGTATGTTGATGGTGTGTTCTCTATTTTCATTAAAAAAATATGGTCACCGTACACATAGTATACACAACCAAACCCCTCGCCAATTCTTCAATCAATATTCAACCCGTTTGCATAACTCATTTCCTCATTTAATGCATGCTAGATCTAGTTTTCTCGTTAGCAGATAAAAAGTTGCTGGTTTCCTTTTATAGTAAAGAAAAAGCAATTACAAGGTGTCATAATGTTAATTGAGTGCTTTAATCACGAAACAATTTAACTTCACGCAATGACAATTTGTGAGAGTTTTGAATAACTGCTATACTACAGCCCAACTGCTTGGCCCCCTCGGCCGCCGCAGACATTGTTGCGCAACTGTTTCTGTAATTTCCGAGCACTTCAAAGTGTCGAAACTTAATTTCCGGCGGCCCGAATACAAGTCTCAAATATTTTTCTTGCAAATTGTTACGGTTTCCAGTTCACACCTACGCACGCACACACCACTACCACTGCGCCAGTACACTTTATCATCGGCATGTCATCACACTGTTGCCAGGTGAAAGCAGGGCGCCATTTCCATTTCAAAAAGTTCATTAAGGACTAAAGTGAAAATCAAACCGTTACAACAATTTAATACGTTAAATCTCCATTCAACGACGACGACGAAGATGACGACGACGACGACTGTGGGTAGTGGCTGCGGGCGCGGAGTGTAGCGCAAACTTACGCGTTTCCACTTTTTGATCAAGACTTTTGATAGTTTCTGCAGCGGTGCGTATTTGAGGCGCGTTTCCGCCCGCACTCCACGCCCACTCACTCGCCCGGTTGGCCCGTTTGCCACGGTTCGCATTGGCAAGACTCAAAAACAATTTCAATGCCGAGAACTGGAACTGGGAACTGCGAACTGAAAGCGACAGTCGCAGTTTGTGGCTCTGGCTCCAACTGTGACTGTGACGTTGAATGTGTACGTCTGCCGCCTTCCGTTGTCAACTGTCACATTTGATGCCATTTCTTCTTTCATTCGTTGAGGCTGCTGCAAAACTTTTCTAATTTAAAATTTTCAACATCAAAGACAGCAGTCCCCCGGTTCCCCCGGACACCCTGCACAACATTTCGCCGCCACGCCGACGAGCGATAATGTAAGTGTAAGCATATTTTAGTTGTGGCTTGCCGTAGAGGAGGGGCGCCAGCCACAGGCGCCACGTTAAGCCATTTAAAATGGCACTAGCTCTGTGCTGGCTCAAAATCGGACAGACAAATATGCTGGGCATATATTATGTACATATAGTTTATTTATTGCTAGTTGCGATTTTATGTTGCCAGCGAAAAATTCACACACTCAGTATGGTAAAGAAACGATTTAGTGTGGCAGTAGATTAGTGAACAAAAATGCTGCTCGTTTCTTCGAAAATATGATAACCCAGCGAACAAAATAATATCTTTTTCATATCATACTATTAGTCTTAATGTGATAACTGACAGATATTCTTGAATCTAGAAGATACTGTTTCGATATGCAGCAAATGCGTTTATTGTTAAAAAAAATATA
Source organism: Neria commutata (assembly GCA_963457695.1). NCBI lineage: Eukaryota > Metazoa > Arthropoda > Insecta > Diptera > Micropezidae > Neria > Neria commutata. Next base: position 38,898,200 of record OY735247.1, on the reverse strand, counting down.
CAACAGAGATTACAACAACAACAGCTGCTGTACTTCTTCTTACACATTTTTCGTTGCAATTCTGCCACTAGCGTTTGTATGCGTGTGTGTATATATGAGTGTACGGCAGAAGCATTCCGCAATCCCGTGCAATATTGATGATTTGCTTTGGCAAATCTACAAATAAAATTTAGTGATTTTGTAAAATTTTTGTGCACCTACCAAATGTAAATTTTTCAAATTTACAGAATAAGTCTACATTTTACAGTGCTTTCAATAAATTTCCAATTTTTTTTGCAATGCTTTTAATTTGAAAATTTTCCAAAAAGAGACACGCAATATATTTTCAATTTGTCAAAATTGTGCAATGAATTTGTAATGCAATGTAATTATAACATAATAAATTTAGGAAAAAATAACTAAAAAAGTTTCAATTTAATTATGCATGTGTTTTGACTAATAAAAATGCGTATATATGTATGTAAAAACTTTGTATAATTTATGTGCTTTTTTTTGCACTTATATGAAGATTATTTATACTAGAGCCAACTCAAACATGCACGCAGAGGTAGCATCCCCCGAGCATTGATTTAGCTTGCGTCCCTTGCTCATATCCAGTAGGAAAATATATAAAGTGCTTACAAAATAATTCCTTCTGCAGCTTTAAGCTGCGGAATCTGAATCAAAATCGTAGTGGGCTATGAGCAAAGCACATATTGAGTACCTCTTGTTGTTGAGTAAACTTGTTGGAATCACAAATCAGTGAATTCTGGTCAAGAAAAGTCTTCCAACATGAGAGAATAGCGAGTTCCATCGACCGTAACATGGCGATTTTTCATTTTCATCGACGGAAAAATATCGTCCAATCACATCTACGGCATAAAGTCCACATTGCAATCAAGAGGCTGCAGTTCTTGAATTAATTTGATCTTCATACAGCAATTTTATGAATTCTAGGAATACTTTGCAAGAACTGTGCTTTAATAATAATTGCAGTCTGAGAAAGCTATGCAATTATTGCGTCGTATTCTATAATTCCTTTCAATTCAATCGTCCATCGAAATATTGTTTATATCGATCTGAAATTGTTTGAAGTTAACTTACAGTCTCAGAAAGAATTTCTGAAGCTGAAAACGCTTCCACTTAGTCAAGTGCAACCATCTTCATACATAAAGAGAAGGATTTCCCTTATGGCAGAACTAAACGCACGTCATGTTCGACAGCGCGAATTCCTATATGTAATTTTTTTTTTTTATTATTTATTGCACATTTTTCATTTAATCTTGCGACAAAGTAAGAAGGCAGCATATACCAGCTAAAGAGCAGATACATAAAGAGCGACGCAAAAAGTATAGAAAGACAACAAAAATAGTGAAAGTTTCTAATGAGAAAAGTTCTAAGCGTGTGCGACGGATGTAATCATCGCCATGACACTTTTTACTTTAAACAACAAAGCGCGGAAGTAGAAAATGACGCTTGTCTTTCGCCTTCTACGTGTAAACAAAGCCAGAATTTTTCTGCTCTTCGCGCAAATAACGTTCGCGAGCATGGCAAAGCAAGCTGTGAAATGTAATAAAGATTCAACTGCTGCGCTTGGCAAGGATAATACGTTCATTTTGATGGTGAATGCTCAAGAAAGACGCTGTCGAAAGAACGCCAACGAAGAAGAGTGGGGAGCGTAAGATTGAAGTGCTCTTAAACACATGTGTATGTATGTATGTATCTGTGTATGTATCAGTGCAAAGATTTCGCAAATACGATTAAAAGTTTTCCCTTCATACAATCCTTTTCAATTGTGCTTCGAAATAAATCAAGCAACAATCAAATTAAATCATTCGAATGTAAAAGAATCCGTTTCAACACTTTCAAGTTTACAGTTGCTATACATATGTATATATACATACATACATACATACATGACTGTATATACTCATAAGTTGTGGTGCATGGAGCAGCCATTCAAGAGCTTAAATTAAGTTGGTAGCAATCTTTCGTATTGCCTTAACCCTTTCGGTACGGAGCTTTATTTTGTAAGCCGAAACTATCTTGTCAGAAATTTATGAATATTCTGAAAGATCGAGCTAGCAAATTATGTTCTGCATACTCAGAAATCGTTCTTTTATCTTGGAACTTAAAATCCCTATAACTATTTTATGTAATTGCTGAAAATTAATGTATGTTTTGTCCCAGTTGTACCGAAAGGCTTAAGAGGAAACACAAAAAAGAGTAGCCTTTACTTTATTTTTCTCTTTCATCACACTTTCAAGTGTCTTATATCAGTATATCTTATGCATTCATAGCCTTTCGTCCTACCATCTCTTCTCTTTCTTTTACTATGCCATCATATTCAATATCATTGTATTCAAAATAATCTCGCTCGCTTTCCAATAAATGTTCCATTCCCACTGTTAATCTAAACATATCCAACCCAAAGCCAGCTTTCATAAAATCTTTCTAAAATTTTAAAATCCTTTGTACAGACTCCAATGATGGCGCATGTTCAACAAGTTTCAAAAAACCATGCATACATATATATTATGCCTACCCATAAAAGTGGTATTTATTGAACATGGCAGGCTGGGTTGGGGTGTTGGTTGCCATATGCACAAGAGACCATACGTCATATCGCTTTGTTGTGAGCAACTTCGAGCATGGGCAGCCATTGTCGCTGTGCACTGAGCCAACAGGAACGTTGCAGCAGCTTAGCTTAAAAGTCAAATCCATATTGAGGTCAATAAGTTCAGCTGCACATGCATTCACATACATAGTATGCTGTGTGCCTGTATGTGTGTGTGTAAGCGATACATCGGACTGCAGCTGCGGCTGCGCATGCAATTGATATGCTGCTCAATTGGTTGGAAATCGCATTCAATAGCATCGCTCGCTATACCTTCAGTCTGCGCCGCCCTCACTTCTCCCTCTCCCCTTCTTCTGCAGCCTCAACATTTTTTCAATATTTATGTATGTATATAGGTATGTCTTTCTTTTTTTTATAATTTATATATTTTGCTGGCCATTCGTTTACCAAAGCACATGTCTGTGTCCGAGTGTGTATGTATGAGTGTGTGTGTGTGTGTACTCATGAAATATGAGCTCATGTTCAGCGCAGCAAGTGCAAGGCGCTGCTGTCTCTAATACGGCACTCGCTCCGGCACAACTGTTAGCCAGTACAACAAACACTACAACAACAATGGCAGCGCTGTGAGTGCGGCTTCATGATCGACAAAGGAACAAGTCAAGCAGAAGCCACCTTGCGGCAATTTCTGAATGAGTTTGTATGTTGGCAACGCCGGCAAAGGAAGACACACACACACACACACGCACACACGCGTGCAAGTTTGTTTTTTGTTTACAATAACGGCGCTCTTGCAACTTCCGCTGTCGAATCGCCGCTGCGAAATGTTTTAATTAAGTTTCCATGGACATAGCCCAACCCCGCACCGCCCTGTGTTTGTAGTTTTCTGCTGGTCTGCTGGTCAGCAGAGCAGAGTAATAAGAGCAAATTTCGAATTTCGACAAATTATTATTTAAATTAAATTTCTAAAATAGACTAGCCAACAAAAAGAAAGAGGCAATACAGTCTTCGTTTTTTTTGGAAATTAAAGAACACCACAGCGAAACTTTTTTCTTAACAACAAGTATCTTAGCGATCACATAAGATTTCAGTATACATACTTTTTAATTCGACAAAAAAATAAACATTTTTCTAAATTTAATATTTAATAAATTTTTGAGAAAGCGTAAAAATTCGATATATTTTTTAAATGAATTCTAAACGAGTCTATTTAAATTACTCTATAAATAAGAACGTGAAAAATAACTTTTAAAAAAATTTCAACTCCTACGTTTCACAGACTTTACCATTAATGCTTCTATTTCGAGTAATTAGTCGTTTAGAAATCATTAGAATTCACATTAAAAGTCACTGATGAGGTTTTCTGGCAAAAACCGAAATAGCTATATGACCTGCCCATGTGAGCAATAATTCTAATTCTTTGTTGTTGTACACTTAAAATTGCTTTGTTTCAGAACAGAAATAGACAACTAAGTATTGTCATTTCTCTTTGGCAAGTCAGTCCGAATAAAAACTATTCTTTCTAACATTCAAGCTGCCGAATAAACATAAACTCGTATAATATGATAGGGAGGACACACCCAAATCAGAAAGTAAACATAATGTAAAAACGAAGAAATGTTCTTACAGAAACAAAAACTGATACATTCATTTGCCTCAAGTATGTGCTCCGATGGAGCTCTCAAGTAAGGCAAAAACAATTGCATTAGACAGTGTACAATAACAACAAACACTATGCGTTTGATATAGACAGCAGGTAACTGTGATGTTTGCCAGCGCAGAGTCGTCCAGTCCGATGGTGTGATGGTTAGCGCATTCGCTTACTACGTCATAGGTTCATGGTTCAACTCCTACGTTTCACAGACTTTACCATTAATGCTTCTATTTCGAGTAATTAGTCGTTTAGAAATCATTAGAATTCACATTAAAAGTCACTGATGAGGTTTTCTGGCAAAAACCGAAATAGCTATATGACCTGCCCATGTGAGCAATAATTCTAATTCTTTGTTGTTGTACACTTAAAATTGCTTTGTTTCAGAACAGAAATAGACAACTAAGTATTGTCATTTCTCTTTGGCAAGTCAGTCCGAATAAAAACTATTCTTTCTAAAATTTCAAATATTCGCTTAAATTTAGCAACAGCAGAAACAAATCAAAATACTTACAAACAGATTTCCGAAAATTCTGAACTGCGTTTACGCAACACTAAAAACGGAAATGACTACAAATCACACTTCCGCTTAGTGGAAATCAGTATTTATCGCTAACGGCACAAACAACAACAACAACAAAATAGCAACATTCGGCCGCCATTTGATACTACACGAAAGTGTTCATTCCTCCCCCCCCCCCTGCCCCCCTTCCCATCGCGCACCTTCTCACTTGCATAATTGCGCCTGTTGGCCTCTGCTCGCAACGAAATAAAAAGGATATAAAGATTTCTGAGCACGCCCGCCGTTCACTTTTATAGTAACTACTTAAAGCAAGTTTATTGCTGGTCTGCCTCTCGCCACGCCTACAAGCGAATGATAAAATTAGCAGCATTTTGTGTATACTATGTGCGGCGTCTACGTCTTCGACTTCGTCTTCGTCTTAATGTGGGCCCACGCGCAGCGGCAAAGCAGTCTACTACTCCTTAACATTGCAATGTTTCTTCGCTTGCTCAGCTTCACGTGTAGTTGACCTTCAGCTGAGCCACACTTCCGTGCATGATTGTTGCCGCTGGCACTGCCGCGAAGACTGCCAAACCACAACAACAACAACGACGCAAACAGGATATGCTCGCGATTTGCGACAAGCATGCCTAATGGCGCCGACATCCTTTCTTCATGCCTTTCCGGCAAGGCATCATTTTAGTTTAATTGCTTTATTTGCCGCACAAATACACACACACACGCACACAAGCACACAAGCACGAGCAGCAGCACTTGGCGCACGCTTGAGCAATGCAGACCAACAGACGAACAGAGCACCAACCAAACCGCCGGACCATCAGTGCTAATAATGCATGCAATTTGCAGTGCGAACACGCTTCTAACGGTTAATTGGAAAGCTACACTTTCGCTTTCAAGCTCTGCAGCACTTTCGCTTGCTTGTGGCTGCACAATAGTACTACAATGCCAAAGGATTTCAGCATAGTGAGCATTCTCTGCTACTGCTTGAGGCGGGTGCTTCGAAAAGTTCATTAATGAAATGTATGAAAAGTTGTGGAAAAAAAAGCTTTTTTTGATAAAATTCTTATAAAATAAATCTATATTTCAGCTGTTGCTCCCCACTCTTTTGAAAATATGCATACGCCCATGAGCATGATGCAATTGCTAAAACCATTGCAGCCACTTGGAAGCACTTGGAACCACTTGGAACTACTTGGAACCACTCAACCGCAGTTGAATGCGGCGCGCTTTGTTTAAAGTTTTGTGCCAAAAATGCGACAGAAATTTTGCAAATATGTATCTTGAAAATACCAAATTGTGCTTGCGTAGATAAAGTTTTGTCGATGTCTGTTTATTTCTACGACAACTTTGAGTTATTATTGCAGATTCGAAGGGGGCTGCAATTGGAATGTAGCAGCTGACAAACGTATTCCGAAGACAAGTGCCATTGTCAGTTGTTTACATTTGGTTAGCAGCTCTACTGTGAGACTAATGACTCTTTGTTTGCATCTCGAAACATAAGAAAAATTGTGGTTACATTTCTGTGCAATTGTGAAAGCATTTAGAAAATAATGTTTATGTAGCATAGTGCTGTAACTTAACAATATGCTATCAAAAGGGAAATTTGAAGATGCAGAAATTCACGGCAGGAATTTTCATTTAACCCTCTAGTTCCCAAGAAGGCCTGTAGACATCCTAAATTTGAAAAATTCTGTGCGCGACACCTTATGATTTAGAAATCTGATTTTTTGCATACAAACAAGGAAATCCCCAATTGTTAAAATAAAAATAGTCACTTGATGCTGGGCTGCATGCGACGGCAGTCATCGCCAGTCAAAGTTGAAATTTCGTGCAAAAAGGAAAAAATAATTATTTTTCAATTTGCCTTAAAATCAAACATAAAAAAAACATAGTAGTTATGCTTTGATAACAATAAAAAAATTATTGGCGAGTAGCTGTGAATATGTACTTTAAGAAACTAAGAAAATTTGATGAGAAAAAGTTATTACGTTCTTTCCAGCTTACCCAAAACGTACAGTGTCTGTAGGCCTGCTTGGGACGCGAAGTATAAAAATGTTGCCACGGTAACTGAAGATATTTTGTTCTTTACTTGAATATTATTGCTCTATTACTTAACAAACAAGGTTGAATTGACTGCCATTTATCAGCAGAGTTATCATATTATATCTTAACTTATAATAGGGCGTAGTCAGCGGGGGTTAGGTGGGAGAGTTTGTCCCCTTTCACATAAAAGGTCCGAAATCGGAATTTGGGTTGAATTAAAAGCTTCTTTGTAACTTTGTGGCATATTCTCTATTGTTCCAATTTCGCTATAGCTTTTTATATGTATAGAGAAATGTAATATCGGCGAAATTTTAAACTTTCACCGCTTTCTGACGATCAGATGTGGCAAATTGTGGAAAAGTTCGACTCAGTTCTAGAAACAGATGATGAAATCGATTTTGACAACGATAACGACTTCGATGAGCCAAATTTAATTTTGATTGATGAATCTATTTCACCAGTTGAAGCAGCTGCAGTAAATTTAGATGAATATGAGTTCAGCAGCGGCACGCCTAACTTGCCGTCTGGAAAATCTACCACAGTTAATGCAAAATCTCAACGACCAAGGTATATGCGGCTTGTGACTGCTGATTACAATGCTAACGAGGGAATGAACAAGCCTAAAGAAGACCCAGTTATTGCCTCTAACCTATACTGTATGTCGATCCAAAATGTGATGAGTTTAAGAAAATTTGTTGGAGAAAACGAATTTGATACTCAAACAATCTGCACTTTCATTTAGTGTCACTGACTTGGAAGATGAGTTCAAGATGCTTGAAACACCTTACAAATGTTTTGCTTTTTTCTTCGATGATACCATGGTTGAACAAACACATCACATCTCAAACCAATTTGTATGCAGCTCAAAAAAATATCCTGACGCCTTTTTCCGTGACAACTCAAGAAATAGGGCAATATATTGGAATTTGATTGGTATGTCCGTTTATCGATACACCTGTATTGGTTCCTACTGGAGTGAAAACGCATTTCACTGTGTACAAAGTACAATGCCTCGGAATCGTTTCGACAAAATTTTATGCAATCTGCATTTTAATAATCATAGCGAAATGGTTGACAAGAAAGCTCCGGGCTATGAACACAGAAATGCAAAAATGCTGGCTACACATCTCAAACACAAGTTTTGCGCCGAAATTATAATATACATATATATTTGCCATTCTTTCCAAGAAGATTGCTTCCTTGGATTTCATAAAATAATAATAAAATCAAATATATATCCATATATGTAGGTACATACATAGAATTTTAAAAATTCCCTAGTTTATACACCACCCCTTTGTATTTAATGTCGGTTACGCCAGTGAATTCAAATTGTTAACCATAAACTATATTAATTTATGTTTTTTTATATTTATATGTTTGATTTTATGAAAAAAGCGAACTTAAATGGAAAGAATTTCATAACTTCATATGCAACTTTTTTTGGCTTTCTTTCCCAAGCAGGCCTCTAGGCCTTCTACCTTCTACACCTCCTACCACGCCTCCTATTTACCTCAAATTTTTTTCCCTGAACAAACATTGCTTCTAAACACAAAAACTACCTCCTGTAATTTTTTGATCAAGATCAAAAATTTGGGAACTAGAGGGTTAAAATAAAACTGTGAGCGCCCCTGTTTCGTGGACCATTCTTAATTTGCCACAATCGCATTACAAGTGTTTTCTAAAGCTATTATTAAGGATTTATTACTCTCGAAAAAAGCAATATTCCATTCAAATGGAAGTAGTGTGTGATTATTCTCTGAGAATTCAATAAAATTTTCTCAATATCTGTTTCCAATTTCGCCGAATGGAACAGCTGATGAGAGATGCCAGCTTATCACGAAAGAAAAACATAATCCAATGCATGGCAATTTTTTCAACTAGTGGCATTTCTTGTTTGCGTGTAAAGCAAAAACAAAAAATTTTGCCAGATGGCAAAGTGGTTTTAATTTAGCAGGCGACAAGGAAAGCACACTAGATAACACGGAACTGTGAATACCCTAAATATTCAAGCCGAAATGGCAACGTTATCTGCCGAAACGCTTGCCAATGTAATGGAAAATTACATAAAAAGAGCTCGATTTTATGTCAACAATAACGGCGGCTATATTTTTTTCTTAAAACCAGTTGAGAAAAATTGTAAAAGTGTAAGTTGAATAATAAAATACAACTTTCCAAAATCGATTGTCGCAGTTATTCACTAGTTCTATTGAGCAATTGGGCATGGCATCATTGGTAATGTTTGCGTTGTTCGCTTGCACTTCCAATCCCCCCCTTCCGACTCACAAATGTCAAACGAACAACAATGAATTTTTCAAATTACATTACAAATTGCCATTATTTGCAAAAATTCTTTATTATTTTTTTATCAAACCATGCCCTTTCGAGCGCACATTCCGACTGACGGTCTGCGTCACATTGCATTCACTGGCTTTACAAATTAATTAGCTGCGACAGTGCGTGTAAAAGCCATTTCAACATAATATTTTCTAATTTCATGAAATACCCGGTGCGCTTCATTGTTTCGCCGTAAACTGTCAGCCATGAAGTGGCACTGCGTCATGTCGGCCATTTCGATATTATTTGTGCAGTGTTTTCAATTTGCATATATAAACTATTTCGCTTGTGTTGATACAATTTGTGTCATAAATTATTGCAGTATTTAATTAAGCAGGGCAAAGGGACATAGAGCGGGACATGCAAATTATTGCACATAATTTAATAAATTATGATTTTTTTCAAACGATTGCGCGCAGCTGGAGCTAATGGTGGTGCTGCAATATGCAGCAATATATTAAATATTTAAACTGTGCGTGTATAATAAAGGTTTTGGCAATTTTTAAAAGAGATAAACTAGTCGAAATTTGCATATATTATTATATATATTTCATATGCATATTGTTGTCATTTTTCATTATGGCTAATATGTGTAATATATAAGTTGAGATGTATTGATATTTAGGGGGACTCCTTAAGATATGGCCTCATAGAACGAACTATTGTAATCGATATCATAAACATTTTGCATAAACGAGGCCTAATCTAATCCTAAAAAGATTGGGGCGCAAGTGGCCGCAGACTGTCGGATGTGCCGATGAGCCTATGCAGCTTTGTGATAGCGAATGAGGCTGCGATTTGTATCGCTTGGGCGAAGCAAATCTCACCAACAAAAACATTTGAAGACTATGGCAATATATGCACTATTGCACTTAACTTACTTCTACTTTGCAATAGGGCCTGGCGTGAAGGGAACGGACGTCGGTTGTCTTCCTTATGTTGAGTTTGGCCGGGAAAAAAATCATTACCTTTTCTACCTTAACTTTTCTTCAACTTGCAGGTCTTTTCTGCTTTTGGCTTGCACAACGAAATAAATTTGGTAGACACTTCAAAAAGACCGAGCGCAGCTTAAACATCTATCAGCATATCTTAAAAGTAAGAGGTTGACAGCTTTAAACAAGCCAAACACCTCTTCGCAGCACTATGCAACGGCTTATCTTTTCAGGGGTGGCTTAGCAGAGAAGAAATCTTTTTTTCCAAGGACTACCGCACGGCATAGCTTTTGTAGCATAACAATATTTTTGCTCCATTTTAAGGCATCATGCTACTCTGCTTGTTTAATTTGGAACCCAGAAAATCCACCGGAAAGCGAAAGCTCTTGAATAACTCTTTAAAGGACATAATATGTACCTGCTACTTTCAGCTGAAATACAGAACACGGAATGATTTTTGCTTTTGATAAACTCACTCTACTATCGACCATATATGCCATATACAAGCGTGTATGTATGCCATACAAATATTTGTATGCATGTATTTGTGCATGTAATATTAAGCCATCTTTTAATATGTGTGTTCATAATTGGCTTAATAAAGTAAACGCTTTAAAGTGCAATGCAGAATAAAGTATCATGATCCTTCGCTTCGGCGTAGCCGTAGTAAGTGCAAACTTTACACTGAATCATGCCGGAAATGCACACACACACACATGCAAGGTGTGGACTTAAGTGAAGGCAATAAATTTGCTTGCTTGCTTGCAATTACAACTCGTCGCGTTGTGCCGGCGATAATCTGCAAGTGGCAACAGTTTTCCATTGAACGGCAATACAATATATTATTATTAAATTCACTGTCGTAAAAATATTGCATATAAAAATATTTGCATAAAATTTGCGCCTGAGAGTCAACAACAACAGAAAAGTAACATATTCGTGCATTGTGAGAGCAGGCAAGCGAGTTCAAACTCATACACACATATATATATGTATGTATATTTGTGTAATGTGTGTGTGGTATAAGCAGCCGCCATATTTGCGCAGGATTTCCATAGAATTCCCTCAAAAAATCATATCCATAATATTTTATGATTTTTTCGCAATAAAAAGATTTTTCGTTGCATTTATTGTGCGGTGTCATATGCTCGCCAGACAAGCCGCAGCACTTAAATGCATTTGCGTGTGTGTGTGTGTGTGTGTGTGTGTGTGTGTGTGTGTGTGTGTGTGTGAATGCGCTTACATTTGAGCTTTAGTTCCTACAGAGGATTCGCACCTGTGCACACACACACACACTCACATTTGGCAGAACCTAAGCCGCTTTTATGTCGCCTCAAAATTGCCATATTGACTTCCGCTGCTTCAACTTGCTGCAACGTACTTCTTAACACACACACACATACGCAAACAAGCACAGGCTAAGCAGAACAGCTGGCCAAATGCACCCATTGATGGCTTGCCGCTAGATGGCATTTTTATGTAAGCGAATTATTGATTTCTATTACGAGCAATAAAAAGCGATCAAAGTGAATACTCACAAATTCCACATTTTCAAATTCAAATCAGCTGTGAAAATGTACTGACAGCTATGGTGGGATAGGGTAAGGGGCGGCATGTTATATTAAGCTGACAATTTTTAGCATAAAACGAACTTGCTTTTATTTAACATTTATTTCAAATAAAATTATTATTATTTCAATAAAATAATTCTGAATAGCGCAGCTACGAGGGGAGTACAATGCATTCTCGTATCAGTATGAAAACACAGCAAACTGATATCAAATATTTTTGGAATATCTCAATGGCCACGTCTGCATTCAAAACTAAGCTGTTTTCTCATAAATGACCTTATTTTGATTCCGGCATATATACATAAATCGATGTTCCAAAATCATTTAATGCAAATCTGTCAGCCCAATCAGAATCCCCCTTCTCAAAATGCACAATATTGCCACATTTTCTTTGGAACTAGAAACATTCTCTGTGCATGAGGCAGTAGAACATGTTAAAAGCATTTACTACTAATTACTTCGCCCCTCCCCCTTCTGATATGCATCCTTTTAAATGTTGTGTTCAGCTGAATTAAGTATAAACAATTTGACTTGCCGCTATTTACTGAGTGTGGCATTTTGTCAGCCACCTTCCTTGCTAAACAAATACACACTGTCAGGTGTGCTGGTTTCTGTGTGTGTATGTGTTTGTGTTTGTCAGGCACAAGTTGAGGCTCCAGCTCGAGTGTCTATTTGCATGTGTATGAGTGTTCGCTCATGCCTATTTGCACTAATGACACTTTCACTTCACACGAGCAGCCCGACAAGTGGGCGGCTAACGTTTCCACTTAAGTGCAACCAGCTGAAACAGAAGCGCCACAACCCGCCGCCCCTACGATCCACCGCGGCAGCCCTGCGCCTATTTACTTTGTGCATGCATGTTAACTAAATGAAGAAGATTTGCGCCTACGAGCAGCGCAAAATCAACAGCAATGCAAGGTGTCAACAGTCCCCGCCACTTGGAGTGATGCTCTCGCAGTTGGCTTCTAACTTGACTGCCAGTTAAGTACTGACAGGCAGGAGGTGCTGGCTGGCTGACTGGCTGCACTAACAGGCAGTTCTCGAAATGAACACGAGCTCTGATGTGTGCGTCGACAGCGGCAAACTTGCAGCAGTTCAGAGCGGCGCAGGACGACGGCACGAACGCACCACACCCGGCTTCAATCCAGTGCAAATGCAAAATTCATGTCGAGTGACAAACAAGCCGACAGTCACCCCACCCTACGTCCATTGCGCGCTCATGGTCATTCTCAGCCGCTTCCTCTTGATCGCTGTCTGTGAGAGCAGTGCCGTAATTAAAGTGGCACAAATTTTTTCCTTCGCTGCAGTTATCACATCCTTTGGCTCATTGCAGTCGAGGCCGCAGTCGCGTGAACGCTTCAGCGCACTAATTCTTGTGCCACTGGCTTTGTGATTGGCACTCTCAGTTTTAACGTCTTTGTGCCTTTCAAATAACCTTTAGAGCTTCGCGACAATTGCTACCCGTTGGAAGCGTTGAGCAATCGCTTCTAGCGCAATATATAATTTTCCACAGCAACTCGGGGCAGTTTAGACTAGATGGCTGCCAAAAAGGCCACATATACACCCATGGGTCCTTAGCGATGGCAGTTAGAGTCCGTTAAGGAACTGTCAAAGTAATGATTTGTCCGAATTGGGTTAATTTCCAAAGAGGCTTGATACATATCTTTCGAAATCGGTTCGGGCCCTGAAAATACTGGCGCTCCTAAACAAGTCAGACGAGTTCTAGCGATGGTGGGGCAGAAGCACAGTGTGTGTTTCAAGGTCGAATAAAGAATTCGTCAAAAACACGAAATTCGAAAACTAAACAAGTGACACTATCCAAAATTGTTATTCCATTGCAAAATCCATCCGTTCTTATAGCAAAACCCTTCACATCATATTTCCAATAATTCTTGTCAAATCTTTGCAAATGTTTATGATTAGTCGAAAAATATTTTTCTTGATATATATCTTGGTCTATTCGAGTAAGCAATTCTACAGATTAAAGCCCTGAAAGGCTTCCATTACCCCTTCTTCCATCAGGCTTCTTTACAGCCCACATATGCAACATGGCAATAACCTAAAAATAATTGCGGCAGGAACCCGCGGCTAAGCAAGGAATAGACGCAATAATTTCGCGCTGACCTCTTCATTCATTCATTTATTCCGCAGCTGAGAGGCGCCCATAAGCGCATCCTAACGTGGCTTTAATTGGTATGTCAGCGATGAGATTGAAAGCGTGTTATAAATCGCAGCTTAGAAATGCATTCCAACGCGCACACACATGGCGTTTAGTTTTGACATTGCTCCTTGCTGTCTGCCGCTTGTGAGACGATCCTGCCAGCGGAACTCACTGTTGCTGTCCCACTCACGGACCGTGGCTTCGATTTGCTGTGCCGCACACAATTGCCACTGCTGTTGCGAGCGCGACAGGACAATCCACGTCCGCCGCCGCCAGCATTATCAAATGCCACTTCTGACAGAAGCAATGCAGCAGCTGTCACGCCAACTGTAATGAATCGAAGAACATTCCCTGCAGCTGTAAACAAAAAAAGGGCAACAATTTCGAAAAGGACACGGGCGAAAGCTGCGAATCGAGAATTGAGTTAAGCTGCGCACGAATGCGGAATATTGAACAGAGCAGCTGCAGCAAGGCTTTGGAAATTGTGTGGCCGTAGCGTTGCCTGTCAGGCTGGGTCCGTACTGAACTGGACTGGACTGCAGCAGAGCTGAACTGGGCTTGCTTGCAATTTGCACGCATCGCAGCGTCGCAGTAATTTGTAGTCCTTTGTGGGCTCATCATGTTACCCGGCGTTGTGTGCCTGTTGCGGCTGCTGGTTGCTCTTGGTGCAGCCTTGTTCGTTGCAAGGCAATGCGGCACTCGCTTCTAATTTGTCCTTTCTGTGCGAAAATTTGCTCTCGATGATTTTCCGTTGCTACTCCAGCACGTTTGCGGTATGATGGCACACTAAAAGGTGGCTTCAACTTTAAGAAAGTAACTGAAATGTTAGGTTTTTTTTTGTTACAGTTCTTCCTTTCACCTACAGCAAGTCTGATGGCACTGCCTGCTGCTGAACTTTCTACAAATAGTTGTATAGGAATTAAATGGAGGAGTACCTCTTTTGGGCAGAATCTTATCTCTCGGCGAACCATTTTCTGTTTAAAACCCCACCTTTAACCCAACATTCCTTTACATGAGTAGAAAGCTATCGATGCCTTCCTCAGAAGTTCTTCGCCGTTGGTTCTTCAGTTTATGTGCCGCAAGTCTTGTCATAATAAACTGTTGTATATTTGTTAAATTTTGTTGCAATTCCAAATTTATAAAGTTTTGCACTCATCGATGATCCCTCGGTCGAGCTCCAGCAGCTGTGCTCTGACATGTGCTCCACATTTTAAAACCTTGCCACTTTCGTTGTTTTGCTTGTCGAAAAACCAACAACAAAAAGGCAAAAATTCCAACTGCGCCATATTAATAAACAAAGCAGCTCCCACAAGAGCTGGCACTGACAGCAGCCCACAGATAAATAATGCAATACAACAACAAAGAGCACTGCGAAATGCGAAAAATTATATCACTTGCAGGCAGGCGGCATCATTATATTTTGCACAAATAAAAGAAAGAAATGATGTGCATATTTTATTATTCCTCATGCATTTCCCCGCCTGCTTTCCATTAATAGAGCATATCAGTATGGGCAGGCACAGCCAGCGATTTGGGCTCTACAGCAGCAACAATTAACAAAAGTGGCATCACTGTCATATGCTGCCGCTTCCATTGAGAATGCGGCTTTAATATAACTTTTGAAATTTATTAATTATTTCAGAATTTCCATTTAATTATTGAGTGCTTTTAAAGCAGGGTTGCAATTGAGTGTACCTGCCATTCGGGCACTGAACTAAGTGAGCCAATTCCTGCTCCGGCAATGAAATTTCTTCTATGTAGTTAAAATTGCTATCGATATCAGAGAATACATTTTCGTATTATGACAAAATTTAGAACTTTTTTATAAAACCCGCTCGATTTGGACAGTTTAATATGAAAGATCGAAAAAGAGCACACACACTTTGGTTTGAATTGGCTTGCAGAAAGCCATCTTCTAATGTGAAACCATTGTTTTCAACTGGAAAATCTAAGATTCAAGAATATAATAAAGCGATCAATTTGAATTTTCATTTACAAAATGATCACTTTGCTTATGCATATTGCATCAACACTTTCCCAGAGCACATGCATTTTTTCAAAAATGCATATAATTACACAAAATTAAATCAATGCTGCTGCCATTGGCCAGATTTAATGGAATATGCGCAAAAAAGACATATTAAATAGCCATTAAGCGCTGGCGCCTACAGCTTCCGGTCTCAGTCAATAATATATTGTAGATAATTAATGCAGAGAGAAGAGTGCAGGTATATTACCAAAAGCAAACGGGGTCGGGGCATGACAAAAGTTGACATTAATTGAAATATGAACTGACAATGATGCCAACTGACACAAAAAACCGCGACAAATTACAATTTACAGCAGCTCAAATGAAGTCAACGAGTATGCGAATTTTTAATTGATTGTGCAATTTTACAATTTTCAGAAAGAATGCGCTAATTATAAGTTTATTGTGACAACATTATATTTTGTGCATTATAATTTCGATTTTTCACTTTTGTTGACAAACGAAAAAACCTCAGAGTGCGAAAAATTCAAGCAGAAATAATTTTATGCCCATAATTTTATGAGTTATGGTAGCAAAGTAAATAATTGTTACCAAAATAAAAGCCAGAATTGTTGTTTGAGCTAGTTGATTTTTTATTAAATATAGCATTACTTTGCATATTTAGTAAAAAGGCGCGCACACAATGTAAAAATGTTCGCAAGCTAATTTTGAAACAGGCGCCCATAATGTCCTTGCTGTAAAATTGTGCAATATAAAGGCTTTGTTAAGATGTTCGAAATTTCTGAAAGTCATTATAAGAAATTTTATGAATCACAACAGACTGTTGAATATATTCGATTTTGCTAAAAGTCATCAAAAGATGATTCATGAATTGATTTATGAAACCTTTGCTATTATTTAATATTTGTTAAAGCTTGCTCTAAAATCTATTTAATCCTTGTAGGTACTCTGTATAGACATGCACGTATCTGAGCCCGTCCTTTAGTGCGCCAACTCATCTCCGAAGAATATGCGCTGCTACAAATGGCATGCAGCAGCTGTTATTTAGCCATGTTATATCCCTTCGAAGCGTCCATCCACTGCCACTGTCTGCTGCAGGGTTATTCAAGCCAAGCCTATCATAAGCAAACCGTTCGTAGGAGTGTGAGCAGTGAAGTTTTTCGTCTTGTAGCTGACTGCGATGCTCTTCATTTGTTGCTATGCCGAAAATCACGTTGCTTGTGTCCTTCAGCTTATAAAATCGAAAATTTTAATTAAATATGTTGGGGTAAATTACGTTAGCACCAAACTGGCAACAGCTGCAAAAGTTAGAAATTTGAATAAAGTTTCGATACTACGCATTTCTAAATTTCTATCTGTATTTACTATGAATAACTGATAGAGACTTTGGCATGAAAATGTTAAGACTATTGTTGTTGTTGTTATACCCTACACCTATGGTAATAGGGTATAATAACTTTGTGCGAAAATTGTAACGCATTAAAGGAGCCTTCCTAGGTATAGATATAAGTATATAGAAATGATCAGAAACACTTTCTCTTTTGATTTCCGGTTGTCTGTCTGTCCGTCTGTCTGTCTGCGTGTCCGGAAAAAAAAGAAGGAAGGAGTTGTCCGATTTCGACCAAATTTGGTACACTATCACTGTGAACCTCGGGTTAGGTAAAGTGTTAAAATTAATTAAATCGGTTGAAGGACACGCCTACAATGGGCCTGTAAGTCCCACTACCTCGGGATTTTTTCAGTAAAATGGCTTTAATTTGTTAAATTACTCATTTAATGCAATGAGTTTGGGAATTTAAGGTGAGGTGTGAGCCTTCTAGGACATAACCAAAAATAGACGTGGTCCGCCCACTATATAGGCGGAAAATTTTTTTCGGTAGAATAGCTCTCAATTGACTATTTATTAATTTACATAAATGAAATTTCCTTCTTAAGTTCAGATATCGGCTCTATATGCCGTATAAAATAATGGGCGTGGTCCGCCCATAATATAGGCGGTAAGTTGAAAATCCTCGTAACTTCCATAATAAATACCCCAGAGCGTCCAGATTTGGTTACTTCGTTCCTGGTAGGAATACCGTTGAATTCTCCAGAAATGGGCGTGGTCCGCCCACCTTGGGGCAGTAAAATAAATATGCCGATCACATCTGTTGTACACCTGTCAGAGCATCAATATTTGGCATACTGTTACGTTCAAAATCGTATGAGAAGTTTTCACTCAGCATAGAACGTTGCGAACGGGCCACACTTCACACCGACTCGTGGTGCGAACGGCTTAGATTGGAGTTAGCTCGTCGGTAGGCAAGAGTAGCGTTAGCACAGTGGATAAGCCACTGGCTTAGAAACCGAGAGTGATGGGTTCGATCCTTGCGTCGGGCAGTCTTTCTTCGACTTTTTTTTTCTTTAATAATTAATTACTGGAAGAGCGAAAGTGGAATTCGCAATTACAAAGAAGCTGCGTGCACGGGAATAGGTTTTCCAGAAAAACAAAGAAAGAGAAAAGCCAAAGATAAAAAATAAGTACCGGTACGGGATCGGATGATGAGGTACAGCCGAGCATGCAGGCCATAGCCACTGCAAGACAGATGGCAGTCGAAAATCAAGTGTCGAGCTGTGAAGACGTCGTGCCTGTATTCTATTCTAACCAATTAAAGTAATAACAAGTAAGGAAGTATCAGTCGGGTTTCACCGACAGAGTAATACCCTACACCAAGTAACCGAATAGAGCGATAATCCACTGAAAGAAATGAAATTGTGGGTGCATGTAATTTACAACCTACATAGTGGGCGGATCACGCCCATTTTTGGATAATAAAAAGGTATTCTTACCAGGAATGAAGTAACCAAATCTGGATGCTCTGGTGTATATATTATGGAAGTTAGGAAGATTTTCCGTTTATCGCCTATATAGTGGGCGGACCACGCCCATTTTCTTGTATGGCATCTAAGACCTATATATCAACTTGGGAACCGAATTTCATTCATTTATATTCGTAACTAGTCAATTGGGAGCCATTTTACCGAAAAAATTTTGCCGGCTATATAGTGGGCGGAACACGCCCATTTTTTTCTGAGATATAGAAGACCTACCTCTTAACTTGAATACCAAGTATTATTCTTTTCCATGAGTAATTACACAAATTATAGCCATTTTACCGAAAAAAATCCGAGGTAGTGGGACTTACAGACCCGTTGTGGGCGTGTCCTTCGGGTAATTTGAATAATTTTAACACTTTACCTAACCCGAGGTTCACTGTAACTAGGTACCAAATTTGGTCCAAATCGGACAACTCCTTCTTTCTTTTTTTTGCATACACGCAGACGGACAGACAGACGGACAGACGGACAGACGGACAACCGGAAATGAAAAGAGAAAGTGTTTCTGATCATTTATATATACTTATGTCTATACCTAGGAAGGCTCCTTTAATGCGTTACAATTTTCGCACAAAGTTATTATACCCTATTACCATAGGTGTAGGGTATAAAAAGTGGCTGCGGGTGGTTATGTAAATTATAGAAGTGGCAGCGGAATTACGTGGTGACGAGTTGTGACGGAAGAGTTGTGTTTTTTTCTTTCCTTGGGTGCGGAGGACAAATAAGACGTGAGTTAAATAGGAGTGCCGACTTTTGTATGTCCCTTCATAAATTTATATGTGCATCCTGTAGGAGATTTTCGAGGTCATATCGGGGATGACGGAGGATGCCCAAAATTATGTAATGCGATTGGGATAACTAGGAGAAATATATACCTGGGGTTTTTCGTTGGAGTACAAGTAACTATTTGTGGCTACGGCTTGTGGTGTTTTCCCAATAATTGGACGTAACACCTGTGATTTTTCGCTGTGCATCCTACTACGGTGTTCGGATGGTGGCGTTTTCATTCGTTGTATTTGCCCGTGTTAGCGTTTGGATTGTGTGCCCGTAATTATTGTGGAGACGGAGTGCTGGCGAATTGTTCGGTGGATACGTGGTAGCCCATCCCGGCCGCCACCCGAAATTTCAAGTGCCTATCGAGTGGACGTATCGTGGCTTTCCTAACGGGACGATCCGCGGAGCGCGGTTTGCGGAAATCCGGAGACGCGGCGAGTTTTTGTTTTCATTTCATTTTTATTCCGTGGCGTTTTGTGCTGCGTATTTTCATTTTCATCATTATTATTTTATTTACGGGTTTTATTAATTTGGCCCGTAGACTTTGTATCTTTAAACCCTTCTTTACGTTAAGTTGAATTAATTTAGTTGTTTGAAATTGAGTTAGTTGAATACCGATCCATATTGGGATCACCAGTATGAGCCAGAGGGTCGCAACCGGTTGTAGCGCTTTGGGGGTTTACTTAGGGACGTAAGGGATTAGTATTTTTAAGGAAGAGGATTGAAAATATAAAGTGAAGAAAAGTATAGCGATACGGCTTATTAATTTAACATCTTTATTAACGCTAGTCCGGCGCAGGAGACGCGGTACTCTTGCGTACGGGCAAATTGTGTAATATCGCGTGGCGCCCCCGGTCGATAACGACATTTGTAGAAATCTTGGCTCACGATCCATCTCCATTGAGCTAGCTAAGCTCCACAATTTGCGCTAACAGGCGAAGTCATAGCGGAACGAAAACGTAACGTAACAATACATAGTCCTATTAGGTATATCTTGTATTCTGCCCAAATTGGTGTGGTTCGCCCACTATTTCAGTGAATTATCACCCCACTTGGGAACATGGTGTAGGGTATTACTCTGTCGGTGAAACCCGACTGATACTTCCTTACTTGTTTTTATTTAACATTGTTTTGTTGCTTCAACGGCAAAATATTGAGCTGAAAGTTCAAAGAAAAAAATTTTATATGCTATTTATAAAAAATTTTACCTAACACATTGCGGATTGGAATGTTTTTGAAGTAGATATCAAAGTCTTTTAGCCACTGCGGCCTTAAAAGCCTATATTTATGATTCCTTACCACTAGGTGTTCCGATAGCGACATTACTGAAACCATCATTCCGAGATCCCGGTTCAAAAAGCAATACTGAAATAAGTACATACATATATTGCAAATCTTTTAGTATCGGTATTTCGATTTTATTTTTAGTTCAAATAAATTCTCTAGCAAGAAATTGTTGTAGCAACCGAAGCCATTTGCCCATTCTACCATTGTTCATCAATGAAAGCGGAGAGTGTATCGAAAAATTCTTCCATTCATATTGACAGTTTTTAGTCTAGTTTTTTAATAAAGTAAAATTTAAAAGAATTGCATCATTGCGATTATTGCAGGTATGAATATATGAATATATAGTACCGGATATGAATTTGTAAATATGCTTCGGCATCGAAATCCCTACTTTCCAATGGCTACCAGCGCATCTTCCTCCAAATATTCCAGGTCTTAAAGCTTGGGTATCAAAATCTCAACTTGCCACTGATTTGCATTGCATCTTTATGCCTTATATGCCTTATTTACATTAATTTGTGCCTCTAGAATGGTGAACAACTGAAAACGTTTGGAATTATTATCATATTCTTAAATAGTTGCTTGCATATTTTTGCCTCAAAATTAGCTTAGCTTTTGTAATGTAAACCATGTACTGACATGGCAACTCACTGACAATGTTCGTTTCAAAAGCTTTCACACAAAAAATATAGCTGCCTTTCATCAGCCTTAATTGCAGATAAGCCCATTATGATATTATACGCTGCCATGTTATGTATGTACAATATATTAAGGATATAGGCAGGCATGCACGATGGAAATGCATATGCTTTATGGACTTGTTAACATGAATGGAACATTGTTCATAATCTAACAAGGCAGCTTAAAACTTTCGTTGGCATGTGCAAAATACTCGTGTGTCGTTTGAATTTTCGCCTGACTAGAGGAAGATAGTCTACCTAAATAAGCACTGATAGCTTGCATATCAAAATTGTTAAGAGAATCTGTTACAAGAAGATGTGAATCAAAATTAAGGAAGAGTTCTAAATTTAAGACAAAAATGCATATTAATGAAAACAAAAACTGTCTTTGGAATTTATTTCGGCGGAATTGGTTAGTGCAATTACTTTTAAAGTCAAAGGATTGCAGGCTCGATTCCTTGCCATGTCCTTTACAGCTAAATAAAAGGATGCCGTTTCCTCTCTTACGATGAGCATGATGAACCTGAATTATTGTGAAGGCGACACTGAAATTGGTGTAATAATGAACTTGCTGGAAAGCCGCCACGATTCTTAGGCACTTACTACAAAGAACGAAAAGAAATATCGTTTTACATTAATCTGAAAATTTCAAATATTTTTTGCATGTCAGAAAAACAACAATTAAGTACAAAACATGCCAACAAAATGTTGCCAGTTGCAACGGCTGCACTGATAAGCATTACAAAAGCATGCCAGGCGCACGCATGCACAATGGCAGCTCCAAACCAGCTTCACAGGATGTGCGGGTATGTGTGTGTGTGTGTGTAGCGTCGCTTTATTGGAAACGCATTTCATTGTGCGCTGCAACTTTGTGGCAAATACCGCGCTGCTTATTGTTATTCTTGTAATTGTTGTTATTGTTGTTGTTATCAGTTGCTGTTGTCTGTAGTTGTGTTGTCCCAGCAGACTTCAGACGAACGCTGCTTTCATTCAAGCATACTTTTATACGCATAGAAATGGAAAAAAAAGTCGTAAAACACTTTCAGACGAAAATTCGCATAACACTTTCAAAGCTTGTGCCTCTGAAGCACCCTACACAATGGACATTAAGGATGAGCCCAATATTGTTTGCCATATTGAATAGCGATACTTTGCGCCAAGATATGAAAAAGCAGTCAAGTTCGGGTCGGACTCGTACCAGAACGAGCAAATTCTAAACGTCATTACGATACGTTAAAACGAAAGAAATTTTATGCGCAGTCATTTCTTGTCATATGTCAATAATATTATACGAGTTTATGTTTATTCGGCAGCTTGAATGTTTCTCTTTGGCAAGTAAGTCCGAATAAAAACTATTCTTTCTATGTCAATAATATTAAAACCTTCGCCAGAGAAAGTGCTCTCATAAGAGTCGGTCTTATATTAGTAAGAGTGTTCGTATAGGTTGACTATCAGAAAGTTTCGTTTTTCAGCAACTAAGAGTTCAACGAAGAAAGCTGCAGTTTTCCTGTAATCTAAAGGGTTTTTCAATAGGGACATACAAATTAAGTATTGGAATAGAACACAGAGTAATTCAGATATAGGGCTGAAATTTATTCCAGGTGTTGTACATATATTATATTATATGCAATTCATATGACCATTCCAGCAATCGATTTGAAACCAATTTTCCAACACTTTTCCCAGACATAAATCAACCTTGATTTAGTTGAAATTTTAGCTTGAGAAAACAAGGAAGCATAACAAGAAAGATCGCGGTCATTTTGAGCTATATCTTTGTAATCTATTCAACAAAATTATAATAAAAATATATTCGAAATCCTTGAAAGTAGCGCTTTCAAACGAAACCACATACAAATGCAGAATGTTAAGCATAACTTTTGTAAAATTCTAAACGAACATTGAGCAAAAAGTTCGCATTGGGTAGTGAAGCACAGATCTGCCGTAAAAATCCACTTAACAGCATTTAGTAACTTGAGTTTCCATGCCAGTTTGTATTCATACACTTCGATATTTGCATTCTTCTTAATATTTAAAATGTTATTTGTACTTCATATGGATATGGGGAGCTAAATCATTTTGACATATCAATACCGACACTTCAGTACGACTCGACCTTCTCTATTCCCTTCCATGCACTTTTAATAATAATGAACTTGCTGTCGAGTGTCTATAGAGCCGCGCCTGTGCGTCAGATAGCACCTTTAAGCCTCGTTCACATTCGACTTTCCTCGCTTTGCTTGACAGTTCGAGATTCAACAACAAAGCTTGAAAAGTAGAAGGTTTGCTACAATGAACGCTTTAACTTTGGATTTTACTTATATAATTGCAGTAGTAGTAGTTATGCTACTAATGTTTGAAATTCGCGAGTGTCTTAATTGAAAACGCAAACGCACGAGACAATGAAACCAACTGCAAGCGCACGAGAAAATGAAAAATATCACAAAAAATTTCAACAACAGATTGTCAAAGCGCAAAAAAGTTGAGAGTTGCCCAACATTTTGCTTCGCATTGCTTCGCTTCGCTTTCCTCGCGTTCTATTTAGCAAGCCTCGTATAAAAGCATGTATTGAACTTATCTGTCAAAGCGAAATTCTGACGCAAAGCGAAGCAAAAGTCGAATGTGAACGAACCTTTAATGGTTTATTGATTTGGCGCTCGTCTTCTTTGAGGGTCTGCGCTGCCACAGATAGTCCTTGAAATGTGGCAAACTCTGCTGCGCGGCACTCTCATTAAATATTGAGGTCAATCCAGCGATTTACGCTCAACAACTCCGCACAAAGGCGACTGACAATGAGTGAAGTACGCCGTTCGCTCGCTCGCGGAATTCACATCTACTGGCAGGCTATCGCAATACTTTCCGGCAGCGTTGCAGCAGTCTGTTGGTAGCAATTTGCGCGGGGGTAAATCAAACACGAACTACAGGGCAACCAGCTCAACGTCCCTTATGCTTGTGCGCTCCACCAGCCTAAGGCGCTTTCACATTTGGCTTGCGTTGTGTGCGATGTCGGCTGATGTCTGGGGCGGGGCCTCTGCTCAGCGGTGGCGGTGGCAGTGGCGGTGGCGGTGGCGGCATCATCGCGCCGTAATGATGTGCGATGAAAGCCATCGCAACCATTGATTTTATGGCAGCCATTGAATATAATTGGAAGATTTTTTCCACAGATAGGCATAGATTTATTGCTGGCGCTGCGGTTGCTGTGGTGTAAAATTGATTTTTGGGCACTTACTCGAAATATTGCGGTTATTAAACCGCAACGCATGAACCCCCCCTCGACGGGAGTCAGGCTCTCGGCTCTTTCTCGGCTTCACTTGCCAATAAATATCTTTTGTTCAATCAAGCGCGCAAATTACATTAAATGAGAAAAGCCAGATATGTAGCGCCGCCCGCCTGCTCCCTACGCAAAATATCGTTTGCTTTTTTATATATTGCCTACACTTGACACACATGCATTGACATGTTGTCTTGTTGTTGTTGTTGTTGCTGTTGTAAGGAAGATTTCGCAATTTATGACCCTCATCTGCTTGAAAAGCGAATCAAGTTTTGTCTGCCTTTTTAGAATGATGTCCCCAAAGTTCAGGGTGCATCAATGTATTCATAGTCCTTTTAAAACGCCGTAGGCAAGCAATGTCACACATACATGCAAAACAAAACATGCGACAGCAAGAAATTGGCATGTGTTCATCTTAACAAGATCTGGAATTGGCCGAACGTTGCCCAGTTTGAGGGAACTGTAAAGCAGAGCGAGAATCGTCTGAAGCAAGCTGCCGAAACTTTTTGTGCGAAGAACCATTTTTTTTTAAAGAAAAGAAGGATATATAATTTTGTAATTTTTCATTTGATTCGAAATATTTATTAAATTGAGAAGAGGCTGTCGTGTGAAGACGCTCAACCTCGATGTTGATTTTCTTTTAAGTTTTGCACAAATCGTTATATGCGTTTTTGATTTAAAGAAGTTTTGTAGGAATAAAAAAGCCCATAATTTAGAAATTTTGGCAAATTCGAACTGCCCGTAAAACCCAGTGGTTCTAATTTGTGAGCTTCGACTGTACAATTGCAAAGCTATGATTTGATTTCATTTCTTTAGTTTTTGAAGATATCGACTTCAATTCAGAATCAAAATAATTTCAGTTCCACTTTCAAGTCTTTCAACTTTTATTCTGCTTTCATATTCACTTTTGCAAAAGGCATGGGTACTAATTCCCAGTTCACTTTCCCTCAGTGCCTGACAAGACCAAGCTCTCAATCTTTAAGCACTGGAGACCACCAACAATTCACTGACAAATACTTCAAAGGTATTATTCTCCTCAAGGATTTTCCCAAATAAAGCAATAAAATAATTAAATTAAATATACGCGCTGTGTATATTGTAAACGCAGTACATTTGTCACTCCGACTTATAAAATACGGCCCGGAGTGAATTCCCAGCCAGAAAAATTAATCCCTTTCCCACAGTTGCGGGCACATTTTTCAAGTCAACTGCTCAGGGACTTGTTATGTGGCTGGGTCAGTTCGCTTTGCCGTTGCTGCTGCTGCAACAACAACACACTGCTCCTTTGCTGCCACTTGGTCCTTGCTCTTCGCCGCTATTCAATTACAAACACACATGCACACACACACATGCACACACACACCAGATACACAATCCTAACACGCTCCTTCGATGTTCGCCTATTATAAAAGTATATCTACTAATATTTAGTACACGGCCCAGCGATAAATTATCCCCCTTTGTGTGTGTTACGGTTGTAATCGTTATAGGAATTGCTTCGGTTTGTGGCATTAAGCCAATAATATCCTAATAAGCTCAAAGGACACACAAGCGCACGCTCTTCCGCCGACCGAACGACTGATGTCTTCATGTGCCACACACATCAAGGAGTATTAATTTAATGTTAATAGATTTTTTGCCTGTTTTCCCATAGGGGAAAGGGCTTGGAGCATAACATGTCTATGGCTGTAATTTGTTATATCACTGCAGAATGGACACGCACGCACACACACACACACACAGCGAGGTGTGTGTATGCTTTGCAGTATTTCTGTATTAGGATTTACACTTTTTTCCTTTTATTTCGAATTTCTTTAATATTTTCTGATACACCGTGAATTGCTCAAATAATATGTGAAAGCTTATAAGTGAAAGCCTTTCAAGAACATATGTTTTTTTGTTAAAAAAAGACGAAGCCTAGTGAAAAAGGAATTGCAAAAGAATTTAAAAAAATTGTTGAGCAGTTGGAGAAATTGAATGCTTAAAAGGCTAATTACAAGTAACAACGGAAAGAATATATGAAAGAGTTATGCATGAGCATCGAATTTTTACTATACAAAACATTGATGCAAAAATATCGCATGCAATATTTGAAAACATCGAATTAACAAAATCAAATAATTTTTTCTTATTGTTGTAAATTTATGGCGTCTTTTTAGAAAAGACTTGTATATACGCCAAATTTCGAGCATGACCAGGCAGTTTAATAGGCACGGGCTGTCGGAGAGGTGCTTGTGTTGTTGAAAAGGATGCGGAAGTGTAAATGAGGTGGAAAGTTCGAGAAAAACAGCGCCGAATAGTAAACGCTACTTACAAACTGAAAGGCAAATGGTTGGCAAAATCTCTTACTATCTGCTTGAAGGTTAACACGTCAGTGGTAACATGACATTAAATTGACACCAGGCTATTTGACAGCTTAAAGTTTAGGTATAAGGCATTTAAAAGTAACAAGAAGTCGTAGTCAAACTGAACTGTATTCTATTCTATTCAAACTATTAAATCTAAAAAGAAATAACTCTGCAATCAAAGTGCATAGAATATATTCGTATGTATGAATTTTAATTACGAATCAAAGATACAAATTTGTAATAGAAAATGTATGATCAAAAATTCAAAATCACAGCCGATTTTTCTTATGAGACTCGAGAGCCACACATAAAATGTTGTTGAAAATAAAAAGTGCGAAAAATGTTTAAAAAATTTGCTTAAAGAGCATTGTAAATTGTGTAAAAGAACCATAAATTCTTCAATTTTGCAGTTAACTTCAACTTGTGTTGAAAATGCTGCACTAATTAAACTGCAATTACTGAGCAGCCAAACGAATGCAAACCACCCCAACGCTCAATGCTGCTATCTGTGAGATATTCCATGTACATTTGGCAACGAACCGACTGGACGAATCGCTTTAAAAGGAGCAACTGTGCTGAAAACAAAACAACTCTAAGCCGTCACAGTCAGTTTAATGCAGTGAAAAGCTGCTTTTCCAGCACAGCACACTAATACAAGCACACAAAACACACACACACACATACACGAATACATAGATAGCCTGCTTATTGCCATTGACGCAAACGGACGCTGCAAACAGTGCTCCAAGTGCAAAGGGAGTAGGAGCGCGCCACCCGGGAAAGAACAGCAACTTTCGCACGAAACTGACGAAACTTGATTTTAAACTAAAACAAATTCCCCTTTTGCGCTGCTGCCCGAAAACTTCTGCAGTGAAAGTACTTTTTCACTGGACTTGCTAATATTGAGCGATCTTATTGAAAACAAACCCCAACAAAAGAACTCTTAATAAAAACTTTTTGAGCAAATGAAACATAAACAGGGATTTATAGCAGCACAAGCATGCGTATGAGCTTATGCGAGTGTGTGTAGATGTATGTGTAGCTGTGCATGTGTATATGTGTTATTTAAGCGTGTGGAATAGAAATAGTGCGATTGCTTGTACTATGACACATCGACAGGCACTTAGGTGAATTAAGAAAAGCGTTGGTGTCTATGTGTATGTATGTATGTGTGTGTGTGTGTATGTATGTATGTATGTATGTATGTAGAACATCAAATAGATACGTTCGATATATTCTTCGTTTGAGGCCATTGAACCCACGCTCAATACGAAGAGACCGCTTAATGAAGCCCCGCTTAATTGAACCAACCAAATGCTTAAACCATAAAGCTGGGCATAAATAATGGAACCGGTTCATTGGTTTATACGCATAATTAGTTAAGCAATTTTGTTCTCTTAAAAAAATGCTCACAAATTTTCTCATTTAATCGACCAGAACAAAGTTTTGGAAAAATAATGTTAAACTAATAGTCAAACATTTCTGACTACTGGTCATTGTTGACTTTCAAAGTATCAAACTGCAAAACAATTTCAAGAATTTTGTTGTTCTATTTTCTTACTTGATGAACATTTTTTGAGATTCTGCAAAAAGTTCAATTATGCGGAATTTCTGTGAGTCTGCAAAATGTTCAATTAAGCGGGTTCTCGGTTATTTGTTTAGCCGCATAATTGATATAAAAATCATGCAATTTTCAAGTTCAAAAAAGCAGATATTACTGTATTGAATAGAGTGCTATATAGCGGCAGATCACTGTCAATATTATGATACATTTTAACTGTAAAATTCTTTAAGTATGGCTAAAAAAATGTTTGCTTTTATGCTTTTGCAGCAGTAACGGAAATCTCTGCATTCGTTTTGCTTGATCCTGCCATTTATTTGTACTAGCAAACAAGCAGTCGCTCAATCCTTCTTTTGTCAAGAAGGTGCACATTATTACAATGCCAACACATCATATTGTCATGAAGAACGACAGTGGCAACAATTACAATGACAGCGAGCACAACAGCAACAAAAACAACAACAACAGCAATTTAAAAGCACACCTCTCTTAGGGCCAGTTTCTCAGTGGATGTTTAAATCTAATTTGCGAATTGAGTTTAAATCTAGTTTAACTTTTCTTGAGTTTCACAGTGCATTTATTTAAATACGGAATAATGAATGGCAACTTCGAATATTTGACAATTGAACACAGCACAACTTGCCAAAAACATATGTTCAATTGTTCAATTATGGAGGCAGCGCGAGCTAAAAATTTTTCGTCGGCCGAAAGAAGTGAATTATTGGATATTCTTCAAAGAATCCACAGTTTATATTATTTATAATACTACGGGATCATTTATATGTGCTACACCATGCAGTTGTATGTTTAATTTGGCCGCTTATAAATTGCAATATTGTCGACGCAGCTTGCCTGCACATCCGAAATCAGCTGTTTATTTGTTTTCGATTGCAACTCTGTGCCGTACTTAAATGCCCACAACCGGGCATTTAAATGGTATTTAACTTCCCACTGTGAAACTGAAATTCCCTATTTAAACTGCAATCAGAGTTTAAACATCCACTGTGAAACTGGCCCTTAGTCGAAAAATGTCAACGAAATGACATTTACTGAACATGGCAAAAACCACAGGACATGCATGGAGTCAAGCAATCATGCCATGCTCTGCTCTGCGCTGTCGTTTCATTGCCTCGTCCCCCTCCAGAGGCACACGTGCATGGCAGCGTGTTTGTTTGTAAATTGACAATTCCCCCGAGTGTGCATAGAACTGAAGAAGTGTGCTGCTTGTTGGCTGAATTGAAGGACAAGTCTCTGGCATGTCGAGTATGCTTGATAGCGTACAACAAGCACAACCAGAGCAACAACAACAGCAACGAAAACCACCACAAAAAGACAATGCAAATTAAGTGCAAACAAATGTGAAAAAAAATGTGTATCGAAGTTTTCCTAATTAGAAGTCAATTAAAATTCCGCAATAAATGAAAAGTTTTGTAAAAACACGTTGGAAAATGTGCGTATCTCACGCAGAAGATATTCATTGTGTGTGCCTAGCGTGAATTCAAAGAAGTGTTTCGATATGATGCACAAATTTAAACATTATCTTAACAATTATGCCAATTATTCTAAGAATGTCTGATACCATTTAGTACACGCTTAATGGGAAATTTTAAAGCTCCTAGGCGAAAACAATTTTAGGTAACGATAGGATCACCAGCGCTATCGATACTTTGGAGCATCGTCGGAATGAGTGCGTGTCTGTCGTTAATATAATGGCAGGTGCTCTGCTGAGAGTTGTTATTATTTTTTATACTATATTTGGGCGCTTAAAAGATGTTACAACTCTTTTTTGCCAACATTAGAGTATAATAAATTTAATTTAATAAAAAATATTATTCCAGCGTGTGTTTTTATGCAGCAAACGCATGGCGAACGGCGTTCATCGGTTTCGACACAGCTCCACGCGCCACGCCTTACAGAGAGAATTCGTTCTTCGGTCGTGCACATATCCTGTTTATCGAATGGTCTTTCCCACGTCATTACAATATACGCGTTTTCAAGGCAAATGTCCACCGTCACTGCTCCACTTTCCCTCCATCTACTCACCTACATATAATCCATTCAAAACCAACAACTGCTTTGTATAGAGGTCTCTCCCTGAGTGTTGGTTTACCTAAAAAGAAACACTCTGCCAATAGCAGCTCTGTAGAAATGTCCTTCTGAGTTCATATGTTACCAAGAAGCATGTAAAAACAACACATAACCTAGCATTTTTAGCTTCTTGTATTTCGTATGTTTCAATTTACACACGTACATATTTGCTTTCATTTCGGAAAGTTGAGCTCATAGGCAAGAGAAAAAAACCAGCAAACTGCCGTTTTGAGCACAAACTTTCTCAAAAATTGTTCGTTTGTCTTTTCGCTCTTACATAAATTTGACATTTGCAACAACAACATCAACAATAAAAGGACAGAATTTTTCACATTAAACTATGGGTGTGTGAAAGGAAGAAGCAAATATTCCGTGTCAATTGGATATATTTCAGTTTTTATTGAAGAAATAAAGAAATTGTTATATTTTTAAGAATTCATAATTAAATTTAAATTTCAAGTAGCTACGCCACATTTCAAAATGATTTTATTTGCTGCTTCTGCAAAGTAATTTCCATTTTTGATTGAATGACTACAATGGTTGAGTTGTGGGGAGGGGAGAGGAGGGGGAGGCAGGCTGCTGAAACTGAATAACACGCCTTGAAATATGACTACCAGGCACTTACACGCTCGCCAATGCACCTCTCAGCTTGTGACTTATAAAGCGGAAATCACTTAATTTTTGCAAGCGTTTGTTTTTGTTGCAACCACGTGTTGTTGTTGCTATACTCTTGCTTGTTTTAGCCTTTTGTGGTTTTCGCGCTGTTGAATTATCTTTCCGCACTATTTGCCTATTAGACAAAATTCGTCGAATTTTCTTGACTTGGCTGTTGTATTTGCCATTACCTCCAAGCGAAATGATTGATTGCTTAATCAGCTTAATTTATACATGCCGTCTGCGAGTGATGTGCATAATTTGAAGCCTTGAATTCAATTACGCCACTGCCTGCGTAATCCTAGACGAGCGGCTCAAAATGTTTATTTTGCATAAATAGCATTACAGGCGCTCTGCTTTGCCACGGCTTCACCCCTCGCAATGGCAGGTATTGTGCTGCCACAGCACGCTCTCCGCTTGCCCCTTTTTCATTTGCATTTTCATTTTCATTTCGAAGCGTTCTTCATTCAACTCCTTTGTAGCAACATTAAACCTGCCCCTTCCTTCTAACCCTCTCTCTCTCTCTGGCACTCTCTTTCCGGCCATTTGACAGCAATCTCAGCATATACCCCAAGCATAAACAAACATAAAACATGAAAGTAAAAATAAATGCGATTAAATTGCATGTTTAATTTGGCACAATCTTCAAATCCGGCGCCTTTGCTGGCGCTTGCTAAAGGATTTGCAGCGGCTTCAATTCGCCTTAGAAGCCCGAGCAATGCCACTCCTACTACTATGACTACTACTACATTTGCCACACCATTCATGGCTCATTAAAAATGTAAGCCTTTTGCCTGGCGCTGACGGCGACGCCGACGCTGACGCTTACGCTGGCGCACAATGGCAAAGTGCTTAGTCCGCCTTAATTGCCTAATTTGTTGGTTTTAAAATATTTGCACCTAGCCTAACTCATTCTGTTGCTGCTGCTTCTTCTTCCTTAGTTGCCATTGCTCACAACATTTGTAGAAGCAAGCGCCATAAAGCAAGCAGATAATGTAAAACAGGCACGTAAAATGCTTAGAATTGTTACAGATAACATAAAAAACGTATTAACGCGCTTTTTTTTTTTGCCTGCCTACTTACACGCTTCATATCATTTAAAGAACGCTTACGCAAATCCGTGGCTAATGAGCAAATCTGTCTGTGGGTTATTGGTGCGTGTAATATTTGAAATGTACATATGTTCATTACACTCTTGTATGCCTCGATGGCCTAGTTTATACATGGCTGCACAGTCAGCCTGAAGGTCTTCACTTCGCTGCTCACCATGGCAACAATAAAAAGAGTTTTCTTCAAATCTACATATGTCCTTTTACCAAAAGACTATCGCTGTAAGCTTTCTCATCAAAGTCAAGAGCTTAACTTTACAAGAAATTCAGCATGATGGCTCTTTTATCTGAATAGTTAAGTAAGTGCCAAATAGTCTTATGTGATCAAGTCTTTATTTCAAAGTGTATAGATATTTCAAATACGTCATTTAAAATCAATGCCAATTTATAATTTTAGCAAAATAACTTTTAAGAGATCTCAATAAGCGCTCGAATCTTATTACACCCAAATTCTGACAGATCATTACTTTGAACACTCTTAAATGGAACTCCAACTGGCATCGCTATGGACCCAACAGAATCTATGCATGGCCCTTTTAGTCAGCCAGCTTAACCTAACCTTGGCATGAAATCGATATCATTATTTAGCTTAGTTAGAATGTTGCGATTTATGTGCTCCTGGGCAATCCTAACATTGCTTACATGACAGTCGGACTCAAAGATTTCCATGATTTTATCGACATTTTTGACAATTGGCCTGCCAGATCGTGGTGCATCTTTGACATCAAGATTACTGTAACGAAATCCACTAAACCACAATTTCAAGTCATTGCCTGTGGAATCGATGAAACCGAAATTGCGCCTGATTACATGTTACAGTATGAGGATCATAAAAACCATTTAAACTTTTCGCCTTTTTCGTAGAAAAGCTAAAATATATGGCGCTATTTTTTCTAGCTTTTAAGCATCATAGAAGCCTTTTGTTAGATATACATCAAATAGACATTGTTAGATATAGATCAATGACAATGTTCGTAATTAAACTAGCGTTACAGCTATATATGCAATATATTATTGAAATATCTCTGCGAAGCACATAAAATTATTCCAATTCCCATATAGTCTGATCAAATATTATCTTTATTTTGATATTGTTGTAAGAACGGCCTAAAACCCTGCCTAACATCTTATAGCACGATCTTTTGTTATGTCAATAACATATCTGCCAACTACGAGCAGAAAATTGAAAAAAGCAAGTTTTCTGCATTTTTGTTTCAAAATAAAAGCATTCATACCACAGTGCACATAAAGTGCGACTCTGCACAGCAGTAGATCTGCTATAAATCTGACCACAAAATTCAAAAAATTATTGTATGTAGTAACACTGTTGTTTTCGTCACAAGTCCTAGCAGGGTAGTAAATCTTCTAATACAACACACACACACACAAACATACAACCCACCCAACATACACATAAACGAAAGTCGACTGGAAGTTACGACATACGAAATAAAATTGAATCAAATTCATTTTCATCGGGAATTTATGGTATTCTCGCTTATGTTGGAATAATGAAAAATGTTGCACTGTTCCTTTGCGACGTAGCATCATCATCTCTATTCCGATTTTTTATTACCTTGAATTTTACTCGTATTTTAATGCTGGAAATATGCTTGCAAATGAAAGAACAATATTTTGCAAATTTAAAATGCCTTTTAATGTTATTGTTGCGGAATTTTATAGCGGGTTTGCCGGTATACAATCAATTTAAAATGGAATGGAATATATTGATATAGGGTTTATTAGAATTACCTACTACAATATCGCATGCATGCAAGTAGAGGGTAAAGTTAGGGCAGCTGCCTCTTCCACTTGAGCTTCAAAATCGTAAGTTTCCAAAAAAATGTTTGCCGTTTAATTATAATTTTCAAATGAACGCTCTAAGAGCGTACCTTAAATGACGCGCCCAGAGCAAAAACGACTCTTATAATTTCACAGAGCAAAAACGCTTCAAAAAATTACACACCGTACATGTGACACTAACACATATTTGCATGCATGCTCGGTTGCAGAGCTCGGAGCAACCGTCGGATTCGACAGTATCGCTGCTGATGCCAAGCAGAACAGACCGAGGGTGGGTTCTGTTCTGCTTGTTCACATGTATGTCGCTACCACGTGGTAAAATCCGGTTTTGAGAAATATCTATGCTACCAACGAAAAATTCTTGATGCTTTGCCGTCTTGTCGAATTTTCGTTTTGCAGGCTGTAAATTGAAAAATGACAATTTCCTATTAGCCAAAAAAATATGTTTGCTTGCCTTTAAATTTTATCACTTCTAAACGCAATATGTAAATTTTTTGGAAATTTCGCTTTATTTAATATTTGTTCATTTATTTTATTTGCGTTGATATATTTTGATAAATCACTTTTTTTTAGATTTTACAAATACTTTTCGTCAAATCTTTTTTCAGATAAAATTTTTTAAAGATCACATTAAATACAAATATAAACTGATGACGTTTTGGCAATATATGTATGTATAGCCCTTTCATCTCCTAATTCTGCATCTAATTTGCCGCTGTCTTTCAGTCTCTAAGCAGCACACCCGGCAACAGCATTATTTGAGCTGTTCGTCCGTTTGTGTAAGTTTTTTATACAAACTTGCCTGAGATCCTGCTTTGTTTTGTGTGGGTTTTTCCCGCGAATTTTTCACCTGTTTGAAGGCATTCAATCTTTTGACTGCGGACGGCTAGAGACTTGCAGGTGTTTGGCGGGGTTCTCTATTATAAAAGGTCGCTTGCAGATTTTGAAAGAATAAAGCGTGAACATCTTGTGGAAGAAATCGGTCTTTGTGATCTTTAAGAAGCAGTTAACAAAATAAATAAATCCGAAATTGAGGAAGGCTTTCATGAGAGAACGTACTATTTTCAATATGCAACCGATTTTTTTATTTTAAATCAAAGCAATATTCTAATGGCAAAGATCAACGGTCGCAAATTTATTTGTAACTCATCGGGATGATTCTATTTCATTGTATACATTAACTATTTGGTGTGAATTCATGATAAAAGCGATCAACGGGGTCACTTGCAGGCGTGTTATGGCTGGTCATTTGTTCGCTCGTTCAAATGACGGTCGCAATAATTTCTAAGCGGTTTTCTTTCTGTATGCTGCTGAACTGAAAGGAAGAAGTGGAATGTAGCGTTCACCTTTTCACTGATGAAACGGAAGTTGTGTCGATTTTATGATGGCAATGTCGACATTCTATGCTCCAAAGAGGCAACTAAACATTTATAAGCATTGTAAAATTGAAGAATTACGTTGAACAATTTTTGCTTCTGACCTTAATTTGATATTACATGAATGGCATAAAAAATTTTGCGAAAATATAAAGAAATGCAATTGCATCAAACTGAATTTTCACTTTTTACCACCCTCATCGCTTTTACCATGAATTCACACCAAATAGTTAATGTATACAATGAAGTAGAATCATCCCGATGAGTTACAAATAAATTTGCGACCGTTGATCTTTGCCATTAGAATATTGCTTTGATTTAAAATAAAAAAATCGGTTGCATATTGAAAATAGTACGTTCTCTCATGAAAGCCTTCCTCAATTTCGGATTTATTTATTTTGTTAACTGCTTCTTAAAGATCACAAAGACCGATTTCTTCCACAAGATGTTCACGCTTTATTCTTTCAAAATCTGCAAGCGACCTTTTATAATAGAGAACCCCGCCAAACACCTGCAAGTCTCTAGCCGTCCGCAGTCAAAAGATTGAATGCCTCCAAACAGGTGAAAAATTCGCGGGAAAAACCCACACAAAACAAAGCAGGATCTCAGGCAAGTTTGTATAAAAAACTTACACAAACGGACGAACAGCTCAAATAATGCTGTTGCCGGGTGTGCTGCTTAGAGACTGAAAGACAGCGGCAAATTAGATGCAGAATTAGGAGATGAAAGGGCTATACATACATATATTGCCAAAACGTCATCAGTTTATATTTGTATTTAATGTGATCTTTAAAAAATTTTATCTGAAAAAAGATTTGACGAAAAGTATTTGTAAAATCTAAAAAAAAGTGATTTATCAAAATATATCAACGCAAATAAAATAAATGAACAAATATTAAAATAAAATTATATAAAAAAAAACTTTTTAAAAATAAGCTTTAATTTATTTAATGTACTAAAAAGTAGAAAATAAATGGTTTTTAAGTCACCTGTATCTTACTATCCATAAAAGCTTGGGGCGCTCATGTGTTCAATATTTGTCAAACAGTTACCACAATATTTTATTTAAATAATTTTTTGCAAATAGATTCTAGTAATGAAAGATATTTTGAATATGGATATTGAGCGCACAAGCTTTTATTGATAGTAAGATACAGGTGACTTAAAAACCATTTATTTTCTACTTTTTAGTACATTAAATAAATTAAAGCTTATTTTTAAAAAGTTTTTTTTTATATAATTTTATTTTCTACTTTTTAGTCTTCCATAAATTCAATTTTAGAGCTCTGAAATTTTTCACAAAAAGAATTTAAAACTTGCAGAGCAGTACACAATATTTAGGGTATTCACAGTGTCTCCTATCGTCATATCCTCAATTTAACAAATAATACGGCTGTGATCGACCCTAATATTCGTGGCATATTTGTGACGCGGTGAGTTGTTGCTATTTTGCCAGCAGGGCGCGGGAAGTAAGTTCCTATCGTTTTTCATTGATGTGTGGTGTACCTATAATTATAAACTGAAGCCCAAGTGTGTAGTTGCTTGAAAAGTGCCACGCCCCTTGCCCTACGCCCATAAATTTTTCCAGTGGAACGACACATCCAAGAGGCGACTGCATACGAAATTTCAATACTGCACGATCTTTAGTTCCAAAGCTATTCTATATAAACGATTTTGTTTGTATGGGCGGTGCCACGCCCCCTTATCCAGTGCCCGCCTTATTTTCTCAGTAGAAGGATATGGATATGTAGTAAGTTCCTACCGAGTTTCATTGATGTGTGATTTGTAGTTCTAAAGTTATACACACGCCCCTTATCCTACGCCCATAAAATTTTACCAGTGGGACGACACATCCAAGAGGCGACTGCATACGAAATTTCAATGCTGCACGACCTTTAGTTCCAAAGCTAATCGAGATCAAAAATTTTGTTTGTATGGGGGGTGCCACGCCCCCTTATCCTACGCCCATAAAATTTTACCAGTGGGACAACACATCCAAGAGGCGACTGCATACGAAATTTCAATACTGCACGACCTTTAGTTCCAAAGCTAATCGAGATCAAAAATTTTGTTTGTATGGGGCGTGCCACGCCCCCTTATCCAGTGCCCCCTTATTTTCTCAGTAGAAGGATATGGATATGTAGTAAGTTCCTACCGAGTTTCATTGATGTGTGATTTTTAGTTCTAAAGTTATACACAAATCTGGAGTTGATAAAAAAGTGCCACGCCCCTTCTCCTACGCCCATAAAATTTTACCAGTGGGACGACACATCCAAGAGGCGACTGCATACGAAATTTCAATGCTGCACGACCTTTAGTTCCAAAGCTAATCGAGATCAAAAATTTTGTTTGTATGGGGGGTGCCACGCCCCCTTATCCTACGCCCATAAAATTTTACCAGTGGGACAACACATCCAAGAGGCGACTGCATACGAAATTTCAATGCTGCACGACATTTAGTTCCAAAGCTAATCGAGATCAAAAATTTTGTTTGTATGGGGGGTGCCACGCCCCCTTATCCAGTGCCCCCTTATTTTCTCAGTAGAAGGATATGGATATGTAGTAAGTTCCTACCGAGTTTCATTGATGTGTGATTTTTAGTTCTAAAGTTATACACAAATCTGGAGTTTATAAAAAAGTGGCACGCCCCTTATCCTACGCCCATAAAATTTTACCAGTGGGACGACACATCCAAGAGGCGACTGCATACGAAATTTCAATGCTGCACGACCTTTAGTTCCAAAGCTATTCTATATAAACGATTTTGTTTGTATGGGCGGTGCCACGCCCCCTTATCCAGTGCCCGCCTTATTTTCTCAGTAGAAGGATATGGATATGTAGTAAGTTCCTACCGAGTTTCATTGATGTGTGATTTGTAGTTCTAAAGTTATACACACGCCCCTTATCCTACGCCCATAAAATTTTACCAGTGGGACGACACATCCAAGAGGTGACTGCATACGAAATTTCAATGCTGCACGACCTTTAGTTCCAAAGCTAATCGAGATCAAAAATTTTGTTTGTATGGGGGGTGCCACGCCCCCTTATCCTACGCCCATAAAATTTTACCAGTGGGACAACACATCCAAGAGGCGACTGCATACGAAATTTCAATACTGCACGACCTTTAGTTCCAAAGCTAATCGAGATCAAAAATTTTGTTTGTATGGGGCGTGCCACGCCCCCTTATCCAGTGCCCCCTTATTTTCTCAGTAGAAGGATATGGATATGTAGTAAGTTCCTACCGAGTTTCATTGATGTGTGATTTTTAGTTCTAAAGTTATACACAAATCTGGAGTTGATAAAAAAGTGCCACGCCCCTTCTCCTACGCCCATAAAATTTTACCAGTGGGACGACACATCCAAGAGGCGACTGCATACGAAATTTCAATGCTGCACGACCTTTAGTTCCAAAGCTAATCGAGATCAAAAATTTTGTTTGTATGGGGGGTGCCACGCCCCCTTATCCTACGCCCATAAAATTTTACCAGTGGGACAACACATCCAAGAGGCGACTGCATACGAAATTTCAATGCTGCACGACATTTAGTTCCAAAGCTAATCGAGATCAAAAATTTTGTTTGTATGGGGGGTGCCACGCCCCCTTATCCAGTGCCCCCTTATTTTCTCAGTAGAAGGATATGGATATGTAGTAAGTTCCTACCGAGTTTCATTGATGTGTGATTTTTAGTTCTAAAGTTATACACAAATCTGGAGTTTATAAAAAAGTGGCACGCCCCTTATCCTACGCCCATAAAATTTTACCAGTGGGACGACACATCCAAGAGGCGACTGCATACGAAATTTCAATGCTGCACGACCTTTAGTTCCAAAGCTATTCTATATAAACGATTTTGTTTGTATGGGCGGTGCCACGCCCCCTTATCCAGTGCCCGCCTTATTTTCTCAGTAGAAGGATATGGATATGTAGTAAGTTCCTACCGAGTTTCATTGATGTGTGATTTGTAGTTCTAAAGTTATACACACGCCCCTTATCCTACGCCCATAAAATTTTACCAGTGGGACGACACATCCAAGAGGTGACTGCATACGAAATTTCAATGCTGCACGACCTTTAGTTCCAAAGCTAATCGAGATCAAAAATTTTGTTTGTATGGGGGGTGCCACGCCCCCTCATCCTACGCCCATAAAATTTTACCAGTGGGACAACACATCCAAGAGGCGACTGCATACGAAATTTCAATGCTGCACGACATTTAGTTCCAAAGCTAATCGAGATCAAAAATTTTGTTTGTATGGGGGGTGCCACGCCCCCTTATCCAGTGCTTCCCTTATTTTCTCAGTAGAAGGATAGGGATATGTAGTAAGTTCCTACCGAGTTTCATTGATGTGTGATGTGTAGTTCTAAAGTTATACACAAATCTGGAGTTTATAAAAAAGTGCTACGCCCCTTATCCTACGCCCATAAAATTTATTGATTCATGTATTGGGCTCTAGATTAGGCATGTATGCAAAGTTTCAGATCTCTAAGTAGTCGGGAAGTGGGTGAAAAATTGATTACTAGATTTGACGACATACATACCGGATGTGAACCTAATATAAAGCTTATAAAAAGCGAAATTTCCAAAAAATTTACATATTGCGTTTAGAAGTGATAAAATTTAAAGGCAAGCAAACATATTTTTTGGCTAATAGGAAATTGTCATTTTTCAATTTACAGCCTGCAAAACGAAAATTCGACAAGACGGCAAAGCATCAAGAATTTTTCGTTGGTAGCATAGATATTTCTCAAAACCGGATTTTACCACGTGGTAGCGACATATGTGAACAAGCAGAACAGAACCCACCCTCGGTCTGTTCTGCTTGGCATCAGCAGCGATACTGTCGAATCCGACGGTTGCTCCGAGCTCTGCAACCGAGCATGCATGCAAATATGTGTTAGTGTCACATGTACGGTGAGTAATTTTTTGAAGCGTTTTTGCTCTGTGAAATTATAAGAGTCGTTTTTGCTCTGGGCGCGTCAAATGATCTCCAATATATTTCTGCAATATTTTTTCAAAAATTGCTGAAAAATACAAAATGTCATATCAAGATTCGTAAGTGATTAGAAAGCCAGGATATTTATGCTGCAAAATGATGCAAGCCCGTATCACAGATTTCTCTCTCTAACTAGCAAAGGCATTCTTGGCTGTGGTTTGGTTGAATATTTGAACATCCGCAACATTGTATTTCTTCACAATCTTATGCTCACTAAAAGCCCTGAATATCTTTATGAGAAACTGCAGTTTTTTAAGTCTCAGCGGTCAAATAACCTAGTCATTCCTAAGTGCAACCATCTCAACAGTTGCAGATTCTTTTTCATCAGCACTATTAGACTATGGAACTCACTTCCCAACAGTTTAAAACTAATAACTCCACGAGCCAGCTTTAAACATGCCCTCTTTCAATACTGCACTACCTAATCTATTTCCTTTCCTACTCTATATTCTACTTTATCCTAATTCTTTCTCCTCGGCTAATTCTACTTAGTTTTAATTTTTTACATTCTAAGTCATTAATGTCATTTATTGTACTTAAATATTGTATTAGATTAATGTAAACACTTGTCATGTATTTAGTTTTAAGTGAATGTTAGCTCTAAGACATATTTGTGATAAATCCGGTGTATTCCTATGAGGTACTAAAAAAGACTAAGTCTTAGTGTACACCACAATCTTAATAATAATAATAATAATACCTTACAAGCAACTTCTCTGTAAAAAACATGAATGAGAAGAAAACAAGTTTTGAAAATTTAGTTCGCCTACTTTTCGTTTTTGCTCAAAAATATCGAATACTTTGAGTCACATAACAAAAGGAATCTGAATTTATATCTAGCTTGCTTCAATGTGTGAGCCTTCAAAACCCGCTCTCCGCTCTACACACTTCACATTGCATTGCGCACTGCCACAGAAAGCCCTTCCAAGCAACTATACTACTACTGCCAATTACATTGGAGAAGCTGTTATGAGCATTCCAGCCCACTTGCGTCACATTTATACCACTCATATTTTTGCTTACATGCAACCACAATCCTTAGAGTTGGTAGCTTCTGCGTAAAATTGAGATTTAGTAGACTGAGCAAATTTACCTTTTGGTGTGGAATTGCGTGTAGGTATTTGTGCAACAAATGCCAACAAAATCTTAACACTTTGGCAGACAACTGCTACAGGCACACCACACACACACACACACGCACACACACACACACACACACACACACAAACCTGGTGACACACATGATATCAGATGCTGACAAATGGACTGCCGTTTGCAACATGGCCGCAAGTATAATGACGGAGCTTAGGAGAGCGGAGCGATACCGCAGTGCACTAACCAGAGGCGCCGACTGAGGCAAAAACCCCGTCCTTCTACAGTGTCGGAAGCAGCTGCAGTTATTTCGTAAAGCGGAATGGTGCATAAAGCCTACTACAGCGCAATGGAGCACAACATAAGTTGAAGATGCTGACTGTTTTTTGGAGCCGCCCTATAGCATGATCCAGTACGCCTCGCCTGAACAGTGGCCCCCAGCGATCCATGCCATCACCGGACAGAAAACGTAGACATACTAAACAGACGCTTGAGCAGCAATGCTCTGACGGCCTCCCGACGTAATACTTAACGGTGGTCCCGGGAGGGCACATCCGTCCGGACATGAGGTGGTTTTAGCGGGTTCGGGCCCCGCACTACATGAGGTTTTCGAGCGCTTTCCACCTACTAAAAAAAAAAAAAAAAAAAAAAAAAAAACACACACACACGCACACACACACACACAAGCACACAGATTTGCTACCATAAATACCACTTTACGGCCAGTAACAAAAACAACAATTGTAGCAAAGCAGTTCCAGACTTGCAAATTTTTCGAATACATGCACACGGCCAGCAGCAAGACGGCAGCGATGAAACGTGCAACGCAGTGCTCGTCTGTGAGCTGTGCTGCCCAATTGTTAGAAAATTCTAATCTGTGGCCAAATTGCTCTGCTCTGCTCTGCTCCACTGCGACTCGACTTTTGCATTTGTTCAGTGTAATTTCGGTCTAAATGTCGACCAGTTTGCTCAACGTAATTTAAAATTTATTTCTATATGTGTGTGTGTGTGTAAGGAGATATGATTTGTCGGTAGCGCATACGCTCCGTAGTGCCGCCTTAGCAGTGGCGTTTGTAATTGCTTGCGCAATTAAGCCTACAAAGAAAATTTCGTGTGAATATTTAAAATTGCTGCGGTTGTTGTAAATTGTGGCTGCAATATGCTGGCGAAAGTGTACATGCGAAATTAATTACAACTCACAAATAATTCCAAAAAGGCATATTAAATATGCTGCTCAAATCACATGCTCAGAAAGTAATAACATGTACATTGAAAAGGGGGGAATTAGTTTGGTGGCTGTAAATTTAAGTGCCATGAAAGCAAACAAATATAGACGCTTAGATTCGTGTGTAAGAGCTTCGTAGACTAATATCATACCAGAAGTTCGAAAAATCTTCTTTACTGTGGCCACTTTGAAACATTAATACATATGCTCATATCAATGAAAGCAATGCGAACGAAGGGGAACTCAAAAAAGAAAACACAGTCGAAGTCATTTAAAAAAAATTTTCAATGAATGTTGTTTCAGTTACAATTAATTACATTTTGAATCATGTTCCCGTAGATTGTCATTATGAAATGAAACATTTTGTTGTTATTTTTTTGGCCAAATTCCTAATTTTGCAAACATATTTTTTAAATTGAGTTAAAGTATTTGGCCATGTTTGGTTTCCATATAAAAAGATACTGAAGATCTTAGAGATTGCCGAACATTAAATTCGCTTTATTTAACTTTAGTCGCCTTTCTCAATATAAAATTTGCAAAATTCGCATTACAATTGGTACGAAAAAAAACTCAGCAGTAAAAGAAAAAAACTAGCACGTCATTTTCATTATTTACGTCTGTCATTTATGAATGCACTCTCGCCAAAGCGGGAAATTCTAACCCTTCCAAGAAAAATCGGCTGTCTGCTGTTGACAAAGTGACACTGAGATTGCCGCATAAAATGTTGAAATTGAAACAAAGCACGAGAAATGTGGCAGTTTTAGGGGCATGTACTTCTTCATGTTTTCCCTTTTTTCACTTTCTCACTTCTTCACTTTTCGCAGTTAAAATATTTATGCAAATTTGATGACAGTCATGAGCCGTAATTAGCCTCATTACGATTTCAACATTTTTTAGGGGCGTCATTGCATATGACAAGAGTGAAAGGAGCAGGGAGAAGCATGCACTCAAACAAGCGGGGTTAGCGTTGCTCAGTAATTTTGACACCAATCTTCCGAGGGCAGCTTTTAGTTGACAATTGACTAGCGAATCAAGAAATCCGGCCTAGTGGCGCGACTAAGAGACGCTTCTGTCTTAAAAGTTCTTCAACATGAAGTGGATTTGGAAAAAAATCGGTAGCAATTTTCCTATCATTTTTGATTGCGAAAGATTTCCAGCCACATACTTCCATCTTTTAGTAGATCCCAAAAAATAAAGGTCATTTATTCGACCAGTTAAATCGGTTGACACTCACAACAAAGCAATTTCCGACTATCGCAATTTAGCAAAGCTTCCGTAAATATTTGCTTCCAGCTGCATGCCACTTGCAACATGCTGTGCAATGTGCCACAAGAAATTTTTAAAAGCGATTGTCAGTGCAAACGTTTCGAAATTTTTAGGCTCAGCGTGTGGCACGGCGAAAGCGCTGCCAGTCAAGCTTGTGTCCCCATGCCTCGTGGTCTATCGCTACATGCCTCCAGCTTGGTAGTTTTCAACATTTCTGGTCGACTTTTAGGCCAGGTGGCATTTTCACAATTTTTCGAAAATTTGCCGAATATTTCCGCATATTCTTTTAACCAATTTGATGTCAGTTATTTCTTTTATTTGTTGGGAATGATCATTTATCTGAATTATACAAATATAAGAGTTCGTAATCCCTTTGACTATATCAGCGTTCAGATAAGCGCATGTCAGTTTACTCAAAATAATAAATGAAATTTTAATGCCA
This sequence comes from Neria commutata, assembly GCA_963457695.1. Lineage (NCBI taxonomy): Eukaryota > Metazoa > Arthropoda > Insecta > Diptera > Micropezidae > Neria > Neria commutata. The sequence continues at coordinate 38,853,587 of OY735247.1, read as the reverse complement.
GAGATTTCCGTTTTTCGCCACACTTGATGAAGGTTGCCGTGAGTTGCCCAAATCTTGCCCAATCCAAAAACCCAACAAACTCATAAAGTTATTTCTACGTGATAATCAAAAAGCCACAAGTGCCTATTTTAAGTTAGAATCGTAATCTAAAGCTTTTAATTTAGTATGCCAGCCAGAATTTAAGTGCTTCTAATTTCATTAGCATTCATTAATTTGAACTTTATTCAAAACGTATCTTAGCGATACACACAAGCTACACAAAAACTCCATACCGAGCAAAAGCAAAAAAGGTGGAAATAGTTGCCTAAATCACACTTAAAGTCAGCAGAGCATGCCAAAGCTGCTGCCCACCGCCACGATGCACAGGAATCTTTTGCTCGCCCAAAACAAAAGGTAACAAATCCTTCAAACACGCATAATTTACTTACTAGATACGGACGACAAGGACATTCACATGCTCACGTGTGAGGTGAAAAATTATACGGCACAGAGGTGTCATATTAAAGCCGTGCGCACACCCACACACATAAACAAGGATCTCAGAGTCGAGGCAGCAACAATGGCAGCGAACTGGCGCACACACTCAAGTGGACGCGCTGCGGCAGAGCAGGGACGAACACAAAAAGTGCCTGGCCAAGTGCCGGAAAAGCATCTAGCTGGAAGTTGCCAGTTGCGAGGAATGAGCATTAAATGAAACTGTAAAGAAAGACAAATTATGCTCCCAAAGGACCTCACCCTAAATTGCAACCTTTTTTAGTCGCAGCCACGCTGCCACTCTTCTCTGATGCTTGTTTTTCTAGCTATTTTTGTTCTATTTTTTGGTGAGCCTTTTCACATTTTCCGCACTTTGGCAATGCACGCAACTTAATTCACTTTAGCTTGGAGTGCTGCCTTTTAGGCTCACATGCTTGAATGATACCCTTTTCGGTTCGGCCGGTCTCGCTATTAAAATGAAATCAGTTGCTGCTCCTTTCCGTTCATGGCACACTCTCAAATGAGCATCAGCGTGGGAATTAGATTTTTCATTGGTCTCTTAAGCCGGCTCTGCAGCGGGCGCGGGGCGGAGCGAAGCAGTGCGTGTCAGTTTTGGCAAAAGGTCGCACGCATCTTATGCCGTTATTTTCATGCATAGGCCTGCCAGCGCTCACGCAAATCTCATAAACTAAGCTCAGCAGGTTAATCCCGGCATAGTAAATGTGATTAAATTGGCGCAGTTTATTTGTTAATATAACATGGATGAACTGGAGCCACACATGAAGGCATTACAGAGGACGAGTGCGTGGCGAATTTGCGTGGGTAATGCATGCGGGGAAGTGTGGCCCATTGAGTAGCCAATGGCGCAGGCGCATATTTCCCAACTAAGCTCTGAAGCTAAATTTTCAAAAAGGTGCAAAGGGGAGAGGGAATTTCAGCTGACCTCAGTGCCTCTGGCTTCAGTGCCTCTGACTTCAGTGCCTCTGGCTTCAGTGCTTCTGCCTTCAGTGGCTCTGGCCTCAGTGCCTCTGGCTTCAGTGCCTCTGACTTCAGTGCTTCTGCCTTCAGTGGCTCTGACTTCAGTGCCTCTGACTTCAGTGCCTCTCGCCTTAGTGCCTCTGGCTTCAGTGCTTCTGCCTTCAGTGGCTCTGGCCTCAGTGCCTCTGGCCTCAGTGCCTCTGATTTCAGTGCTTCTGCCTTCAGTGGCTCTGGCTTCAGTGCCTCTCGCCTCAGTGCCTCTGACTTCAGTGCTTCTGCCTTCAGTGGCTCTGGCTTCAGTGCCTCTGGCTTCAGTGATTTTGGCTTAAAACAGCTGCGCCCTTTCCGCGGCTTTGGCTTTTTTCTCATAGCAAATATTTTATATCAACGAAAATATTTATGTCATTTTATTGGAAGCGAAAACCATTATCAAATTTGTTGCAATAAGTAACAAAAAAGCAAGAAGAACTTAATGCAATAAAAGCAAGTAGTAGTACTCTCGCTACACTACACATAAAGGAAATGCGCTTACAATTCACACACACACATGCACACATGCACACAAATGTATGTATACGTTGGCGCGCAAACAACAGACTCAAACAGGAAATGAAAGTGTGTCTTCCGCTTTTGCACACAATATGCAAAAGTGCAAACACAACAACAACAGCAACAACAAAAATAACAGTAAAAAGCACAATGCACAAATTGTTGGCAACAGCGCGCAAATATGCCAGGAACCACTACCACTACGCACACACGAGTGCGATAAGCCAGCTAGCCCGAAGAAGAGTTGCATGAAGAAGTGGCGCAGTGTCAAAAGCAGTGGGATTCACACACTCCTTCGGTCGCCACCTCTCACACGAGCAGCCATGGCGGCCGCACTGATTCTGCTGCTGATTCCGAGTGCAGCGCAGTTAATTTATATTTAAAGGAATTGCAAAGGACACAAAGAAAGCAAAGGATGCGGCAGCCATGTGAAGTTCGTTTTTAGTTGATGTGGCAAGCGGGGGTTGAGTTGCAGGCATCCAGGAAAAGGGCGCAGAACTCATAACTGCATAACACACAGCGAAGGATGCGCCAGGCTCATGCCGAAAATTAATTGAAGTCAACGTCAACGTCACATCAGCGCCACGCTGCAACTGCACGCACATAAAGAGGTTAGTAAAGCTAACTAAAAAATTTTTTACAATAACAAATTAGTTAGTAAAGTCATTGTAACTTATGGCAAATAAGCGATATGATTTTAGAAAATATGCACATTTTTAAATGTGTGCGAATTTAATGTTGCTTAAAATGATTCTGTTCAGCATTTTTTAAAGCGTTGACTAGTAAAAAATTTCTTATAAATTACAAAAACCTGAAACTTTACGAAATATCAAATTAAGAGAAATGAATGAAGAAAACTTTATGCAAATTTTAGTAGGATTTTAGTTTTGGCAAGAAAGACTTGCTATATTTTCTTAGCAATTATTTGCTAATGATATCTGAGCAAAGCTCTTTACTAAAAAAGTTGTTGTAACTGCGCATTTAACTAACAAATCAGTTAGGGTATAGTAAAGTTGCCGAATCAGACAATTCTTTAATTCTCTCACCAAAGAATTTGTATGTGAGGCGTGTGCATATGATGCCTACAAGCACACACTTGTGCACTTACATGCACACACACATGCGCGCAAGAATTTCAGCATTTTCAGGCATACATCAACACAGATCAGCACAGCCATCGTTCTTCCTGCTCTTAAGACAGCAGCAGAAGCGAGGCACACGCACTGCAGCCGTCAGCGAGAGCAATGCGACGAAGGATATGAGCTACGCTGAATACACACGTCAGTGCGCGTGTGTGTGTCGACATGCAATAAAAATGCCGTCTGCAGCACAAGCTTGTCGCTGAGTTTCTGGCCTCTTTGTGGCGCTGCTGCTTCGCTGCTTCTGCTCCTTTTCGTGCTTTTGATTTTTCTGCCGACTTTTTTTTTTTGTTGTACTTGTATATATCCTGTATCCTGCTAGCATGCGGCTTTGCGACATCGCATGCCTGTGCTGTTGACACTTTCACATCGGAATTTATACGGCCCGGCAGCGGTCGAGCAGCTACAATTTACGATACTTGCGTTGCTTTTGGTGCGTCATCGTAAATCGCATTGCATGTAGAAGGCTCGTTCGGCCTGTTGTAGCATATTACGCTGCGAATGTGGCACTTGAGTGGAGACCGACACCACAAAAATGGCGTATTTAAAAAAATGTTGCAACAAAAATCCTATTTTTGGACAAAATATTTGTTGATATACCGTAAATAACCAAAAAAAAATAGTAAAAAATTAAAGAAGCACATTGTAAGGACCTAAATTTAGACCGAATTATAGATAGTTGCCCACATTGATTATGCACATAAAGGCTCATTTTCCCCAACATATTTATTATATAATTAATCATCTATGCATTCAAATCTGGTGCCAATAAAGAAACATATCCCAAACCATAACCACCAACCAAATCATATCATTTCTCTTGAGATAGAACACGTACAGCACTTCGCCTATATCTCGGCTATCCAAGCTCAAAATTGCGCTCAAAATCAGTTTTGGCAATCTTTCATAGTAAATCTTTCAATTGTAAAAATATAACAGTGAAATTTTTCCGCCGAAACTAATGAATTCTATATAATTCTATGTAAGTAAACAATGATGACATCAATAGCCGCGCAAATTTTGGCAAGGCGCACGCCACAAATTCGCAATATTTGCTCATTATCCATGCACATTCACATCGAAACCACAAAAATATGCCATATAATTAGCCGCTAGCCGCTGGCCGCTGCTCTCGGTCCTACGGGATATGCCATTCGCTACACTGCGTCGCATATTGAATTAACTGCAATGCGAAATTTAATTAGCAATTATTAGTTTTCGCATTGATGAGAGAAGCTATTTCTAATTTCAAACAGAAATGCCATTCATATTTCAGTTCATTTATTTCCAATATCAAATTTTAAATTTCGTAGCGAAAATTATGAAGTAATGCAACCAAAGTTGTGAACACATTCAAGAGATGGTGCTGGTGTAGCTGATATTTCATCCTGCCGGTTCTACTGTATTTATGCTGAAAACAATCTTCCCTATGCTGATATTATGCCATGCCAATTTTATTCTACTCGCTTGTCGCACTGCACACTACAATAAAGTACACTACATTTTCAGAAAAGAGGAATTTATAATTTAATTCTTTTAAAACACTTTGGCTTTCTTACAAAATTGTAAACAAGACAATCAGAAACTCAAAAGAAAAATACTCGTAGCACTCGCAAGTGGAATCTTTTGCAATTTGCATAAGATCCTTTGGCTAATAGAACTACAACAAAAAAAGCACACCATGCCAATGCAAAATGCAAATGCAGCTTTTTTTACTATGAAATGCAACAAGGATACTAAAGCAACAGCATTCTAATTTCTTTAAATACTTGGAGTCATTTTGGCAGGAAGTTTGTGGGATTTCGTGGTATAAGAAATGCGTGGCGAATGCTCAGAAATATTGAGAACTATCTATGTAAAAAAAAATTTTCACAATAGGCACTTCGGAGACTGGATCCCAACTCCAAATACAATCTAAGCTAATCTTTATGCATAAAAAACACGGTTCTTAAGAAGAACTAGAATACCGTTCAAAATCAAGAGCGAGCGGAGAGAGAAGACGAGACCATATAAGTAATTGAATGAGTGAGGAAATAAGTAAGAAAGTAAGTTAGTAAGTAAGTAAGAAAGTAAGTAAGTAAATAAGTGAGTAAGTGAGTAAAGCCTGGAGTAGACGTGACGTCAAAATGATGTCAAATTTAATTCCAAATCATGGCATGAGCCCAATTTTCACGTCATTTTGACGTCACGATGGCATGTTTATGCCATTTTGGCAAGAAAGTAAACAAGTAAGAAAGCTTATGTCATGTCATCGAAAATATTTTCGTATTATTATAATTATGCCAATCTGTTACCTCTAAACGATTATCGAAATTAAATTGGTTCACAGAAAGTCGATTTCTATTTAATCAATTTTTAGTCTTTGGAAATTGTCTTCCTAGCCGCTTATCCTTTGCGTGTAGCTGTGCTTGCACTGTAAATATGGCATTGCCAGTGTTGCACGTATTACTCTGCCAAGCCCTCGCTGTGTCATACCATGCGCCGCACCTTCCACCGCCCGCCGCCGACTCAACGCATTATGTGCAGCAGGACGTGCTTATGAGTTGCTGTTTATAATTCGAAGAGTTCGACTCTGACTCTGAACGAATCACGCTGCAGGCAATAAAAAGCAAATAATTTCGCAGAATTTTGTAAATAAAGTGGCAAATTCTGGGGAAGGGGAAGATTGCAGCATGCATAATGCACTCCACTTCACTGCACGGCAAACGAGCTCAAGTTATGAGCGCCGCCGAAGGCTCTGTTGATTTCACGCTTGATTATGTTGAAATTGGCTTCGCAATTGCGGTGTGGCAGCAGCAGGAGGAGGGAGGGGGGACGAGCAAAGGGACGAGCAGTAGCGCGGGCAAATTGAAAGTATGAAATTTAATTTACAGTCAAAGAATTTGTAGCGTATGTAAAATGAAATGCAATTTGCTCTGTTGCATACTTACGTAAATGCTGAAATGCACACATGCAAATACTATGTGTGTGTGTATTAATATGTGTATCTGCATGCATGTACAAATCAATACAAACATACTTCATGTCAGATAAGTGCGCAGTTTCAGCAGTTTAATTAGCCCTTTGCTGCCCTCCGCATGCGCATTCTGTGCAATTAATCAGGCAATCTTCTATGCCGCCGTTGTAAGTGGCCAGTTGTAAACAGATAATGCACGCATACACACATATTTAAGCGCTTTTGCAATAAGCTTCTTATCAGATTTTAAATGGAATTATATGAAAATATCAAAGTTGATATAGCTCGATGGTTAAATGGCGCTCAAGCATATGAAAAAGGAGAGCGCAGGAACAAATTGTAACATGAAAATTTGCAGAAATTAAGTAAGCCGTGAATCCAAATTATGCAAATTTTTTTATAAAATATACTCTTAATAAAAAAAGTTTTTGTTAATAAGAAAGTTTTAGCTTTTCAGGAAGTCTCTTCATCAAAGCAATGTGAATGTTTTTCAACAAAATCCAAAATGTAGTCATTTAAAAATTGCCAAAACTGTAAAAGTCTGTCGTCAAACTGTAAGCCGGGTTCTGAAAAGCATTAATGACAATCAAAACATTGATCAAAAGTTGAGATCTGGCAGAATATTTGGATCGGAAGACCTGCACAGAGCTAAGCTTGTCAAGGACATTTTTACAAAAATCTAAGCCAGCCGGTAACTTCTATGTAAATCAATATGGATATTTATTGTAGCGAATGCTTGCGAAAGAGGATAAAACCATTTTTAGTGTAGCATAAAGTATTCAAATTCATTGGGCTTGATCTGGTATCATGCCACTATAGAAAAAAAGCCACCAGCAACAACATTAATATTGTACCTAAAGAGGCTAATATGCCGAACTGCCCAGAGCTGAGATCAGTGGAACGCTATTCAGCTCTAATCAAGCGGAAACTGAAGAGTAGGAAAAATGTATCGAAAAACGTAAAGGATTTTATGATTAAGTGAACTGCAGCTTTCAAAAGCATTAATGAAAAGACTATAAAGGTTTTGTTGAAGAGAATTTGTGAAAAGTTCAAAATTTAGAATACATAGAATAGAAAACTTCTTTTAATGGTTATATGTATATAAAATGAAGTATAATTAAGAAATTCGCAAAATTGGTTTCACGGCTTACTTAGTTTTTGATTTTTCTTTTTATGCAAAAAATGCATATACAAAATTTCTCAAACCTTTCGAATTCGAAAAATAGATCGCTTCATTGCTTCGTAAGCTTTTTAGCTTCGTTCGAGCTACCAACAACTGAATCGAACTCATAATACTGACAGACACCAGTATCCAAAACACATCTTCAACATTGAGCGCACATCCTTCGCCTTAACTTAGAGAACCACATAGCGTGAAGACTCCTTTTACACGTCCTATTAACGTGTACATTTTCAAACTTCACTTGCTACTTGCGAAAGGTACAAAACCATTTATAGAACTTTTGTATAACGTGCTTTGAATTTAAAGAGCCTGCTGTATTGGTTGCGGTTAAGAACACACCCACACACACACACACCCACACACACACACACACATACGCAAACACTAAACGGAAATTACATGCCTCACCGATTTGCTACACTCAAGAAACACATTCGAAACATTTAAAATTCGAAACAGCTTGCTGCATATAATTTTGGTAACGGAAACAATATCGTCCTTGCAGAGGAGTGACAGACAGAATGAGTGTGAAATTGAAACGGACACGGCTTGATTTTTCGAGTTGCAATCATACAAACTGAGCTGTGAGACTGCTTCAAGTGAAACTGCCACAACTCTTGAAATTATTTACTTACAAAGAATAGTTTTTATTCGGACTGACTTGCCAAAGAGAAATGACAATACTTAGTTGTCTATTTCTGTTCTGAAACAAAGCAATTTTAAGTGTACAACAACAAAGAATTAGAATTATTGCTTACTACGTCATAGGTTCATGGTTCAACTCCTACGTTTCACAGACTTTACCATTAATGCTTCTATTTCGAGTAATTAGTCGTTTAGAAATTATTAGAATTCACATTAAAAGTCACTGATGAGGTTTTCTGGCAAAAACCGAAATAGCTATATGACCTGGACATGTGAGCAATAATTCTAATTCTTTGTTGTTGTACACTTAAAATTGCTTTGTTTCACAACAGAAATAGACAACTAAGTATTGTCATTTCTCTTTGGCAAGTCAGTCCGAATAAAAACTATTCTTTCTAACATTCAAGCTGCCGAATAAACATAAACTCGTATATTATTTACTTACTTAAAAGCATGAGCAGCAAATATTTTCCCTTGGCTGCAATTTCGCAGAATTTCAAATTTCGAACATTCTCAAAATTTCAGCGAGTTCATTTTTCTCAACTTAAATGCTTCCAGACACACATTCCACAGCGCAGGCCTGCAGCAGCACACACACACACACACACAGTCGACATGGCATATGCCAAACTATGAACTCGAAGATTTTTGCATGCTTCTCGCTCTGGCGTTTTCTTGCGCACTCTCTCTCTCTCTGTCTGTCTGTCTCTTTTCTGCCAGCTGCAAGCTCTTCTGTATTAAAATTCAAATCACAGCAACTGGCAACTCTGGAAATAATGCAAATTTCTTAACATAAAGGACCTCAGAAGCAAACGATTTGGCATTTAAAGCCTTGTGCCATTGTAGTATGTGTCCACGCAGCCGCATCTCTGTGTATATGTGTGTGGGTGTGTGCACCAACACGTACGCATATTGAAGGAATCGATGCACAGGCAGCGCCTCAGAAATTTACACAATTTATAAAATATAAAACCGAAACTACCAACGAACGAAGCACATAACAATGAACGTGAGCAAGGCCATCGAAATAAAAATAAAAAGCAACAAACGTCCAACTGAGAGAAGGGCTAGCTAAATGCAGAGTGAGTGCACAGAGTGCAATACTTTAAATTGTGCAAAAATACTAAAATCAACGTCGTTTATATTTTTATATTATAAGCTTTATATTAACTTCACTTTCTGTCGGTATGTCAGTATGTCGTCAAATCTAGTAATCAATTTTTCACCCACTTCCCGACTACTTAGAGATCTGAAACTTTGCATACATGCCTAATCTAGAGCCCAATACACGAATCAATAAATTTTATGGGCGTAGGATAAGGGGCGTGGTACTTTTTTATAAACTCCAGATTTGTGTATAACTTTAGAACTACACATCACACATCAATGAAACTCGGTAGGAACTTACTACATATCCATATCCTTCTACTGAAAAAATAAGGGGGCACTGGATAAGGGGGCGTGGGATCCCCCATACAAACAAAATTTTTGATCTCGATTAGCTTAAGAACTAAAGGCCGTGCAGCATTGAAATTTTGTATGCTGTCGCCTCTTGGATGTGTCATCCCACTGGTCAAATTTTATGGGCGTAGGATAAGGGGCGTGGCACTTTTTTATCAACTCCAGATTTGTGTATAACTTTAGAACTACACATCACACATCAATGAAACTCGGTAGGAACTTACTACATATCCATATCCTTCTACTGAGAAAATAAGGGGCACTGGATAAGGGGGCGTGGCACCCCCATACAAACAAAATTTTTGATCTCGATTAGCTTTGGAACTAAAGGTCGTGCAGCATTGAAATTTCGTATGCAGTCGCCTCTTGGATGTGTCGTCCCACTGGGCGTAGGACAGGGGGCGTGGTACTTTACAAGCAACTACACACTTGGGCTTCAGTTTATAATTATAGGTACACCACACATCAATGAAAAACGATAAGAACTTACTCGCCGCGCCTTGCAGGCAAAACAACAAACACTCATCGCGTCACAAATATGCCACGAATATTAGGGTCGATCACAGCCGTATTATTTGTTAAATTGAGGATATGACATATGACGATAGGAAACACTGTGAATACCCTAAATATTGTGTACTGCTCTGCAAGTTTTAAATTCTTTTTGCGAAAAATTTCAGAGCTCTAAAATTGAATTTATGGAAGACTAAAAAGTAGAAAATAAAATTACATAAAAAAAACTTTTTAAAAATAAGCTTTAATTTATTTAATGTACTAAAAAGTAGAAAATAAATTGTTTCCAAGTCACCTGTATCTTACTATTAATAAAAGCTTGTGCGCTCAATATCCATATTCAAAATATCTTTCATTACTAGAATCTATTTGCAAAAAATTATTAAAATCAAATATTGTGGTAACTGGTTGACAAATATTGAACACATGAGCGCCCCAAGCTTTTATTAATAGTAAGATACAGGTGACTTGGAAACAATTTCTTTTCTACTTTTTAGTACATTAAATAAATTAAAGCTTATTTTTAAAAAGTTTTTTTTATGTAATTTTATTTCGAAATTTGTTTACAAGAATTGTTGATTTTTGTGTCTGTATTGGATTGTATGAAACTCCAAATTGGCAAACAAAATATTCTGAAGCACACATGCTTTGCTCCTGCCGCGCCATTGCAAGAACTCGACTAAGATTTCTATATGTAATTTCCCACAGCATGGAACTCATTGCAATGCAATTTATTCAACATTTTGGTCATATTAATTCAAAGCATCAGCAATTGCATCAAATAGTTAATTCTTGAAGGTTCTTATAGAATGTCAGTTTTGTCGATCGAGAGAGGACTCTACTTTGCTTACCGAGTCCATAGTAGCAGCTATTGGCAAGAGTTATTCTTCGCTTTATCTCCAAGCTGACATCTACATATATTGGTGGTAATGGCGGTGCCAAGATATGTATACTGCTTGACAGATTCGAAGCTATAGCTTCCTGTTGCCAAATGGGAGTCACGTAGCAGCTTCTTCTTGCTTGCAGAAAACATATACTTTGTCTTGTCCTCGTTGAGCGCCATATGTATTTACTTTATATATTTAGTGGCTAATCATATTTGTACCAATATTTTCTTTTTTCTTATTTTCAAATCAAATTCTATGCTCTTTACTTCGTGCTTGCGCTTACCTTAACAAAGCCAAAAATCGCATTATACTGTGACGAATATGGGGGTTATACTACGGCAGCTAAGGAAAAGGACACCCTGTGCACGGTTACAGTTGAACAAGCATACGCAAAACAAAAGCTTTAGCAAATATCAGCACCTCTGATTCGAAAGTGTTTTGAAGTTCTGACAAATATTGTGTATTGGAATTTTCTCGTACAATCCAGAAACAGGGCGAGCGAGAAGTTGTAGAATGTTCGACAGTAGCTGGCGAGAAACAGTAACAGGTATAAAAAGCGGCCGCCGGCAGTGTCGAGAGTCAGTCTTTGAGTAATAATTGAACGTGCAACATCGAGTCAGTTACCGAGTATCAAGTGAACGTGCAACATCGATTCCGAACGAGTGAACGTGAAGCATCGCAATCACAACCGAGGACAATTCAACTGCAACTGCAAAATAGTGCAAATCTTTGTAACAAAAGGATTGGAATAGTCAATCTGTTATTGGAATCAATAAAACCGTTACAAGCATTGAGCTTTTTGTGCATTATTCTTGACGATTACACAATCCAGTGATCCGAACCGAAGTAGCGGAGTACTTCAGCGGAATTACGTAACAATTGGTGTCAGAAGTGGGATTGTGCTAATCCAGAATAATGGTGAAGTTCGACCAGCTGAAAGTAGAGCAACTTAAGAAGGAGCTGGCCAAGCTAGGATTGCTGACAACAGGCTTGAAGTCCGAATTGCAGCACCGACTACGAGGGCCATTGGAGGCGAGAGGCTTTGATCTGGCAGAGCATGAGTTTGAGTGCGACTCAAAAGTGGCTGAGGTATCAGAGAAAGACATCGCTCCAATGAGTAGGGACATGAGCCAGTTGCTCGCTGCTATGCAAGGCATGATGGCCGAGAATTCTGAAATAATGAAGCGAGAATTTATGGAAAATTCGGAAAGAGTCGAGCAGAAAATGGAAGAAAACTCTGTGATCATAAAGAAAGAACTCCTGGAAAATTCTGCGAACATGGAGCAGAAACTACAAGAAAATTCTACACGAGTCGAGAAAAAGATGGAAGAAAATTCTGCGAACATGGAGCAGAAACTACAAGAAAATTCTACACGAGTCGAGAAAAAGATGGAAGAAAATTCTGCGAACATGGAGCAGAAACTTCTAGAAAATTCTGAGAGCATGGGGCAGAAACTACAAGAACGAATCGAGAAGAAGATGGAAGAAAATTCTACACAACTACGAGAGATTTCTGAGACTTTGACTGGAAAGGTGAACGAGCTGCAAGGAAAAGTTAATGCGCTCGATGAGAGAATGCTGAAAATGGAATCAGGTCGAGATAATTCAATCGCAAGAATACAAGCGGATCTGGAAAAGCAGCTGCAAGAGCAACTGCAAGAACAATTGCAAGAGCAACTGCAAGAGCTGCAATTGCAAAGCCCACTGCCGCAAATAAGAGAATTCAGTGGTACGAAACTCAAAGCACCTACCTACGATGGGACAACGGCGTTTAACATCTTCCAACTGCAGTTTGAAACGACGGCCGCCCAGAATCGGTGGGGCGACGCAGAAAAGGCAGCGGCTCTGATAGTGGCATTGAAAGGAGCAGCAGCCGAGGTGTTACAGACGATTCCACCAATACTAAGATGCAGCTATGAGGCCATAATAAGTGCGGTAGGAAGGAAGTACGGTAGCGAGCACATGAAGCAGCTGTACTACATCGAGCTGAAGAATCGCAGGCAAAGGAGCGGTGAGAGCTTGCAGGTCTACGCAGCGGACATTGAGCGACTGGCACATTTAGCTCACTCTGACCTGGGCAGTGAACACTTGGAAAAGATGAAGATACAAGCATTCATCGAAGGAATTCGCGATCCAGAAATAAGACGCAGCGCAATAATGATGAGCAAAGCGACATTTACCGAGACGGTTACCAGTGCACTTACATACGAGGCAGCGTGGACCAGCACTATGCAATATTCTGCACCCAAAGTTCGCAGGGTTGAGGCTGAAGACGACGTTCTGTGTCAAGCAATCAAAACAGAACACCCGCCAGCGGACCGAACGATGAGGAAATTCACAGGAAGGTGTTTCAATTGCGACAAACCAGGTCACATGGCGCGGGAGTGCCGCCTTCGTCGGAAGCGATCCAGATCGCGTACACCAGATCGGGGCTATGGCGAACGGAAAGAGCAGAGCGGTAGCGGCAGCAAGGCGTCGTTAAACTAAAACGAGCCAGCTTCGAGGGGCGCGAACTGGCTCACACAACAAGCAGTCCCCAAATCTCCATTTCACAACTGCGACGGGAAAACAACAGCCTAACGATAGATGGCCAAATCGATTACCAATGGTTTACGGTGACCCTGGACACAGGAGCATCACATTCCATCATCAGAAGCGACTTGGTGAAGAAAGCAGAACCACTAGTTGGAATCAAATTACGCACAGCGACAGGAGAGGATGCACCAATACGTGGAAAAGTCACAAAAGAAATCACTATTGGTACAACGTCAGTTCAACACGAATTCATAGTAGCGGAAATCGTAGATGAACTCATTCTGGGAATGGACTTCATGATGCGGAATGGATTCACGTTGGACTTGCGGGAAAGAGTGCTGCGATACGGAAATACGGAAATGCCACTAAAGATCGGAGAAAACCAAGCGTTCGTGCATCAAGTGGTAATGACAGAGCAAGCAACTATTCCAGCTAACTCAGACGCTGTGATTTGGGCTCAAGTAAATGGAGGAGGTGGGAGCAACTCGTTGTGGATGATTGAAGCCGACACCAAGACACCGATAAATAACATCATAGTCGGAAAGACCCTCGTGAACGCGCAAACCAACAATCTGATACCAGTCCGAATTCTAAATTTGGCCAATTCGGCGAAACTAATCAAAACGGGAACCATTATTGGACAATGCCACCAAGTTACAACCATTGTCAATTGTGAAGCGGAACGTGCAACCAAGCAAAATCCGACACGCGAAAAAGAAAACCAGCTACGAAGCTTAATCAACGCCTGGACTTCGGACCTTTCTACCGAACACAACGTAAAAGCGCAGCAACTGCTGGAAAAACATCGGGACATATTTCCATCAGCGGCAAACGAAGGGAGAACGGCGATGGTGAAACACAAAATCAACACTGGCGATGCGAAACCCCTCCGTCAACCTCCGCGACGAGTACCACTTGCTAAAAGGGAGGAAGTTAATGCGCTGGTGGAGGAAATGCAACGCAACAAAGTCATTGAGCCATCCTCTAGTCCTTGGAGTTCTCCCGTAGTGCTAGTGAAGAAGAAGGATGGCAGCACACGATTTTGTGTCGACTACCGTAAGCTGAACGATGCCACCAAAAAGGACAGCTATCCATTGCCAAGAATTGACGACACCTTGGACACGCTCTCAGGATCCAAATGGTTTTCCACACTTGATTTACAAAGTGGATATTGGCAAGTTGAAATGGATAAGAGCGATAAAGAAAAGACAGCTTTCAGTTATGGAGATGGACTGTGGCAATTTTTGGTGATGCCTTTCGGACTGTGCAACGCACCGGCCACGTTCGAACGCTTAATGGAACGTGTGCTGAAAGGTTTAAATTGGAAGACTTGCTTGGTTTATTTGGACGACATCATTGTAATGGGCAAGGACTTCGATGACCACCTAAAGAACTTGGGAGAAGTATTTCAAAGAATCAACGAGGCTGGATTAAGACTTAGTCCGAAGAAATGCTCGCTGTTTAAGCAAGAAGTTAAATACCTCGGACATCGCGTAACTGCGGAAGGAATACACACGGATGAAGACAAAATCGCTGTTGTGAAGGAGTGGCCCACTCCAAAGAATTTACATGAATTGCACAGCTTCCTAGGGCTATGCACGTATTACAGGCGATTTGTTCCAGCATTCGCGTCTATTGCAAGCAGCCTACATGAACTGACGAAGAAGAATCATCCATTCGAATGGAGGAACGAGCAGGAAGAGGCCTTCCAAAAGCTAAAGGAACGACTTTACACAGCGCCTATACTAGCATACCCGATTCCTGGCGAAAAATTTATATTGGACACGGATGCAAGTGCTACCGGAATTGGAGGAGTCCTCTCACAAGCCATCGAAGGCGAGGAACGGGTAATCGCTTACTACAGCACGACTCTAGCAAAACCGGAAAGAAATTACTGCGTCACTAGAAGAGAGTTGCTAGCCGTGGTGGACAGCGTTAAACATTTCCACAAGTATCTCTTCGGGCAGCCGTTCCTGTTAAGAACGGATCATGCGGCACTCAGGTGGTTGCTGCAGTTCAAGGACCCTGAAGGCCAAATTGCTCGATGGATCGAACGGTTGCAAAGTTACGATTTTGAAATTGAGCATCGCAAGGGAAGACTGCATGGAAACGCCGATGCACTATCTAGACGGCCCTGCAATACAGAATGCAGGCATTGTTCCAGAGCAGAGGAAAAAGAAGGACGACTCGATATTCGTTTGCTCAGTGTCTTGCCGGAAGAACAATGGACAGCAGAGCGAATAAGAACCGAGCAAAGAAATGATCCAGATCTGGCGAAAATAATGAACTACAAGGAAAGAGATGTACGGCCAACATTCGAAGAAATAGCATGTGAAAGCGCCATCACCAAAGCATACTGGGCACAGTGGCAGAGTTTACAACTACGCGATGGATGCTTACATCGAATATGGGAAAGCGAAGACGGAAAAGCACATAGAAACTTAATTGTTGTTCCTAAAGTGCGAGTAACGGACATTGTGTCATCATATCACAATGGTTCGAGTGGCGGTCATTTGGGTATCACCAAGACGGTGGAGAAGATAAAGAAGCGGTTCTACTGGGTAGGATGTCAGCAATCTGTTGCGGAATGGATTGGGACATGCGACGAATGCGTCACCGCTAAAGGACCCAAAACACGCAGCCGTGGCAGAATGATCCAATACAATGTGGGAGCACCTTTTGAGCGAGTTGCGATGGACGTTGCCGGACCGTTTCCCATAAGCGAGAGTGGCAACAGGTATGTTCTGGTGGTGATCGACTACTTCAGCAAATGGCCAGAGGTTTACCCGATACCGAATCAAGAGGCCAAAACATGTGCAGATGCTTTCATCAAAGATTGGGTGTGTCGCTTTTGAGTCCCGCTGGAACTTCACTCAGATCAAGGACGAAACTTTGAATCGGGCATCTTCAAAGAAATGTGCGCCACGCTTGGTATACGAAAGACAAGAACCACACCGTTGCACCCCCAATCTGATGGCATGGTAGAAAGATTTAATCGCACTCTGGAAGAGCATCTGAGAAAAGTTGTAAGCGACCACCAAAAGGACTGGGATGGGCACATACCGCTATTCTTGATGGCCTATAGATCAGCAATTCATGACACGACAGCAACGACACCCGCCAAGGCAATATTTGGCGAAGACTTACGACTGCCCGCTGATTTAAAGTTTGGGGTATGCGAGCCCATTGACGATGGCGATAACGACTTTGCGAACAACAAGCGAAAGGAATTGGATGGGATACACCAATATATGCGGACACGCACGCAGTTGATGAGTGACAAGATGAAAGCCAGATATGATTTGAGGGCAAATTCCGAAGGATTTGAAGAAGGACAACTGGTGATGCTTTACAACCCACAGCGCAAGAAGGGGCTGTGTCCGAAGTTACAAACGCACTGGGAAGGGCCATACTGTGTGATCAAGCGCCTGAATGACGTTGTATATCGAATACAGCTGAGCGGCAGTAGGAGAGCTAAACTTAAAGTAGTCCATTTGGAGAGACTGGCACCCTATAAGGCTAAAGAAGCTATCCTTGTTCGGGACGAACAAGTTTAAGAGGAGGGCAGTGTGACGAATATGGGGGTTATACTACGGCAGCTAAGGAAAAGGACACCCTGTGCACGGTTACAGTTGAACAAGCATACGCAAAACAAAAGCTTTAGCAAATATCAGCACCTCTGATTCGAAAGTGTTTTGAAGTTCTGACAAATATTGTGTATTGGAATTTTCTCGTACAATCCAGAAACAGGGCGAGCGAGAAGTTGTAGAATGTTCGACAGTAGCTGGCGAGAAACAGTAACAGGTATAAAAAGCGGCCGCCGGCAGTGTCGAGAGTCAGTCTTTGAGTAATAATTGAACGTGCAACATCGAGTCAGTTACCGAGTATCAAGTGAACGTGCAACATCGATTCCGAACGAGTGAACGTGAAGCATCGCAATCACAACCGAGGACAATTCAACTGCAACTGCAAAATAGTGCAAATCTTTGTAACAAAAGGATTGGAATAGTC
Organism: Neria commutata; assembly: GCA_963457695.1. Taxonomy (NCBI): domain Eukaryota; kingdom Metazoa; phylum Arthropoda; class Insecta; order Diptera; family Micropezidae; genus Neria; species Neria commutata. The sequence continues at coordinate 38,836,256 of OY735247.1, read as the reverse complement.
AATCTGTTATTGGAATCAATAAAACCGTTACAAGCATTGAGCTTTTTGTGCATTATTCTTGACGATTACACAATCCAGTGATCCGAACCGAAGTAGCGGAGTACTTCAGCGGAATTACGTAACAATACCTAAGCGTTGGTATGTTGCGCTCCCTCTGCCCTCATATTAGCTTTGACCGATTTCCCTAAAATTGTTTGGTGAACAAAAAAGAACGTCGCCAAAAAGGCATTGACAGCAAGCAGCCTGCGTGGTTGGAGGCCACAGAGGCACAAACAAAAACCCAGCAGCACACATGCGACTGCTGGCTGGAGACTGAAACTGAGACCGAGCCACTGAGCCACTGAGCCTGGCGAAGCACAAGCACACAACGAGCGAACGCCAAATGTCGTCAAATGCCTTCCGAATGGCTGCGCGGAAAAAAGTCAATGCCCCGAAAACAATTTCGCTGCCAAACCACATGTCGGAAGCTGGCGAATGTGTAATCCAATCACGGAAATTGATAATTGGTGGAGTGCGGAGCTGCAACTGCCCGCCAGCCATCTTGCAGCTCATGTGTGGCTGTGTGTGTGTGTGTGTGTTTGCAGATTTCCGCTTTAGCAGCTAAATCAGAAGAAATTCCTGCGAGAAACAAAATGAATTGCACTGAAACTTGGCAAAGTTGGCAATTTCAGCACTAAAACGAACACACACACACACGCACACAAATAGCGCATATGTGTGCGGGCCAAATGTCAATAAATTTGTGTGTGTCCTTTGCCGCAGCAGCTTCCTTTTTGTTGCAGCAAATTTAAATTCCATTTAAATGAAAGACGAACTTTGCATTTTTATGCTACAGATTTGGGCGTTGCAGACTGCGAGAATGCAACGAACGATGTGCCCTTGCATGCATGTTGAAAAGAGTGAGCTCAGGCGAAAGCTGAAGAAATCGATTTCATTTCCGGTTTTGGCCGACAGAGAAATGACGCGACGACGGATGTCGGCTTCCAGCTTACAAACATTCAGACAGGCATTCATTTTCATGTGGTTGCATATTTAAAGAAAAGAGCATTTATTTATAAAGAATTTTAGCAAGAAAGCGATTGGTGCGCAGTGGCATCACGGAACGCACAAGCTGGCAGTTCTGTTGGCAAACTTCAAAGAAAATTTTGCCACTACTTCCCTTGTTGCCTCTTCGCTATGCCCGCTGGCATTGGTGCAAAACTTAAGGCCACAATTGATGATACGCAACGAATCAATCGGAATGTGGTGCTGAATTTTTAATTTGATTCTACACTGGCCAACAACAACAAACATTTGTGCTTTATTTCTAAACGAAAACTTCAATTTCCAGCCAACTTAATTCAACAGTAATTGGAACATTTGTATCTGTGCCTGTTTTGCAACTGCAGATTGTGAGAGAAGCTTAAAAAAGTTTCGCTGCAAATCTGCAATAATTTAAGCAAGACGCCGAAGTAGCTGAAAGTGCAGGCTTGCCTGTAACAACATTTTTAATATACTTTTGAATATTGGCATTTGCGTATTCTTGCATTTCTGCTGACAAGTTTATCAATTTACTTTTTGAACACTTTATATATGCAATTTCGTTCAGCTACTCTGAAAGTGAGCTTCGAAGCTTGCTTATGCCTTAAAATCATTTTAGCTTAATATCCTTAAGTCCTTAGCCCCCACAGACAATTTGTAATGGCATTCATGAGAATTTCATTTCATTTCCCCAAGGTTCTGCTTTCAAAGCATACAATTTTTAAATACAGCATCTTCTCAGCTGCTGCAGATGATTGTCTTAAAAAAAAAATATATATGTATATATATAGTATATATAAATGCAGAGCACAAAACAGCAGAGCAGAAAATCATTATTCACTGTAGCAGAAAGACAAAGCAATGTAAAGAATACGAAAACAAGATTGCCGAAACCACCAAAAGGCTTTGCATCCCTGTTGTATTTAATCTGCTGCTGTTGCGGCAGCTTCAGCTTCAGCTTCAGCTACAGCTGCTGCTGTTGAGACTCCCATGGCTGCTGCTGTTGCTGCTGGTCGTGCTGTCTACTTAGTTGTATCTTAGTATCTTAAAGTCAGTGTGGCTACAGCCATAAAAGACGAAAAATTACAACGACAAGCTGCAAGACAACAACAACAGCTATACAGCTTTTACAGCGGCATCTTCAGCAACAACAATGTCATGCCAAGAAGCAGCCACATTTTGAAGCATGGCTAATTGACTTTGTTGTTGCTCTGAGGTTAAAGCGACAGCAAGACTTGCGGGCACACACACACACACACACACACACACACACACACACACACACACACACACACACACCCATACAGACATGAAATGCAAAGCAGCTAAGCTTGACTTGCCTTGCGACATGATATGCAACATACCGGAAACGGAAGTATTAAACTTAAAAGCTGAGCTGAGTGGCGGCAAAAGGAAAAATCAATTTATTTTGCTTTTCTACATGATCGACGAAAGGGAGTGCTATTATTATTGTCAGCAAGCGCATTTGTCACACCTTCCGCTGGCAGGCATTTTCAGCCCCCACAATATGCTCCCCTCGTCGCTTCGTTGCTGCCAGGCAAACCATTAAAAAACCTCATTCCGCGGCAGCAACATTTTATTTTAATTCCAACACGCCACATTTTTTTGTGCTTACTTACCTACAGCCAGCAACAGGGGAGTGTAAAGTAAGAGGAGCAAGAAGGGGGGTGGTATGTGTTTATTGCTGAGTTGCTGGAAAGTACATCGACATAAGTAAGGCAGCAACATAAGACAAAGAAAATCAGCTTAACAGCTGAAAAATTTTAACTCAAATATTATTGAAACTATTAAATATCTCCGACATTTTTAAAGACTTTTTATAAGTACACTAGCTGAACCGGCAAACGGTGTTCTATTCGAAAATACATAATTATTTTGTTACAAGATTTGATTTGAAATGTATTTCAATAAGGGTTAGAATTTTATACGTTGTGAATTTGCGCCAAATCGGTCTATAAATAAGAATTTTCGGAAAAAAAGCGTTCGCAGCGCCACCTGTGGGCGATCTACAGCAAACAATAAAAATCCGGAACAACACACGCACATATACAGACATACATATTGTGTATATAAGGTGTCGATAGCTTCAGTGGTTCAGCCGTGATTGTGCAACATACATACAAACATACGCACCAACGTTTTTATACTACTTATATTAAGATAAGTTCACAAGCAACTTCTTTGAAATTGAAAATCAGCAAAACAAAATATTTTAAAGTACGCTCTTTAATTGTCAAAATTGTTTCATTTCTGCTTTTACAACGCATTTGCAACGTTTACATTTAAACCCTCACTCCAAACTCCAAGCGAATGCTCTCTTTCAACTGGCATTCGACCCTAAAAGTATGCTTTTAACTTGCATTCAAACACATTCGTTTTATTCAATGCATTTGCACACACATACATACAAACACACACATACACAAGCGCAAGCACATGCAGATGCCAGTTACTCAGTCAGACAGGAAGGCTGCTCGGGGCTATTGACTTTTTGCTTGCGCACTTTTTATATTTACCTGCTGTAGTTGCTGTGTGTCTTACGCATTTGCACACCTGCCACCCTCCTCTTCTCCCTTGAGTCACTTACTTTTTCCCTTTTTTTTCCCCTTTCTTTACAGCAATTGTATTTGCGCTTTGCTACTTTGGCAGCGACTCAATGCAAATAGAATTGCTGCCATATTTTTTAGCCAGAAATGCAGAAGGAAGCTGGAAGCAGTTTGCCCAAAGAAAATTGATACTTACTCAAAGGGAAAGCCAAAGACCGAAGTGTAGCAAATAAGTGTAAGCTAAAAGTGAACAATTTCCATAATATCAGGCTACGAAGTCGCATGAGCCAACTTCCATTGCACAGGCGAAGCTATTGAGGCAGCTCACATCAAGCCAGTAGCTGCTCAAACAACAACAACATTGATGCCATAGAAATTCTCGAAATTTTTAAATCATTTTATAAAAAATTGTTTATACGAAACTTGTTAATGAAAAGTCAATATTCTGTTAATAATGCAACAGAACAGAGAGAAACGTACTTAGAACAACTTCATTTGAGTGTCGCTTTTATGTGCATTAATTTTTAAAGTTTTTAAATATGATACAAGTTTATGTTTTTCGGCAAATTAAATGTTAGAAAGAAAAGCTTTAATTCGGGCTGACTTGCCAAAAAGAAATAAAAATACCCAGATTTTAAATATGTTCAAATTAAAATACCTTTTCAAAGGCAACCAACAACCACTGCTCTAGCAAAAGTTGCCAGTTTGTCGGCAACATTTTCAAATTTGACAAGAACTCGGCAACTGTTGCAGTCATGGCGTTGACTGACGCCCACAATTGCTATGCGGTTTTTGCACTTGTCGACGCCAAAGCGCCAAGTTAATAAAAAAAATTCTGCAGCAGCAAAAAGAATGCCAAAAAAATGTAAATCAAAGCGCATATCTCGCTGTAAATGCAACATTTTATGCGCTGCAACTTTAATGTTCACACCTCTTGGCAAATGCTGGCAGCACTGGCACGAGCATTTATGCATTTTTCAAATTCACACACAAGAGCATAAACTTTGCTGTTGCCACGCCCGAACGCAGCACGCCTGCAACGCTCTTCGCCGCATGCAATTCCGCCAAAGTCCCGAGAGTAAAGCCAACATGATCCGGCGAAAAGCACCACTCACACACACTCACACACACGCAAAAACACCAAAAATAAAAGTTCCAACATTTTTGCATGTGTTGTAAAAGCATCACTGAAAATATGTTGAATTGTATTGGGCCAGCAACAACAACAAAAACAACAACAACGGAACGAAGCTGAAAAACTGCAAAACAATGCAAAATATTACGCTGCGAATTTTATGCAGATCACGTCTACGGCATGCTTTACGCATACATACATACGTAGTACTTATGTACAACACATACACAAACATATTTGAGCTGCATTCGCTTGAGTTTGCGTACGCCCATTGATAAAAACTCTAGTGCATTTTCCAAAGGGTCTGACCATTTGGTCGAGATATGATATTTTTCGATATTAAATTTTAAGCCAAAGCTGCTGCAACTGAAACTACCAAAGTCGGCATGACTGTGCTTAAGTCCATCAATGGACAGGGAATTTTCATAAAAATCTATATAACTATTCAAGCAAAGAACTTGAACAAAAAAATTGTAATATGTTCATTATGTTATGAAGTCGATGGAACAAAAACCTTTGGCCAGCGCTTTAAGCTCGAATGAGCTTTTCGAACTAGTACCGAGTCCTACAATAATCAATTCATTGAATTTCAATTTCAATTTATTAGATTTATAATGTTGGCAAATAAGAGTTATGACATCTTTTTAGAGCCCAAAGAAAGTAAAAAATATATATAAGAGAATGAAAGAGACTAATTAAATATAGAAGAAGGGAAAGGAACAGGATAGCGAGAGAGGAGAGTTAAATAAGAGATGAAATTCATAGTTAGGAAAAGTATTTGTAAATTAGATGCTTAAAGGTACAAATCAATTATAGTAGGTATATAAAAATTTAACTACAATCCCAAAGCAGACGCATCTGATAATAAGACTTAATATCTTCTACTTATTATCTGATAAATTGATTTCGAATATTATAGAGTAAGGATTCACTAAAATGTTTTGAAATTATGATATAAAAAATTTGAGTTATTCGATGGGAATTGAAGCATTCAATTATTGTTGTTGTTGTTGCACACTTGAAATTGGCCTAGTTTCAAGCAGAAAAAAAGTAGACTATTGCTGTCTTTTTTATGGCAAAAGTAAGAGCAAGAGATTCTTCTATAAAATTGATTCAGTTTTCGAAACTGTAAAGCGAATAATAAATTTCAAAAATTCAAATTTGTATCTATGTGTGTGATTGTATGTGTGTTTGTGCAATTTAAAATCTCTATGGCTAATTTTTCAATCTATTTGAAGCACTTAATTATTGAAATTCGTTGGTGCCAATTGAAATACTACTATATAATATCATTATGAAATATTGCATAAAAATTGCTGCAATTATGTCCATTAAATGCCACAGGAAGTGGTTGCGCAATTGCAAGAGGAATGCAATCAGAGTATATTGTATTGTATTACACAACAACATGCACACACTTTAAATTGAAATGTATGTAAGTATATGTGGCGAATTATCAGAGAAAACTTAATGCAACTGAATTGCAAAAATGTTAAATGTAGGCGATCCAAAAATGCTGCCAATAACCTCAAAGTGAGCGAGCTCAAAGCAGAGAATATATGAAATGATATCTTTGGGGTTAAACGTTGCCACAATTTCGATTTTTCATTAGGTAGACGAGAGTGGCATAACTTGTCCAAATAGATAAGAAGAACAGTCAGTTTCTTTACACTCTTAAAATATGCGCTATTTGAAAAAAGAATACAACAAAAAAGCCAGTAATCAAAAAAATATTTCGAAATTAGCAATAATTAAATTCAATATACATACTATTTTTGACACTCTAAAGAAAAGTCCAAGAATCAGCGCTATTCAAGATTTTCGGAATTTCTTGTACGAGATAACATCACATTCATAATAACAATTTCGATAGGCTTAAAAAATGCTGACGAAAATTTTGTATATGCAAAATGTCAAAACGCCAGCGAAATGGCATCTCTTTTATAAATACTCGTGCTGACGTACGTCATGTGAAGCTTTCCTTGCTGCTGGCAGCGCTGCCGCCTGTGCAATTTGTGACAACTCTTGCATATGCACACATATGTATATATGTAAGTGAGAAAGAGAAAGAGAAAGAGAGAAAGCGTGCAAAAGAGATCGTTGACATTAATCGATGATGCCTTTCATTTTCGCAATTTTTCATGCAAACAGCTGAAAGAAATTTTTTTTTAATTACCAAAAAAAGGGTAAAACTGGCTGCAGCTCGAGAAATGATTGCAGCAGAGTGTTCAATGATGCGCGAAAGGACATATTTTTCAAGCCGACAGTAGCGCGCACTTCACACACCCACACACACACACACACATACACACACACACACACATATATATACATATTTGCACATGCAAAAGTAAATTCTCACATGCAATCATTAATCATTTTTTACAGCGCAGAATATGACAGATGAGCTGCTGAATATTATTTCTTTTTTATTAATATTAATACTTTTTATGCTCTCTTTTTTCTTTTTTTAGATTGGCAACAATCGCGCTATAATAAATTGCTGGTGTCACAATTGAAGTGCCCATCGAAAGTGTGAGAAGGGCTTTGAGCATTTTAAGAATTTGCTTGGCAGAACTGTCAAAAGTCTGAGAGTGTTAAGAGCAAAGAAGTAGCGCTGAAGGAGGGGAGAGAGAGAGAGAGAGAGACATGTCATAGCTGCAGTTGCAAGCGCTGCTCGAGCTGCTCAAGCTTTAAGAACCAATTGCGGCAGCTTTGCATATCGACAATTTCTACAGCGAGGCTTTCATTGACAGCGCCGCTTAGGAACTTCCGGCGGAAATGAGCAATAACTGACTTGAAGTCTGACGCTTGATGCTACAAGCTACTTAAGAGTGGTGCGAAGCACACTTGCCATTCTTTCTTAGTGTGCTGCTTGCTTGCTTGAAGTGAGTATGTGTGAGTGTGTGTGAGCTTGCCCCTTTGTGGCTGGCGGTGTCGTCTGTCTGTGTGCATGCGCCCATACTAAGTTGATTTAGCAAAGCACGTTGCAAGTTACAAGCACGTATTCACACTTGCACCAACACCACACCAACACACTGACACAGCGGCACATTCACACTTGCGCACACACTTTAGCACTCGTACAAGGAAAAACTAAAAGCACTTGCGCTTGCTCCAAGACCAAAGCATCACTACGATGCAGCGCCACATAAAGGCACGCACACACACACACGCCTACTTTCGCCCAAAGTTAGCGCCAACTTTTCTGCCAACGCATTCGATTAAAGCGTCATTCACGGCTGGTGTATTTTGACGCGCTTTCGCAACTTCTCTTAGCTACTCAGTCTTTTGTTGCATGCAACGCGTTGGTCCTACGAATTTTGCGGTTTTCTTTGCTTGGCTTAAAAGTTTGCTTCACCCTCACACACACACACACACACACACACACACACACACATGCATGCAATTATGGCGGAAATTTTCGTTTGCATACGCGCAATTGAAAGATCCCTTAAGGCAACATGCAACTTGCAACATTGCATGAGTGAAGTGCTTGTGGCAACATTGAAAATGTTGAAAATGTTAAATGAAATTTTCTAGTGAAAGTTAAATGCCTTGCGTTTTCAGCTAAAAGCATTTCAAAGTGTGTTAGCAAAATACTTTATTATTCTATATAGGCAGCAGAACCGATCGCTCTCTTCAAACGGATCAAATATATATGACATCTAAAAACCATACACTTTATTTCTTTAGCAACTCTACTGGAATTTTCTTTAATATATATGTATAAATAATTGGCGATAGTTTTCTCTGCCTTTATAAAAGAAGCTTCTCACAAAAAAAAAGCTTTATTGAGAGCTTCCAGTTCGAACACGGCTATAGAATGAATATGCAGGTCCTTTTCTTTGGCATTTAATAGTTTTCAATGAAACTTTTCATGCAACTTTTTCCAAATTTTTTTACTTTTTAGTTAATTTTTAGGATTCCCGTCCACTAAAAGGAAAAAACGGCAACACTTAGAAGGCCACTTTGGTCTTTGGAAGTTGTGTATATAAACAGAACTTTTTTTCAACGTAGAAACCTGAAATTGGTTTTAATCGAAATTGATTATTTAAAATTCTTCATCCAAAATTCGATGAGGCAGCTGGGCTTAAAAGTGTTCATAAATTATTAAAAATTATTAAAAGGTCTTCAATATATTATATAAATGTTCGACACATTTTCGAAATTGTATAATTTTTACAACTGGTGGTTTAACTTGTAAATAAAATTCGATTTTACATTAACAGCAAATCAATTTTAAGCGCACGGCATATTTGAAAGTAGGCACAAAATTTATGATGAATTAAAAAATGTTCGCTATAGCTATAGACCAACAACACGCCACGAAATTTTTTTTTTAAACACCCACGCACAAGAAGCCAAATTGCTTGCATAAATCAGTAGACGTAGCGATTAGGCTGGCAGCAAATGGCGCTGCGTGCCTTCACTAATTGGATGCTATGCCGCAAAGTCGTGCGGCTTTGTCGCAATACGCAGCCACACAACAAAAACAACAACAGCGAAAACGAAAACATCCGCCCAAACTTCAGCCACATCATACATTACATAGTTCGGCCAGTTCGAATGAAGTCGCCGTTGCTGGGTGCGCAGAGAGTGCTGCCGTTTATGGCTCGACTTGCCAGAACTTTGGCAATAAAATGTGTACGAATTGTTTTTACAAAATTGAATACAATATTTTACAAAGACTGGCAAAAATGTGGCTGCGACGAAGCTCATTACCAGTGAACGGCACCTGTCGCCCTCTCACCCAGTCGCTGCGCTGCCACAACTTGGAAAAGTGCGCCACAAAAATGGGCGTTGCAGCTCGAACTCAAATTATGTGTGAAATGCTGAAAATTAATTTGCATTTTTGGCCAGGCTGTTTTGCAGCTGCCCCATGCCAGTCAGACGGCCCGCTTTCGGCAGTGCATTTGATTTTAAGTAATGCAGAGTAGGAAGAAGGACATTTTGTTGCCGCCATGCAATTCACAAAAGTGCTTTCATTTTAATTGTAGTCGTAGTATTTGTAGTTTAACGACAATCATTGTTTGTTACCCCTTGCCGAAGAGCCCCTCCCCCCACCCCCCACAGTGCTGCAGCATTTGCAACAATTAGTTTGACAGTGAACTCCTCCATTGGCATTTGCCTAAACTTCAGGCTTGCTTAATGCAAATAAATTAACTTGAAGCGTTCGTTGCAGTACATCCTGCATCACACCCGCTCTCTCAGCCTCACCCTCACCCACTGCTGCTGCGTTGACAAGCATAATACGCCGTTGAAGGAAGATGCGCTCGAATGCTTCGCGGAAATTCGTAACTAAATAAACTCTGAGTGCTCTTCTGCATGCTTTGAGCCGCTTTGAGCCACGCTAACTGCAGAACAATTCCTAAGTAGTCACTCTTGAGCTTGTAGCAAAGAGCTGCTTAATCGCTATCATTGAGCAACGCTCTTCCAAGCGACGTTTACACGTTCCAAGTTTCCCGGCATGGTTGCAGTAGAAAATTGCGAATTTACGAAAATACATCAATTACGGAATTCTTTTTGGTTTCAAGAAAATTTTTAAAAATAAGGCTCATCTAATAAGCAAACTTTTTCGATTGTAGTGTTGCTATTTTCCATTGATAATGCTTCAATATTCCAAAAAAATTTGCAATTGAAGAGGAAAGTCATAGCCGATTTAAATCCTGAAAATTATATTTTCAGTGCAAAACATCAATTTAAAGAAATTATTATAGAATTCTTCTGCTACAGCAGATTTCCACTTCTGAGAATTGATTCTTCTACTTAAGTTAGTAGAAATTGTCATTTAATTATCAACTTTTTTATGCGCTTTTCAGGCAATTAATCGCAATTCTACTGGAAAACCAGTATAGACCATGATATTGAAATTGAAAAAGTACTGGAACATTGAGCCAATTTTCAGCAATCTGAATCCCATCTTGAATATGAGCGCTGTTTCAGTTGCCGAAGAAAAATTTTTGTTATCGACATCAACAACATTGAAAAATTTTCAGCGAGTAATATTAAATTTTCCTAAAAATGTGCCCAAGTAAACGAACTTAACTATTTAATTTGTATGCTTAGATTAGATTGCTATTTGGAGTAAGGATCCAGTCTTCTAGTCAACGCGACCTGAAACACCTATCGTGACCTTTCTTCATGTATTAACAGAATTAAATTAAATTTTTCATAAAAAGTTCATTAGGCAACATGTTTAAAACGTACGTATAAATATACCCTTATACTTTTGTTGTTTAAGTGTATTTACCCTTTTTCCTTAGCACTAATGCGAACTTTATCAGTTAATGAAGTTTGAAAAGAGTTTCGCATAGGGTTGTCGCTGTACGCTGCGATTTCAGAACAGAATTTTAGTTTGTGTTTGCCACTTCTTTAAACAAATTTTACTGATTACTTTGTGCAAACTTAAATTGCTTAAAGTGAACTAGTTTATTGCATAAGGCTGTCAGTGTCAGTGAGCAGTGTAGCGCATAGAGGTAGTCATTAAATGCTCGTAAGTAAGGACAAGTGAAAGACTGCACAATTTAGTGCGACAAAAGCCGACTAGCTTGACAACTCAGTACAAGAAACTGAAATGAATGTGAATTTTTTAAGAAAAAAAGCTTTTAAAATAGTTTCCATTTTCTGAACATTTCTGTTAGCAACTTGATGAGTATCTAAAGCAAAACTTGTTACCATTCCTAAAAGAAACCCGGAATTGTTCAAGAAATTTCAAAAGATTCAGACAGCGAGTCGTATCCATAACAGAATTACCCCCTCTAGCGTTTGAAATTCATTTTGCCTTGCATTTAAAGACGGGTCCATTGCTTGCTTTTGTTTATTTTCTGTGAACAGCGGGGCTTATCTTCGCCTGTCTGTACATACATTTTTCGACATTTTGACCGATATCTTTGAAAGCAATTCATCTAAAACTATGATAAACTTATTTTTGGAATTCATGAACATACAGGCATGTGATAGAAATCGAAATCGTACGAAAAGGCGAGTGAAATCAATTTGCCTTGTGATATGTTTCATTTTCAAATTCGAGCAAGTCGTTCGGTGCGATTTCAAATCGAAATGAAATCGTAAAAATCGAATTTCATCACATGGCATTGTATTGTTTCGAATTGCTCGAATTGCTTGAATGTACATAAATTCCGAAATTTGAAATGAAATCGTTCGATTTCCATCACTTGCCTGATAGATACGCCACACTCCACACGATACGATATAAAATGATTTTTTTTTGGGCATTTTATTCATTAAAATATTTCTTAAATTTTTATAGTGAAAATATTTTAATGTTACCATACCAAATTTCAGCTTTCTGCATTGAAAAACAGTTCTCTTTATATGTGCATACACAACTTCGAAAACAAAAGTGACCTTATAAGTGTGCCCATTTTATTCCTTTCGGGGAACGGAACCCTAAATAATGAATGTTACTTTATTACATATTTCATTATGTTCGAGTGTATCAACATTTCACTTTAAAGCTTGTCTTTCATATCGCGAGCATATAGTCATATAATCTGAAAAATTAGAACCCTTAATACTTTTTTCGTAAGAATTGAAACGAGTTCCCCTTTTCTCACATTTCACAAGCAATTCAAACTTCAAGTGTTTCCTGCTTCCAGCAGCCGCACGGCATACCTCAATATTTACCTTAATTACCGCAAAACACACATTTCATTTGAAATCCTTAACCAAACACACACACACACACAAAATCGATTTTGCCAATCAAGTGAATATGTATGTGTGCAAATCTCATAGTGAAAACGACTTGAACAGAATTATCATTATTCCGCTTTGGACACCTTTTTTATGGACCTTCATCGCTTCACTATAAAATCGAATACTACAAATCTGTGCGTGTGTGTGTTTTTGTGTGTGTGCGCTCAGTTGTACCCTTTACAAGGCACAACGGTCACACATTATATCATCATCAACACATAATAAGCACATTAAGTTCACTTTTCACACTACACTTTTAAAGAAGCAACCAAAGCGAAGGCTTCTTCAGCCTCAACAGCGGCTGTGCTCGACACACACACACACTAGCAAAAATGCTACGTTGTCCTTACGGCGCCAATGACTTCCTGCCTGCGCCAACTTGTTCGCTAGCCTGCCACCGCCACTTGCCACAGAATCGCTCAACCACAAGTAGTAAGCAGGAAATTCTTCGGTTAAGCACACTTATTTAAATAAAAGTGAAAATGCGCCTGTGTGCCGGAGTTGCTACTCTACTCCGCCACCACTGCACTCCACTCCGCCTACGCAAATAAGAATGCGGATGCTGCTGCAGCGCTGTGCAGCGATGTAAGCGCAGAAAAAAGTGTGTGATTTATTGAAACTAAGGTTGCAAAGTCACCTCACAGGTGTCACATATATCAAGTGTGTCTGCTCCGTGCGGTGCGCACATGCCCACCCGCACTCACCCGGACTCAGCCGCACACTCACTTGCGAATGCCGCTCGTCGCTACGTGTGGGTTTATCAAGGCTTCCTGACCCCCAACCCGCCTGTCGGCATTTTCCGCCATTCCTCTTGCCGCTGCGCCGGGCCACGGGAGCCACTGAAGTGGATATGTGGGTTTCAGATTATTACAAATTTCAACTAATTACAGCGTTGCAGCAGCACGAACGTACTGTGGAGCTTCGGCGAAAATTTGATATTTCTTTAATGCTGTCAAAATGTCACATAGATTTACAATCCAGCTGCGTTGGAATATCATAATGTCAGGGCTGCTTTATGCATGAGCCGGATTACAAATGTAGCGGAAATAACCCATATCAAATGGGCAAGATAATATGTAGTAGAAGGTGTTGGCTAAAAATTCAGCTATCCTTTTTTATTTATTTACTATCATAATAGAGAAGCTCAGCACACCAAATGAAGGCTCATATGCCCGTACAGCTGCGATGAATACTAATTGTTAGTGACTCTTAATAATTATTTCGTAACATGCTGAAAACCTGGATCCAGTCGAAATTTTCTCTCATCTGCAGTGTCTCTGTATCGTCATATCTAGATCTTGCCTTGGCAGTCTCATGACTTGCTGTGCTGATGCAGGCCTCAGAGCAGCAAGTCAGCTCACTTTTGAAGGCTATTGAGGCTTTTTGGTTTATCAATATCGATATTCAAAAGGATATCGATAAAAATATCGACAGCGTTTGCTAGTAGTGCTTTCTTACTTTACAATCCTTTCAAAATGTACGCTGACACCCTGTCTACACAAACAAATTTGCTGTCATTATTCAATTGTAAACGTAAAGTCAAGCAAAGTCTAGAACTCGTTTCAGCTTTCTGCGCTTCCATTTTCAGTCTTTCAATTTCCAGCACTCATTTTGCACGCTCCCAATCGGTGCTCCAATTGCGCCAGCAGGCTTCTGCATCTGATTGCAGACACTACTGTTGCTGCTGCTTCTTCCTGTTCGTCTATTTTTATTGTAATTTTATCAGTCAAAATTGCACTTCCTCTGAACTCGTTTTGCCTCGTATTTCAATTTATTTTCATTCAAATTTTATTTTTCCCTCTTACTGTTTTTACTTGCCAATTCTTCGTCAACTGCTCCGCAGCCGCATTCACATCCTTATTCCTTTGCTCTGCTGCTCCTTGTATTTGTGTGTTCACTTGCCGTTTTATATGTCTTTCTGCATTTTTCAGCGAATTTGTTTTGGCAAGTTTTGATTTAATTTTCTTCCTCACTTTTCGCACATATTGAATTGGGTTTGAAGGTGAGAACTGCAGCCGTCAGAGGGGCAGGATATCGACACACTGACAGCTGCAGCCAAGAATTTCGAAATGAAATTGACTTGCTTGTAATATGCACTATACTTAAGATAGAAATGCCTTAAAAATGTTCAGTGAAACTGCAAATAGTGGCTTAGGGAAAAAGTTAGCTGCGTTTTTTATAAAAAAATATACAACTATTTTTTCAATTAAAACAAAATTTTAATAATCAACTTATGGGGAATAATAAAATCATCATTCATCTCAAATAGATTCTGTCCTTTTTCGGCTAGAACTATTATGCCTTTATTGCAGATTTACAGGATTTTGCCTTTGAAAAGCTAATACAGATGCTTTTCGTATTCTTCGATTCTTTTCCTCTTTTGAGGCCAATTTTTTTCCATCTAGTGACTGTTGGAGAGATCGCAACAAATGGTAATCTGAAGAGGCATCAAAGCTTGGTTCCCTCGTGAAATGTGTCAAAAATGTCATAGACCGAATTTCCATCTGCGATTCGCTGGTGAAATATGGTAATTGTTTGGAATGGAGTACCTTCACTATAATAAAGAGCATAAATCTTTCCACAAGCTTGTGTCGCATTCTTCCTTTTCGTAGTAAAATATATGTTTTTTTTCTGAAATTTTTTTCTCAAATTTCGCTTTGCAATAACTTTTAAAAAGAGAAACCAATTCCATTAAAATTTCAAAAATAATCAGCTGATTTATATTCTGTTAAGCACAAAAAAGAGTTGCCACATTTTCCTAACAGTTTCAAAGTTATAACACATTAAATTCAAGCGAACAGAAAAACTTCAATTACTTTTTATCCAAAACAATATTTTTAGGGTCTATATGGAAGCATATTTTAAACAGCTGCTAGAGAATGCAGTCCTTAGATCCTTTTCCTTCCGAACTTGCTCGCAAAACCATCAAAATTTCCTGTCAATATGTAGTGACTGCAATCATTTCATTCCAAAATTTAGCCGCTTTTAAATTTAATCATATAAATTATAATTACATGCGAATTGAGCTGCAAGTCAATAATCCATCAAATTAGCAATAATTGAATATTGAAAAACTGCATAAATGCGCGCACATAAATTAGTTAAGCGTTCACTTGAACAAATATTAAATATTTAATTACTTTTTATAATAATGTTTTATGACATGAGCTCTTGAGATTTAATAAATTTAAATTATTGTGCAACATAAATTTCAATCGCTTTGGCGCAAATGGGTTTACATTTGTTTTATCGGCATGGGAAGAGTGCATATTGAATTAAAAAAAATGCATTGAATGTGAATATTTATTTTTTATGTAATTTTAAGCCCTTCAGATATGCACTTGAAAGTAATAGAAGCTGCAGAAAATATCAAAAGAAAATTTTTATTTGCTGAAAAAGTGTGACTTAAGTGACTTAAAGCACATGCCAAGTGACGCGCAAGTAGCGCGGTATTAGCGGAACCAACAACAAAACCGCATATAAAAAACAAAAAAAAAAAAAAGAACCGAACGAGTATCGAAAAGAAAAACAATTTAAACCAGCAAAGACTCTAACAACAGCGAACATTTTCACAAGAATTTACAGTTGTAATAAAAAAGAAACAAACTTTATAAAGCAACAAAACCGCATATCGAAAAAAAAAAAAAAAAAAAAAAAAAAGCCAACGAGTAATGAAAAGAAAAACAATTTAAACCAGCAAAGACTCTAACATCAGCGAAAAATTTCAACCAGCAAAAGATAGTACAGTTGTAATAAAAAAAAAGAAACAAAATTAATAAAGCAACAAAACCGCATACGAAAAGAAGGAGAAAAGACACTAACATCAGTAGATGCCTCACCAATATCCAGCAGCGAGCGAATTCAGAGACAACGAATTGACAGCAAACGGGAGTACCATGGAAAACCTCGAAGTAGAAACTAAATTCAAGATTATTTCATCAAACCTCAATAGCATTGCAAATTATGACGGAGATAGGAATGCTCTAATAAATTTCCTAGAACGTATTGATTCAATGGCTTCTGTTCTTGATTCATTTGATGTCAGTTATAAACAGTTATTGTTAGGACTTATAAAAGATAAGGTAGTTGGAAATGCAAGAAAATCTTTGCTTATTAATGGAAATCCAAATACTTGGCTAGATGTAAAAAGAGTTTTAATCGAAAATCATGGTGAAAAAGATTCAGTTGACGAACTTATTGATAAGATTAGGTCATGTCGTTGTGACTCAACAATCGAATTTTTTTACAATAAATTAAACAATTATTTGTGTCGTTTAAATAACGCTTTGTATTTCAGTGAAAACGACCATAATTTTGAAACTAGTAGCAATGCGAGAATAGCATTGCATTCATTCAAACACGGGTTTCCAGAACCTGTTAAAAGTATTATTGTTAGTCGTAACCCAAAGAATTTACGGGAAGCTTATGAAATAATTAAAACTAATGGCTATTTAAAATACAATAACAATCAGCAAAACGTTTCCAGCAACAAAATGCAATCTTCAATGCAGAGTAGCCAAAGCTATAATAGAAATATGCAACAACAATGTTATGCAAATGACAATAATAAATTTGAGCGTAGAAATGAGCAACAACAACACATGCGCGGTAACAGTACTCGCCAACATAACTCTGTGCAAACTAGGCAAACGAATAATAACCATATCCAGACAATTAGGTTCAATAATAACTATCATAGAACAAATAATAATCCAATGCGTTCTACAGAGTATAATAATAGTAATGAACATTTTTATAATAATAATAACAATAATGGTAGGAATGTTAATTATGAAGCTGAAATAGAGCCAATGGAAGTAAGTATCAATCAAACTTGCCCAAATTTTCAGCAAGACAGCCTAGAGGATTACCCTATATAGTAATAAATACACCGAAAAGAAAACTTAAGTTTATTATAGATACAGGTGCTGAGTTTAGCATTGTAAATCCTAATCTTTGTAATCCTAAATGGAGAGTGAGTACAGCTAGCTACACGCTCAAAGTTTTAAATCGTAATATTACATCAAATGTTAAGTATAGAGTGCCACTCTTTGAAGAATTTGGAAAACCAAACAATTTCGTTGAATTTATTGAATTCTTATTTCACCAAAATTTTGACGGTATTATTGGCAATAATATCTTACTCGACTTAGACATAATAATTGATTACAGAAATAGAAGATTAATAACATCAAATGCATTATTGCCAATATACTTTAATGAAGATGAAGAGATATCTGTTGATAGTTATTTACAAAATGAATCATTACAAATTTTTGCATGCGAAGAACAGAATGAATCTTTAAATACCCTTTTTTCTAAACATTTAAATTCTAATGACCAACAAGTTTTAAAACAACTTCTAAATTCTTATAAGGATCTTTTCTACAAAGATGGAGATAAATTATCTTTTACGGACGTAGTAAAACACAAAATCGTTACGCGTACTGACACTCCAATTTATAGTAAGCTTTATAGATATCCGGTTATACATCGAGAAGAAGTGGAAAAACAAATAAAAGATATGTTAGACCAGAAAATTATAGTTCGGAGTACCAGTCCATATAACTCTCCCTTGTGGGTAGTACCAAAAAAAATCGATAGTAGTGGCAAACGTAAATGGAGGATAGTAATTGATTATCGAAAGCTTAACGAGCAGACTGTAGATGATAAATTTCCGATACCGAATATGGAAGACATATTTGATAAGCTTGGGAAGTGTTCATATTTTAGCACTATCGATCTGGCCAAAGGCTTCCATCAAATTGAAGTCCACGTTGAAGATCGCGCTAAAACTGCGTTTTCAACCGCAGATGGACATTACGAGTTCACACGTATGCCGTTTGGGCTAAAAACAGCTCCCGCCACATTTCAGAGGCTCATTAACACAGTTTTAAAAGATTTCATAAACAAAATATGCGTTGTCTATTTGGACGATATTTTGATTTTTTCAGCTAGTTTGCAAGAACACATCGATTCTATCAATAAAATTTTCAAGAAGCTACGCGAACATAATTTAAAAATTCAATTTGCCAAATGTCATTTCGCTGCATTAAGCACAAAATATTTAGGACATGTGGTATCCGCATCGGGAATAAAACCTGATCCTTCAAAAATTGAAGTTATTGAGTCCATGAAACTCCCAACTAACGAAAAAGAAATTAGGCAATTTCTGGGTATCACAGGATATTATCGGAGATTTATAAGAGATTACGCGAAAGTAGCTTTCCCTATTATTAAATACTTAAAACAAGAATTTTCACTTGATATTAAAGACAAAGAATACTTAAATGCTTTTATAAACTTAAAGAAGTTAATAACAAGTGATCCTGTTCTGCAACCACCAGATTTCACAAAAAAATTTGTTTTAACAACAGATGCATCGCAGTTTGCAATAGGTTCAGTTTTGAGCCAAAATAATCATCCGATTTGTTATGCTTCTCGCACCTTATCCGATCACGAAATTCGATATTCTACGATTGAGAAAGAACTACTGGCGGTTGTGTGGTCTGTAAAACATTTTCGAACGTACCTTTACGGCAGGAAATTTGCTATCCAAACTGACCATAAGCCACTTATTTGGCTAAACAATATTAAAGAACCCAATATGAAATTACAGAGATGGAAAATCCAGCTTAACGAGTATGACTTTGATATTACGTACATAAAAGGAAAGGATAATACAGTAGCAGATGCATTGAGTAGATATTTACAACGCGAAGATAAAGGTGAAGAGGTGGCTATATTTAACAATGAAAAAAACTGTGATAATTTAGATGTATGCTCCACGGGTGCAACTATTCATAGCGCTATAGAAGATAATTTGAGTTATATTTTTATCACAGATAAAAGTATAAACTCTTACAAAAATCAAATATACCTAAGTTATGGAGAACACGAGCAATTTATTACGAAAATAATAAATAGTAAGTGTCAAAACCATATAACCGTAACGAAAAATTCAAACATAAAAGCATCTATGGAGAGGGTCTTATTAGAAAAAGGTTTCATGTGCATTTATTGTGATGATGACGAGTTATTTGTGAAATTTCAGGACATATATGTCGAACATTTTACAAATAATAATTTAACCTTATATAGATCGCATAAAAAATTGACTGACATAAGTGATAAAAATGAAGTTTTGACTATTATTAAAGATGAACATCTGAGGAACAATCATAGAGGGATAAATGAAGTTTTTTTGGAGTTAAAAAATAAAATTTTTTACCCTAAGCTATATCAAATGATCACTCTGGTAATAAATAATTGCGAAGTTTGCAAAATTGCAAAACACGATAGACACCCTATTAAAATTCCATTTCAAGGTAGCGAAAATCCAACACATTTCAACGACATCGTCCACATCGATATATGGTATCCCTGTAGAAATCAAATGTACCTGACAACGATAGATAAATTTTCAAAATACGCAACATTTCATAAATTGACTGATAGAAATTGGATATCTATTTTAGAAGCATTGAAGCAGAGAATACAGTTTTTAGGAAAAATGAACAAGCTTATATTTGACAATGAGCGTTGTATGCTACATAGTGCAGTAGAATTATTCCTAAAAGAGCAAAGTATAGAAGCCCACAGGACAACACCATTTCTAAAAACAGGCAACTCTGATATTGAAAGATTGCATGGGACGCTGAACGAGCACTTACGAATTATGGAAGCTGATAAATTAAATAAAATTCATGACCTTGATGATAAACTTTTTAAAGTATTTACAACTTATAATAATACGATACATTCGACAGCAAAAAAACGACCGATTGATTTTCTATTAAAAAACTTCGATAAAGGCTTTATTCAAGAATTATGTAAGGAATATGAGCAAACCAAAATTTGTAAAATCAACAAATTAAACAAAGATAAACACAAAGAATATGTCCAACTAGATGATGTTGTTGTAAATAGACAGATACCTAAATGTAAACCAAAATACAAAGAACTTATAAGCTTTAATAAAAATGGTAATTATACAACTGACACATCAAATCGAAGAAAAACAAAATACTATAAGTCCCAGCTAAAACGCAAATACAACTTACAGAGTACTTAAAATCACGTATTTATTGTATACACACAAAAAAAAGAGAAAAAAAAGTACAAAAAGCTACAAGTAAAAAAGGTTATAAAATTTTCTATTATAAATTAATTCCTATTACCTAAAATTTAAGTTAAAATTTTTTTGTAATATTTGACATATCAAATCGAAAAAAGCTACAAATAGAATAGTTGTTTAAATTTTCTATTATGAATTAATTCCTATTATCTAAAATTTAAATTAAAGTTATTTCGTAATATTTTTTATTTCTACACTTAATTTTTAGTCACTTTTGTAATATAATAAATTTTGTAAATATTTGCAGCGATGCAAATATCTTAGGGGTGGAGGAGTCATGATAGGATTATATGGCAACCTCATTACCTCATTTGTCCATGTCATGACACTACTCCATACTAATACAGCCCTGTACCAACCGCTGTCCGAGTGGTCAGCACTTATAGTAAGAAGTAGTGTAAGTCGGAAAGCGAATTAAAGTACACGTACAACGCATTTCTCGCCTTTTCATTCCATAACTATATTAAATCATAAGATTTCTATCAATTTGAGAAGAAAAGTATCATAATTTATTTTTCTACAAGCAATTTCTGCTTCAAATCGCCAGCGTAAAATATGTGAAAATTGTTGTTGCTTTCGCTACACACAAACAGTTGCTCTGCCTCTTGCCAGGCTTGACAGCGCACTTTCCTTTGCTTCCGTAGTGTATTCATTATGAATTCCGCACCACAATTCGATTGGTTCAATTGCAGCAGCGCTCCGCTCTCGTCTGCTCTGCTCTGCTGCTGCTGGTTGCTTGCGCTTTCGACGCAGTTGCCGCACTGATGGCTCCTCCGGGACGACGTACGTACAGGCTGAGTGCACACAAACGCGTTTTAAGTTTCTCGCCGTGGCAACATATTTTTAACCAGCCATCAGATGTCGTCAATTGCAGTCTTCAGAAATAGATTTATGACGCCTTGGCGCCAGTTGAAACGTGCAAGAAGCGTTCGCTCAAAAGAAAGGACACTACAAATTTAAAGCATTTTATTTTATATAAACAGAAAAAAAACACATTAAAAATGATTATACGAGTTTATGTTTATTCGGCAGCTTGAATGTTAGAAAGAATAGTTTTTATTCGGACTTACTTGCCAAAGAGAAATGACAATACTTAGTTGTCTATTTCTGTTCTGAAACAAAGCAATTTTAAGTGTACAACAACAAAGAATTAGAATTATTGCTCACATGGGCAGGTCATATAGCTATTTCGGTTTTTGCCAGAAAACCTCATCAGTGACTTTTAATGTGAATTCTAATAATTTCTAAACGACTAATTACTCGAAATAGAAGCATTAATGGTAAAGTCTGTGAAACGCAGGAGTTGAACCATGAACCTATGACGTAGTAAGCGAATGTGCTAACCATCACACCATCGGACTGGACGACTCTGCGCTGGCAAACATCCCAGTTACCTGCTGTCTATATCAAACGCATAGTGTTTGTTGTTATTGTACACTGTCTAATGCAATTGTTTTTGCCTTACTTGAGAGCTCCATCGGAGCACATACTTGAGGCAAATGAATGTATCAGTTTTTGTTTCTGTAAGAACATTTCTTCGTTTTTACATTATGTTTACTTTCTGATTTGGGTGTGTCTTCCCTATCATATTATACGAGTTTATGTTTATTCGGCAGCTTGAATGTTAGAAAGAATAGTTTTTATTCGGACTTACTTGCCAAAGAGAAATGACAATACTTAGTTGTCTATTTCTGTTCTGAAACAAAGCAATTTTAAGTGTACAACAACAAAGAATTAGAATTATTGCTCACATGGGCAGGTCATATAGCTATTTCGGTTTTTGCCAGAAAACCTCATCAGTGACTTTTAATGTGAATTCTAATAATTTCTAAACGACTAATTACTCGAAATAGAAGCATTAATGGTAAAGTCTGTGAAACGCAGGAGTTGAACCATGAACCTATGACGTAGTAAGCGAATGTGCTAACCATCACACCATCGGACTGGACGACTCTGCGCTGGCAAACATCCCAGTTACCTGCTGTCTATATCAAACGCATAGTGTTTGTTGTTATTGTACACTGTCTAATGCAATTGTTTTTGCCTTACTTGAGAGCTCCATCGGAGCACATACTTGAGGCAAATGAATGTATCAGTTTTTGTTTCTGTAAGAACATTTCTTCGTTTTTACATTATGTTTACTTTCTGATTTGGGTGTGTCCTCCCTATCATATTATACGAGTTTATGTTTATTCGGCAGCTTGAATGTTAGAAAGAATAGTTTTTATTCGGACTTACTTGCCAAAGAGAAATGACAATACTTAGTTGTCTATTTCTGTTCTGAAACAAAGCAATTTTAAGTGTACAACAACAAAGAATTAGAATTATTGCTCACATGGGCAGGTCATATAGCTATTTCGGTTTTTGCCAGAAAACCTCATCAGTGACTTTTAATGTGAATTCTAATAATTTCTAAACGACTAATTACTCGAAATAGAAGCATTAATGGTAAAGTCTGTGAAACGCAGGAGTTGAACCATGAACCTATGACGTAGTAAGCGAATGTGCTAACCATCACACCATCGGACTGGACGACTCTGCGCTGGCAAACATCCCAGTTACCTGCTGTCTATATCAAACGCATAGTGTTTGTTGTTATTGTACACTGTCTAATGCAATTGTTTTTGCCTTACTTGAGAGCTCCATCGGAGCACATACTTGAGGCAAATGAATGTATCAGTTTTTGTTTCTGTAAGAACATTTCTTCGTTTTTACATTATGTTTACTTTCTGATTTGGGTGTGTCCTCCCTATCATATTATACGAGTTTATGTTTATTCGGCAGCTTGAATGTTAGAAAGAATAGTTTTTATTCGGACTTACTTGCCAAAGAGAAATGACAATACTTAGTTGTCTATTTCTGTTCTGAAACAAAGCAATTTTAAGTGTACAACAACAAAGAATTAGAATTATTGCTCACATGGGCAGGTCATATAGCTATTTCGGTTTTTGCCAGAAAACCTCATCAGTGACTTTTAATGTGAATTCTAATAATTTCTAAACGACTAATTACTCGAAATAGAAGCATTAATGGTAAAGTCTGTGAAACGCAGGAGTTGAACCATGAACCTATGACGTAGTAAGCGAATGTGCTAACCATCACACCATCGGACTGGACGACTCTGCGCTGGCAAACATCCCAGTTACCTGCTGTCTATATCAAACGCATAGTGTTTGTTGTTATTGTACACTGTCTAATGCAATTGTTTTTGCCTTACTTGAGAGCTCCATCGGAGCACATACTTGAGGCAAATGAATGTATCAGTTTTTGTTTCTGTAAGAACATTTCTTCGTTTTTACATTATGTTTACTTTCTGATTTGGGTGTGTCCTCCCTATCATATTATACGAGTTTATGTTTATTCGGCAGCTTGAATGTTAGAAAGAATAGTTTTTATTCGGACTTACTTGCCAAAGAGAAATGACAATACTTAGTTGTCTATTTCTGTTCTGAAACAAAGCAATTTTAAGTGTACAACAACAAAGAATTAGAATTATTGCTCACATGGGCAGGTCATATAGCTATTTCGGTTTTTGCCAGAAAACCTCATCAGTGACTTTTAATGTGAATTCTAATAATTTCTAAACGACTAATTACTCGAAATAGAAGCATTAATGGTAAAGTCTGTGAAACGCAGGAGTTGAACCATGAACCTATGACGTAGTAAGCGAATGTGCTAACCATCACACCATCGGACTGGACGACTCTGCGCTGGCAAACATCCCAGTTACCTGCTGTCTATATCAAACGCATAGTGTTTGTTGTTATTGTACACTGTCTAATGCAATTGTTTTTGCCTTACTTGAGAGCTCCATCGGAGCACATACTTGAGGCAAATGAATGTATCAGTTTTTGTTTCTGTAAGAACATTTCTTCGTTTTTACATTATGTTTACTTTCTGATTTGGGTGTGTCCTCCCTATCATATTATACGAGTTTATGTTTATTCGGCAGCTTGAATGTTAGAAAGAATAGTTTTTATTCGGACTTACTTGCCAAAGAGAAATGACAATACTTAGTTGTCTATTTCTGTTCTGAAACAAAGCAATTTTAAGTGTACAACAACAAAGAATTAGAATTATTGCTCACATGGGCAGGTCATATAGCTATTTCGGTTTTTGCCAGAAAACCTCATCAGTGACTTTTAATGTGAATTCTAATAATTTCTAAACGACTAATTACTCGAAATAGAAGCATTAATGGTAAAGTCTGTGAAACGCAGGAGTTGAACCATGAACCTATGACGTAGTAAGCGAATGTGCTAACCATCACACCATCGGACTGGACGACTCTGCGCTGGCAAACATCCCAGTTACCTGCTGTCTATATCAAACGCATAGTGTTTGTTGTTATTGTACACTGTCTAATGCAATTGTTTTTGCCTTACTTGAGAGCTCCATCGGAGCACATACTTGAGGCAAATGAATGTATCAGTTTTTGTTTCTGTAAGAACATTTCTTCGTTTTTACATTATGTTTACTTTCTGATTTGGGTGTGTCCTCCCTATCATATTATACGAGTTTATGTTTATTCGGCAGCTTGAATGTTAGAAAGAATAGTTTTTATTCGGACTTACTTGCCAAAGAGAAATGACAATACTTAGTTGTCTATTTCTGTTCTGAAACAAAGCAATTTTAAGTGTACAACAACAGGTCCTGCCCATGTGAGCAATAATTCTAATTCTTTGTTGTTGTACACTTAAAATTGCTTTGTTTCAGAACAGAAATAGACAACTAAGTATTGTCATTTCTCTTTGGCAAGTAAGTCCGAATAAAAACTATTCTTTCTAACATTCAAGCTGCCGAATAAACATAAACTCGTATAATATGATAGGGAGGACACACCCAAATCAGAAAGTAAACATAATGTAAAAACGAAGAAATGTTCTTACAGAAACAAAAACTGATACATTCATTTGCCTCAAGTATGTGCTCCGATGGAGCTCTCAAGTAAGGCAAAAACAATTGCATTAGACAGTGTACAATAACAACAAACACTATGCGTTTGATATAGACAGCAGGTAACTGGGATGTTTGCCAGCGCAGAGTCGTCCAGTCCGATGGTGTGATGGTTAGCACATTCGCTTACTACGTCATAGGTTCATGGTTCAACTCCTGCGTTTCACAGACTTTACCATTAATGCTTCTATTTCGAGTAATTAGTCGTTTAGAAATTATTAGAATTCACATTAAAAGTCACTGATGAGGTTTTCTGGCAAAAACCGAAATAGCTATATGACCTGCCCATGTGAGCAATAATTCTAATTCTTTGTTGTTGTACACTTAAAATTGCTTTGTTTCAGAACAGAAATAGACAACTAAGTATTGTCATTTCTCTTTGGCAAGTAAGTCCGAATAAAAACTATTCTTTCTAACATTCAAGCTGCCGAATAAACATAAACTCGTATAATATGATAGGGAGGACACACCCAAATCAGAAAGTAAACATAATGTAAAAACGAAGAAATGTTCTTACAGAAACAAAAACTGATACATTCATTTGCCTCAAGTATGTGCTCCGATGGAGCTCTCAAGTAAGGCAAAAACAATTGCATTAGACAGTGTACAATAACAACAAACACTATGCGTTTGATATAGACAGCAGGTAACTGGGATGTTTGCCAGCGCAGAGTCGTCCAGTCCGATGGTGTGATGGTTAGCACATTCGCTTACTACGTCATAGGTTCATGGTTCAACTCCTGCGTTTCACAGACTTTACCATTAATGCTTCTATTTCGAGTAATTAGTCGTTTAGAAATTATTAGAATTCACATTAAAAGTCACTGATGAGGTTTTCTGGCAAAAACCGAAATAGCTATATGACCTGCCCATGTGAGCAATAATTCTAATTCTTTGTTGTTGTACACTTAAAATTGCTTTGTTTCAGAACAGAAATAGACAACTAAGTATTGTCATTTCTCTTTGGCAAGTAAGTCCGAATAAAAACTATTCTTTCTAACATTCAAGCTGCCGAATAAACATAAACTCGTATAATATGATAGGGAGGACACACCCAAATCAGAAAGTAAACATAATGTAAAAACGAAGAAATGTTCTTACAGAAACAAAAACTGATACATTCATTTGCCTCAAGTATGTGCTCCGATGGAGCTCTCAAGTAAGGCAAAAACAATTGCATTAGACAGTGTACAATAACAACAAACACTATGCGTTTGATATAGACAGCAGGTAACTGGGATGTTTGCCAGCGCAGAGTCGTCCAGTCCGATGGTGTGATGGTTAGCACATTCGCTTACTACGTCATAGGTTCATGGTTCAACTCCTGCGTTTCACAGACTTTACCATTAATGCTTCTATTTCGAGTAATTAGTCGTTTAGAAATTATTAGAATTCACATTAAAAGTCACTGATGAGGTTTTCTGGCAAAAACCGAAATAGCTATATGACCTGCCCATGTGAGCAATAATTCTAATTCTTTGTTGTTGTACACTTAAAATTGCTTTGTTTCAGAACAGAAATAGACAACTAAGTATTGTCATTTCTCTTTGGCAAGTAAGTCCGAATAAAAACTATTCTTTCTAACATTCAAGCTGCCGAATAAACATAAACTCGTATAATATGATAGGGAGGACACACCCAAATCAGAAAGTAAACATAATGTAAAAACGAAGAAATGTTCTTACAGAAACAAAAACTGATACATTCATTTGCCTCAAGTATGTGCTCCGATGGAGCTCTCAAGTAAGGCAAAAACAATTGCATTAGACAGTGTACAATAACAACAAACACTATGCGTTTGATATAGACAGCAGGTAACTGGGATGTTTGCCAGCGCAGAGTCGTCCAGTCCGATGGTGTGATGGTTAGCACATTCGCTTACTACGTCATAGGTTCATGGTTCAACTCCTGCGTTTCACAGACTTTACCATTAATGCTTCTATTTCGAGTAATTAGTCGTTTAGAAATTATTAGAATTCACATTAAAAGTCACTGATGAGGTTTTCTGGCAAAAACCGAAATAGCTATATGACCTGCCCATGTGAGCAATAATTCTAATTCTTTGTTGTTGTACACTTAAAATTGCTTTGTTTCAGAACAGAAATAGACAACTAAGTATTGTCATTTCTCTTTGGCAAGTAAGTCCGAATAAAAACTATTCTTTCTAACATTCAAGCTGCCGAATAAACATAAACTCGTATAATATGATAGGGAGGACACACCCAAATCAGAAAGTAAACATAATGTAAAAACGAAGAAATGTTCTTACAGAAACAAAAACTGATACATTCATTTGCCTCAAGTATGTGCTCCGATGGAGCTCTCAAGTAAGGCAAAAACAATTGCATTAGACAGTGTACAATAACAACAAACACTATGCGTTTGATATAGACAGCAGGTAACTGGGATGTTTGCCAGCGCAGAGTCGTCCAGTCCGATGGTGTGATGGTTAGCACATTCGCTTACTACGTCATAGGTTCATGGTTCAACTCCTGCGTTTCACAGACTTTACCATTAATGCTTCTATTTCGAGTAATTAGTCGTTTAGAAATTATTAGAATTCACATTAAAAGTCACTGATGAGGTTTTCTGGCAAAAACCGAAATAGCTATATGACCTGCCCATGTGAGCAATAATTCTAATTCTTTGTTGTTGTACACTTAAAATTGCTTTGTTTCAGAACAGAAATAGACAACTAAGTATTGTCATTTCTCTTTGGCAAGTAAGTCCGAATAAAAACTATTCTTTCTAACATTCAAGCTGCCGAATAAACATAAACTCGTATAATATGATAGGGAGGACACACCCAAATCAGAAAGTAAACATAATGTAAAAACGAAGAAATGTTCTTACAGAAACAAAAACTGATACATTCATTTGCCTCAAGTATGTGCTCCGATGGAGCTCTCAAGTAAGGCAAAAACAATTGCATTAGACAGTGTACAATAACAACAAACACTATGCGTTTGATATAGACAGCAGGTAACTGGGATGTTTGCCAGCGCAGAGTCGTCCAGTCCGATGGTGTGATGGTTAGCACATTCGCTTACTACGTCATAGGTTCATGGTTCAACTCCTGCGTTTCACAGACTTTACCATTAATGCTTCTATTTCGAGTAATTAGTCGTTTAGAAATTATTAGAATTCACATTAAAAGTCACTGATGAGGTTTTCTGGCAAAAACCGAAATAGCTATATGACCTGCCCATGTGAGCAATAATTCTAATTCTTTGTTGTTGTACACTTAAAATTGCTTTGTTTCAGAACAGAAATAGACAACTAAGTATTGTCATTTCTCTTTGGCAAGTAAGTCCGAATAAAAACTATTCTTTCTAACATTCAAGCTGCCGAATAAACATAAACTCGTATAATATGATAGGGAGGACACACCCAAATCAGAAAGTAAACATAATGTAAAAACGAAGAAATGTTCTTACAGAAACAAAAACTGATACATTCATTTGCCTCAAGTATGTGCTCCGATGGAGCTCTCAAGTAAGGCAAAAACAATTGCATTAGACAGTGTACAATAACAACAAACACTATGCGTTTGATATAGACAGCAGGTAACTGGGATGTTTGCCAGCGCAGAGTCGTCCAGTCCGATGGTGTGATGGTTAGCACATTCGCTTACTACGTCATAGGTTCATGGTTCAACTCCTGCGTTTCACAGACTTTACCATTAATGCTTCTATTTCGAGTAATTAGTCGTTTAGAAATTATTAGAATTCACATTAAAAGTCACTGATGAGGTTTTCTGGCAAAAACCGAAATAGCTATATGACCTGCCCATGTGAGCAATAATTCTAATTCTTTGTTGTTGTACACTTAAAATTGCTTTGTTTCAGAACAGAAATAGACAACTAAGTATTGTCATTTCTCTTTGGCAAGTAAGTCCGAATAAAAACTATTCTTTCTAACATTCAAGCTGCCGAATAAACATAAACTCGTATAATATGATAGGGAGGACACACCCAAATCAGAAAGTAAACATAATGTAAAAACGAAGAAATGTTCTTACAGAAACAAAAACTGATACATTCATTTGCCTCAAGTATGTGCTCCGATGGAGCTCTCAAGTAAGGCAAAAACAATTGCATTAGACAGTGTACAATAACAACAAACACTATGCGTTTGATATAGACAGCAGGTAACTGGGATGTTTGCCAGCGCAGAGTCGTCCAGTCCGATGGTGTGATGGTTAGCACATTCGCTTACTACGTCATAGGTTCATGGTTCAACTCCTGCGTTTCACAGACTTTACCATTAATGCTTCTATTTCGAGTAATTAGTCGTTTAGAAATTATTAGAATTCACATTAAAAGTCACTGATGAGGTTTTCTGGCAAAAACCGAAATAGCTATATGACCTGCCCATGTGAGCAATAATTCTAATTCTTTGTTGTTGTACACTTAAAATTGCTTTGTTTCAGAACAGAAATAGACAACTAAGTATTGTCATTTCTCTTTGGCAAGTAAGTCCGAATAAAAACTATTCTTTATTAAAAATGATTTTTACTACAATCAGTCTAAAATGTTTCACACATAATTCATTTGTATTATGAGTTTACTCACTAAAATTCCCACTTCATTATCCTTCGCAAAAATGTGTAGACACAACGACCAAAAAACACAACAACAACAACAACATTAAATCCCTTCAATAAACAATATTTGATTAATGGCGAAAATTAATTTATTTTGTTTACGTAACGTGCGCATAATCTAAAGATATTCGAAAAAATCACGTACCTTTTGGCCAAGCTACTTAGCTCAACGCTTTCATAGTCATTTTCTATTTGGGGGCTTCTGCTTCTTGTCTATTAATTCGGCTTAACCTCAATGACTCAATTGTCAGCTTAAAGCTTTTGGGCTCACATCTTTCAAAGAACGGAAGATATTTATATACTTACATATATAGCAATGTAGCACTAAGTATATACAACCCTGTTTCTAAGTGTATCTTAGACTTAATATCCTAGAGGCACATTTATTATATTGTTACCTAATTCCGTTTAAGTACTCAGCTACTTCTGTTCGAATCACTGGATTGTATAATGGTCAAGAATAATTCAACAAAAACTCAATGCTTATAACGGTTTTATATATCAAAATAAACATAAATTTAGTATACAAATCCTTTTGTTACAAGGATTCATGCTATTTAGTAGCTTGCAGTTGAATTGAGTGCCGCCTCCGTTTCGATGTTTCACGTTCATTTGATGTTCGAAAACTGATTCTCAGCCAGTGCCAGCGGCGGCCTTTTATAGCTCTCACTTCTTCTCGCCAGCTGCTGTCGACTTTCGATAGCTTCTCGCTCACACTCCTCTCGACAATGCTAGTAGAATCAAATAAGAGCCTTGAAACAAGTTTCAAACAGATGCTGTTGATATTTGCTATTGCTATTGGCAGTTCGGGTGTTGGTTGGTTGGTTTGTGTGGCTAGTCCATGACTATCAATTAGCACTGAGTGCCGCTTTGTTACCACGCCTCGAGCAACCATTTGGCGGAATTCAAGAAGTTTAGAACATTCATGATATCCATACCTTGGATGTCCTTGATGTTCTCTAGGAAACCTTTTCCTAGTGTTTTGAGCCTCCCCCTTGCTAGGGCAGGGCATTTGCACAAAAAGTGGTCTATCGTTTCCTCTTCATTCGGGTCTTCGCAACTGCGACAGTACCGGTTGAAGGGAATGCCAAGTTTTGCAGCCAAGTCTGCCTACCGCCCAATACCCTGTGCAGTCTTCGGGTGTAGTCTTGGCTTTAGCACAGGCTGGCACCTTGCATATTCGTTACAATATTTAATTTCTCTTTTACACAGTTTTCAAATTGACGTTCAGATGCCCTTCTATATACATATGTAGTATGTTGTATATATTTTTTGTATCATATTATATCTGTGGTCAAAAGCACGACTTAAGTCGACTTAAGACGAAATTGAGTTGACGTTACCACTGTATTCCTGACGTTGATGCGCATATTTTGTTCAAACCCCGGTATCTGTACCCATCTCAGAAAAAAAGTTATTTAAAAAAAACACATGCACTTATGTACATGCACTTATGTACATGCACTTATGTGCATTTCAAATTTCGAATTGCATTTTCTCGAAACAATTGTTTTCGACTTAAGTCGTTATTGCATATGACCACAGATATATCCCTCGCATTGAAATTTTGGAACTTTGAATCTGCTAATTTTGATCGCAGCATTCAGATATTTCCACTGAAGATATTTGCCATCACTGAAACTGTTTGTGGCTTTTAAATAGTTTGTGCAACTACTACATACTTATATTCTAGCTAGGCACTTGCAATAGGGTTTGCTGGTCAACCGCAATGGCAGTCGATGCATATGTACAAGCTGCCCTCTCCCCTCAAACACCGAACGAATTTACTTCTGTGCGTATTGAAAGAGTACTCGTAAGAGAAATTGCAAGTGCAAATTGCACACAGTGAGAGTGTTGCAACATCAAGAAGCAATTAATGCACTTGCTCAAGCACACATATGCACACACACACACACATGCCTGAGAGACATGCATGCGTTCTGTTGTGTGGCCAAAAGTAATTGCATCCCAATGCTGAGCTCGCAAGAATCACTCAGCCACCCGCGCTTTCCCCCCGCAATAATTATGCACACAAATGGGGACAGTGTCTTTTCAAAGCGTCGTCATCATTATGGCAACCACAACCCTTTTGACGAACTACGGCAACACTGGCTGCACGCAACAATCATGCTCCCTGCATGCTTGCAGTTAATTAATGCAACACACACACACATACACGCATAATTAATAGTCCCTGAAGTAACTTTTAATTAGAAGTGCACATTCATTACACGCAGCTTACAATTACTTAGCCTCGTTACGCGGTTAAGTGGATTTAGCCGCGCCTCGTCGACCATCAACTATTGACTGACTTCGGCTGGCTGTCCATAAATCGTCTGCTCTGGTCCGACATGGCCTGTTCAATAATCATAAAAGGCAGCAGTTTAAATAATATAGTTTATGCTGTGGTCAATGCTCGCGATTATGGAGTACTGCCGCTGGCCAGCTTAGCTCAGCGCATTAATTGTCCTGTTTAGCTGTAAAATGTTCAGCGCACTATTCTAAATTGATACGTCAGACGGTCTGTTTGAAAGGACATGTCGAAAGGTGTGCATGGAATTGTAATTAATTGACGCCGCAGTTGTGCATAGATTGTTCGAATAAGCATGCACACGCACTGAGGATTGCTTCAGAGAATTAAACAGTAATTGAAATTGTTTACTGTTTTCTGCTAAAACCATTGATGCTGATAAATTACTTTAAAAAAGTTCTAGAAATGGTTTAGAGGCCAGCAGCTGAAGCTTTCCTTTATGATTTTGCAGATTGTGCTATTGAGCACTCTAGCAGCACTCTAGCAGCACTCTAGCAGCACTCTAGCAGCACTCTAGCAGCACTCTAGCAGCACTCTAGCAGCACTCTAGCAGCACTCAATAAAGCACTCTAGCACGTTTTCGAATTTTCTCGTTTTGAAATAAAATTTCAGCTTAATCCAAAAACTAAGAAGTCTTTTCAGCAGTTAATTATCAGCTTTGAAATTGAATCGATTTTTGAAAATGTTCTTTTCAAGTTTATGCATTTTAAGAATTTTCAAACTTATTCTCCGAGTGAGAGATTCGTATACGATTCGTTGAAGAAACTGCTTACCCGATTTTTTTTCATAAATCGTAAATTGCAAATTATTTAAGCCCATTTAATCTGCAATTCAATTTGCTGCGGCACCGAGGGTTGAGTGTGTTAACGGTTTTAAACTACCACGGCTCACAGCAAGCTTCCATGTTCATTCTCAAATTCGCAAGCGTCCTGAAGAGCAGTGCGAGGCGCGAGCAGACAGGATTGTTGCAATAAGTCCTGCGCTGTGCGCTACGGAATGCCTTGCGGAAAAATGCACCAAGTCAAAAAGTTTGGGCGCTGCCGCTGAAATTGACACTGGGGGACATGGCAATGCAATAAAACCGTCAGGCTGCCGCATATGGGACAAAATTTATGAACACATGTCGTCGGCATTGCAACGCACAGCAGCGACAATAACACTGTCAGCAACATCAGCAGCAGACAGGCGCAAAAATGTCTGTTTGCTTTTTTTTAAATGGCAGAAAAGGGTAATGCATAAGGGCATAAATAGAATTCCACAAAAGTACATGTTCATAGAGAAAAACAACAAAGAAGCGGCAAACAAAAACAAAACCATGCCGCCATTGTTGAAGTGCGGCGCAAATTGTAATGGCGGCACTGCGTATAAATGCGGAAGCCAAGCAGATTTATAGTTGCCTCAACGCGGCCTAATTCGAATTTTATGCAAATTTAAGTTGTGCAAACAATCTCGAATATGACGTCTGCATGAAACGGGGATGAAGTTGAATAGCCTAATTGAAGGCTGAAGTTTGAACAGCAAGTATCTACTCATAAATTTTTTAGAATTCGAAGGAATTATACTTAAAGCTATAGATTAAAGGCAATAATATATGCGCCTAAATCGAGTTCATCCTTCTCATTGGAAGCCTGACTATTCGAACTACATGCATAATTGTTTTTGTATGTTCGAATTATTGATTCTTAGGGTTCCGTTCCCCTCAATCAAAAGGAAGGAATTCTTATTATTTTACTTTTATTTCCGTAGATGTGTATCAAGGTGACTAGGTATTTGATTAAATAAAAATTACATGGATGAAAAATAGGAAGCTAGCTTGCAAGAGTATCAAAGATGTGACTCAATCACTTACCCTCAAAGTGATTCCCCTCAGAGGCTGCCTAGACCTGCTGCCATCTTCTTGTAACTGGAACATTGAAGTGGGTAGTTACTCAAATTATTAGAATACCCAAGCTTGAAAAATAATATATATAACTCCACGGCCGCCATCAAATTTCCAGTAGGAATCGCGTACAAGACGAGTATTTGTAAGGTTCCATGACATATCACTCAGCTAAAGTTTTTTTAAAAGTACATACTTATGAGTCTAACTAACTTGTTCTATGTATAAATATATTAAAGCATACGAAATTTGCTTAGCAATATTTTTTCTAAATTTTTAATGGCTGAGGCTTGGTCCCCCAAAGAAATATCAATCAATAATGTATCATGTGGGTAATCGTTTGAAAGGCCTTTTCTATGGATTTCAAAATTTAAAAATGTCCAACATTTTGTCTGCAGTGGCTTCCAACAGTTCTCAACAAAGCACCCGACCTCTGCTGGTTACGCTCTATGTACACTCGCCCCTGTCCAACTGCCACTTGGCATATGAACTTTGCATGATCTGTGGAGCGCGCCTTCAGCGAGCATTGACTTAGAATTAGACTGCACACTTGACTGCCGGCGCGAGGTTGATGGCGCATTGTGTGTAAGTGCATATCCAGCCTGAAGGACTAAAATATGTTTCCCATTTTTTTGTATGTTTTGTATTTGTGCATACGCTAAATTGAATGCGCGTATTGTTCGCAAGTGGAACTTTCTTTGGGCGTCCGCTTCAAAGGATGTAATTTCACTCCGAAAACGATAAATGCAACGTTAATGCAGACGACGAGGCAAGCAGGGAGCAGGCAGCTTGAATGCGCTGCAAATGCACAAACACAAAGACGACAGGCAGGCAGGCAGGCAGGCGGGCAGGTGGGCAGTGGAACTGCTGGCAGTCAAAGCACAGCAATGCAAAAAGCACTGCTTTTCTTTCCTGTTACCCTTGCCACTGACGCGTGCGGCTCCGTTCTCTGCCTCCTCTGCAAGTGGATGGCGACAAATGTTGCACGGCATTGTTTGCACGAATTCAAAGAGGACTCATTCCTTGTGTCGCGTTACCGTTGCTTTGAATTTAAAAACACTTTGCAACGAAACACATTTTAAAACAAAAAAAAAAAAAGAATCCAATGTAAAAACACTAAACAAATAAGACAAAACCATAGTGGAATAATATCAAGTGAACCAGATAGCTTGAAGTACCCAAAACTGTCAAAAAATTTTTTGATTTTTCTTTTCTCCTTCTTCGTTATATGTCTTAACCCATCCGAGACATTAGTACAAAAAAGTTACTCAACATTTTTACGTACCAAACAATTTTTATTTTCAGTAATGAAAATATTAATAACCGCACGTGTGTTACATGTTTCTTTCCTTTTCTTACTGCCTATGATCTCCTGCTCCTCAAAATGGTTAGCGCAAACACGCGCTGAGGATGAAAAAGTGGTATTGCATACTTTTATCCACTTTCGTCGCAAATCTTCATCCTTTGGCAGCGAAAACATCGGCACCGCTGCATCGCAAGTGCTTTTGCACAAATGGCAAGAGTTCGGCATTGATATTTTTTTCTTTTTACTTTTTTCTTCAAACGAAAATCAAAACACAAACTGAAAACGGGTTAATATTTTTGACAACGCAACTGACAGTCTTGGGTACGAGAATAGAATGTCATTGCTATCTGGTTCACTTGATATAATTACACTATGGACAAAACGAGCTCTCAAACTGCAGCTGCTGCCTGCTCGAATGCGTCGCTGCTATTTCATTTCTGAAAGTCTGACACTATATGCATACATATATAATATTAATAAAAATATGACACGTTTGCAATTTAGTTGTATTTTTGAATTGTGGCACAAAGGCACAAAATCAGCGTCCATCGATAAAGAGGCATATGCATATTTATGAGGGACTCTAGAAAATAAATGATAATAAAAAGTTTCCCTTTTAAACACGGCTATCGAATAAATGTGTAGGTCCCATTAGCTTGTGCTTAAAATAGATCGTGCACATACAAGTCAATACAAGCATCTTCCGACAGTGATTCCGTCGAAAATGGTAGGCGGTGTAGGAGTTGGATTTTTCGTTGAGAAATTCAAACTCAAAAACCTCTTTCTTTTGCGTACCTAAGCCAGTGTCTTTCAGGCTGAGATACTAGCAATGCTGAAGATGTCGAGATCTGCACGCTCTCTAGAAACAGCTTAAACCAAAACGGGATTTGACTCTGACAGCCAAGCTGGCTGTACAGGCTCTATCCTCAACCAACACTCATTCGAAACTGCTGAAGGAATGTACTATGGAACTGTCAATCATGACCAGAAGATTTATGGTAACTCTGGTATTGGGAACAGGTCACAAAAATATATAAGGTAATAATGAAACTGCTAATAAACAAACGAAGAGAGGCTCTGTGCTCGACTATAGTAGTCTTCTTTTGATATCTTTTCTATTGGATATCTGCCCTATTGAGTCGAGTTCAA
Source organism: Neria commutata (assembly GCA_963457695.1). Taxonomy (NCBI): domain Eukaryota; kingdom Metazoa; phylum Arthropoda; class Insecta; order Diptera; family Micropezidae; genus Neria; species Neria commutata. The sequence goes on along the minus strand of OY735247.1, from coordinate 38,799,468 downwards.
AAGCAAAGCAAAAAGTGCTCAAAAAAGTGCCTTCAATGAACAGACCAAGTAGCGCAAGCCTACTCGTTTTTCAGTATATCAAACTGTGAAGAGCTCGTGCGGAACACAGCAGCCTTTAACTGCCGCCATCTAACAAAACAACTTAATGTCTACAGAATCACAATATGGACCGCTGCTTGAATATATATGTATATAAAGCAGAGCTCGCCCCTACAGCATGAAGACTTTCCAAAAATACACAATTAACTGTGAAAAATCGTAAGTAATCAGCTGAGAATACGAACCACTCCAGCGGGCCATTTTTCCATGGGCATCTTTGTGTAAGTGTTACAGAGCGTGCAGCTCGGACACTCTGCAGCTCCTTACTACAGTATTGACAAATTGACGTAATCATTCAAGAAAATACGTGTGCCACCTATTTACAGTGGCACCTTCATTCGGAGGCGCTTAAATGCGGTTGATGAAAATGAGATTCTTTACATGAAATATTATTCCAGCTCATTTTACTCAAGCTAAGGCTATTACAAAGAGTAGGGCAGGTAGTTTCCATAGTCAAAAGAAGACGTTGCTTTGTTCAGAAAAGAAAACGTGAAATTGCAAGATGGAGGAAGGTGGCGTTCGTTGATAGTTTGAAGAAAAGTGATTAATATGCGGAATGAGGGGGGTGTTTGCAAATTTGAGGTTTGATATTCCCTTTAATGAATTACCAAAATATTGATCCTTTAAATATTTAAAATTGTCTCAAAAACTCAACTCAACTCTCAAAACCAAGTGAATGAATGGAAATTGAGGAAAAATTATTATAAAAGAAAAGAAAAGAAAAATATGAAACGAAAAGAAAAGTAAAGAAAAAAAAGAAAAGAAAATAAAATAAAATAAAAGAAAAGAAAGGAAAAGAAAGGAAAAAAAATTAAACGAAAATAAAAGAAAAAAAAAAGAAAATAAAAGAAAAGATCCCTTTCTTTCTAAGAGGCAAGACTCTTCAAACGGTACATTAACTTTGAAGAATATTTCAACAACAAACAATTTCTGAGCAATTTCCGTAGATTTTTCTTCAACTTTCAATGTACAAGTTGAATGTGCCGCCCAGGCATGCACAATAGCCACCTTACCCACTTCCAGCCAGCCACGTTAGTAAACTATAAACTCGCCGCAAATGAGTCTAATACTTCGTGCCAATATTTAACAAGGATAAATATTGAAAATTCATGTTGCGCATTATTATTAAGTAAATAGCTTGCGAGTCAAAAAACAAATTTAATATTCATGGAAATTTTGCCTTTGGGCCATTATTTTCAACAGCAGAAAACGTCGAAGGAAAACCACGAAACAGATTCAAGTTTCAAATTATTTGCTGTAAAGTAGGAAATTGCTGGCGTTCAATTGAACAAACTTACTAACACACACACACACACACACGAATACAAGTAGACAGATATGCATGCACACATACACTAGTATACAGCATATATATAAAGCCAGGCACAATTACTTGCGCAAGTACTTGCTTACAATATTAAATTGATGCTATCACTTGTCAGCGGCAACAACTTCAAAACAACAACAACAGCAGCAGCAGCAGCTACTGCGCCAACGACTGCGGCTTTTAAATATTTAAACAATATTGAAACATCTCAACGAGCCAGCTCTACCCTCCACTTCCACTTCCCCAACCCTTGCCCTGCCCTGCCCTCAAAACCACGAAGCAACCACAAACAAGAAGTGCGCGCGCCCAGAAAATGCCCCCCTTAGGACCCGCTGGGATTAAGTTTAAAATACGCAATGACTGAAAGTTGATTGTGCCGCGAGCGCTGATTGCAAACAGCATTTGCCTGCTGCTTGTTGGTTACTCTGCCGCCACGGAGCAAGAGGCCGCTGAAGCTACAGCAACGAAACATGCAAATGAAAAAGTTGTGCGCCCAACTTTTCAGAGTCGAGCTTCCAATGGCAGCAACTGCGGGGGCAGAGTGAGGCACAAAATGCAGCGCTTCATTTTGCCTGCCACGAGACTAACACCCTCCACCTCCCTCCCACCCCCTCTGCTCAACGCACTCATAAGTTATGAAAACGCTCGTGGCTATTTTCCATTTCACGGTTGGTTATGTGGAAATTGGCTTCCAAACTGCAGTCGGCAGCAGAAAAGAGACTACAACAACAACAAATGTGCTACAAAAAAATTAGACAAGTTGAATATTGACAGACAAAAATGTACATAGTACATATTGCAAAAGGCTGAGATACACGCGCGCGCACACACACACACGCACACATGGGAGCAAGCTGAGCAGCAACGCCGTAGCGTAAGATATTTCAAAACTGCATGGCACATTAAACCAAGGCAAAATACGAACAGAGTATAGCGAGCATATGAAGAAGATGTGTAGAAAATCAAGAAATGCAAATGAACGAAATGGATTGCTCATACGCCGTGTAGCACCAAGAGCCATCGCCCAGGGCCGACGACCGCTTATGCTGCCCGCTGCAGCAGCTTGCTTAAGCTTTAAGCTTCGACTGGTATGCCGTAAATCAAAAATAAACTATTGTTGGCATAGAGCGTAAAGAGATGTGTGAGCATGTAGAATACATTCTTAGCTGAAATTGTAGATAATTTTTTGGCATTCAAGTAAAAATATTTTTTAGCAGCGAATACTCAAGAGACCCGACGCTACGCAGCAATACGTTACATTTTTATAAACAAGTCAGTCAATTTTTGTGCGTGCGTGTGTGTGTTTGTGGCAACAAAATAAACTATCGATTTTGTAAGTTTTTGCAAAACTGTTTTGGCTGCCTTAAATAAACTCACAATAAAAGTAGCTCACAACAGCACGCCCCCTCACTCAAACGCAAACACACACACACACACGCACTCAGTCAAGTGTGCCCATTTAGCTTATATATTAAATTCTTATGTATCTGCCACGCCAACATTTCAAGCCGCACAGACTGACGAATGTTATTCGCAAATGCCACAAACGAAAAACTTAAGAAAATCAGCAGCAGAATTGTGGATTGAGGTGGCAGCATTCCTAGAAGATGCTGCGAAAAGCAGCCACAGCAAAGCAGCAACAACAGCAGCAGCATTTGGCGAGCAAGTTGACGATTGAGAGCGTGTGTATTTGTGGCTGAGCATGGCAAGGGGAACGAGGCGACGACAGCAGCAGCTGCAAAACCAGCACAATAAAGCGCAGGAATTTCATGGGTATGCGAGCGTAGCGAAAATTGCAACTTATTAAAATACTTCTGCACTGATTCGGAGTCTGTCAACAGAATTTTTGTGTTTCTTAGTTTCTCTCGTTTCGCTTTCTCTTCTGCTACTTCTTCTTCTGGGAATATGCAACTTTTGGTAAAAGAGTAGAGTAGCGTTTATTGATGAACGCAGCTGAGGCATACGACTGACTCCCACTCACAGAATGTTGTATATGTGCTCGCATACATACACAAATACATATGTGACAGCATTTCAATGAATTTTGAATTTTTGATTAATCGCGCAATAACAAATTTTTGTTGCTTGTATGTTAGTTTCTTTGAATTGGTATCTGTATAATGGTATCATAGTTTCTCTCAGAGCCTTCGATAAAATTCAATTGTAACACTAGAAATTGTAAGATTTCAAAGTACTACTGTGTAAGTGCATTTATGAGCAAGAAGAGACCACAATTGAATATGATCCATATAATCTTTTTATAGTTTTTATGAAAATTTGCGCAGACTGAGTTGCCAAAACATGCCAAATCGTTTGAAATATTTCATGCCCATTTAATAATTTCCAACAATTTAATATTTCAATCATCTATTCAAATAGATAGTAATATTAATTGCTCGAACTTGAAACGCCTAAATGTTGGGCTAAAATTTTTTAAAGCATTTCGGAAGTTCAACTAATAACTAAGCAAAACAAAAACAACACATACTTACAAACATGCTAATTCATTTAAATAAAAGTCAGAAGTCAGATAGGAAGTCTGCATAGTGCCTGCAAAATGTTGCCTGTAATTTTTGACATTTATTAGCATGTGTTGCTTTTATTACACTTGCACACCTGGGCACACCTTTCCATGCCATGCCAACTGAAGCCGCCCCGCTCCGCCCAGCGGCTGTCGCACGCAGCTGGTGGTAGACCACGGGCGGGCCATCATGCTAAATGTTTCCCCCTACGGCGCAGCGGAGCAAACGTCTAACTTGCTTGGAGTGTGCGTTGTAAAAAGTTAAGGCTTATGATAATCCATCATGTTGCTTGTTATTTTAATGCAACAGATATGGGTAATATAGCACAATAAAATGGTGTGCTCACGCGATGTGCAACAGGTGCCACAGTATGAAGCAACTGCTGCAAGGGTGGCTTATTCCACAGGATTCAAACACATGGCAAAGATATTTAATTTTCTTATTTTTTGTATGGAATAGCTGGGCCATTTCCTTACCACTTGCGTTGTATGAAGCTTGGTCAATACGCAGAAGGGTTCAGGATCAATGAAGGGGCTTAATGCTTCCCTTTTGGCTAGGCAGTCAGGCCTTCGTGTCTTTCATATGTCGTGGGACCCAACCCAATCTTAGGATATTGTTCATTTAGAAGTCAAAGGCAATCATCGACTAGTCTAGAAACGATTGTCGTTCCATCTAGAGCTTTGAAAGCCACTTGATTGTCTGATAATATATGTATATCGCCATTATTCTTCCTGCGATGGCATGCTCTGGCGCATGCCTCACTGGCAAATAGTGCTGCTTGGAATAAGACTAGATATGTACCCATGGGGATGCCTTTTTGGCAGCTAGGTCCGTTTACAACTGCTTCCGTTTCAGCAATTTCAAGTTTAGGCCATACATTCGAGTCTTCTCTTGAGCAGACACTGATGTTTTTCCAGGTCTGTCTGTCAAATAATATGACTTCTGTCAGCTACTGGAGACCACCATTCTCAATGGCATTGTTCGTCCGTCCTTTTTACGTCGTTGATCTTTTCGTTATGTTTTAGTATTGCCATCCATTCCTTGTGGTTCGTAGGTGTGCCACTTTCAAATAAAATTTATGACATGATGTTTTGAATCATTTATTTATTTATTTATTTATTGCTACATACTTTAAAAGTATGGAAAGGTGTAGGGCAACTGGGCCATATTACACCGATGTTTAAGAGTTTATGGTTTATGCTAATATCTAATTTAAGATTATTTACATTGATTAAAATTTACAAAGAGTTGAGTGAGTTTTATAAAGGTTTTGTGATGCTTAGATATCGTGTGTTAAATTTTGTTTGTTAATTGCTTCGTTAATTATTTTGATGGTATCCTTTTTCTGGCATTCCAGCATGGAACTAAGTGGATCGCTGCATTTTGAAACAGGGCAGTCCAGCAACATGTGGCCAACTGTTAAGGGTATCGAACATAATGGGCATTGCAATGGGTCCGTTTTGAATCATATTAGCATAATATTACCAAGACTGTCTACAAATTTAAGCCATGTGCAATATGTTCCATGTTCAAAGCTTAACACATACCAATCAGAATGCAATCGCTTTTTAAATTGTGCTAATGAAAAAACTTAACAATTTACTACTTGTCTGCTTTTCGAGTTATTTACAAGACATTGACTTTACAGTTATTCTGACAAGAGTCACAAAAGTAACAATTGAAATCAAATATGCAAATGACAGTTACTATACAAAAAGAACAGTCACATATTTCTTTATAGCATGTATGTAAGCAAGGCACATTAACAAGGTATGCCAACTAGGGAGAGCCGTAAAATTTGGAGTGCGAGATATGTAAGAAAGATAAGTAAGAAAGTATGAAAATTTTCTTTTATCAAAACTGCATACGCATATAAAAAGTTAGATAATTAGAAGCAAATGCTTGCTTAGCAATATATATTATTAATTTCATAGCAATTAAGATGATATTCTATTAATTTTAAGGGTGCTTCATAAATTATTTGCCAATTAAAAAAAAAAATTCCATGTAAATTTGTATAAAAGAGTTTTTGACTAGTAGGCAGAGAATGTATGCACATTTATTTTGTATTCATTAATTATATTACACATCAAATGTGTTTATTTACATGCTTTCCCAAAATGTACAAAAAAAGGGTCGACATACCAAAAATATCAACATTGATATTCGGCACATTTTTTACGGAAAAATGCAACCGTTCAACAATTGGATAGTGTAGAGAGCCGGCTCTCCCTAGTTGGCATACCTTGTTAATGTACCTTGGTATGTAAGTATATTTTGTATTTTAATCTCACTTCTCTGCTTTTTTTATTAAAGCTATAAAAATTCAAATAAACAGCGAAATTTTTAACAATTACGAATTAAAGTACTTGTAAAAGAGCAACGTTCTGTCCAGGGACGAATCTTCATTGCTCGACTCTACAGACATGGCGTCATCGAAAACTGCGGCGAAGATCTTGCTGAGGGTAGCGCCAATGAGCAGGCCCGGCACTACGAAAACCAATACGCCCATGAGGCCAAAATGCATTTGGCATGGCTTCGGCTTGATTTCGCCACTGTCATGCTGTGGTTGTTGTGTGTCCTGTTGTGTGGCGGAACGATGCCTAAACGCTGCTGCACGCTGCTGGAGTACAGGTAACGGCTGTGAACAGCGAGCGATTAACATTTTACGAGTCGAATGTCTTGCTGTTCACTCTCTTTTTTTTATTTTTCAATAATAGAAAATTTTTTTCGGTTTTTTAGTTTGGGTGATTTTGCAAGGAGCTCTTGTTCAAGAAAAAAAGCTATATGTAAACAGTATTGGCTGCCAGTTGTGCTCACAGACAGGACACAATATCTTGCATTCAATTTAGTCCAATGCAGACACACTTTAAGTAGTTTTCCGTAGACATTTACTAGTTTCCTTCCTGGCCCGTACAACAGGTCACACAAGCTGGTCAAACGCATTCGCAGTAGTGCGTGTGTGTGTGTGTGTTTGTAGCTGAGAGAGTTCTCGTCGGATCTGTTGTATTAATTGTCTGCATTGTGCGGCATTCCGCACAGACACAGCAGCGTAGCAGCGCAAACACGTGTCCATTAATTGCATAGGCCGATGGGAATACAGGAACACAGCAGCTACTACGGGCTGCTAGAAACGAGCTGCTTCGCTGTCGACATACTATACCATTTCCGAAGCTGAGTAGCTGCATCACTTTTGGAACCATTGAACAAATTTATCTTTGTGTGTGTTCAATAAATTGTAAGAAATTCAACTGGCTTGAGCTTCACTTGTTTGCTTTAAGAAATGTTGTGCTGCAGGTAGTGTCCTTATTAGAAGCAGCCTCTCTTTTATAGGCTTCCTTCCCATTGCTTCCATAGCTCGTTTTCCAATTGCTGCCAGTTGCTTGATGAAACGTGATTCTTTCTTTTTTTACAAATGCTGCTTCCGCAGTAGATTTAATTGTAGCGTGTTTGCTAGAAGGACTCAAGATTTGCTCGTTTGCTGGTTGCACCACTTTAAAACTCTGACCTTGCTCTCAAGTTCAACACGCTCCATAGTCAAGGTATGTATATACATACGTTCTTTCCAAGTAAGGTACTGTATTAGCGCTAAGCCGTGAAATCTTCTGGCTGTCAAAATCTTCAAAGAAAGATTTAGATATCTCATAAATAGAATATGTTCAACAGTTTATTTCCAGCTTATATTATAAGTATGTATCTAAGAGTTATTCATATTGTGGTATTCCCGTTTGATATAAATGCTTGCCTTTATTTTATTAAACTAACATGCCATTCCAAACAAATATCCTAATCCTTCATCCAAGATCTCACGCGCACAGCAGCATGAGTATCATCGCCGAATGATACTTCAGAAATCATTAACGAAATCAAGCCCAAATCATACACACTCGGCAAATGCTCATGGCAGCAACACAACAACAAACACTTTATTATTGTATAAGCTACCGTACACACACTCTCTCACGCACACACAGCCACACACACAAGCACAAGCACGCAAATGCCCATTGAACTACCACGAAACTGCTTGCGTCAATGCAAGAAACTTTAGCATGCATGCGCGCATGTATACAATATGAGTATGTATGTGTGTATGTGTGTGTGTATGTGCGTGTGCAATGTGCCGCTTCCTATCCCCGCGATTGCACCTACGCAAGGCAAATAAATTTCGGTGTCTGCTGCCGGAAATGAGAAGCTACTTTCTTGTCGAGCATCAAAGTGAGTGTTTTGCCACTTAAAGGCGGAAGTAATTCGATTGTGTGAGTGTGTGTGTGCGACGACGTCTGTGTTGATGTCTAGCTCGATGTCTGTGCCTTTGTGTGCGTGTCTGCTGGAACTGCAAGTGCGAATGACGGAGCGCTTTACAGCTGAACGGCAAGCACGACTGCGTATTCGTGTCTGTGTGTTTGTATGTCTGTATGCGTATCTGTCTATGATTTATGAACGTGTATTTTAGAGTGCACCAAGGTAAATATAAGCACTGTTACACACACACACACATGCGCATGCAGGAACTTCATTTGCAGTTAACTATCACTTGGCGAGCGCAAAGCACTCGGCACTGTCGAAATTCGCACGCACACACACACACACACACACACAAGTTAAGAAGGATTTCAGCAGTTGCATTTAATAATAACAACAACAAAAATTTTAATTTTAACATAAATTCTTTTTAAATTTGTTTACTATTTTCAATAGACAAAGTCATCATAAGCGAAATAGAAGATAACAAGCAGCTTTGAGCGTCCATCAGATACAACGAAGTATCTTTTTGTAGATTTTTAAATAAGATACAGTTGGATAGCGCGCTACTATCGAGTGTGCTCACCGGATATGCATCATAGGCATCATGAATGACCGATTGCCTACAACACGAAGTGGCTTCTGCAATAGTTTTGGGAATGAAGAAGACATGGAATATATTGAACATCTTCTATGTAACAGTACAGCACTACAAAATCGTCGGCTACGATTCATTGGAGACCCGATTCCTCCATACCTTGTCAAAAATAGTGCGTGTTCCCCGGGAGAATTTTTCAAGCTTCGCTAGGATGTCAGAATGGTTCAACTACACCTAAGGGTTTGAACTTTCTGCAGCCACTACATTTTATATATGTAAGTATAAGGCAGAACAATAGGCCTACGGCCTCTGGGTTGGTTGACTGCCAGCAGTAAACAGCCTTTTTAACCTAACCTCACAAACATCAAATCACTAAACTAACCAATTGCAACAAAACTCTTATGACCCTACTCTTAAAATATTCGATTCCATGCGATTTCCTTTAAACATTTCAGTGAGCCAAGCCGAGAGTATGCTCTTTTTAAGTGCCTATATAAAAACAGTTATTTTCAAAGCATTGCAACTCCAACTCAAAGAAGTACTAAATAGATGTGGGTGTCAAAAAGATGCAGCTTTCCTCAGTTATTCGCCATGCTACCTTAGCTAACTGCTGCTACTAGCTGGTATTTTCTCAAGCCTCGCTGGCAAATGAGCGCCAAAGAAATATTTGCTCCATTGTGCGAGTAAAATGGGCACCGCACTGCTACAAGTTTCTTGTGTAGTGGTCCTCTCTCTGCTGCTGACCACGTTCAAATGTACGAATGCTCGAAACTTTGCCAGCAGCCAAACTTGGCCAATAAAACATTGTTAAGTGGAATTTTACAAACGTAACAAGCCACCGTGCTTTTTTGATGGTGCAGCAGTGGCTACCAAAATAGTTTCCACAAAAAGGAAAAGTGCAACTAATACAAACCGTTTCTTGTTCTGCGGCTCCCCTCACTTTCTGTGTGTGTGTGTGGTCAGAGAAAGTGAAACTCTTGGAAAGTAGAACAAATCCATGAAATGCACTGCACTCGAACAGTTCCACTTTTTTGCTGTCATGATAAATTATATGCACTTTTTTGTGTGTGTTTGTTGGTTGAAGTGAAGTGAAGTGATTTGTAAAAATTTTATTGTCATCTCGTAAGTGTGCGATGTTTTTACAAAAGTATGCGCGCTATGCTAAGCAAGAGAAATGAGAGTCTTCATTATATGCGAGAATGGCAAAAAATTGTGCATTTTAGCACACATTTTGGCAAATTTACTTTTCCAAAATTTATATCTGAAGTGTCGACCACTCCGAGCTGCTCCAATGCCTGCAAGTAATCATATTCATTTGCAACTGTGCGGCAAGTGGCACTTGTCATACCATTCCCCTGCCATATCAGCCAGCCAACATGGTGAGTGCATGTGTGAGACAGTGTCACACACACACACACAGTCACCTGGCCATTTGCACTTATGACGCACTCACTTCAGATTGTTGCGCCCGGCATGGTACAGCCCGATCCGTTCCGGCCTGCGCCGGTTCGGCACTCAAGGTGTGGCGGCGGCAAGTGAATGTCATCCATTAATTGCTGCTGAGTGCACTTCTGGTCCAAAGTGCAAACGGCACTCGACTTGACGAGCGCAGGAGGGGACGGCAAGAAGTGCCTTTGTAAAGTCAACAAAAGCCATTTTCATGATTTTTCACTGGGCCTTGCAGCTGGCTTCCAGCGGAAATGCAACTAGGATTGTCAAGCCTGGTTCTTATAGCCGCTGTATTTTCGTTAGTTTTTTGTTCGCAGGCAACATTCGAAAAAATTTCAATCAAAATCAAATAATAAAATAATCAAGAATTCATTTACAATAAAAAACTATCCAAAATTTAATTTTTTAACAGTCGAGCAAAACCTTTAAATTTTTGCACCAAACTTCTGTCACTTTACATATTCATTCCGCTTTTCATTTTATATTTCTGGCATCCATGTTCATCTTTCAATTTATGCAACTCTTTTTATACCCTACACCTATGGTAATAGGGTATAATAACTTTGTGCGAAAATTGTAACGCATTAAAGGAGCCGTCCTAGGTATAGACATAAGTATATAGAAATGCTTAGAATCACTTTCTGTGTTGATTTCCGGTTGTCCGTCTGTCCGTCTGTCTGTCTGGCCGTCCGTTTACACAGGAGAGAAAGAAGGAGTTGTCCGATTTAGACAAAATTTGGTACACAGTTAGAGTAAACCTTAACTTAGTTTAAGTTCTAAGATTAGCCAAATCGGTCGAAGGACACGCCCACAATGGGCCTGTAAGTCCCACTACCTCGGGTTTTTTGCGATAAAATTGCTGTAATTTGTCTAATTACTACTGTGATCCGCCCACAATATAGGCGATAAACGGAAAATCTTCCTAACTTCCATAATATATACACCAGAGCATCCAGATTTGGTTACTTCATTCCTGGTAGGAATTTCTTTTTATTATCCAAAAATGGGCGTGGTCCGCCCACTATGTAGGTGTAAATTACATGCACCCACAATTTCTTTTCTTTCAGTGGATTATCGCCCTATTCGGTTACTTGGTGTAGGGTATTACTCTGTCGGTGAAACCCGACTGATGCTTCCTTACTTGTTATACCCTACACCTATGGTAATAGGGTATAATAACTTTGTGCCAAAATTGTAACGCATTAAAGGAGCCGTCCTAGGTATAGACATAAGTATATAGAAATGCTTAGAATCACTTTCTGTGTTGATTTCCGGTTGTCCGTCTGTCCGTCTGTCTGTCTGTCTGTCTGTCTGTCTGTCTGTCTGTCTGTCTGTCTGTCTGTGTGTCTGTCTGTCTGTCTGTCTGTCTGTCTTGGTGTCCGTGCGCACAGGAGAGAAAGAAAGAGTTGTCCGATTTAGACCAAATTTGGCACACAGTCGCAGGGAACCTTCCACTACTTCAAGTTCCAAGATTAGCAAAATCGGCCGAAGGACACGCCCACAACGGGTCAATAAGTCCTACTACCCCGGAATATTTTCAGTAAAATTTGCTTTGAATTGTTTAATTACTCGTTAAAAGGAATTGTATTTGGTATTTAAGGTAAGGTGTGGGCCCTTTATGTCAATCAAAAAAATGGGCGTGGTCCGCCCACTATATAGACGATAAGCGGAAAATCCTTATAACTTCCATAACATATACACCAGTCGTTCCATATTTGGTCACTTCACAGCTGATAATAATACCTTTAAACGCTCCCAAAATGGGCGTGGTCCGCCCACTCAGTTACTTGGTGTAGGGTATTACTCTGTCGGTGAAACCCGACTGATGCTTCCTTACTTGTTACTTCTATTTTTGAATTCCTTCTTTAAAATATAAAGTCAGTCTGTTTCTGGCGCGCGTAACATGTTAAAACTCTTTCGCTTTTCATTAACCGACTATTCTTATCTAAAATTATGTCATCTTTTTATATCACTTTACCTAACTGAGATATTTTTTTCTGCCTGTGTCTGCATTAAAATTCTGTAGTTAAATTAAATAATTCAAAAAAATAAAATACCACACCTTTTTCCAATTTTTTTCCGCAACAATCTCGGCATTTTCGTTACTGATAATGGTTTGCAATCCCAGCATTGGCAGCCCTAGTATGCAGTGCCATACACATGCAAATGAAACGAATAAAGGGCAATTCAATGATAATTTGCTCTTTCGCTTTTCGCGTGCGAAGCTTTCACTTTGCGCACACACAAACAAACCAAAATTGCCTTCAAGTATGTGTGCGTATGTGTGTCTGTGTGTGAAGTGCAATCGCCACACCAATGCGCTACAAAAAAGAAACTGATTGCAAAGAAAATCAAAAGAAACTAATTGAAAAATGCAAAAATATTAAATTATCAGTTCGAATGCAAAAAGTGCTTGATGCCCAATACCCGCAGCCCCCCTCAACACACCTCATGTTGCAAGAAAAACTTGACCTTGTTCACTTGCCCAACTGACTTGCATGCAGCCAACCAGCTCACCTGTGTGCGTGACCTGCAGCTCAGGCACACAAAAAGAGCTTGAGAGCAAAAGGAAAAAGAATATCTAATTGCCCGAAATTGACATCATTTAAACGAATAACAAATAAGGTTTAATCGCTCACTTCCGCTTCTGAACTCCGGTGAACTGATGAAGCGGTGAAGAGACCGCAACCAGTGCAAAACGAATAGCTGTATATGTGATACAATCGTTGTAATTAATAACGCATTCTTGTTGTTGTTGTGGCGCAGTGAATCCGCAAAGCTTTGTCGTGCACGTCTTTCTACATACAGTGAGCGTTCGTTTGTAATTTTAAAACTTTAAAAAAATTTATCAGTCTTATGTTCGTATCAAATCTCTAATTCTTCTACCAAAACTGACTTCGACAGGTCAAATAGAAAAGTGAAATTCGATGAAAGAGCCTGCAAGCAGCACTCAAGAGAATTTGATGAAATGTTAAGTAAATAATTGAAATATTTCAAAAATTATTGAAATTTTTTGCTCTGAATTTTTTCGGGGGTGTAGTGAAACACTCTTCAGACCTAACATAAGAAACGTTAGAGTCAACTTAAGAAAGAAAGTGTCAACCTAAGGAAACCTAGATCAAGCGCAATAGCCTGATAATTGAAAAGAGCTATATCAAAACCATTCCGTCTGTGTATAATTCTGAAATATTCACATCAGCATTAATATATATTAATTCTTGGCAAATTGTTATATCTACATATTTGTTTGGATTGTAGAGTTTTTATTACGATATTGATTTTACTCAGTACCTCGTACCAAATATTCTTGCCTTTTCGAGGCACCAAAAAATTGAAGGCCCCTCGCTAGAGAGTACTCAGCGCATAGGATAGTCTAAAAGTCGAATGTACAACTTTTTTAATTTTAGGCCACTTAAAACCACTTTAAGACTTTTAATTTGTATTCAAAATTTTCAGCTCACCTGCGATTTCTTATCGCAAATTTCATTTGTTCAGCTTTTGTCTAAGTCCCAAAGGCGGCCAACCCTTTTCATTACGAACCACCTGCAGTTGATCAAATTTGCTTAGGAAAACTGCAGCTGCCGTGTTTGAGAAGAATAAGCATTTGGCTGCCTCGAAATTGCTGCAAATGCCCAGAAATGGCCACAGCAGCTGCACTTAAGGGACCTCAACTCACACACACACACACACACACACACGCTTCAACATGGCAACTTAAAGAAGGCAAGCTAAAACCAGGCGAAATTTGCACTTTTACGGTTTCAACTCTGTGTGTGTGTGTGTAAGTGTGTTTGAGTGTGTTTGAGTGTCTGAGTGTGATGTTGTTCGTTGGTAGTGGAAACAAACAACTTGCTAACAATGCATGTTTGCTTGTTTCCAGCGCAGACAGGCAACGCTTTACATTTGCAACTTGCACACACACACACACATATATCGACTGGCACACAAACAAGCACACTCGCACGAGCGCTGCAGCAAGTCCAACTTCCAACTTTATTTGTTCGGGAATTCAGCATTTCATTTTTTTTTGTGCAATTCGCAGCTGCTTTGTCTTCTTTTGGCAGCATTTCATTCATTCTTTTGCTTGCTTATCATCATTTGCTTTAATGTATGCCGCTTGGAAGCTTCCAACAATGCTTCAAAAATTTTAATAAAATTTGAAAATTTCAATTTCAGCTGATACCCCGTTCAGTTCCTACATTTTGAATATGTATTTATATTTTTAAAGATTTTTTAGGAATGTAATGTCAATATATTACTTTACCAACTTTGTGCTCGTCTATTAAGTAAAACATCGCAAATCTCATCTGAATCCACAAAATATAAATGCTTGAATAGAACTCAATTTTTGTTACGAAACAGAAGCGATTTGAATGTACATACTTCAAATGTTAACTGCTTTTTATCGGCACACTTGGCTATTTCTGGCATGAAGAACTGTCGCACTAATACGAGAACATTAAAAAGCGACTATTGTGACAACAATTGCAGCATGTACGCTTGTATATGTGTTACGAGTAGGTGAGTGCGGGCATTGAAATTGCTGGCTCAACTCTTGCCTTGAACAGGGACGCGAGCGGGCTTACATCTAATACACGTACACACTACACACAAAAAATTGTAACAAAAAACTGTGAATTTCCAATTCATGCAACGCACGTCTTCCGGATGCATTTTACATACACACCTACACACACACACGTATGCCTAAGCTTGTGAATCACGTACACGTGCGAGTGTGTAACAATTCTCCGGTGACGTGGCGCGTGCCAAAAGCGAGCATTTATCAGTTGGAATACGGATAGAGGCAGAAACAAAGTAGCCACTTGCGTGGAAAATGAGGCATGTTAGAATGGCGCACAACGTGGGAATTGAGGTGCAAATACATACCTGAAAGCATGTATAGCATGTATATTGCAAGGCAAATAAGGACAAATTTTTTCTTTGGAAAAATGCTTGAGAATCTTTTACGAAATGTAAAAAATTTTATTTGTATAAAAGTAGTTCGATGTTGACTTAAAGTTAAAGTGTTTCCTAGAATAAACAATTTTTTATAATTGTTGATTGAACAAAATTTGCAAATGCTTTTTTTAAATATTTATTCAGCTTTCCCTTGAAATCAAGGCAAACAAGAAAATTTAGACATTTAATAAAGCCGGACAGATTTCGAACCTTGATTCTATGACATCCCGAACCGAGCACGTATCCATTTACCAAATTATTTGTTGGCATGCTTTGGAAATGAATATGCCTAGATTTCTTCATAGTTAACGCTAAACAACCGTCAGTTTGTTGTCGCTTCTCATGCTCTTCAGAGAAATCGCTGCCGTGATAGTAATATTTGCAATTTCGATATTCTTATGAAAGATATTCAGGATCACTGTGAAATTCGACTCAGGCGTAAACGATGGAAATATGTCCCTCGTTAAGGTGAAATTGTCAACTTTATACGATTTTTTCTAGAGATACACAATTATTTTAGGTTTGCATCACTAAAGTATGTATGTCCAAGCAGAACTTACCGATATAAACGGACATTTGTATGGCAAATTGCTCGATCTACGAAGTTCTTCCACCAGCATGCGCATTATATTATTCTTAAATGCGGTTTGCATGTTCTGGCATATATCGGCCTTATAATCCAGAATGTTCACCACGTTGTTGGTGTTCAAAAATTGTCCATCAATATGCACTTGCAAATCAAAGTGGTCCTTCAAATCTTCAGCCAATATCAGTTCTAAACTGATGTAATACCCGCTGAGAGCAGCCCGCTGCTGGCTGCAGTTGAACGTACGCACGATTGCCGTCAGAGGGGTGCATTCCATGTCGAAGATCTCCAGTTGCAGTCGACGGGATGGCTGTTCCTCAATAAAGCTTAGAATATCATATTAAACTTCTTATTGAATTGCACATACCTTTGCTAAAGCCATATTTGTGCAGTTCAAGAGCAGAATTGAGACGAATAAAAGTTTAGTAGCCATGTTGATCAGCGACTTTTGGCAACTGAAACGATTGACCTTATTACTTTATGTATATAAGTTAGAATAGCGAAATTTGTTGCCAAATTGCGTACATTAAAAGCTTGACGTTACAGTCGAATGCTTCCAGCTAGGCTATCACGATTTGATGATCTCAATTGCGAGTGACGCGGTCGTTTTGTATAAGATTGGCAAAATGGATAGGCCATAATATGGCATATTATGTTCCGATAGGTCGAAATGGAATTGTGCGTAAAATAAGTATTAATGTCACATCTTTATTGAGTTGTTATGGTACCTTTCGATGGAAATGTTATTTTGATATATAGCAATTAATACGCAATGAATAAAGTGCAAAAAAGTCCAACACAATTAAACGGGTATAAAAACAAGTAAGGAAGTATCAGTCGGGTTTCACCGACAGAGTCATACCCTACACCATGTTCCCAAGTGGAGTGATAATTCACTGAAATAGTGGGTGCATTTGATTTACAACCCACATAGTGGGCGGACCACGCCCATTTTTGGCAGACTACAAGATGTACCTAATAGGACAATATATGCCAAATATTGATGCTCTGATAGGTGTACAACAGATGTTATCGGCATATTTATTTTACTGCCACCATGGTGGGCGGACCACGCCCATTTCTGGAGAGTTAAAAGATATTCCTACCAGGAACGAAGTAACTAAATCTGGACGCTCTGGTGTATATATTATGGAAGTTAAGAGGATTTTTCGTTTATCGCCTATATAGTGGGCCGACCACGCCCATTTTCTTGTATGGCATCTAAGACCTATATATCAACTTGGGAACCGAATTTCATTCATTTATATTCGTAACTAGTCAATTGGGAGCCATTTTACCGGAAAAATTTTTCCGCCTATATAGTGGGCGGACCACGCCCATTTTTCCGTATAACATAGATGACCGCCCCTTTAACTTTAATACCAAGTATTATTCTTTTCAATGAGTAATTAGGCAAATTACACCGATTTGATCGCAAAAAACCCGAGGTAGTGGGACTTACAGGCCCATTGTAGGTGTGTCCTTTAACCGATTTGACTAATTTTAACACTTTACCTAACCCGAGGTTCACTGTGACTGTGTACCAATTTTGGCCCAAATCGGACAACTCCTTCTTTCTATTTTATCCGAACACGCAGACAGACAGACAGACAGACAGACAGACGGACAGACAGACGGACAGACGGACAGACGGACAGACGGACAACCGGAAATCAAAAGAGAAAGTGTTTCTGATCATTTCTATATACTTATGTCTATACCTAGGAAGGCTCCTTTAATGCGTTACAATTTTCGCACAAAGTTATTATACCCTATTACCATAGGTGTAGGGTATAATAACTGTAATAACTTCTTCCGAACGTCGGGAATAAACTCTTTTTTTTCATTTTCTAACAAAATTTTAGTTGAGAAATTGCATACTAAATGCAGAAACGGATATTAGGATAGTTGTTTTTTGCTTTCCTTCGTGAAATTAGCCTAAATCTAAAAAAACTTGAGTAAGCTTTTTAAAACGTTCATGTGGAAATTTGAACATGATTCAATTCTATTTTGAAGAAATACTTGTGCAAAATAGAGACGATTGTTTAAATTACCGTTGATATTCTTTGAAACTTCGCTTGCAGATATTTATTGCATGTTTTTGACGAAAAAAACGCATTCTGTGAGTGGCCAATTTTTGGAAAATTCTATACGAATTGCATGCACAAATTTTGAATTATTTTATATGTCAAAAAATGTAAACGTATTCTTTTAGGTCATTTCTATCGACAAATAATTTTTCACGCACAAAAAGTAACGTCGAAAATTGCTTGAATACTACCCGTTGGCGCCAATTTCAAAGAGCTTCCACAAAGAGCAAGCATTTCATACCGACGTGGAACAAAATTTTGCCAGCAATTAAATGTGAAAGAGGGGACAAATCGGTTGAAAATGCGTCAGTGGCTGTAGCATAAAAATTTGGTGTCAGTTGCTGTGGAACACATGCTGTTGTTGTTGGTGTTGGTGTTGTTGTTTTGTTGTTGTTGTGTTAAACGCTGCATTTAATGGTATACTTCCTGGGGCGCCATTTACAGGCGAACACGGCTCCCACGAGTGTTTTCCCAAGCGTTCATTTCACATACATATGCCTGCATGGATGTGTGTAGGTGCGTTGCATGAGATCACAGGCGTAAGTAGAGGGTGCTGCTGATTGGAGAGGGTAGGTGGTCGGATTGGTTCATTGTGTGAGCAGCTACGCTCTCCGCATGACGACAGCGACAAGTGCCGCAATTTCGCTACGTTTTAATTTATTGTTGTGGGCCAGTTTCGGGTAAGTCCTGTGAGCCGCTGCATAAAAAGTGTGCAGTGCATGTGAGTGCGGGTGGCAGGGCGGTAGGGTGGTAGGAGCTCGTGAAGGCTCGTGGGAGCAGCAGCAGCAGGCAGCGCTGAAATGGCAGCTGCAGTGGCTACTGTGGCAGATAGATGAGTCGTATTGATGTCAACAAAGAACTCACACACACACACACCACAGACACACACACATTAAAAACACTCGCTGTGCGTGGCAGCTTTGCTTTGTTTGGTTTCTTAATTTTCTGCAAATTGCTGGCATTATTTAATTTCGTGATTTCAACTTGAACACCAACGTTTTGATTCTGCCGCCGCTGTTGAACAAAACCAAACGGCATACCTACCACCCCCACCCCCTCTCCCCATTCAAAAAAATGCACAAAAAAAAGAAAAAGCAAAAATAAAATGTAAAATGTAAAAGCTTGCCGTGACACGCAACTGACAATACGCCATGCATTTTGTTCGTGCTGCTTTCTGCATCCTGCATCCTGTGTGATATGCTGGACGCTGTGTCCTGCAGCTTAATGCGCGCCTCGGCCCAGCGCCGTGGGAAGCCATTTTTTATATCGCATTTTATGTTTTTAATTGCTCGTATGCAATGAATGTGTTTGCGGCCAGCCCGTCGAAATAAATTTACCACTTTTTGTTGTCACTTTTGCGTTGCCTTCCCCCCTTCGCTTTGTTTCCATCATTCACATGCAGGCCATACGCCATTGGTGGTGGCCAAGCGGCTGGCTCTGCATGCAGATTGGCGATCGAGCTGTTGGCTGCAGACACTTGCAGCCATCAAAGAGTGCCATTGCCGGCACTCAAGCACCAAAAGTTTCAGCTCCACGGGCATCATGGAATCGCATGCGAAGGCGTCGGCCATTAGCTGGCTCTTAAAGAGTTTAAGCATCCTTTCTGTTGGCAGTTACTTGCCGAGTGTTTGTGAAGCGCGGGAAGCATTTTCGTTTGCCATTTATTACAATAGCCCTATTCACAATCGTGTGCAATTGAGATTGCAAATTTGTGCAATAGTAAATATTTTCCATCCTTGTGAGCTGTTTTTATACCCTACACCTATGGTAATAGGGTATAATAACTTTGTGCCAAAATTGTAACGCATTAAAGGAGCCGTCCTAGATATTAACATAAGTATATAGAAATGATCAGAAACACTTTCTCTTTTGATTTCCGGTTGTCCGTCTGTCCGTCTGTCTGTCTGTCCGTCTGTCCGTCTGTCTGCGTGTCCGGAAAAAAAAGAAAGAAGGAGTTGTCCGATTTCGACCAAATTTGGTACACTATCACAGTGAACCTCGGGTTAGGTAAAGTGTTAAAATTTTCCAAATCGGTCGAAGGATACGCCCCCAATGGGCCTATAAGTCCCACTACCTCGTAATTTTTTCAGTAAAATTGCTTTAATTGGTTTATTTACTCATATAAAAGAATGATATTTGGTATTTAAGGTGAGGTGTGGGTCGTCTACGACATACCAAAAAATGGGCGTGGTCCGCCCACTATATAGGCGGGAACAATTTTGCGGTAAAATGGCTCTAAATTGACTACTTATGCAATTAAACGAATCAAATTTGGTTCCCAAGTTTAGATATAGGTCCTACATGCCATATAAGAAAATGGGCTTGGTCCGCCCACTATATAAGGCGGTAAGCTGAAAATCCTCATAACTTCCGTAATATACACACCAGAACATCCATATTTGGTCACTTCATTGCAGGTGAGAATATCTTTATATTTTTAAAAAATGGGCGTGGTCCGCCTACCATGGGGGCGGTAAATTTAATATACCGATCATTTCTGTTGTACACCTGTCAGGGCATCAATATTTGGCATATGTAGTCCTATTAGAAATATCTTGTGGTTTGTCTAAAATGGGCGTGGTCTGCCCACTATATAGGCAGCAAATTTGAAACCCCCACAATTTCAGTTCTTTCAATGTATTATCACCACACTCGGTTACTTGGTGTAGGGTATTACTCAGTCGGTGAAACCCGACTGATGCTTCCTTACTTGTTTTGGTTAAGTTTGCAAAATTTTTTGCAAAACACGAAACTCACAGCTGATTGCCATAAGAAAAATTAATTTCTACTTGAATTTTGTCTTCAAAAAAGATTATGTCAAAGGAAAACTTAAAAAACAAATATTGGAATCTTCAATAGACGAAGATGCAATACAATCTCTTTCTCATGCTTTTTTTTCTCATTCACTCTTCTTCTTCTTCTTTTTTCATTAGCTGTCAGTTTACATCTCTGTATATTTTGTTAGTGTAGAGTAAAAATATAGTCTACCATTTTGCAAATGCAACGATGCAAGACCATTTGCACAAGATTGGGAATTGGGCTAGTATTCAAAATTTTTGCACTTTTACGCAAGTTTTTCTACTTCTCATTTTTCATTGATTTCATTCTCAAATAATTTTACTTGTAAGCTTCAAAGAAAGCATAGCAAAAATCATGCAAAGAAATGCAAATGAAAGAAAAGCTGAAGAACATAGCAACTCCGCAAATTCGATGCGAACTGCGCTCATCCAAAGCGGCTCAAATGTGTGGATATCCTTTGCTTTCTGGCAGACTCGAAATCGAAATGTCACTGCTGTGTGTTGCCATTGTTGTTGTTGCTATTGCTTGGTATTGGTTTTTCACTCAGCAACACTTGATGCCGTTGTTGCCAGCACTGCTTGTAGTTCTACTATGCGCAACCATTTGGCTGCTCGCTTTGCAACGCTTTCGAATTATGCCAGGATACGTGAAGTGGCGCTGGTCTGCTCTCATATGATATTTCGAATGACATTGTTATTGTATTAAGGTACTACATATTAAATCGTAGCGTTGCAATTTGCTTTTGCATATTCTTTGATTTCATCCATTTCCGAGTGTGCAGTCGCTGAAGGAAGGGGTGATTACGCAGACTGATGCAACTGCTGTTGGAGTGTTCGAGAGAAAAGTGCGTCGCAAGATCTTCGCCCAAATCCGCGTTGGCCACGACTAACGCATTCGAAGGAACCACGAACTGTATGAGCTCTACGCCGATATAAGCATACTCGAGGCTCAGTTAGTGATGGCGTATCGTATTTATTCGTATCGCAGACAAAACCTGTTTTACCCGAGCTCAATACAAGCGTTCACTCTTTCCATATTTATTCAGATCGTAACGCAAAAATTCTCATAGAAATATGTCTCTCTCAAACATTTACGTTACGAATAAATACGGTACGTCATCACTAAACTAAGCCTTCAGTCGTATCAATACCCAGCGGCTACTCTGGCTGGCTCATGTCGTGCGTATGCATGAAGCAGCTTCAGCGAGGAAGGTTGGATAATGTTTAGATGCCTTCGATGGAAAGACTTAGTAGAGGAATATCCAACTGCAGACGGCGCACGCGTAGCAGGAGCGCCTGGAGAGAAGCCCTACTTCAGGTTGTAGCCCGTTAACGGGTTATTCCGGCCAATCAAGGAAGCAAGGTAGAAAGTCGCTGGAAAATTTAAGTAACCCTTTTCCGAGCTAGAAGGTAGCTAAGCCCACAACACCGCAGCTGCCCCTGCCAACGGCATGGTACTAATTAATACACTCACACTCACGCGAGTAGCAAATCGAACGCTTCCTTACATACCCATACATACAATGCCATCAAATGTAGTTAAAGCAAAGCTCAGACGCTGCTCTGGTATTGCAAACTTCTCAAATGCCACTGCGTAAATTTTGTGTTGAAAGAGGTTTCGATAAGCGGCTTAAAATAATTGAGTTTTGACGAAGGAAACCAACCAAACATTTTTAAAGCCGAAAGGTCTCTTTGCCGCCTCTGCAGTCCTGTCGTGTGCATGTGCGTGTGCATGTGCGTGTGCATGTGCGTGAGTGTGCTGGCTCAGGTTCGGCGTGAGCTTGCCACTTACCGTCGGTTCGCCAACAGTTGCCAACAGTTGCTAAATTAAATTATTAGTTTGTGCTTTGTTTGTCTTGTGGATGAAATTCTTATTTATCTTCAGCAGTAACGAGAAGCATCGACTGACTGCCAGCCTGTTTGCTGGGCGCCCTTTTAGTGGGCGGATGCGCTGACTGGCGACCCTTCGAACCATTCAAACCAACAAGACAAGATCTCAAAGTTGACAATTCCGTTAAAGGGATTACTGTCTAGTAAGTGCGGCAGGGGGTGAGAAGGGGCATTCTCACAATTGAGTGTGACAGCAAACTCACATCAATTTATCAGCTCAAAATTAAGACGGCGATAATTGAAAGGTATTAAATCAGCTACCCGACTAACTAATATTGGGCCTATGTAAAGTTGGTGAAAATTAAGTATTGAAAAAATTAAATGATGTAACGCAACAAATGAATTCGTTTCAAGGTACTGCAGTGTCTTTTGTTCGAAAGGAAATAAATATTATAATATTAATATTATAACAATGCAGATTTCCACGAAGTTGGTGGATCAATCATGCCACTTTTTTGTATTAGTAGGAACTGTTGCAAAGAATAGGAACTGTACTATATTTAAGTAAAATAGTAAGTAAAGTAGTGTAGTGTAATGAACTATGGCAAGATATTATAGAATAGGATGATGGCTAGGATAAGAACTGTGGGGGTTAAATATGTAGAACCAAAATCATAGTATAATAATTGCAAAGAGCAATATACATATGTAAGATGAGGTAGCATAGGATAGAAGACGTCAGGGGAGGAGAGAGGTTAAGAAATGAGAGAAGAGGAGAGGAGAGGAGAGGAGAGGAGAGGAGAGGATAGGAAAGGAGAGGAAGAGAGAAGATGTGATTTGATTGGATTTTATAGGATAGGATAGGATCGGATAGGATAAATTTGGATAGAATAGGAGAGAATAAAATAAGGTTCGATAGAATAGATTTGGATAGGAGAGAATAAAATAAGATTGGATAGAATAGATTTGGATATGATAGGATAGGATAGAATAAGATTGATAGAATATATTTGGATAGGATAGGAGAGAAGTGGATAGCATAAGTTAGGATGCGATAGGAGAGAATAGATGAAATATGCCAGATTTGGTTGAATTTTATAAGCTTCAATTCGTAAAGGCAATGCTTGGCTAGAGAAGATTATTGAACGTCTTTCCATCGACATTATTTCATATTTTTTTCTTAATGTAAGAAACCTTTAGATCCTTTGTAAAAGTATAAAACTTATAGGATTCTTCGAAGCCTTCCAACATATTAAAAGTTCTGCATTATGCAATCTATTTATGATACTTGACGATTGCGGCAGCTACAAATCGTGCATAATATTCTGCCAATTTCTTGTACTCTTTCTTCGAGCGGTAGATCCTGAAAATGGCTGCTCGACCATATTGCCAATAAAAACATTTTATCATGTTGCGCGTTAAGCACGCTTGCGGCGAAAGAGTAACTTCTGACTGCCAAAAGTTGAACGCAAATTTAATTTGAGTTTTGCATAAAACTTGCACGCTTTTTGTTGGCCCCAGCAAAACGAACAACAACAACAGCAGCAGCAATGCAAGCAATGGCAAAATTCCATGCAAGAAAATGAAAAAGTGAAAACGTTCGCCGGCGAAACTTTTTATGGTTGCGGTTGTTGAAAAATGTTGCAGCAAAAATTTGCATTGAAATTTTTCGCCACGAAGAAGAAAAAGAAGAAGAAGCAGGCAGTGGCGTGAGCTGCCGCTTACCAAAAAGAAATTATGTCGTATTGAAGCGCACTTCCGGTTGCCGTTTCCTCATGTTTGAAAAGGCAGAAATTGCCGCAGCCACGGGCTAAAGAAAACAGCAACAGCAGAAGCGAAGCGAAGTGAAGCTCAGTTGCACGGCAGCTGCTTGTGAGTGGCGACTTGGCGCTGAGTTCGCCCACCCGCCCATCCGCCCATCCGTCCACCTTCTATGGCTGAGAGTTGTAAAAACGCGCCAAGTTCTTGGCAAGTGTTCATCACGCCTCATTTTACCTTAACTGCTGCTGCCGCGGCCGTTAACGTTGCCCCTGCCACTGCCACTGCCGGTGCTGCCGTTGAGCAGCTGAGAAGTTGTGCAAAGCAACTGCACTACGGAAGTTTTTCCGCTCGCTCAAGTGATGACGTCAAGTGATTTTCTCAAGTGTCGCAAAAAGACGGCAGTGCTTTGCATAAATGCAAGCCCATATACAATACATATAAATGTGTATGTTTGTATATATTTATGTATGTATGTATGCATTTCCAATGGTGTATTTTTAAGAGTTTTAGCTTGAGGAATTTACAGAAAATTTCAGAAATGCTTTGATTTCGATTTCTAAAATATCGAACTACGACATAATGATACTACTGCTCTTTACCAACACCAACTTGCATGCATATAACCTCTTCCTAACTCAAATGCATTCCTTCCCTATGCACATACCAATATTTCAGATACATTCCATTCATCTTTTTCTTTTGACAAATATTTATTACATACTAATGCAATTTGTTATGATAAAATTTAGTATTTAAATTTATTTGGTTAACTTTTCAGCAATTTAACAATACAGCAATTTATATTGAGAAATGAAAAGCGAGCGTTTTACATGCCAGCTGATTCTCTGCTTCAGCTAAGCTTAACTTTTATATTCGAATTGATGTTGCTAGCAAATTTGCACACGATTTTAAGTATTTTGCAAATATGTAAACTATTTGGAATTATTCGCTTACACAAGCCAACCAGAATAAGATTGCATGTTTATTTGAGATGGCGGCAACATCTTCAACGATGCAAATCTGGTAAGCTCAAGTCCTTTTATTTGCATAGCCAAAGCAACGCCTGCTCAAGCTTAGCAAATAAACATTTAATTTCAGTTTTGTTGTAGCATTTCACTTGACAAAAGCAATAAATTAGAATCTCTGCAATATGACTTCGAAATTTTAAAGGTTCTCAATTTTTGAGCGCATACAGAAAAGTGTGAAAGGAGAGGTGTATAAGTGCCAAATATTCGTATCTGCAAAGATTTAAACTATTTGCAGTGCCTTTACAAAGCCTCTACATTTTGATTTAAAAACATTTATGTTAAAGAGCAGCCGAATGTTGATTTTAACCGAAAGCCGAATGGAAGTCAAATAGGTACTTCGCAAGCTAAACGAAAGTAAATTTTCAATCGCTCGATCGCTACAATAAGCGTAGATGCTCTGCTGAGATATGTTAGTGAAGTTATGCCAGTTGCTCGCTTGTTGGTGAGGGGGGGAGGGGAGGGGGGATGGGGCGTATCGACAATTGGAGAGAGATTTCTTCATTCGCTCGTATATTCCGGTTGTGGCATTGTCTTCCGATGGAAGTTTTTTCCCACTTCACTACAATATTCGCCGATTCTGATTCCAAAGTATTTAGTAAAAGTATCTAAAAGTTCAATTTTTTTTCAAATGCATGTAAATTTGTGTCGTCTCAGATTTGCTTTTATTGCGTATTTATGATTTCAAAGCTCTAATGGGCAGAAGCGCTCCGCTTCTTCTAACTGCTTACGCCCATAACTAGCACTTTATATTTATGCAATTTACATGCAGCACTTGAGCTTTCGAAAAATCTATAAAATTTAGATTTAAACTTTCATTGCGATTCGACAAAGTTTCAAACAAAATATAATAAATT
The DNA here is from genome assembly GCA_963457695.1 of Neria commutata. NCBI lineage: Eukaryota > Metazoa > Arthropoda > Insecta > Diptera > Micropezidae > Neria > Neria commutata. The sequence continues at coordinate 38,773,319 of OY735247.1, read as the reverse complement.
TTATGAGAGTTTGATTTTCAAGCTATTTAAATTCCATTTAATTTAGTCATACAAAAATTTGCCAGTTTCGAGTTTATGTATGTATGTACAAACTTTAAGAGGCGGCCGAAACCGGTTTTAGTTAAAGTTAATTAATGTTTGAACCAAGTTTGTGAAATAGATAAAAATCAACAAATTGCTAGTTTAATATGCAATTTACTAGCAACGATGACTAATGATCGTAATTCAATGTAAAGAAATTCTGTTAAACTTTAGAACACGAAAAAATATCAAATGGCTTACAATGTATGAGCCGAAATTATATTTCAAAGAAGAGAGAAAATATTATAGTAAGCGATAATAAATTATAATAATACTTTAAATAATGCAAATGATGCCTGCTTTTGACTGCCAAACGCGGAAGTTTCAGAGTAGAAGAAGAAGATATCTTCTTATATATAAGACATAATAAGAAGAAGAAAATATAATTTATATTTCAGAAATTATTTACTACAACATTAAGGTATCAAATGAAATTCGAAAAATTGTATTTATAATTTAAGAAATATTTAATGAAATTCAGATTTCATCAAAGCATCAATTAATGTTCAGAAAGAGTAATTTTTACTTAATTTTCAGTTGAAATTACGCTTTCTGAACTTCAGTTGATAATTTTAAGTTTAAATTACGGCTTTCTGGATTAAAGTTGGAAAAATTGCATTTTCAATAACTAAACAAAACTCTTTAAACATTTGAAGCAACTTAAAAAATTCATTAATAACTAAATCACCAAACTTTCCATCATAAACTGATGCTATAATTTTTCAATTCTTCAACTAATTTTCCGATTAAATGACAATTAACATAACAGGCAAAAACTTCGTTCAATTAATGGCAAAAATAAATTTGACAAATTAAATATAAAGGTATTAATAAAAGTAGCAGTGACGTTTCGATTTGATTAAAGCGCATTGATTCATCATAATTATTTATTGGCATTTTTATTATAATTCTACATTTCAATTTGTCAGACAAGCGTTTATTCATAAATATTACGAATTGCCTCAAAGAAGCGCATTTGTTTTGGGCTAATTGAAATCAAATGCATTGAGATAATTATTATAATTGTTAGCTACAATAAATAGAAATTATGGTATTGCTTTGTTGTTGTTAAAAGCTTTGAATTTCGAATTCATTGCCGCAACAACAAATCAACAATTCAACAGTCAATGACTGAGTAATTCAATAACAAATAACAATACTCAGAAAAAAATGCGCAATTATGCGAAATCTCAGTTGTTTTGTTTCGTAGTAATATACGCAGAGAGTACGTTGACAAAATGGCCAATGGGTAGGAGCATCATAATGCCACTTCAAAACTGATGTGGAATTGTTAACAACTACTCATGAAACTGGCCAAATAGAACCGAGTTCAGCACATCTGGCTGCCAATTCTTAGTGGCTTGACTGCAAATGAAATGGCAGATCAACTCGCTAGAAAAGTAGCATGTGAGATTTTTAGCGCACCTCAAGCATTCTGCGCTCTACCATGGAGCTACAATAGGCACAATCTAAAACTCTGGGCAAAAGAAGGACAGCCACATATTATACTATAAGGAAAAAGCGGAAGTTAACAGACGCGGGAAAACATTTCAAATACTTTTCAGTAGAGAACGCTCAGCAGAAAGCGTATGCGAATAATGACGGATTTCTTGAGCGGACGACACTGTATGGAAAGGAAACATATGGCTAGTTCGGAATAGCATGTGTCGAATTCGTAACAATGCTGAAGAAACAGCAGCACTAGTAAGCAGCAGACCATGGTTATCTACGTAGTATATATGTATCTATAGTGGCAGGATATTGCAGCCAGAAGCCAAAGGAAACAATGTTATGCCTCTTGAAGCTGCGCAAGCGTATGGATCTGTAAATAGATGAAGAACTGCCACAATAAGTCTTTCAAGCCGCGTTGACTACGAGACAAGCTCCCCACTGCGAATACAAACCAACATCAAACTACACGATTTTTACTAATGATCAACACAAAAGATATATATTTAAATTCTGAAAAAATTACAAGTGCTCATATTTATTTATGCATTTTATTGCATTATATTATGTTAATGGACACTTCTCAGTGATGATGCTGTCCATGCTGCGCTGGGTAGTGCTCCGAGGTGGCCTCGAAGGCTATGCGCTCCGCTTCTTGTTTGGCGCCGATGGCAGCGTGCTCAGCGGCTATGCGCTCGAACTGGCTCAGATGCTTGTTGGTGGCGCGCACCACAGCCGCGCTCTGCAGTGGACTCGTCGCAGCCGCCTGAATTACCGAACAATGACAAAAGCAATTCGATATGCTGAAATGCGCAGCGTAATTATGCTAATGTTGCACTCACCGCCGGATTGGCATGCTCTTGCGCAATGCGATTGTAGAGCGCGAAGTGCTTCTGCTTTTCCAGCTTCACCGCCGCGCTGTCCTCGTTCTGGTGGCTCAGCTGCGGATGGAAGCCGTGCTCGTCGGCCACGTACTGCACCGTGCGCAGCTGGTTCTTCGGATCGACGTAGGAGAAGGCGCCACGCACCACGCCCGAGCCGTCCGACACCTCGGTGTGTTGGCGGTCCACATGTCCGGGCGCACGGCCCGCCTGATAGCTGAAAATGTAGGGGCTCGCTGGACCCGCCCGCGGCGTGGTGCTGCTGTGGTCGTGCACGATGTGGGAGACATCAGCCAGTGCGCAGGCGCACAATGCCACAGCGACCTTGCAGAGAATTTCAATTAGTCAATTTCAACTCAAGAGATCGATCTTACGCGCAGATTATTCAAAAGCAGCGGAAGCTTCCAAAGCAAAACTGCTTGCATATTTACCAATACGAAAAGCAGCTTCATCTTGTCTTCCTGCTGGTGTTGACTCTCCAGTCCAGTATGTTGATTCACAATATGCAAAGTCTTCGTTCAGTTGCTCCGTGCACGTTGTCAGTTCTCGTCGACGTCTTCCCGCTAACTGAAACACGTCTCGTTGAGCTTTTTGCTTTTCTATTGCTTTGCCACTTTGCCGCTTCGCTGTTCAAACCGAAATACAACGTTGAGCTTGTTGCGTTTTTTCGCAGTTTCGAGAAGACGTAACCGCAAAAACAGGTCTTCCCCAGCTTTTTCAACAGTCGAGCGATTTTTTTTTGCCCGCCAGAAAACATGAAAAGTGCCCGCCTTATTTTGCAAAGAGCGCGGCTTCGCGGCTTTCGGCGAGCTTTGCTTTTGAAAGAAATTGCAAGCTTCAAATAATTGAAATTTTAAATACTTCGTTTTGTTGTGGCGGATTTTAGTAGTTTTTTACAACAACAAAAAGTGAATTGTGCATTTTACTACTGCATACTCTTTTCATCTTAGGCGCGGCTATTGTGCTAGCAAGACTTTGTATGTTTGTATGTAGATGCGCAATGTATGGATGACCCAAGTAAGCAACACGATTTTCAATAAAACGTTGGCTAGTTTTAACGATAGCAATAATTATTTAAATTTAAGAAAGCAAAAAAAAATGCTGGTACCTTTAAAAGTGACATTTTAGCAAAAGTTTTAAAATTTATTTCATTTTCTTGTTTATCGTTGGGCCTGCCCCGCAGCGATTACCAATCTTTTGCTGTCTATTGCGAATGATTTTGCTGTTGAAAAGTTCAAGTCTCAAGAGAAGCTTGTGAAAATCGACTGTTCCCGTTTCTTATCAATAGGGACAAGGGTGTCTATGAGAGAGGCCTTATGGAATTACCTACAAAATGGCAGCAAGTTATCGAACAAAATGCTGCATATTTGAACTATAGATCGTATCATTCCAACTATGCTAAATAAAGCCTTCAACTTCATGTAAAAAAAATGCATTTCTTTTTGCCACAACGTATAATATAATATATTATATTCGATTATTTTCAACAATCTATCAAATTTGATCAATTATCAGCCATCGAATAAATGCTCTAAAAAAGAATCAAGAACTGAAAATTTATTAATACAAAATCATTCAATTTAAAAACAGAAATTAGCAAAGCAAACAGCCAATTTAGAAAAATTCGAACCATTTAGCGTTAAACGCGTTAATAATGCATCAGTTAATAAATTCAACAAAAATTAAATCGCTGTTAAAAGCCGGAAATTGAATTGTATGATGTTTGAAAGTAAAACGCTAATATCCTGTCGGCCAATTTAGTGCATTTTATTTCATTTATTTGTGCTCATTAGTTTAAATATTGCGGATGACCGAATTGTGAGTGGCTGCGGTTGCCATTTAACAATAACAAGCGTTATTACGTGGCATGGCAGTATGATGAAATTATTATAGGCCACATTTGGTACACTGAACGGGAATGTGATGGCGGCTTAATTGTGGACTGATGAAGTCCTGTCAAAAGTGTTTTGAAAATCGATTAAGTTATAAAGTAATCATGCGCTTGAAAATTGAGCTATTATGTAAACATTATGATAGCTTTGTGAGGGGAGGGGAATTGTGATAGGTGTTAATATGCATCTATAAGATATGATTTAGGCATCTATTTTGCTGAGAGTCACTAAAGTCACTGCTCAATTTTTCTGAAATAGTTGTTAACTTTTTCTGTTAAAAAAAAATGAATCCATCAAAGTGACAATCAATTGTGACTGAACGAACAGAATAGGCCTAGCTGACATCAATTTACAAGTGTGTAAAACTGGGAATAAAGCTAGAAAGCTTTTGTGTGTGTGTGTATTGGAATGCAGTCAATTTCCAGATACAAAAGCATTGCAAAGATAATTTTTGAATTCTTATCTCACAGCACAGCACAGTTCTGTTTTTTTTTTTTTAAATTGAGATCATAACTTTTGGTTTTGTGAGGGAACTCTTCGTTAGATGCTTCAGTTCGAACTCAGCGACAAGTTGGCATAAAAGCTGCCACTTGTTTTACACCCGCTTTCATTTAGTGTACTTTTACATTGCCAGCAAAACAACCTTTCGAACAGTTATCACCCAAAATTCTTCAGCTCTTATGCCCCCTTCAAACTCGGAATCTTTGCTATTTCGTTATATCGTATTATGTTTTATTTTCTAAAGCAATTTATTCTATTTACAAACTTATTTTAATTTAGCAGCAGCCTGTTGCAGCCATTGGCCATAGTCTGCGACACTGGTGTATACGCCTGGATATTTGGGATGTGCACAGCCGATGCCCCAGGACACCACGCCGAACAGCTTCATCGCGCCACTTACGGAGGCGACCAGCGGACCGCCGGAATCGCCCTGGCAGCTGTCACGACCGCCGCCCAGCAGTCCGGCGCACAGCATGGTATCGGTTATGGTGCCCATGCCTCGGTAGGACTTTACGCAGTTCGTGTGATCCAGCTGGCGTACCACGGTGTAGCGCAGGCGCGCCGTTATCTGCTGCTCCGCGCTGGAGAGCGCGCCCCAACCGCTGACGAAGAGCGGCGTGCTGGCCGACAGCACATCCTCCGGATCGGCCATGGCAATGGGCTGTATGTCGCTGCTGAAGATGAGCGGCTGCTGTAGTGCGATCAGCGCAATGTCATTGTTCAGCGACGTGGGCGCATTGTAGAGCTCGTGCGGTATGATGCGACTCACATTGACGAGCATGCCACCACGTGCGTGCTCTGAGGAGCCGGCGCGTACGCTGTATATTTGCGGCTGTTTGTACTCCGTAACGCAATGTGCTGCCGTAACGATGAGCGTCTTATTCAGTATGGAGGCGCCACAAATGTGTCTCGAATCTTGTTGTAGGGAAACCTGATGCGGAAAATATGGTATGCTGGTCTCCAGACCGCCCACTATGCGGCCGTCCAAGGATGTCTTATCAGCGCCTGGGCTGCGCAATAGTGCGGCTTCCGTGTGCAGGAATGCCAAAGCGAGTAGCAGCAGCAAGTGATACATGGTTGCGATCTATCTTGAGTCAGCTAAGCAATTACTCTCGGTTCTGTGTTGTCAACGTCGGCAGCTCGAGCCTTTTATACCTGGCGACGGCAGCTTCTTTGCGCTGCTTATCTTATCCGTCTGTTGAAGATGCATATCTCTGGCCGCAGTTACAGTTACTTATCTTCAGAATTACGTCACAGCGCTCCCGAATTCGCACGCCGCCCCCAAATGCTCGCTTATCACATTAAAGCCACCGTGCGTGGTTACTGACCTCGACATTGCGAGCAGCTGAAGTAAACATCATAAAAAGATGCCGAGTTCCTTAACCGCTAACTGTTTCTACTGCTCGCAGGGATCTCAAAAATAGTTCGGTGCTCTGCTATCGCTTGGTTGATTGTTTGCTCAGCATTTGAAATCGGCATTGAAGAGGGAATCAACCTGAAATGATCGGCATTGAACTTTGGTAGCTGCACTCAAGGATCTTGTTAGCGTAAGGGCGACGACGGCTTCAAACGAAAGTGGCCAACAGGTTAGTAGTAACAAGCATAAGAATTTGTTCTTAGAATCAAGGCCTACAGATTCTTCCATAACATGCATAAGAATTTTGGTGACGAGAGCCACAAGAGTTTAGGTCTACGTAGTCATTTGGTTGCAAGCTTTTTCTTCTCTGAAAGGCGTTAAAGGAGCTGACTAATCTATTGTATTCTTAATTTTAAGAAATTGTTTATTAGATATACTTATATATATTCAGTTGTTTGTATTCATGCACCATTAATTAGGCTATTATTTCTATAAAAATTAGAGCAAATCTTTAAGGAATTTTAAAAGCATTTATATGGAATTAATCAACATGGCCATTGGAATCCGAAAATCTTAGGAATTGATTTCGTTGCTATTCTCAATTCTGAAATTTTATGCCGAAAATTGTAAACAAGAAACCTTTTCGCTATTCTAGAGGCCTTCGAAGAAAAGTTATGAATTTATAATTCCGAGAGAATTACGAAAGCATAAATAAGAATGCATGAATCAATACTTCAAATAACGAATTACTCACATTAGAAATCGAAAATGGGAATAGTTTGTGACGATGTTAAAGAAAACTGTATATTTGATAAGCGAACTTTTCTTCTGTAATAGAAATATAGAAATTTTCTTAAGCTTAAAACTGAAATAAATCAACTACAAAAAGTAGTAATTTACTGATAAAGCGGAATTTTTAAAAATTTAGTTTTTCAAAATAATTTTTGTATTCAAATTAAGATATCAAAAAAAATGTGTGCGTCTCGGGACGCTCGACAGAAGTGATAACTTAAACTAATCCAAGTTAAACTATTTAATATTGAAATTTTTTAACTTGAGAAAAGCTTAGGTTATTACTTAAATTTCATGCATGTCAACATGATAATGTGAGGAAAGGTTATTCATCAATAAAATCTTTTATTGATTATAAAATATATTTAATTCTCAGTTACAATTCTTCAATATGTACATTAGAATTTTGTGTAAGTATATTATTAGTATCATTATTCAATCCTATAAAAGTAACAATTGGCTTATGGTAGCTATAATAAGCAACGAAATTTTTACATTGTATGTCATCTAAAAATCTTGCAAAGAAATCTTCTGCTTGTTTCATCATATTTTTTATAATCACTTTCAAATACGGTGGTAGCAAAGAGTATGTTAATATAATAGAGTGCGCATCTCATATAAAATTTTGGCTGAGAAAATTTTGCACTTGGGTCATTTTAATAAAGCCCACAGTTCCACTCAGTTTCGCACAGTCACTCGTCCTCTCAGAGAACCGCTCTGCTACAAGAAATTCCAAACTCAAAGTAAATATAACGAGGGCTGCTTACTGTGAGAAAATTCTCCCATTTTGTGGGAATTCGAACTCTTTTTCTACATATTCTTAACAAAATGCTGTTGTTTTGTATTACAGCATTTTGGAACTCAGCCATACTGTTTTATTTATTGATTTATGTTTTTTACTACCATTATTTTGAATGAAAATGTGGCTGAAGTGCCAATTCCCATGGGAGAATTTTTTAAGCATTTGAGAGAATTGGCTTTGACTGAGTTTGCACCCCTGATCGCACGACTCAATGGCTTGGTTCGTTCGGTTTTCGTACTCAAATGAGCCGAACGAGCATTTTTTGCGGCTGATTTTCGTATTTTGCATGGTGTTATGAAAGTCGTGTGCATGTGCTCTTCTTCTGCATGTCGGCAGCTCAGCCAACAAAGTATACGAAGAATCAGAGCAGCGCTCGGCTAGACGATATTCCCGACAGCGCTACTGTTTGATTCTGTGTTGTTGTTGTTTTCATATGAAAGACAAAAAATTCTTTGGCTCTGCTCTGCCAAAGGAACTTCAATATACATACATATGTACATATGCGTATGTCGAATTTCCTGGCATTTGCGTATGCTGTATTATGAATGAAATCTGCTTGCAGCTTCCAACTCGTTTTGAAATTTCAAATCGAAGTTGGAATTTGTTGAAATATCGCAAACATTTTTCCAATGTGCGACATTTCCAGAGATAATACTAAAATTTAAAAGGCTTTTTATAGAATATTTATACATTTTAATAAAGAATGAAATATGCACATATATTAATATTAGATATTTTTGTCAATATCACCTTAATAAAAGTGATGTTGGCAAATAAATAACTTCTTAATATAGTCATTGCCCTATAATAAGATCAGCAGAGGGAAATTGAAATAAATTTTAAATCGCCAATAGCGTCTCTCCGAAAAACAGCTAAACGCTGTGGGTTAGAGTGAGAGAGGAGGGGCCCGCGTACCGCTGCCGTATGCGTGAGAGAGAGGGAAGCCAGACAGACTGGCACCGTAACGCGTTACGTTACGAAGCGGTTTACCCTCCCATAAAAAGTTATCACTTCAAAAGTTAACAGCTTCGTCCAAAGATTTTTACATTCAGAAATTAGAGCCTTAATTTGAGCCCTAGTTGCTACGAGCTATTGAAATCAAATCGGAATTTGAGCAAATTATAATTTCAGCAAATAATCAGCATCATAAAAAGTGCTATATAAAATGTAGGCAGCAATTTAGTGATGTCAATTAACATTTTTTTAAAATTGTAAAATGCAACTGAAAACGAAATTTATATTTTTTAGAATGAACAAGCTAAAAAGTTAAAATTTTAATCCAATTTTGAAGCGAACAAAAATTGTGCATCTATCTCTTGCAGTTGCTTGGTATCATGCAAATAGTAGAATATACTCGCGTAAGAAATTTGCCAGATGTCTTGATCTAAAGAGACACGGCAAAGCAAGAAAACCGAGAATGACAGAATGCAAAATCTTTGGCACTTTCTCGCATCGCCGTATGCAAAGATACAGATACAGATACAAATACTTCAAATCTGGTAAAGTGCCTGTACACCAAAATGCATTATTGTATCATGTCGATGTGTGTGTGGCTGTGTGTGTGAAAGTGCATTGTGTGCTTTATTGATGCGCACTTTTCCTGCTGAAAATTGCATCTGGGATAACATGCCATCAATATCCGAGATGCTCGCACTCGCAGAAGCACTGCAGATGCGTACAAATGCGAAATAAATTCAGCTTTAAAGCGCTCAAATGGCAGTAATGTATTTTTCAAACTGGCGCATCCCCCCAAACATGCACACACACACACACACATGCACAGGCACTTTCACAGGCAGACATGCACGCGCGTGTGCTATGGCGCAGGCACATCTCGCAAATAGATCACAAACACTTAAGCGCCAGGCGGCTGGCGGATGGCATCCGAGCAACAGTAACTCTGGCATTGCAGCGCTGCAATCGCAATTGAAGCCGGCAACTGTAGCTGGCGCTCGAATTGGTACTGGCGTGTGGACGGAGGCAGCGTCTTATCCCCGCTTTGCTCCGTAAGAATAAAGGCACAACTTTCGCCGAGTGAGTGTTTGTGTACAGTGGCGTGCGCTAAAATGAGAAAAGCTCCAAAAAAGCACTCATTTAGTGTCGTTTTTAAAAGGATATATAAGAATAATAAATTCGAATGACTAGTTTGAAAAGCTCTCAAATGCAAATCTAGGCTGCTAGCAAAGAGCAATTCATTTATTTGCCTTTTACACTGCATCTCTCTTACACTCATGCCCCAATGGATAGACCAAGTAGAGCAGGCACTGGCAACGCTTGGAATTTTCGACTGTAGAAGGCGCGCTCGTAACATTGAGAAACCCTGCATCAGCTCATAACCCGCTAACGCGTTGTTTTGGCCAATCAAGAAGAAGAAGATATTCCTAGTGTTGTAAAATCGAATGAAAAATACAATTTTTGTTTCAATTTAAAAATTATAAATATTAAATGCCATTTGGTTTTATCTGGCATTGATTAGAAGAATATCGGCACTAGTTTTAAAATAATTATCTATTTTTTTTTTAATATATAGGTATGTACATAATTATAAAAGTTAAGCATTTGCTCAATTTAAAGCACAAATAACGAAGGTATACTGTTTTTTAGATAGTATTTTCAAGGTAGTGCCTACATACCTAATTGTATTCGTATACTAATGTTGCTAATTTGATGAACGCCACTGTAAGTGTATGTGTCGATTCACTTGCTGCCAAGCTAGATGTGTGCATGCTCCTGCTTGTAGCTCACTGCTAAGCTTGATAGGTGCCACACTGCCAGAGTGTGTGTGTGTGTGTCTTAGCGCGAGCATGTGTGCATTTATGCAAACGCTGTCTGGATGTGTTCGCGCGTGACAAACAGCATAAATGATTTATTGCATATTTCTAGGCGACGCGGCGCAACGCAACGCACTTCGACACTGCGGCAGCTACGACGTGCAAGCGCCTGCATGTGTGTGTATGTATTGGAGGGCTGCAATGTTGCATTTTATGCATTACTTGTAAATATTTGCATTTATTTTAATGTGTTTCGCAACCCGTCCCCCTCTCTCGCCGCTGCCGTCGTCTTGCTCTACTCTTTTGTCATTGTTTGTCGATTATTTTATTTTCATAGATTTTTTGTATTTTGGTTTCCACAAAATTTGTTTGTACTTTTGCTATGGCAAAATTGAATTTTAGTGGAAATTTATGTTTATTTGTTGATTTCCAAGTTGAATCGATAAATTTTTCAGATTTACTTTTGTTGTTGCTTTTGTTGATTGCCAACATTTAATGTGTGATTGGGGTTGGCCACATTTACAATTCGTATGTACATACATAAGTATATGCTGCAAAATAGTATTGGTGTGCGTGATTGTGTCTTTTTTGTGCGTCATTTGTTTACTTTGCATTAAATTCAAATTTCAACCAAATTGTGAAAGCTCACAGAAAAGTGCAACGAAATGTAAAAATCAATGAAAAAATTTAAATTTCTTTGCAAAAGATTGGCCTCAAATTGATGCTTCGGCTTGAAAAGCTCGAAATAGAATTTGTTCATGCTGCGACAAGCCAAAATATTTACAAAGCTCAAGGCTGGTAGAACGCGTGCTTACTTGCTCATTCCAAGCATCAGCAAGTGGACCAGAGCAAATTCATATGCCCGATATCTGCAGGCACTATTAAATGACGAGGTCTACGAACTCTCACAAGAACGCAGACATACTTCTTTGGTCCAAAAAATATGCTGCACATCGTAAATTAATTTCGCACTCAGCATGCGAATTTATCTCCAAAAAATAAGGCTTTCAAAACTAACAATGCCCCAGCTCATTGTCAAAGATAACATTCATAGCTTTGGTAAACAAACGAAATGTGGGTATGCCCTTCCGAATATGTTTACCAAGCTTAATAGGCAACAAAATCTCATAGCAGGGAATATTTAATGTTGGTATTTAATTTGAAATCACGATGGCACAGTGTACAAGTGCTTGGTCTGATACGGTATTTCTGGGTTCAAGACCTGTCTCATAACATTTAATAGAAGAAAATTTGTTGTTCAATTTGGCAATTCTCCGACAGTATTCTTTGCCATACAAACCGAAATAAATACATTTTTTTATTTAATTTGATTGACAAAAGAAGTTTTTATTACAGCCTAGCTCATGAAATGCATGCAAGATTTCGAATACATTTTTAAACTGAATTGTAAAAAAAGTTTCTTAAAAAACACTGAATATTTTATAATTTTGAAAAAACGCTTACTAAATAATTTATAATTCTGTATAACATATGCCATTAAAAAATATTAAATTCTGTTACAATTATAATTTCAATGAAAAATTTCAAGCTTAACAAATGTTTTCATATAGTAGAAACTAAAAACTATTTTTCTGTACAAATACAAATTAGTAATAAAAGATTAAAGTCTATCTGCTTCAAACCTACACCTATTAAAATTTAAAAAGCGAATGTAGGCATTAATCTGGTAGATAAATTTTAACCGAATGCTTATCGTAAAGATTTTAGATAAAATTGTGTCATATACATATACAAGACATGAGAAAGTTTAATTACAGCAGTTTAAATACATACAACTCTTAAGAAAAAAAATCTATATTTATTATATTAACAAAAAGTACTTGCGAAAACTTTTTGTTCATACTTATTCATAAATATTTCATAGCACAAAAGCAATAAACAGAAACCAAAAATTGCAATATAATATATATTTTGTCCAAATTGTTTGTGCGGTTTATGTTTATCTAAATAAATATACTGCCCGATTGTTGTTGTTGTTGTACGATTTAACTGTCGGCAGTTTTGGCTTCCAATCATCTTTCCATCGCTGTCACCTGCTCCTTTAGATAATCCAAATGATGCACGCTGTTGTCTATGGCCTCGTACTGGTAGCCAACGTGCTGCAATATCAGCTCCATTTTGTGCAGATTCTGACTGCTATAGTCGGAAACGATATCCACCTGTGTAAAGTTTTTGATGGTCTGACCCAAAATCTGCCAAAGAAAAATTGCAAACTATTTTAATATACAGTTCGAATTGAAAATTTCTTTTACTTAATTTCTTATTACATAAAATACCACTCGCCTCATTTGATTTTGAGCTGCGTACGATTTGTCTGGCCACAGAACCAAAATTGCTCACATTCACGGCGACGCGGTCGCAGAGGCGCTTCTTGCTGTCGTTAAAAAGGTGGCGGGCACTGCTGCTCGACGCTGACGCCATTTATAAAAACGTTAGTTACAACAACCCTAGAATCCTTAAAATCCTAGAATCCTTCTGCAGCTTGCGATCCTTGTTCGGCTCCTTTTCACGTGTCAGCGGAAGATTCCTGCCCCAGTGCGAGCAGTGCGCATTGATAGTTTCTCACTCGAGAAGTACTGAAATAAAAGAACGAAAAGAACTTAATAACACGCAGTGAAATTTAATTATACAACACATTTTTCCATAGTGGAAAATATTTTGCGCAAAATATTTTTTTACAATTATGGGTAATTGTGATTGATATTATATTCATTGAGGTATCACATTCGTTCGGCTCAAAAATATTGCTTCAAATTGCAAGTGGCACATCTGATCAAACTTAGAATTCCTCGGCACAAATTAGAAATAAAGGTAGTTTTGTTGGGAGAAAATCATTTATTTATTAATAAATAATAACCCTATACAATAATAAAAAAATTTCGTGAATATTTCTACCCCGACAACAGCTATCGGGTAAAATTTTTTGATATTAACATTTCTCTATCAGTATATCAGTATATTGATTTACCCTTCGGGTGGTGAATCAACTGTCACAATCAATCGTTCGGCTCAAAAATATTTCTTGAAATTGCAAGTAGAAATTATCTATGATCCTTCTAGGTACAAATTTTTAATTGCTTTCTTTAATATTTATTTATATATTTTACGAGTTTATGTTTGTATTGTCATTTCTCTTTGGCAAGTCAGTCCGAATAAAAACTATTCTTCCATTTATTTATATATTTATTCTGCATTTTTACATACATTATTTTATTCCTTCAGACATAGGAAATTCAGAAAAAATTCTTTGTAGATTTTTCCACTGCACTATTTCGAGCGTATTTTCACATCAAATGTCTGTTTCTGTTTCAGTATCGCTGACATTTCTTCGCTGAAATTCACCAAAAACTGACCGAAAAACTGAACAGCACTGTTGAATATGAAATTGCCCTGGTGGATTTCGCAATTTCATAGGAGCTCTGCCGTCGTTATTGCCCTCTGCTCAAAATCCGCAAGAGTGTGTTAGTAAATCACGTAGGAATTCGAAACTTGACGGCCAAAAGTGGATCGTGTACGGGCGGGTTTTTTGGGCCATCAAGTTTTAGTGTGATTGGGTTAGTATAAAAACATATACGTATATCGAAGCCGGACGAGACAGTTAGACTGTGCGTCTCTCTTACTCTACCGGTGGCGCAGTTGGCGAACCAAAATGGAAATATTCGGCAACAAATTCGGCTACTTCTTCCGCTTGGGCCGCAGACTAGGTAGTAGCATTCACAATAAGCAGAACTCGAAAACAAAATTGATAAAGGACCACAAAGAGGAAAACGCAAATGGTTGAGGCATGTGCTGTGTGCTAAATAAAGTACTAACAAAAAGTACTAATGGAAAGGGTAAAAGGTAAAAGTACTAAAACTCTACGCTGACGCCATCTATGTGTGAAGAAATGAGTAGCTGTGGTGAATATAGGCAGCAAAAATCAGATGTCAAAATCAATAAGTACAGAAACCATTTTTCTCTTCTTTTTACTTCGTTAATATCAAAATGCCAAATGCTTTATCATGCGAAAATATCCACGCTAATTCAAAATAATGCGCTTTAAATTTTATAATCCCTTTGCCAATATATTTTTAAAAAATTACACTTTTTTGGCTTCACTATTTACTCAAATGAAATCAGCTGTCAACCAATTGTGACTTTTGTTTTGATTTGCTGATTCGGCACTGCTAATCCGAAGTACTGCCAGGCGGAAAAGTTTCGATATATAATTTTGTGTTTATTTAAGTATTGCCTGTTTAAAAATTAAAAGCAGCAATCACACTAAAGTATATCTCTTGCTCTATAAAAGATAACATTTTCAGTTTATATCTATAAGTTTCTTTTACCTACAATAAATTGCAATGAATGTCATGCAATGAAAAATTTCAAATAGAGACGCCTAGTAAAATCTTAACCGAGAATAATGAGCTATCGATTTTAGATGCTAGATTATGTATAATACATATATATAAAAAGATTTGATCAAAAATTTTTTTCATCTAAAGCACTTAAATGTGTCTGGCTTCGCAGCACGGCACTTATCGAAAACCCGACCCAGAATCGGTCTATAGGCACTGCTCCATAGAACCAGAAGTAGGAACAGCCTCATTTTTCAAACAGCGAAGGAATAACTGTGACTAATATTCCAGTATTTGCTAATATAAAATATAAAAAATACACGTAACAAAATAAAAAAGATGAATCAAGGGTCTGTGTTTTTCTGTTTACTGAAATTTTAGATAAATTATTATTATTATTATTATTATTATTATTATTTACAGTTTATTTAATAAGTGAATTATAAAATAAACTTAAAGCTAAGGCTCTAGCGTCTAAGGCTTTCGGCCGTTTTTTATTAAATTATTAATTTTATTAAATATTGTATAGTATATTGCATTCTCGTAGAATGTTCATGACATTATACACGTTTTCTTTGGTGCAATTAGTTAGAAGGTCAGCTATGCAGGGTAGGTTGAGATTTTCTTGGGTTTCTTTGATGACGTGACATTCTTCTGTGATGTGTTGTATGGATACTGTTTGAGTATTGCATAGTATGCAAGGAGGTGCGCTTGTTCCTTCCATTAGATGTTGGTGTGTAAGTAATGTATGTCCTAGTCTTAGCCGTGTGTATTTTTTTATGTATATTCTTTTGCAGTCACTGGGGTATGATGTCGGTTTACCTTCGGTGTTGTATTTTTTATAGTGATGCTGGTAATTTTCCCATTTTTCCCTTTGTGTGTTTGATAAATGTTGTTTAATTAGCCGATTTAAGTCTGTTTTGGTTGTTGTTTGTTGTAGGTGTATTGGCGCTTGTAGCGCAAATTTTGCGGCGTTGTCTGCGATTTCATTACCTTTGATGCCGACGTGACTGGGAACCCACATTAGCTTTAGTTTGTGTTGGTGTTGTGTGAGGATATCTCGAATTTCTATTATTGTGTTGTTCTGGTGTAGGGTATTGAGGGTTGCTCGGATTGCCGATAGTGAGTCTGTGCAAATTATGTGTTTGCCTCTTTGTGGTTGAAAGATTTTTAAGGCATATAATATTGCCTCTGCTTCCGCTGTAAAGATAGAGCAGTTTTCGTCTAGTTGTGCAAGGCGTTCAATTTGGTGGTTGTGGTTTATTATTGCGTAGCTGACTCCCGTGTTTGTTTTTGATCCGTCCGTGTAGTGGAATTTCCAGTCTTTAAATGAATTTTTTATTTCTAAAAAGGATTTTATATATATTGTGGAGTTTGTATTGTCTTTTTTTAAATTAGTTAGTTTGCCTATTATATTATTTTTGGAGAAGGTCCATGGTGGGTTTTTGGGTATGTAGTTTATCTTTTGTTGGTGTGTAAGTCCAGTGTTTGTTGCGACGATTATGCTGTTGTGGATGGCGGATGGAAATTTTGGCTTAGTTCGTTTTTGCATTTTTGAGAAATTGTAGTAGTTTGGTTTTTCTGTTGGGTTGATTATTTTGGTGTACAATTTAGCTGTTGTTTCTTGGATTCTGTGTTCGATTGTGGGTAGGCCGGCTTCCGTCAGGATGTTGATTATAGGTGTGGATGCGAAAGCACCTAAGCAGTATCTGGCTGCAGCATGGTATATTGTCTTTATTTTATTTATGTTATTTTTTGTGGTACGTCCATATATTGCTAATCCGTAGTCTAGTTTGGATATTATGATCGCTTTTAAAATATTTATAGAGGTGTTTGTGTGTGTATTGCTGTGAAAGCTGGTGAGGCATTTTATTATGTTAAGTCTATTTGTTATCTCTTTCTTTAACCCTTCAACATGTTCTGTCCAATTGTATCTTTTGTTGAATGTTAGTCCTAGGATTTTTAGTTTGTCGACATGATTTATTGTTGTATTATTAAGGCAAAGTGTTGTGGGATTGCAATTTTTTTTCCTGCAGATATGTAAAATTTTACACTTTGTTGTTGATATTTTTGCTCCGTTCGTTTTGCACCATTCGTTTATGTCTGCACTGAGATAGTTAAAGTCGTTTTGCAGAGTTTGGTTTGATTTGTATTTGGCTGTGATATACAAGTCGTCTGCATATATACAATGTTTAAATTGTTTGTGTTGAAGGATGACTTTGTTGAGTTTTTCAAACGCTATTTGAAATAATACTACCGATAAGGGCGAGCCTTGTGGTATGCCGTTTTGAAGGGTGTGTGTTTCGGAATAATGTCCGTTAAGCTGTACTTGAAATTTTCTATTTTCTAGGAAAGACTTTGTATATGCTGTAATTTTTTTGCCTACCTTCCACTCCGTCAATTGGTTCAGAATTGTGTGCATGCCAATCCTGTCAAACGCTTTCTCGAAGTCAATCGATATTATGGACGTATGGTTGTGGCTTGATAGGGCTTTTGTTGTTACATAATCTATGAATAATAGTGCGTCAAGTGTGTTTTTTTTGTTTTTGTATGCAACTTGGTTTTGTGCCAGTAGTTTGTTTTTTTGCATGAACCATGCTAGTCGTTTTGCGATTATTTTTTCCATTAGTTTGCTGACACAAGAGAGGAGTGAGATTGGTCGGTAGCCTTCTAGTGAATCTGTTTGTTTCTGTGGTTTTGGAAGCGGAATGATTGTGGCTGTTTTCCATTGTTGCGGAATAATGCTAGTGTTTAGGATGGTATTGTAAATGTTGAGTAGTCTTTGTTTGGCTATGTGTGGAAGATATTTTAGCATTTTGTAATTTATTTTATCTCGACCGGGAGTATCTCCTTTCAGTGCGGATAGTGCAGCATTTACTTCAGTTAAACTTATGTTTGTTTCAATCTTTTCCGCGTATATGTTTGGTGAGTAGTTCATGTCGTTTGCTGTGTTTTGTGTGTATTTTTTATTTAGAAAAGTATTTTCAAAGTTGTCGTCGCTGGAATATGTGGACCATTTTTTTGCGAAACATGTGGCGATTTGAGTTGGTTCGGTTACAGTGTTGTTTGCATTATCCTTTATGATTTTAATGTTGTTTGAAGAGTGTTTACCATATAGTTTGTTTATGTTATGCCAGATTGTTTTAATTGGGGTGTTTGGGTTTATTGTGTTTGTGTATTCAGCAAAAGCCTCTCTCTTTGCGATTTTAGCGTGTTTTCTGAAAATAGCGTTTGCCTTTTTGTAGGCGATTCTGTTTTCGCTTGTGGTGTTGTTTTTAAACCTGTGCCAGAGTTTTTGCTTAGCTGTTTGTAGTTGCGTTAAATTGTTGTTCCACCAGTGGACTTTCTTTTGCAGTGTTGGTTGTGGGTGTGTGTGTGGAATGGCTTCGTTGGCTGCAGCCATAATGTATTTGTGTAATTTAGCCGCTTCTTTGTTTGTGTTGTTTGAAACTGTGGAGCTATTTATTTTTGAGTTTAGTAAATTTTGATATTTGGCCCAGTTTGCTGCTGCTACTTTAAAGCGTGAGATGTGTTTTCTGGTTGTGGGTTGAGTGTTGTTATCGTACTTTATAATGATAGGATAGTGATCGCTACCATGTATGTCGTTTTCTACATACCAACTTAATAAGGGTGCTAGATTTGATGAAGCGAGTGCTATATCTACATGTGTAAAAGTTGAGTGGGTGGATAGGTGTGTGGGTGCACCCGTGTTTAGCACTATAATGTTTGACTGTGTTATCGCCGACTCGATTATTTTGCCTCTTGCATTTGTTTTATGCGATCCCCATAGTGTGCTATGCGCGTTGAGATCGCCAACCAATATAATGCGTGTGTTTATGCTGTTTAATAGTGCGATTAGTTCTGCTTGTTGAAAGTTGTCGGACGGAGGAATGTACAGTGATATTATTGTGATTTTTATGTTTATGTTTATTTCTGCTATGGTTGCTTGTAGTGAGTTTGGCGGGTTAAGAAATTTGTGGTTGAGGTTTTTTTTAACTAGGATTGCGGTACCCCCTTTTGCGTGTGTTGTTGTTTGGCTATTGCATGTGGTTGAAGTATAGTTGTTAATTTTAATGTTATTGTTTTTGAGGTGTGTTTCTTGTAAAGCTATAATGTCGGGGCTGTGTGTTTTTATTAGAATTTGGAGTTCATGTAGGTTGTTGTTGAAACCATTTAAGTTCCACTGGAGAATTTTGAGATTCATCGGTCAATGTTAAGGTGGCGGGGTACTATTTAGATCTTTATAAGTCTTGTTCGAAGGACATCGAATCTGAGCTGTTGTCCATGTCTAAGGGTACGGTTGAGGGTGGTTGTGTTTTTGTGGCTATTTTGTTGGTATTTCTACTTGTTTTTGCTTTTAGTTTCGATTTTAACCTGTTGGAGATGTTTTTTGGTAGTATTTTAATTTTTGTGTCAGATAGTTGTTGTGATGTATACGTTGTTGGTGGTCGTGACGTGTTTGTTGGTGTAGGTTCTTCTATGTTGGTGGTGAGTTCTAGGTCGTCGTATGATGTTTGTGTTCTTTTTGGTTGGTTGAGGTTTGTTGAGTTGGTTGTGTTTGTGCTGGTGTTAATTGTATTGAGATTTGTGTTGTGTGAGAAGGTTTGGGTTTTGGTGACAGTGGAATATAGTGAGTCGTTGATTGGGTGTCGTTTTTTGTATATTGAGTAGGCGGTTTTGTTGCTGACTTTTTGAAGGGTTTTTATGGATTGGATTTCGCGCTCTTTTATGAATATAGGACATCTTTTGTCAGTTGATGCATGGTTTGTTGGTAGAAGTTGATTGTCTGTACAGTTTACACATATTTTGTTTGCATTGCAAGTCTCGTTTGTTTCGATGTCCAAGTGGAAAGCTTGGCCGCAGTTGTTGCATAGTTTTGTGGCTGTGCATGTTTTGTTGATGTGTCCAAAGCGCAAGCAGTTATTGCATCTGATGGGTAGCGGGATGTAGGGACGCACTTTTACCTTTTCGTATCCAATGTTTATATATTCTGGTAGTGTTTGTGAATTTATGGTGATTATGATCAGTCCGGTTTCCGTTAATTTGTTGTCGTGCTTTTTTAGAATTTTTTTTATTTCGACGATTTTTTGCGGTTTTAGTTCATTGAGGATTGTTGTTTCGTCTATTTCGCGTAAATCGTTGGAGTAGATAACTCCTTTTGTAATGTTGAGTGTTTTATGTAGTGAGACGGTGATTGGTATGTTGTTATGAAATGATGTTAGTTTTAATAGTTTGTTTGCTTGTGTTATGTTTTTTGTCTTTATTAGCAGTGTTCCAGCGCGTGTTTTTTTGCACATATCTACCTCGCCACCGCAAGTGTAATCTATTGTTTTTTTGATTATAAATGGGGATAGTGTTGCAAGGGTTAGATTGTCCGCTCTGGTAATTGTAATGTATTTAGACTCGTCTGGGTTAGGGGGATTTCTCCTCCATACATCGGGTGGGTCTAGCATGGTTATGCTAACTGCAGTATGGTATGATTTTTTGTTTGTGTTTTTTGTGTGATTGTTTTTTTTGTTTTTTTTTTTTTTTGTTTTGTTTTGTTGTTTTCCGTTGATCACGCGATCGTTTACTTCGCGCGTGTTTGTAACAAAGCCGGTTTTGGGGTTCGCAAATGTTATGAGCTGACAACGAGTACGTCTGTTCGCGCTGAGAGTTCTTTTTGCACTGAATTTTAGATAAAATCTTCTTTCATTCTAAGAAAATAACGAAGTTTATTCAAAACACTTTTTATAACAAAAGTTCACTTTCATCACTTTCAGATCACCCAAAATTTGACAGCCTGCGCCGGAAGCAATGCCGTACGCTGGGTTTCTGGCCCTGACAACGGTTATTCCAGGCGACCCACGCCGAGAAGCCTGTACCCGGCGTATGTACTTGGCGCAGGCGATGGAATAGCGAATGTCATCGCTTAGCAGCAGCCGGCAAGGCAGACGACAAGAGTCCGTGGATGGACGGCCATCGGCCGGCTTGCACCAGTAACGGTCGTTGATTTGGAAGAGACCCCAGTCCACGGAGCCGTCCGCATTTGAGGGATTCGTGGCTTTTGTATTGTAGGAGCTTTCGCCTTCGACCAGACACATCCAATCAGCCAGCTCGTGGTACGGCACGCCGTAACGGTAAAGCGTGCGCATTAGCACGCACTTGCCAATGAACTTGGTTTCCGCTAAGGGCTGCAGTGCTGCTAAAACTGTAAAAGCCAAAATGGCGTGCACGTGAATTCCTTTTAGAAACATGGCGATCCTTCGTAGTGAAATGTAGCTTCTAGGCTTCTAGTTCGACTAGAACAAACTGAGACGCGTCCAACTATTTGTTACCACTTTTATATGAAAATTTTTGGAATGATAGCCGAATTAATTGTTCGAATGCCAAAAAAAGCGGCTTTGCATTTCTATTTGCTCTTCTATTGCCGCGCTATTTCAAGTTGTTCTCCTTTTACTTTTTGTTGAGGCGCGTAGTCAGGATTTTTTTGTCAGGGGGTTCGAAATTACAAAAACTTAATAGCAACTAATTTAATATTTGTTTACGTTGTAAATTTGCATTTAATACTTGAATTCGCTGTATGCCCAACCTGTCTTCCCAAGTTAATAAAACCACGACGCACATTTATCGCTTTGACATGTCAGCTCTGCCCGCCTCCGCCGCATAGAAAGGCCACTCTTGGTGATGTGAAAGAGGGACTACATCTTAAATGCGTAGTCCAGCTGCCCGGCCAATCCCAGCTTCCAATCAAAACAAACAACTAATTCTGCGCTAATGCTTCATTGAACCAGGTTCACTTTCAGTTCAATTTTAATTGCCGCTTTGTGGCTAGTTTTTGGTGTTTTAATTATATCACTTCATTTTTTTGTCTTATTGTTTTCAAGTGACACTTCTGCAAATCGCGTTTACACCATTTGTATGGACTCCACATTGTCTCAGTTTTCGAGACACGCGCAACATCTGCCGCGCTTTTTCTGTATGGCTCGAACGCTCGAACTCAATCGGCCATTGTAACCTGGTATCGCCTCCATTGACGTGTGTCACATTTATGAATGGCTTTACATGTGCTTGTAATTGAGATCGAATCGCAGATGTGAGCCGACCCAGGTGTTGATAACTTACAGTTTCGAATTGTAGGGGCTTTTAATTTTGTTGTTTAATTTGGGATCTTTTTTGAAGACAGCAACAGTCCAGCATAAAAGTCAACGAACCTTCCAAGCAGAAGTGACTCTTAAGCAGCATATCCATTTTTGAGCAAGCGAGCATAGGCGTAGCTTTTTTATATTCCAATTTTAAAATCCAACTAAATCCCTGCTTAAAAATGGTTTATTTGAATGTAAAAAGTATTTCTTTGGACTTAGAACATTATACATACTTCCTTACAAATATGTATGTGATGTTGAAAATAATTTTTCCTATACATTCTCATAAAGCAATTCGCAATTGATTGATTAAAAGTAGTTCAAAGTGTGGTCAATACACGTAAAAGTATGTAGATGATTACATAAAATACTTGCAGTTATTATTGTCATAATCATGCCAATGGAAAGTAAACGTGTACAGTTCATTGTAAGTTTCTAAAGGAAACAACACATACAAGTAATTTAATTTATACCGAACTGTTTCACTAAAGTTTTACATTTGAGCTGGCTCCCACAAAAAATTATCTTCTTCGGCCTCCGCTATCTATTGCATACATGTGTACATATATGCGAATAATACAATACAATACAATTTTAGATAAAATCTTCTTTCATTCTAAGAAAATAACGAAGTTTATTCAGAACACTTTTTATAACAAAAGTTCACTTTCATCACTTTCAGATCACCCAAAATTTGACAGCCTGCGCCGGAAGCAATGCCGTACGCTGGGTTTCTGGCCTTGACAACGGTTATTCCAGGCGACCCACGCCGAGAAGCCTTGTACCCGGCGTATGTACTTGGCGCAGGCGATGGAATAGCGAATATCATCGCTTAGCAGCAGCCGGCAAGGAAGACGACAAGAGTCCGTGGATGGACGGCCATCGGCCGGCTTGCACCAGTAACGGTCGTTGATTTGGAAGAGACCCCAGTCCACGGAGCCGTCCGCGTTTGAGGGATTCGTGGCTTTTGTATTGTAGGAGCTTTCGCCTTCGACCAGACACATCCAATCAGCCAGCTCGTGGTACGGCACGCCGTAATGGTAAAGCGTGCGCATTAGCGCGCACTTGCCAATGAACTTGGTTTCCGCTAAGGGCTGCAGTGCTGCTAAAACTGTAAAAGCCAAAATGGCGTGCACGTGAATTCCTTTTAGAAACATGGCGATCCTTCGTAGTGAAAGGTAGCTTCTAGGCTTCTAGTTCGACTAGAACAAACTGAGACGCGTCCAACTATTTGTTACCACTTTTATATGAAAATTTTTGGAATGATAGCCGAATTAATTGTTTGAATGCCAAAAAAGCAGCTTTGCATTTCTATTTGCTCTTCTATTGCCGCGCTATTTCAAGTTGTTCTCCTTTTACTTTTTGTTGAGGCGCGTAGTCAGGATTTTTTTGTCAGGGGGTTCGAAATTACAAAAACTTAATAGCAACTAATTTAATATTTGTTTACGTTGTAAATTTGCATTTAATACTTGAATTCGCTGTATGCCCAACCTGTCTTCCCAAGTTAATAAAACCACGACGCACATTAATCGCTTTGACATGTCAGCTCTGCCCGCCTCCGCCGCATAGAAAGGCCACTCTTGGTGATGTGAAAGAGGGACTACATCTTAAATGCGTAGTCCAGCTGCCCGGCCAATCCCAGCTTCCAATCAAAACAAACAACTAATTCTGCGCTAATGCTTCATTGAACCAGTTTCACTTTCAGTTCAATTTTAATTGCCGCTTTGTGGCTAGTTTTTGGTGTTTTAATTATATCACTTCATTTTTTTGTCTTATTGTTTTCAAGTGACACTTCTGCAAATCGCGTTTACACCATTTGTATGGACTCCACATTGTCTCAGTTTTCGAGACACGCGCAACATCTGCCGCGCTTTTTCTGTATGGCTCGAACGCTCGAACTCAATCGGCCATTGTAACCTGGTATCGCCTCCATTGACGTGTGTCACATTTATGAATGGCTTTACATGTGCTTGTAATTGAGATCGAATCGCAGATGTGAGCCGACCCAGGTGTTGATAACTTACAGCTTCGAATTGTAGGGGCTTTTAATTTTGTTGTTTAATTTGGGATCTTTTTTGAAGACAGCAACAGTCCAGCATAAAAGTCAACGAACCTTTCAAGCAGAAGTGGCTCTTAAGCAGCATATCCATTTTTGAGCAAGCGAGCATAGGCGTAGCTTTTTTAAATTCCAATTTTAAAATCCAACTAAATCTCTGCTTAAAAATGGTTTATTTGAATGTAAAAAGTATTTCTTTGGACTTAGAACATTATACATACTTCCTTACAAATATGTATGTTATGTTGAAAATAATTTTTCCTATACATTCTCATAAAGCAATTCGCAATTGATTGATTAAAAGTAGTTCAAAGTGTGGTCAATACACGTAAAAGTATGTAGATGATTACATAAAATACTTGCAGTTATTATTGTCATAATCATGCCAATGGAAAGTAAACGGTTACAGTTCATTGTAAGTTTCTAAAGGAAACAACACATACAAGTAATTTAATTTATACCGAACTGTTTCACTAAAGTTTTACATTTGAGCTGGCTCCCACAAAAAATTATCTTCTTCGGCCTCCGCTATCTATTGCATACATGTGTACATATATGCGAATAATACAATACAATACAATATATGACATACAAACATACATTAATATCGGATTATTCCATCTATAAAAAGTGTATATCCTAATACTAACTTTGATGTAGGTACTTAATTTCAAGACTTTACATCTTCTTTCACAGCTTCAACAGTTACCTGCTCCTGAGGCACTTGATATTCACTCTTTGGTAAATATTGCTTTTTCCGGGATGTGGGTCTTATCAGAATGTGTGCGATACAAGTTAAAATGGCGCCAATTGCAAAATAGAGGAAACTGCGTCGTCCGCCGAAGCGCTTAAAGGCCAATCCCCCAATCAGCGAGCCAATCGAAAAGCCCAAGCCATCGTCCATGCCCGCCATCAAACCTTGCACCGTGGCTGAGGTGCCAGGCGGCGCCACTGCCGAAGCATACGCCACAATGCAGGTGTAACAGAGCGCATACGTGCAGCCCTGGAAGAAAAGTTCCACACCAACCAAATACCATGGGTTCGGTATCCACGATATGAGTGCCAGCCGCACAGCATAGAAGAAGAAGCACATACTCATGCAGTGCACATAGCCGAGCTTCTTGATTATCTTGCCGCTGTAGAAGAAGAACGGCACCTCGCCGGCCAGGCACTCGGCGGCCACAACACAGCCCTCGATGAGCTTGATCTGTTCCATGTAGCCGGTTTCCGCGGCAACCTCCTCCATATGCCAAAACATGAAATAGATGATGAAGGAGTCTATAATGCCCGCTATTGTGGCAAATACCAAGAAGACCGCGATTGCCGGATGCGTCACCAGACTCCAGACATCCTTGAAAATCGACTCTGAGGAAGACAATTTAGGAAGCTTCAACTGCGACACGCTAAGCAAGTCCAAGCCACTGAAGATGAACATGATGAGTAGCGCAGGCGTAAAACTCTTCACCGCTTCCAGGGTCCACAAGTCCACGGCGATGCCGGCCAAGAGTGCCGTGGCGCCAAAGCCGATGGTGCCCCAGACGCGCTGTGCGCCATACTTGCTCTCCTCCGAGTCGCCCAACATGTCAAAGCAGATGGCGTCCGAGATGGAGTTGACCACGTTGAAGCCGATCGTGCCGATGCACATAAAGAGCACATAGAACCAGAATGTGGCGCTGCCGTACAGATCCGTGGTAGTGCTGGCGAACTGGCAAGTAGCATCGACAGCACTGTCGCTGGAATTTAATGGTAGTGTCTGCGCGTCTGTGATGCACATGTACGTGTCTGCTGGCTGCAGCAGATTGCCTGTCAGATTTAAAAAGCTCGCAGCTGGAGCATCTGCAGGCGTAAAGTAAGCCGTAAAGTTGAGCGCTTGCAAAGCGCAATGCGCCTGCTGGCTGGACTGGTGGGAGGAAAAGTGCTCTAGCATCTAAAAAATAAAGTGGAAAATATATGAAAAAAAGTGTGCCTGTAATTGAAGCGAATGCGTAAGCACCTTCTTGCTACAGCTTACATCTTCGTGCAGTTGGAAGCTTACGTTCCAGTGCGCCTCCAAGGGGCTGACCGGCAACGGCGTATTCGGCACGAAGTAGAAGGCGCCAAAGGATAGCGTCATGCCCATAATCAATGCTATGAAAATAAATTTGCGCAATTTCTGTAAACAAAAATTGTATTTGCATTTACAAAAAAAATTTTGCCACAATTTTCATAGTTCCACACACCGCAAAGTAATCTGCTACAAAGCCAAAGACCGGTTTGGCTATGACGTACATTATGGGTAAAACGGAAGTGATGTAGCCCATTATTTCCGGTGAGACGCCAATCTGTTTGCCCAGCACCGCCAGCTGTGGCAAAATCGGGCCCATTGCTGCGAAAAAAATTTCAGAATTAATATGGTATTTATTTTGTAACAAATGTGAAGAGTCATATTTGTAGTAAAATATGAAAGATAATACACTTGATTCTATTTTTACGCATAGCCCGAATTTCAAAGAGCGCCAAGAAAAATGTTTTAAAAGAGGGATGTTATCTTACGAATTTCGTACCGGAAGATGTGAATAGCGTTTTTCAATCATTTACGAAAATCACATTTTGCATTAAATTTGTGAAAAATATGACAAGCACACACAAGTTAATGCGAGAAAGCTAGGCCTAAGACTCGTTCGCGGGCGGTTGTACCAGTTATTTATTTTTTTTTTTTATAGTGATTGACATATGTGATTTTGTTTGACAAAGAGCTATCTGAAACTAAACTGGCTGAGGAAAAATCGGCACTAAGTGTAAAAATTAATAATTCAAAAAATATATATATATATATATGTATATGTATGTATGTACATATGCATAATTATACTTACCTCCCATAAAAAACAGAAAATGTGCCTTTATCGGCAGTAGACGCTTGTTAATCCTCACCATCTTCGCGCTAACCAGCACACGTGCACAACAAAGATACGAATATAAAAGATAATATAGCTTGTAATATCACAGACCGTCTAGTTGTGCACTGACTAGTTACTCGGGTTTTGTATGATGCAGGTTTCATTGAACCCACGCCATGTTAACCGTAGATGTATTCTTTCCGCCGTTGAGCGCCGTTCGAATCTAACTGGCGATACCACCGCTCCCAATGGCTGCCTACACCGCTGCGCTCCGATTGTGCACCAACTTAAGGGGGAATCTGATAAGGTTCTCGATTGTGTATTTTGATCCCATAAAGCAATCTCATAGCGCAATCGACTTTCTCATTTGATAACCTTGCGCGTCTTTATCTTTACACGTCTGCATTTCTTTTGTGCGGCACTGCAAATCGACACAAATAATGAATTTAATTAAAATTTATTATCTCGGCGCACGACGTTGCAATTATTGTAAAATGTTTATATATGATTTGGCGGCGCTATCTTCTCTGGCTATGGCGGCTAACAACTGTTGTATAAATTCGTTTGCTCACTTTTCGGTTGAAGTGAAATTATTGCTCGTTTTTTTATATCACACTTCATCATAATCAAACAATTTCCAATAGGCTTCACCGAATGGTTTAAGCGCTACAAAAAGAAGATCTGCTCGCAAAAAACTGGATTAAGCCAAATAGGTTGAATTTTCAGTTTTATCATTATTAAAGCAAATATCGTATTGAAGAGATCGAGAGATTTGTTTCCAACATAGACTTTCTTTCAATATCGGCAGCTACATGTAAGAGTAGGCTAACAGACCTATTCTAGCGATTGTCACAAAAGTCACAACTCAATATTTAGTATCAATTGATATTCTTTTGCATGAGTAAACATTTTCCTCGTCTGGAAAAAAAGCATATGAAACGGCAGTCGACTGTGAGAGCTCTAACGCCAGCCGAAAGCTGTTAGGCTGCAAATTGTATTTACAATACTTGATTTTTAGGGTAGTATTGTGGCACCGATCTGTATTTTTGAGAGAATATAGATTTAGATATGAAACGAAAAATGCTTGAAGTCAAACCTTTTTAAAACGGCACCATCGATTCAAACAATCTAAAAGCACTAAAAGAGAATGTGTCCTATCTATAGTTTTCTTATAGCCGATATCTTCGTGCATGAAAAAATGAAGCTTCAGTCTCCATGCCGAAATTTTAATACTAGAGTTTTCAAACTTTATATTTTCCACATAGACAAGCAAACTGTGGAAACTAGCTTAGAGTATATCAATATCTGGTTGTTAGCCACTACTTTTACAGCAATTGAAACTATTGCTTCGCCATCATTGTAACTGCATATCTAATCATTCGTAATTTTAGCTTTGATTAATAGTTACTCGTATGGTAGGTCTAATTCAAATGCGAGACATTACAGTTTCATAATAGTACTGTGCTTTATGATGCTCGCTTATCAGTGTCAAAATTATGATATGTATTTGCTTTGTCTGAGAAAAGTGCTCTATATATGACGCGCCAAGAGCAAAAACGACTTATACCTGCACAGCGCATGTGCGCAATGAGGCGAAAATTGACACTCGAAGCGTTTTTGCTCTGTGCGCGTCATATGGTAGATAGCATATCTCTTTTCGTTGCCATATTAGTGAAACATATTTATTTGACGCCCCTTGGAGGGTCTGAGCTTAGCTTTCCGCGCATCAACTTGTAACTGTACGTAGCTTTTGAGCACAAGTTTGCAGAAGCAACAAGTTTTCTATTATCATATCTGAATGATCAGAATCTGAGCCCATCCGAATTACTCATTTGAAGTGAATTTCGTAGCAGCTTCGACACGTGTGTTTCGGCTGCACACTCTTCACATAATTTTTTAATTTGTTGATGTTACTTAAACTCAAATTGTTACAACCTTGCATTTTTATGATCTCCAGAGACAGCATTAAAGTTCCCAAGTGAAGGGAGTAGCTATAAATGTAAGGTCAAACCGTAGTTGATGTCTGATGCGACCTTTTAAAGAGGCAATACGAAACTCGTTATCGGTACATTGTATCGAAGATATACATATATACAATATGTCGGATGAAAAAAGGAGTTAAGTGAGTTAAGTCTGCAAATTTAATAAAAGTGCACAGTGTTACAATTGCTATGAATATTTTCTAAAATAAATTCAAATTTTTAGCACTAACTGGATTTTGAGTTACAATTTTTTTAAATATATTCCAAAAGCTAAAGAAGAAATGCTCACTGGCATTTATTAAGCAAAGTAATTAAGGTATTTCCACGTTTATTTTGTCATTCAGTTCACATCATGTTATGAATAAACATGACAAGCGCATACAAAATGCAAATTCATTTCCTTTTGAAAGGATTTTGTTATTAGAATGAAGCGCATTGCTGGATTTAAACAAAATTAAAGCGAATATTCGGTCAAGCGAAACGATAAGCGGAGAAGGTGTTGCGTCAATGACGTAATATATGCATAAAACAAATTAACAGTTGTACAACAAAACTGGTATTGAAATTAGAAGAAGCGTTAAAATTGAAGACAAGCAACGCGCATCACTGCACAGACACACACACACACGCATTTAAACCATTTCAGGTTCTACTATTTCCAATTAGAGAAGCACTAAAAATGTGAAAAAAATAACTGGCAAATTTCACTCAAACAGAAGATAATTCTTAAATAGAATAGTAAATTTTTTAGATACAAAATCCCAAGTCAAAATTTTAAGTGACGACTTTACGTACTTTAGATATAACTGACGCTACAGCGACTTAGGCCGAGCTTTAAAGCCAATATTACTTGTTCTATTATTAGCTCAAGCTAACGGGACCTACAAATGAGTTCTACGAGTTCTTTGATACGAGGCGTACCAGGTTCAATCCCAGGCCGACTCCTATCAATTTCAAAGAGTTAATTTGTTTCAAATTGCTGCTTAGTATGGCGGTTCCTTTTCGAACAAGATGAGAGAGTTTTATTTGTCTTCATTAAGTTTTCGAGCTAAGCTAAGCCAGTTTGCTTTTTAATCTTGAAAATTTATAAAACACAGTTAAAAAGTATGTGAACTTTGATGTAAGAGCCTTACTAGAAAAATGCTCGCGATATACAAAAATTAACATGATTGTGGAATAGAAGAACAATGCCTTTTCCAGCATTATAACAATTGCTTAAACATATTATTTAACTGTATGCTGATGATCTCCAAGGAAATATGAACAGAAATTATAATTAAGTGCCTGCTAAAAAATCGTTTCGAGCAATTTTAACACATTTGATATCAATCATGATCAGCAAAATAAAGTAATTACGCTGCCATGAATCACATAGAAAAAAAAGCATCGCGAGAATTTCCCAAAGCCAGATATTTAGATAGTTATGTATTTGATATACATAGTTGCATATCGCATGCTAATGTGAACGACTTAAGTACACACGCAGAGCGACTGCTTGAAACGGGCATAGCCCAAGCCCGAGAACGGAATGACGTCTCCAGCTGTGCGACGCTCCGCTGAATTCAAACCACGCTAGACATATTGAAATACCGGGTAAGTAGCGCGGCTACCGTTGACGCTGTGGTCAATGAAAATGGCAGGTAATTCCCCCAATTAGCGCACACACTGTCAAAGGGGTAACTACAGCATTAATTTCCAAGAAAGAAATAGCCTACAAGCTATGTGAATGCTTATGAATATTCTGTGATTCGAGCATTTTATCGAAACTTGTAGTGGAAAGTTACAATTCCACTTTAACACTTGCGAAACAAGTAATTCATCCATGTAATTCATCGTATTTGAAACAGTTGCCCGTCCACTTTGACTTGCACTTACCTTTCCTTCGCTCAAAGCGCGACGATCTCTTCCTGACCCGCGCACCAATTCACTACTGAAATACCTACGGCTACCGAAGACCCAGACTACGTTACCATTTGCTAACCGCGAAGGTTGTTGCGCTTTAAACAAACAAAGAAACAATTTATTTGTGTTCTTTTTTTTATGAAATATATTGTTTTATTACAAGAATTCTGTCTGCGGCGTGAACAGAATGCACTGATAATAGAACGGCAAAAAATATACCGCCAAATGAGAGCGGAGCAAAAGTTCTTATCGAACAACTGCCACCATGAAGAGCGGCTATTTTTATTGAATTGGGGCACTCGTTTCGGAAAGATTACAACGTTCTTACAATCTTTAATTTAGTTGCAATTAGTATCAACATTATCAAATACATTTGTGAAAAACTTTACAAATACCAATGTACACCCTACACTCTCTGTCGCTGCTGCTTACCTTCAAATTTAACTGAAAACCAGAAAATATCAAAATTTAATTCTACTTAAATAATTAGTAAAAACGCCTTTTCCCAATTTCAAAAAAATGCCTTATATTTACTAGAAATAAATTTCTCTGCACTATTTTTCCGAGTCAATTCAGTCAATTACAGCATTAGTTCGAAATATACTTTGATAGATCTAGCAACAAGCTCAAGGGATTTTACTAGCCTAAACCAAAATCAGTTTGAGCTAACAATCTCAGCCCATATCACCGCCGCACTCACACAAACACCATCAAGCATCAAGTCTGAATTCCGTGTTCAACATTTTGAGCCGCGGTTTCGAGCGGCTGTGGCTCACAGACAGAATGTAAACAGAGATTTTCGCAGCGAAGCTTTCAGTCCAAGTGCAAAGATCGCCGCGACTGGTTCGCGTGAAGGCAGAGTGACCGCTCAGAAAACTTGTTGAAACGCAGATCTCGCACACTGAATTGAAACACGGTGTTTATAAGGGAAGAAAGTGTTGAAGGAATCGAGAAACTGTTCTAACATTCTCGAATTGCATTGCGGCCTTCAAAGAGTTGTTGTTCCAAATAATGATCAGTGCATTTATGGAAAATGCAATTAAAGTGTTGTAGGCTGTTCATGCATATTAATTTCCTTCAACGGTGACATTGTGACAAAGCAAAGAGATAAATAACAAAATTGCCTACTAAATAAGGCCAACGCATACATATATTAAGATCGAAACATTTACAATAATTTCCGCAATGAAGATGATTTCGAAAAGTTCACTCGTTTTGCTGCTGTATTACGTCTTATCATTGAATTGCGTTGCTCGAGCGGGTAATACTCCTGACGATGGAAAATGTAAGTTGTAGGCCGATATTTTTCCTGCATTTTATCAAGTCATGTTTTGCAATAATCGCTATACAAATGCAGCCGGTTAAAGTTATACATATTTCGCATTTAGTATACGAATATTTTACGCGGAAAAGAGATCAAAAAGCGACATTTGAATCCCAAAATGAAATCGACACTGCAATAAAAAATTCCAAGGCAGTTTTCATTTCAAGTTTTTGAATTTCAATAATGACAACATTTTAAAAACCCTTAAGCTTTCAGCGGAATTTTATGCCGCAGCATTAATTAAAAACAATATAAAAGTTTTGGTGTTCCTTTTTATAAGCTTTATATTAGGTTCACATCCGGTATGTTTGTATGTATGTCGTCAAATCTAGTAATCAATTTTTCACCCACTTCCCGACTACTTAGAGATCTGAAACTTTGCATACATGCCTAATCTAGAGCCCAATACATGAATCAATAAATTTTATGGGCGTAGGATAAGGGGCGTGGCACTTTTTTATAAACTCCAGATTTGTGTATAACTTTAGAACTACACATCACACATCAATGAAACTCGGTAGGAACTTACTACATATCCCTATCCTTCTACTGAGAAAATAAGGGGAGCACTGGATAAGGGGGCGTGGCACCCCCCATACAAACAAAATTTTTGATCTCGATTAGATTTGGAACTAAATGTCGTGCAGCATTGAAATTTCGTATGCAGTCGCCTCTTGGATGTGTTGTCCCACTGGTAAAATTTTATGGGCGTAGGATAAGGGGGCGTGGCACCCCCCATACAAACAAAATTTTTGATCTCGATTAGCTTTGGAACTAAAGGTCGTGCAGCATTGAAATTTCGTATGCAGTCGCCTCTTAGATCTGTCGTCCCACTGGTAAAATTTTATGGGCGTAGGATAAGGGGCGTGACACTTTTTTATCAACTCCAGATTTGTGTATAACTTTAGAACTACACATCACACATCAATGAAACTCGGTAGGAACTTACTACATATCCATATCCTTCTACTGAGCGGACACTGGATAAGGGGGCGTGGCACCGCCCATACAAACCAAATCGTTTATATAGAATAGCTTTGGAACTAAAGGTCGTGCAACATTGAAATTCCGTATACAGGCCCCTCTTGGATGCTTCGTCCCACTGGTAAAATTTTATGGGCGTAGGACAGGGGACGTGGCACTTTTCAAGCAACTACACACTTGGGCTTCAGTTTATAATTATGGGTACACCACACATCAATGAAAAACGATAAGAACTTACTCGCCGCGCCTTGCAGGCAAAACAACAACAACTCATCGCGTCACAAATATGCCACGAATATTAGGGTCGATCACAGCCGTATTATTTGTTAAATTGAGGATATGACATATGACGATAGGAAACACTGTGAATACCCTAAATATTGTGTACTGCTCTGCAAGTTTTAAATTCTTTTTGTGAAAAATTTCAGAGCTCTAAAATTGAATTTATGGAAAACTAAAAAGTAGAAAATAAAATTATATAAAAAAACTTTTTAAAAATAAGCTTTAATTTATTTAATGTACTAAAAAGTAGAAAATAAATTGTTTCCAAGTCACCTGTATCTTACTATTAATAAAAGCTTGTGCGCTCAATATCCATATTCAAAATATCTTTCATTACTAGAATCTATTTGCAAAAAATTATTTAAATAAAATATTGTGGTAACTGTTTGACAAATATTGAACACATGAGCGCCCCAAGCTTTTATGGATAGTAAGATACAGGTGACTTGGAAACAATTTATTTTCTACTTTTTAGTACATTAAATAAATTAAAGCTTATATTTAAAAAGTTTTTTTTATATAATTTTATTTTCTTTTTAATTCATGCACCAAGCTTTTATATTTGGACAAAAAAAGTAGACATAAATGTATAGTGAAAAGGTTAATGATGTTTAATAATTATTACTATCTACTATATAATGTTTATATACAAACCAAAACTTATATCAAATATCATTTACATAAAGAAACTACAGAAATTCAGCCACAGCTCTATTCAGAATTTCGAAAAAAAACTGCAAAGACTTCAAAGCGCTTTAGGGGGCGTGTACACGAGTGATAAAAACATACACAAATGTCAATTTGAAAAATAGAGCCAAAACCTTCGAGAAAGCTTCTTTCTGGTAGGAAGCGCTTTGCTTCAGTTAAATAGGCAACTTTTATATGCCTAAAAAATTTTACATATTGTAATTAATCAAAAAAATGTTAGTTTATTACTAGTGATCAGCCAACAATTTATTAGAAAAATTTTATAGAAAAATTTAACCGGTTAGGCTGTGCACTTTTGTATATAGTATTATGATTATAAATTCAACAGTTTTTTCTGAAGCTGCTAGCAAATTAGTAACAAGCCGTCTACAAGCAAAATCGAGAATCTAATAAATTACATTATTTTTGCCTTTGAATGTGATTAAGCAGCGGCGGCAAACAAATTATGGCATATATTTACATAAGAAAAGCATTTTTCGACAGAAATGAGACGTACGTAGAAAAATTGGCCAAAAAAAGGTCATGTAATTCCCCAAGTACACGCGCTGAGCCAGCAGCAAAGTGCCCAGAACCAATTAAGGTTAACATCTTTGAACGTGTGTGCTTTGCTTTTGTAGCTGCGATAGGGAATTCTCTGTAGGAGATCACTCAGCTGACGGCTATGTGCGATTAGCTGAATATGTACGCGTTTATATCTAAATGGAAGTGGTGGCGAAGCTCAACCTCCTTGCACGTACCTCTCACATTCGTGCGCATGATTCACTGGACGCACTTCAAGCCGATGCGGATTCGTTCGGATTCAGCGCGTTGCGCTCTTGTTGACATTGCGCGGCGATCGCGCCAGTTTGATCGCTTCGAAAGCGACAGTTTTCCAAGGTCGCCGCAAAAGCGCTCCGATCTTCATAGCTTTTAAGCGAATTGAGCGTTAGCTGCCGGTGTATCCTTAGTTTCTTTTTCTTTTTTGGTGTGTTAATCAAAACACAAAGTTGTTGTTTTCGGTTTATTTGTGGCAATTTCAGCGAAGCTCTAGTGATTATATCAAATATAGGTTTTTACATACATATATACTTAATATTTCAAAAGTGTTTATTTCTATATATGTACATACGATTAATCATTGTTGCTCGTTTTGCGCTGGCTGTTCGCACATATTCGCTGCACATGGGCTCTGCTTAATATTGAGCTGCCTTAGGAATTATAGCTAGATATACGAGCTGTTGTTGGTTTTAATAGCTAAATCATTCGTTTAAGTTTATAGCTAAACAATTATAGTAGCTAGATTGCGTTATGGGTCAATAGAGAGTTGTCGGCTTGGCTTTAACAACTGTGAGATCTCATTAGAACTATCAGCGTATTTCCCAAGAAGATCATATATATTGCAAGTCATTAAATCTTTCGGCTTATAGGGAAAATATACATATAGTTGGCTCTGCTGTAAATCAAGATTCGAATTGTTGTAGGGATAGAAGTTCAGTCTCCTAGTCACCGCAGCCTGAAAAGCCTATGCTCTAAATCGAAGTATATATTCGTCTGAAATTTGGTGTAGATCCATGCACCCAATTCAAAGTTAGAAAGAAATTCTCAAATCTAACATTGGCTTGAACCGAGCCGTCGATATATGAAATCGAAACTTTAAAATATTTATCGAATAGATATAATAGATCGACGATGTGTAAAGTCGAAGCATCATAAGCAAATCTATTACTGAATCTATCATAGATTCAATTTTCTACGATGGATAGGGGGATACGATAGATTAAGTGATAGGGTTGAATATTTATCGAGTAGAGATATGATCGCAGTGATAATAATAACAGTGAAATAAATAACAGTCAATAACTGAATTAATCAATTGCAAATTGCACAAATTCCAAATCCTTACACAATATATCAAGAAAATAATAACGCACAATTTCACACACATCAATTTCACCAATTTCCTTTCAACTGGTTTCATTATAAGCAAATTAATAGCATTAACGAAAGTATTTAATTAAAACAAAGTGCCACTGATAATATCTAACTAAATTCTTTCTACTAATTTGCAAAAATTTCTTACATAATAAAAATTTGTATTGAAAATTTCCAACGTTCATACATATATGTAAATATGAAATTCCTGTTCCCATTCCAGTTTCAAAAGAATTGCATATGAAAACAAGTAAGGTAGTATCAGTCGGGTTTCACCGACAGAGTAATACCCTACACGATGTTCCCAAGTGGGGTGATAATTCACTGAAATTGTGGGTGCATCTGATTTACAACCTACATAGTGGGCGGACCACGCCCTTTTTTGGCAGACTACGAGATATACTTAATAGGATTATATATGCCAAATATTGATGCTCTGACAGGCGTACAACAGATGTGATCGGCATATTTTTTTTACTGCCCCCATGGTGGGCGGACCATGCCCATTTCTGGAGAATTTAAAGGTATTCCTACCAGGAACGAAGTAACCAAATCTGGACGCTCTGGTGTATATATTGTGGAAGTTAAGGGGATTTTTCGTTTATCGCCTATATAGTGGGCGGACCACGCCCATTTTCTTGTATGGCATCTAAGACGTATATATCAACTTGGAAACCGAATTTCATTCATTTATATTCGTAACTAGTCAATTGGGAGCCATTTTACCAGAAAAATTTTGCCGCTCATATAGTGGGCGGACCACGCCCATTTTTTCGTATGACATAGATGACCGACCTCTTAACTTGAATACCAAGTTTTATTCTTTTCAATGAGTAATTAGACAAATTACAGCAATTTGAACGCAAAAAACCGAGGTAGTGGGACTTACAGGCCTATAATGGGCGTGTCCTTCGACCGATTTAGCTAATATCAGAACTTAAACTAAGTTAAGGTTCACTCTAACTGTGTACCAAATTTGGTCCAAATCGGAAAACTCCTTCTTTCTATCCAGAGCGGACAAAAAGACAGACAGACAGACAGACGGACAACCGGAAATCAACACAGAAAGTGATTCTAAGCATTTCTATATACTTATGTCTATACCTAGGACGGCTCCTTTAATGCGTTACAATTTTCGCACAAAGTTATTATACCCTATTACCATAGGTGTAGGGTATAAAAAGTGCTTGTTCTTATCTCATGGTCATTTCAAGAATAAGCAGCCGGTTTTTACAACCTGCCCACATCCGCATAAATATATATACAGCAAAAAGATCTACTTAGAAATGTCAACACTATATAATAATAAATTCCGCTTAAACCTTTATCCTTCAATTTATGTAGTACGTGTATGCATCGTTGAATCTAAGGGCGTCTACCGGAAGACTCCGAAATTCTGTCCGATACTGGAGGCGACTAGCAACATGGAGTGCGTGGTGGGCGTGGACCGCCTCGACTGCGTGCGCCGCATACACAAGGGCACTGCCCACTTTGGAGTGCTCTCATCGGAGGATCTCGTTGCGGCACGTTGGGCCAGCGTTGAGATACTCGTCGCCAGTGAGCTCAAATCGCACAGCTCGAACTTTGAGTATGAGGTGGTGGCAGTGGTCGACAACGAGGCAGACATACATACGGTGCACGATTTGCGCGGCGCCAAACTGTGTCATCCAGGATACGGACTAGAGAATCACTGGACCGAAGTTTTGGCAAACGTAAGTAGTCCGAGTAAGACTTTGCATACTCCAATTCACATTTATATTGCTTGCAGTACTTCGAGTCGACTTTGGTCTCCAAGTCTTGCGATCCGGATATTTCAATAACGGAAGATCGCATACGCGCCACATCCAAGTATTTCGGCCCCAGCTGCAAGGCCGGACCATGGGTGCCCGATCCTGTGCAAGATCGCAAGCTCAAGGATCGCTATCCGTCGCTGTGCCAAATGTGCTACGACCCATATCGCTGCGATATTGGAGACAAGCACTGGGGCAGACGCGGTGCGCTCTACTGCTTGACGAGTGGTGGCGGAAACGTTGCCTGGGCGCGCTTGGACGACGTGCGCAGCCACTTTGGGGTGAGTTCAAGATCTGCACCATTTTAAATGTAATGCTAAAACGCCACAACTTGTCCACCCACAGCTCACAGGCTTGCCACGACAAGCTGAGGCCTCGGAATACAGTTACCTATGCGCTGATGGCCATTTGCAGCCCATCAACACAACACAGCCCTGTGTTTGGGTGGCCAAGCCCTGGCCCGTCATTGCCGCCAGACGCACACATGCCGCGCAAGTGCAGAATCTCGTCACTGGGCTCACACACAACGACCTGAATAGCTGGCAAAATGCGCTGCTCAGCCTGCTGGAAACGTACCATGTGAGCATCGAGCCGCTGGACAATGTCATAGCTATCGACGATTACTTGGACCAGGCGACGGCCTTCCAAGGCGCCTACAGCTTTCCCGAATGCAACCCACCACGCTCGATCGTCTACTGCACTACTTCCATCATACAGCACATCAAGTGTTCGTGGCTGCAGGAGGCTTCACAAGTGTACGGCATCGAGCCCAACATACAATGCATACGTTCCGCCACGCTGGACACTTGCATGGACGACATCAAATACCAAACAGCCGATGTGGTGCTCGTGGACCACGAGAACCGCATTCGAGCGCAGCGCGACTACAGTCTAATACCGATTCTTTATGAGTTCTCACAGGATATGCACGAGCGCTACGCTACGATCGCGCTGGTGCACCCGAACGCCAAGTTTCAAACTTTCGCCGATCTCGCTGGCGCCAAAGCTTGTCTGCCATCCTACGAGGGTGCTGCGCATCTGTCCGTTCAGGAGACGATTTTCAATGTAACGCAGAGCAAGACACCGGCATACGCCTTCTTCCATAAGAGCTCTTGCACCTGGCATCCCCGCTCACAGCGCCAGTGCCCCGAACACTACCGCGGCGACGAAGGTGCTCTTCGCTGCCTGGCCGAGGGTGCCGATGTTGCATTCCTCAGCTCAGACGTCTACAAACGCTACACCGTGGGCAATCTAACGGCAGCATGGATACATGACGCCAAATACAAATCATTCAAGTTGCTTTGTCCCTACGGCGCCAACGAGCGCGGCTCAAAATTCGAATACTGCTATTTGCACTGGACCACTCGTGGACATCTCATGACACACAACTCTACCATTGCGCGTCGCAACGAAATCTATAATTCACTGCGAGACATGGATCGCCTCTTCGGAAAGACCTACAAGACTGAGATACGTCCCTTCACGATGTACGGTGTCTTCGACAAGCGCAACAACGTCATGTTCCGTGACAACACCGACGGTTTACGTGGTCTGCAAGACCTCAAAAAGGACCAATCTAGCCGAATCATGGAGAACATCTACGAGAAGTACGTCAATCAATATTATACGGACCCGAATAGCAGCGCAACGGGCCAAGTGCACTTGCACAAATATGCCACAATAATGTTGCTACTACTTTGGCCGTTCGGGATTTTATGGGCATAATGTTGAGGCGCCTATGCCGCCAGCTACACACGAAGTCATTAATTTAAAACCTAAAATATAACGCAATTTAAACTAGTGTATTGTGATATTACTTTATGCACTTTGTCATATGTATTGAATAAGTTCTCGAATAAACTATCGATGAAAATTATTTTTTAAAGAATAAAAAAAGCTGCATGCCTTTTTGCAAACTACAAGATATTCTAAATAGGACAATATATGCCAAATATTGATGCTCTGGCAGTGTACAAGAGACAATATTCAAGTTCAATTTCCCGCCTCTATGGAAGGCCAAAAACCAATATTTTTGGAAAATTGTAATGTACTATTATTAAGAGCAATGAAGTAACCAAATATAGACGCCCTGGTGGATCATAGATCTTATAAGGATTTTTCGTTTACCGCCTTTATAAATTTTTTCGTATTACATGGCGGGCTGCTATCTTAACTCGAATATCACACTCCATTCGTTTCAATGCGTAGACATATGTATTAGAGTAATTTTACCGAAAAATTTCGAGGTAGGTGAACTTATGCGTCCATTGCGGAAGTTTCAATCAATATCTTAAATCTTAAGCTAAGTTGAAATTCATTGTCACTGTGTACCAAATTTTGTTCGAACCGGACAACTGGTTCTTACTCTCCTGCGGCCACGGACAGACGAAAATCAAGACAGGAAGTGATTCTCTTCATTTTATATGTCCATATCTGGAAACGCTCCTTTAAAGTGCTGCAATTTTCAAACAAAGTTAATAAACTCTGCGAACTTTGACAACCGCTGATAGCATTCAAACTCACCACACAACAATATAGCAAAATGGCAGGTAAAACAGCTGTTTGCTGCCTTTGTTTCTTGTTGATGTTGTTCAGCGCGATTTATTGTTTTCCATTTTTTATTTCCCTTTGTACGTCTTTCACAACCGTTTTCTTTGACGGTTGCCAAGGGACAAAAGAACTGGCACAACAAATGAAGAATTTCACAGGAAATTAAAACGTAGAGTTCTCATTGATTAAACATTGCAATCGAGTGCAATTTTCACATCAAAAGAAAAATCCAAAATAAAAAGTTATTCCAATTCAATGCGGAAATGTCGAAAACACAGAAAACGGCGCAAGTAAAAACCGTAAGAGTGCCAGAACCAGGAGCAATCCTTGCAGAACGCCAATTCATTTACAGAATTTCTCCACTAACGGGCACATCCGCGCACTTTTCACAATTTTTTGGCACTGATTTCGCAAGCATAATTTTTTCAATCTGCCAACAGTTTTCGTTCCTTTTGCAATTGCACTACGATTTTCCGATTCGATCATTTGAGTGCACTTTCAATTATGATTCGCTGCATTTTTAATTGCCAAATTGTTTCACTTCTCAAAGCGTTCCGCCTGAACACGTATCCAGAATGTGGGCCACAAAGTTTCTGCGGCTTCTAGTATTTTCACTCGCCAAGATACTGCGGGCTTGGCTAATAAATGATCTTTTTCAATGATCTCTCTTTGAGTTGTGTAGCATCATGTTGCTTTGGTGAAGTTTGTGTGAATAAATAAAACTTTTAAAATCCCGAAATTTTTTTTTTTTTTTTTTTAATCAAGCTAAAAATATAACAATTTGATCAGTAAAATATGTCTGGCACACAATTTTTAAGACAAATTTTAAATGAACAAAATTAGAAGATAATTCTTTTTCTTATTAGCCAAAGCAAAGGTTTTACAAAAAAAAAGTTCAGTAGAAAATTTTGTTTTAAATTTTGTGGAAAAATGTTCAATGACAGATTTTGGAGAAATTTCTCAGAACAAATTTTGTACAAAAGACGTTTTTTCCAAAAGTCAACTTTTGGCTTCTTCGGATATGGCCAAAGAATTAATTTGTATGTTCTTTTAACTTGGTCGAAAATACATTGAGCACACACAAGATAATGCGAGAAAGCTACGCCTAGCCTCGGTCTTTGCGCCCAATGACTTTCCTTTCGATGCGCCTCGGGTTTTTCCAGCACTTCAGGAAGTTATTTAATGAATCACTGTATCTGCTTTTTAACTGTTTCCCAATGCATTGCAATTCGCACATAATCAAGCCAAGATCATTCAACGATCATAACAGAATGTGGCTTAAGACTGAATCGTCAGAAAATATATTAGAAGATAACACTTACTATAAAACATTTTCAGAAACTTAAAAGCAGTGAAACTGTCTCGACAAAAAGGACCTCCGCTGAAGCTGCTCCGAAGAAGACTGCTCCGTCTACGACAACAACTAAAACAGCTACAAGTGCCTTACCAAAAGCAAATACACTTGCTAAAACCGCATCATCCACAAGGACGGCAGTTGAGAGCAAGAACAAGTTTCGACAGGCCGTTAAAATTACTGCGCCTGCAGCCGCCATCAAAAGCAAACCACAAGCCACTATCGATAAGTCCCCAAGCAGTTTGATACCCAGAAACACCACAAAGCCCAAAACCGAAAACAGTTTGACTACAAAGAATGCAGTACCCATTACCGAAAACAGTTTGACTACAAAGAATGCAGTACCCATTAGGAAAAAGCCCGTCCAATCGAAGCCAGCGGAAAAGAGTCAACCTCTGCGTGCCAAACACAGCATCGCCATTGTTGAGGCGGTGAAGAAGAACGCTGCCGCTGCCAACCACCAAAAAGCGCCAACTAAGCCAAATGCCGTCTTGGATACGTTTCATAATGTGACGGTCACTTCGCCTCCCATGCGGAAAAGAGAAATGCCCGTTGAAGTGTTTGAGAAAGAAACAGAGCCATGCCAGGATAAAGAGCCGCCGCATGAGTATCTTGCTAAAAAAATAATAAGAAAGGGTTCCAGAACACTGGAGCCCGAGGAAGTT
Source organism: Neria commutata (assembly GCA_963457695.1). Taxonomy (NCBI): domain Eukaryota; kingdom Metazoa; phylum Arthropoda; class Insecta; order Diptera; family Micropezidae; genus Neria; species Neria commutata. Next base: position 38,730,924 of record OY735247.1, on the reverse strand, counting down.
GTAGTACTTAGACGCGAGTCAGCGAAAAAAAGGCTGGAAGAGCAGATTCAAGCTGAGGAAGGCAAAGCCCACCGAGCGCCAGTGAAGGAGGCTGTAGCCTTTGAAGTCAAATTTGAAGGACCTCCAACTTTGCAAGTGAGAGAACGTTCGAGATCGAGGACTAGGAACGGTGATAAGACGGAAACTGCGGCAGAGGATGAGCAAGCCAATTATTCAGATGACTTTGAATCGTACGAGTCCGACTTTGAGACTGGCTCTTCCAGTCAGAATGGCTCTGACAGTGATGAAACTGATGCAACTAGCAGCCATGCAGAAAGCGAAGCTGATGCCGCTGACGATGATGCATCGAGTGAAGAGTCTTCGGTTGGAGACAGCGTTGGGAGAGGCAAAGACACACACACTGCAGAGCAAAGCGAAGAGGAGGAATCGGAATCCACGCAGTTCCCAGTGACCGTGATACAGAAAGATAAGGAGCGCGAACGCAAGCTGGACTCAGGCAACTACGAGATGAACTCGCGCAAGAACACGAGATTATCAGAAATTTCGGCAGCGGCCAACCAGCAGCAGTGCGATAGCTTGGACACGCTCAGCGCAGCCACTTCGGAGCAGCTAGATTCAGGCATAAGTAATTTCGAACACAGCTCACATATGGAGCTAGAGAAAAACAATATGGCGGTCAGCTACGGCGGCTATGCGCAGTTCAACACGAAACCCATCATTAATAACCGGGGGCGGGAGCTCATGTCCAAAATACAGTTCGACACGCTGACATTTACACTCTTCGATATGAAACCCACAAGCTATGACATCTACATGCGCACATATGGCCAGCTCAACACGACGCAGTCGGGCATGCAAACGTACGAGCACCGCATGAACCGGGACAGCCAGACCGATGACAGCGACATGCGCTCTATGTGGACACAGCATCCGCCACAGTACGACATACAGACGGTGCAGAGGTTGGGCAGCGGCTTCAACTGTGGCTACACCATGCAAAACTGTTGCGGTGAGCTGTCGCAGGAGGAGCTCAGCTCGCAGATGAACTCACCGCAGGACGATTTCGAAGTGAGTCTGCAGGCAATCTCAGCGCTACGGCACACTGAGAGCAATCGCTCGGTTAATCAGCAGCTGAAGCAACTGCGAAAGCCGCTCGACTTTGAGAGACTCAATGCTTTTCTGCTGAACTCTTCGCTGCTCATCGCAAGAGTTTTGAGCATGAACAGCCCGAGGCGAAGGCAGAGCATGCTGGAGACGAGCACTAACATAGCGGTCAGTGAGGGTCATTTCAAGCTGAATACCAGATTGCTTGACGCGCTCCGCGTGGTGCGCGTGTTCGCGAATGCGCGCTACAATCTGATAATCACAGTGCACGAAAGTCGACACGACGCCGACGTCTACCGCTCGGACTTCTCCAATCTGCTGATGGTTTGGTCGACCAGTGACAACAGGAAGCCCATGCGGCTGCTATCTACTTGGAGCGAAGTGTGCCGCGCGGAGATTTGCAACGACTGCGCCGACATCGTGGTCTGTGGGCTGCGCGACGGCAGCGTGGCGATGTGGGATCTGCGCGAGACCTACTCCTACTGCTCCAAGCTCGACGGCAGCCTGACGCATTTCGCCGCCACACAATCGATAGTGCCCAGCTGGGCAGGTGGCGATGATGCCAAGAAGTTAATGGACCTGGGTGCTGTGGTCGATGTGAAGAGCTTTCGCGTGCCAGCGAGGGGCGGTGTGCTGCCAACTACAATGGGCTCCTATAAATCAATACAGGTGAGGAGTGCAAAGAAAACCACAATTTGCATTAAGCTCTTCTCTTCTTTGCAGTTCACCTCGCTCAACGATACTGGCATTCTAACCATTTGGACACTCGTGGACACTACGTCCAGCCAATACGCGCTGCCACCATCTGCCAGCAAGCACAAGTCGAAGCATGCGCAGCACAGTCGCAGCACGAAGTTCGAGTATAGCTCGCCCTGGGCACGCGTCAAACTCATACAGAGCGCCATCTGCGATCTGCGCGATTACCTGAAAAGCGGCGCTTTGAAAACGCTAACTCCATTCGAAAAGACGAGGGCACTCTTTCAAAGGAATATCTACAACGACGAAGTATTGCGGGAGCTTAGCGAGCACCCGTCGGAATTGCAGCAGCAAGGTCAGTGCCTACAGGGTCTGCGCTTCTCCAGCATCGACACGGGCTGCGAGCGCATTTACGTGTGCAGCAATCGCAACTTCATACTGGCCTGTTCGAAGAGTCTCAAGACGGAGCGGTTTCGCAAGATCGCCATACACGACAGTCGATTCCTCTTTCCCACGGCGCTATGCGTGCTAACCAACGAGGACTTTGTGGCGGTTGGCCTGTCCAACGGCTCAGTCATGATTTTGAACTGCAATCAGCAAAAGGACATAGTGTCTGCCGACGCGGAGGAACTAAACTCCGCAGCTACTGCTGAGGCGCAGAAGCAGCTGCCAGTTGCTGGGGCTGTAGAGCTGGAAACGGGCAAATCGTGCGCAATACAAAATATTATACTGAACGAGAGACGCGCCCCCGATAACGCTGTGGGTTCTGAGTCCAGCTGCACGGCGCGGCCCACCACAGCCGCTTGCATTGCCATGATAACGAACCAGAAGAGACCCTTCGAGTTGCGCGTCTATGACCAGCAACTGGTGCTTAGCGGCTCCGCTCTGCGCAAGCACTTGGTGCAATCCTTGGAAATGTCCAGCGACGGCTGGCGGCTCTTTGCGCTCTCCAACGGCGAAGTGCGCACCTACGACTTCTACTTGGATCAGGAGCTCGAAAATTCCACACAAGGCAGTGAGTTGCAAAAAGTCGCCGATATAGCCGTCGCAAGAACAGTGGTCAGTGAGCAGCATTTGCTGGTATTGAATGCACAGAACGACGTGGAGGTGCACTTGTTAAAGCAATAATCAATTGTTATTATTCATATTCGTACATACTTATAAATCTTACAAAGTTTTTAATTAAATATGCAACGATGAAGTAAACGAAATTATTTGTGATAGTTGAAACTAAAACTCCCGACTACAGAGATGTAGTCAAGATTCAAGGAAGCCATTGGTGCACCCAAATTGTGGTGTGATTTTTCGGGTATTTAATTGCACCCTCAACGATTTTTAAATAGTGCAAAATATATCAATTCTGTTCTGAGGGCTTATCTTCAATACGCTCTATCTATCTACTTATACTTTGGAAGAAAGTTATTGATGACCAAAGTCTAGTCTTCTCACATTAACTTGTGTGTGCTCGTTCTATTTTAGCACAAGTTAATGGGACCTACAAATATATTCTATAGCCGTATCCTAGGATAAGAAGCGTTAATTTGAAGGATTACGAATTCTTTGCGAGTTTTTTTGTGAAGATTTGTTTTTCCCAGAGAATAGATATTGCATACTATAAGCCATCGTATTCGAGGCCTTAAACCCAAATTTTATTTGAGCAAACCCTCCCAAAACAAAAAACCTACAAAAAATGTTTCTGAGGACGCCACTGCAAGAATCAATCAATTTTTTATAACTATGTAGTTCTCATTTTTTTATAAAAGTTGCCCTGACACCTCCAGATATTTGCCATTTCCGTTTCGCTCAGGTCTTCGTTCAAATGAAAAAATTGAAAATTTCCACAGGTGCGCCAGTTCAATGCATAACCACACCAGCCACCAGCGGTTGAACCTACATAAAAACAATATAAATAATTGCCAAAACATGACACAAAAATGGCACAAATTATAGCACTAATGTCCCGAGCTCGTAATTCATTTCATCGCAATTCTGGTGGCATTTCAACAGACGACCGACATTGCCATTCTGTTGCACCCAACCCAATCCAACACTATCCTTCCTTCCACATATGCAGTCCGTAGGTAGTGCCGGAGTGCTAATAGATTATTCTGCAACGATTAGGCCGGCAATAAATTACACCTGGGAAGTATCTCATGCGTGTTGAGCGCAGCAAAACAAAAGAAGGTATGGATGCCTAGGTGGCTTGCATGAGGAACTGTGACGGGGTGAAATGGCGACATTAGCTCGTGACATTAGCGACGATTGCATGTTGACAATTAAGTCGTGTAAACTCATTTCGGGCAAAAGGGTAATAAACATAATAAATTATAATAACGCGCAAGTGCAGTGTGCAATTAACAGGTGAAGTTTCCGCTGAGGTAGTGCGAGCGTGCGGGGGAATCACAAAATTGGCCGAGATTGAGCAAAAATGTACGTATGACATTATTTCGTTTAGTTTATGAAGAATTCGGAATTTGGATTGATATTTTCAAAGAGGATGAGCTGAAATAATGCTGGCCTATTCAAAGTATTAAGACAGAAAAGAATAAAGTACAACCGTACTCGACAAGCAGAAGATGTCCTCCATGGCTAATGCTAAGTTAGGTTAGAGTAATTGTTTGCAAGGAAAATACACTGACTACATATAAATCGCTTGAAGTTCTTCAAAATATTGCAAAATGTAAACATTTTTTCTAACAGTTGTATTCAGTATTATATGTATATAGTACATACATTTCAAGATATAATATGTGAATATTTATCAAAACAAAAGAAGAATACAATCATAAATGTGCACAATTAAAATAGGACATCGGCCACTCCCCAGCGGTCTTAATGTTTGAGAAGCAATCCACCTGCCGCTGAAAAAGCATATGCATTAGTTGGGTGCAATTACCGAAAATATAAGTACCTACTAACAGGGTTAAGTGTCAAAAGGATGGGTTGCTGCACTTGGCCCGCGATACCATTTCCAGCCACAAATTAGTTCGAGTTCGTAACACTTTGTCATATGTTAGCTTTCCAAACATAAGTCACCGTACGAGCCACTCTAGTCATGATGAGCTCCTAACGACAATGAGTGCGTGCCACTAGCCTTTCGAAAGGTGATGTCAACCCTTAAACGGTGACGCGCAACCGGAGGTCACTACACGGTACAAGGGTCGTCTCTAACACATTCATAATACATGAGGCATTAATAGGCACTTCTTTGGCAACATTCAACTGAGCATAGGACAAGTATATCGGGCAAACTTGCATAGGCTATAATGCAACAAGCACAACAGCAAAGGCACTTAATAGAAACAATGAAACTATTACGACAGTTGCATTAGCGGCATTTATAAAGCTTTTTGATTCACGAAAAGTTTCAGTTCCGGCAAAAAAAAGAGGAGTATTGTTTAAATTGAATCTCTCTCTACGAGTTTTCTTTGAGTTAAGAGCTAGGATTATTTAAAAATAAAAATTAATGCCGATAGTTGAAAAATCAGTTACTCCAGGAATGACGCAAAGAATGGCCTTTAAATCTCCAATATTTACCCTATAGGCTAGTATAAATCTATTCATTATTTCGAGCTAATGCTACAAATATTTATATATACTGCCCTTAAAGGGGCAAGCTTTCTTACACTGACTTGTGTGTGCAAGTTCTATTTATAGCACAAGTAAAAGCACCTACAAATTTATTCCATAGCCACATCCGAACAGGATTATGAAGCTTTGTTCAATACTTGGTACCTATTTAATAATCTCGGCGCATGGCTTCGCGAGAGATTTCGCCGCAAAAAGAAATAACTTCAACCAAATTATCATTTTGTATGTGGCATGAGTCTCTCAGGAATTAAACCAAGGACCTTTCAACCCATAGACCGAGAACACATCCGCCACTGCGCAAGTTCCAAGTAAATTCCTTTGAATTGTAAAGCGCAAAACCAAAATAATTGCTTGTCAATACAAAAAAATTCCAAGAATAAAATTATATAAAAAAATACTTTTTAAAAATAAGCTTTAATTTATTTAATGTACTAAAAAGTAGAAAATAAATTGTTTCCAAGTCACCTGTATCTTACTATTTATAAAAGCTTGGGGCGCTCATGTGTTCAATATTTGTCAACCAGTTACCACAATATTTTATTAAAATAATTTTTTGCAAATAGATTCTAGTAATGAAAGATATTTTGAATATGGATATTGAGCGCACAAGCTTTTATTAATAGTAAGATACAGGTGACTTGAAAACAATTTATTTTCTACTTTTTAGTAGATTAAATAAATTAAAGCTTATTTTTAAAAAGTTTTTTTTTATATAATTTTATTTTCTACTTTTTAGTCTTCCATAAATTAAATTTTAGAGCTCTGAAATTTTTCGCAAAAAGAATTTAAAACTTGCAGAGCAGTACACAATATTTAGGGTATTCACAGTGTTTACTATCGTCATATGCCATATCCTCAATTTAACAAATAATACGGCTGTGATCGACCCTAATATTCGTGGCATATTTGTGGCGCGATGAGTTGTTGTTGTTTTGCTTGCAAGGCGCGGCGAGTAAGTTCCTATCGTTTTTCATTGATGTGTGGTGTACCTATAATTATAAACTGAAGCCCAAGTGTGTAGTTGCTTGAAAAGTACCACGCCCCCTGTCCTACGCCCATAAAATTTTACCAGTGGGACGACACATCCAAGAGGCGACTGCATACTAAATTTCAATGCTGCACGACCTTAAGTTCCAAAGCTAATCGAGATCAAAATTTTGTTTGTATGGGGGTGCCACGCCCCCTTATCCAGTGCCCGCCTTATTTTCTCAGTAGAAGGATATGGATATGTAGTAAGTTCCTACCGAGTTTCATTGATGTGTGATGCGTAGTTCTAAAGTTATACACGAATCTGGAGTTGATAAAAAAGTGCCACGCCCCTTATCCTACGCCCATAAAATTTTACCAGTGGGACGACACATCCAAGAGGCGACTGCATACGAAATTTCAATGCTGCACGACCTTTAGTTCCAAAGCTAATCGAGATCAAAAATTTTGTTTGTATGGGGGTGCCACGCCCCCTTATCCTACGCCCATAAAATTTTACCAGTGGGACGACACATCCAAGAGGCGACTGCATACGAAATTTCAATGCTGCACGACCTTCAGTTCCAAAGCTAATCGAGATCAAAAATTTTGTTTGTATGGGGGGTGCCACGCCCCCTTATCCAGTGCCCGCCTTATTTTCTCAGTAGAAGGATGTGGATATGTAGTAAGTTCCTACCGAGTTTCATTGATGTGTGATGTGTAGTTCTAAAGTTATACACGAATTTGGAGTTGATAAAAAAGTGCCACGCCCCTTATCCTACGCCCATAAAATTTTACCAGTGGGACGACACATCCAAGAGGCGACTGCATACGAAATTTCAATGCTGCACGACCTTTAGTTCCAAAGCTAATCGAGATCAAAAATTTTGTTTGTATGGGGGTGCCACGCCCCCTTATCCTACGCCCATAAAATTTTACCAGTGGGACGACACATCCAAGAGGCGACTGCATACGAAATTTCAATGCTGCACGACCTTCAGTTCCAAAGCTAATCGAGATCAAAAATTTGGTTTGTATGGGGGGTGCCACGCCCCCTTATCCAGTGCCACCCTTATTTTCTCAGTAGTAGGATATGGATATGTAGTAAGTTCTTACCGAGTTTCATTGATGTATGATGTGTAGTTCTAAAGTTATACATAAATCTGGAGTTTATAAAAAAGTGCCACGCCCCTTATCCTACGCCCATAAAATTTTACCAGTGGGACGACACATCCAAGAGGCGACTGCATACGAAATTTCAATGCTGCACGACCTTTAGTTCCAAAGCTAATCGAGATCAAAAATTTTGTTTGTATGGGGGGTGCCATGCCCCCTTATCCAGTGCCCGTCTTATTTTCTCAGTAGAAGGATATGGATATGTAGTAAGTTCCTACCGAGTTTCATTGATGTGTGATGTGTAGTTCTAAAGTTATACACAAATCTAGAGTTGATAAAAAAGTGCCACGCCCCTTATCCTACGCCCATAAAATTTATTGATTCATGCATTGTCATGGTGGTTACGCATGTGTGCAAAATTTCAGATCTCTAAGTAGTCGGGAAGTGGGTGAAAAATTGATTACTAGATTCCACTACATACATACATACAAACATACATACCGGATGTGAACCTAATATAAAGCTTATAATAAAATGCATTATTACTTGTAAACAGCGGACAACTTAACCTCACAATAGGCAAGTGCATACTTAACCCATGGGGTGTGAGTAAGTACGAGTAATTGCCGAATGCGCTAATTCGATGGGATGTGCCAAGCAAATACGACAGTGGAAATTTGGTTTATTGCATTGCCGTCGATTTGGTAGCGGAGCAGCTATGAAACAAAATTTGAAGGTAATAAATCCAACATGTAATTTTTATTTCTGGGCCAATAACACGAGACACACATTAGAGAAAATATAACGGTGAGCCAAGTTGTTAATGACACCTTTAATTGATTGACATTAGCACGTAAATATGATGGAGAATGATGGCATATTGTGCGGTAATAAGCAGTCTCTTGTTTGTGGGTCGATTTCCACTGTAGACAAATAAAAAACATTTCTCAATTGACAAGAACGAATTTACTCGAAATGATTTCTCTAGAATTTGATTTTTTTTAAATAAATAAGAAAAATTTGTAAGGCAACGCGCTCAGACGTACACTATATATTTTATACTAGCTTGGTTAGCAGTCCTTTTCAAAATTTAAACGTAAATAAATAAATAATTGTAAAATGAGTGGTGGCATTTGTGATACTGAACCGTCGACCTCCTGTCTGCCCCGCAACGTTTATCACATGCACGTGCCGCTGTTTGTGCTCGATGTCGTGCGTCGGTTTCAGGACCATCCCAAATTCGTCAGCGGTCTCAAGGAGAACCACATTGTGGATATATTGGAGAAGCAGTAAGTACGCACAGCCATAGCCGAACTACAAGTCGTTGCAATTAATTTGCCATTCACAGATCCTTTGCTTGTGGCGATGTGCAGGCTCAAGTTAAAATGACGCTCAAGCAATTGCAGGCCTCCGGTTTCCTACGAGCCTCGCGGCAGGGCTATCGCACATTGGGACCTTTCGCCAAATAGGCTAGTATAAATCTATTCATTATTTCGAGCTAATGCTACAAATATTTATATGTACTGCCCTTAAAGGGGGTTAGGACAAGCTTTCTTACACTGACTTGTGTGTGCAAGTTCTATTTATAGCACAAATTTATTCCATAGCCACATCCGAACAGGATTATGAAGCTTTGTTCAATACTTGGTACCTATTTAATAATCTCGGCACATTGCTTCGCGAGAGATTTCGCCGCAAAAAGAAATAACTTCAACCAAATTATCATTTTTTATGTGGCATGAGTCTCTCAGGAATTGAACCAAGGACCTTTCAACCCATAGACCGAGAACACATCCGCCACTGCGCAAGCTCCAAGTAAATTCCTTTGAATTGTAAAGCGCAAAACCAAAATAATTGCTGGTCAATACAAAAGAATTCCAAGAAAAATGCATTATTACTTGTAAACAGCGGACAACTTAACCTCACAATAGGCAAGTGCATACTTAACCCATGGGGTGTGAGTAAGTACGAGTAATTGCCGAATGCGCTAATTCGATGGGATGTGCCAAGCAAATACGACAGTGGAAATTTGGTTTATTGCATTGCCGTCGATTTGGTAACGGAGCAGCTATGAAACCAAATTTGAAGGTAATAAATCCAACATGTAATTTTTTTTTCTGGGCCAATAACACGAGACACACGTTAGGGAAAATATAACGGTGAGCCAAGTTGTTAATGACACCTTTAATTGATTGACATTAGCACGTAAATATGATGGAGAATGATGGCATATTGTGCGGTAATAAGCAGTCTCTTGTTTGTGGGTCGATTTCCACTGTAGACAAATAAAAAACATTTCTCAATTGACAAGAACGAATTTACTCGAAATGATTTCTCTAGAATTTGATTTTTTTTAAATAAATAAGAAAAATTTGTAAGGCAACGCGCTCAGACGTACACTATATATTTTATACTAGCTTGGTTAGCAGTCCTTTTCAAAATTTAAACGTAAATAAATAAATAATTGTAAAATGAGTGGTGGCATTTGTGATACTGAACCGTCGACCTCCTGTCTGCCCCGCAACGTTTATCACATGCACGTGCCGCTGTTTGTGCTCGATGTCGTGCGTCGGTTTCAGGACCATCCCAAATTCGTCAGCGGTCTCAAGGAGAACCACATTGTGGATATATTGGAGAAGCAGTAAGTACGCACAGCCATAGCCGAACTACAAGTCGTTGCAATTAATTTGCCATTCACAGATCCTTTGCTTGTGGCGATGTGCAGGCTCAAGTTAAAATGACGCTCAAGCAATTGCAGGCCTCCGGTTTCCTACGAGCCTCGCGGCAGGGCTATCGCACATTGGGACCTTTCGCCAAATAGGCTAGTATAAATCTATTCATTATTTCGAGCTAATGCTACAAATATTTATATGTACTGCCCTTAAAGGGGGTTAGGACAAGCTTTCTTACACTGACTTGTGTGTGCAAGTTCTATTTATAGCACAAATTTATTCCATAGCCACATCCGAACAGGATTATGAAGCTTTGTTCAATACTTGGTACCTATTTAATAATCTCGGCACATTGCTTCGCGAGAGATTTCGCCGCAAAAAGAAATAACTTCAACCAAATTATCATTTTTTATGTGGCATGAGTCTCTCAGGAATTGAACCAAGGACCTTTCAACCCATAGACCGAGAACACATCCGCCACTGCGCAAGCTCCAAGTAAATTCCTTTGAATTGTAAAGCGCAAAACCAAAATAATTGCTGGTCAATACAAAAGAATTCCAAGAAAAATGCATTATTACTTGTAAACAGCGGACAACTTAACCTCACAATAGGCAAGTGCATACTTAACCCATGGGGTGTGAGTAAGTACGAGTAATTGCCGAATGCGCTAATTCGATGGGATGTGCCAAGCAAATACGACAGTGGAAATTTGGTTTATTGCATTGCCGTCGATTTGGTAGCGGAGCAGCTATGAAACAAAATTTGAAGGTAATAAATCCAACATGTAATTTTTATTTCTGGGCCAATAACACGAGACACACATTAGAGAAAATATAACGGTGAGCCAAGTTGTTAATGACACCTTTAATTGATTGACATTAGCACGTAAATATGATGGAGAATGATGGCATATTGTGCGGTAATAAGCAGTCTCTTGTTTGTGGGTCGATTTCCACTGTAGACAAATAAAAAACATTTCTCAATTGACAAGAACGAATTTACTCGAAATTATTTCTGTCGGATTCGATTTTTTTTAAATAAATAAGAAAAAATCTGTAAGGCAACGCGCTCAGACGTACACTATATATTTTATACTAGCTTGGTTAGCAGTCCTTTTCAAAATTTAAACATAAATAAATAAATAATTGTAAAATGAGTGGTGGCATTTGTGATACTGAACCGTCGACCTCCTGTCTGCCCCGCAACGTTTATCACATGCACGTGCCGCTGTTTGTGCTCGATGTCGTGCGTCGGTTTCAGGACCATCCCAAATTCGTCAGCGGTCTCAAGGAGAACCACATTGTGGATATATTGGAGAAGCAGTAAGTACGCACAGCCATAGCCGAACTACAAGTCGTTGCAATTAATTTGCCATTCACAGATCCTTTGCTTGTGGCGATGTGCAGGCTCAAGTTAAAATGGCGCTCAAGCAATTGCAGGCCTCCGGTTTCCTACGAGCCTCGCGGCAGGGCTATCGCACATTGGGACCTTTCGCCAAATTGGCTCAAGCACGGAAGCCACGCGAATTTTTCATGGCTTGGGTCAGAATAAGTGAAATGCAGTCAGTAGCACCAAAACCATCTCAAGGTCGGGCGGATTTGTCCTCCCGGGGCAACCGTAAGAGCAAACTCCAATACGAGTAGTCTTTGGTTTTCATAATAGTATGTACTATATGTAGTGTTGAAAATCATAAGCACGCTATAATAATACACACATATTTTTTCTGAATTCACATAATAATAGGCTTCTGCAAATGGAATTACCACTAATAGCTTCTTGTGGTTTATAAATCAATTATGTAGATTGGTTAGTAGCAAGCACTAAATATGTATTTCAAATGGCGTTTTATATAATATGTACGATTTATGTATGCCCTCTACAAAAATTCAGAGCATAAATAAAATTCATAATAGTGGATATCACATAAGAATTCGGAAATATTCTTTCAATATCCTGTGAAAAATGTCTCGAAAGAACATATTACAATATCGCCACGTTATTGGAAGTCAAAAAAATGTCGCTGCTAGGATTCTTTTCACCCTCATGTTGTTGTCTTACATCATAAAGTATTTAATATTACGATTGTTTTTGCAGTAGGGATCCAGTCTTCCATTCACCGTAGCCTGAAAAGGCTTTTGTGACAGTTCTTCATGTATGACATTATAAAGCAATTTCCTTTAGACATCCCGTTCGCAATATACATCGCTTGTGGCTGTATATTACCTAAGTAACGAAATCTGATCCTTACTAGCCCAACACAGTGACAAAAGATACGTTCTGCTGTTTCTTCATCATCGTTACAAATTCGACACATGCTATCCTGTACTATACCGCGCTACTAAGGCTTCAGGGTTAGCTAAATCACGGTAATGCTACACTAATTTTTCCAAATTATGTAATTTAAAATGTCTTATTGTGCACATTTACAAACATTTGAAAAAAGGTTATATACAGTGTGCTTCAGCTCCATATTATGGTGTTTCCTTCTCCTGTAAAAAAACAGAAATATTACTTAAGGCATTTCTACATTAGGGTAACAATATACCATATCATATAAACGTAATTTGTATTGATAATTTATGACAAGTTTTATAAATGTGCACCTGCGTCGGCACTTTCTGCGCTGCCGAAACAGTTAGCAACTTTTCGACACGCACAGAAAATTTGTACATAAGATACAATAAAGGGTTAAGACACATGTTTGTAGCTCGATTCAATATTAAGGCACCACTATAATGCATAGCTCAAAGTCTGTAATAGGCTATTGAAGTCTGAGGTATGCTTCCACCTGCACGTCCCTGTCGTAAGAACTCGAGCAAAAAATTTACTAAATATTACGCAAGTTTCGCAACAAATTATGGCGTCAAAATGACAAATTGTCAACTTGGTGTCCCCTCCAAAAAGAAGACTACAGCTGACATTTTCACAGCAATGCACAGTGGGGTATTGTAGCGGATTTTGGCGCTGAATTCAAAAAACAAAATAACACTTTTAAATATGTATATATGAAATTCTACAGCTTCCACAATTACTGTTGTTAAGGTCCTGGCGGAAAAGTAGTGAGCTGTCAAAGTTTCACTTTTCTTTTTATGGCTATTTTTGATTTTTTTTAAGAAGTTGAGTGAAGTTTAATTGATCCATGCCCCAACTCCAGGTAACTATTTGTAACCAATATGTTCAGAAATATTATTAAAGTTTTTAAAATATGTATTTAATATAAAGTTGTTGCTTTGTTGTAGCTTTCCTGCAACGCCGGGAGGCGCGCTTTCTGCGGAAAAACTTGTCATAAGTTTTTCTTCAACTTTATAATCAATCAGAAATATTCATGCATATCATGCTGAATCGCAAAACAAACAAAATTTGCTGATATCATTTGATTACTCAATAAGTTGGCGCACTCACTCAAAGTATCAGCGCCTTGCTATATTTCAGGGTTCTCTACGGGATGAAGTGCTATTACTTGGCTAATTATAGGCTAAATATATTTAATGAAGCGACTAGAATTTAAATGAGGAAAATCGTAAGTATGCTTCCTCGTATGTGTGTATGTAGTGTGCGTTTCTGTGTGTGTGTTCGTAGACATTTTCCAACCGTGCTGAACTGCGTTGCGATTGGTTAAAAACTAAACACGTACATGCCAGCAAAACCTCCCTCCGCATTGGTCTTCGTTCGTAATAGTTTAAAACTCCGTGGCGTCCTGCATAATGCCAAATACGGAAGCCACAACAGCAACTCCCCGAAAAGATTTGAACAACCCTAACATTACCTAAGGCCAGACGCACACGAAAAGGAGCACGGCGCGACAGGTGGGCGGAGGAGAAATATCGATGCAGCCAAAGTCCTGCCGCGCATTCCGGCACTCGAGCGCTGGCCAACTGGACAACCTTCAACAGCACACGTACATACATATAAGCGTGCCTGGCAGCCGGCCTGTACATTGTTGGTGGCTTATGTATTATGTGGGTGTATAATTTTGTCGTATAACCAGTTATATGAGTTCCTGAGGTAAACGCGTAGCAAAATAAATGTCATTCAGCGGGAAAAGTGTCATGCATTTGACGAGTAATTACCGTCAACATTGCGTGATTGGTTGAATCAGAGCCCGGAGTGAGTGTAGGCCATCTGCGGCAACGGCAACAGCTCGTAAATAACCAACCCCATGCGGCCGTAAGCTGGTAGTTATCATTATCCTTGCCAGTCGTACACGCACACACACGCACACACTCAGATCAGGCAATCATATGCCTGCAATTATTGTTTTTGGTTGTCGAAGCCCGTTCACCAGTCGACGCGTCTGCTAATGTGTCTGAAATGTTCAGTTTCATGTTCAAGTTCTCGAAAGACATTACCTGTTCGGACTAGAAAAATTATTTTGGGATCTTAGCAAAAGTTTAGTTCTGAAAGTGCCGCACTACTGAAAGAAAGTATCGCGCTGAGACGGGAATTCCCAATAAAAAAAATTTTATTATTTCGGTTTCGACTAGTGTCTTGGATCCCTATCTGGGACGGCATAGCAAAAATGTGCAACACATCCTTGCAGCAACGTGCCTTCAACAATGTCGTGGAACCTTTCTCCTTCTCAACATTTCAACTTTTGCGTACTTGTAACCGATTGCTGCTGCCAAATGCAGGTAGAGCGCGATATCGTCAAGTCGAGATTAAGCTAAGAAATTGAGAAAAACGATGTTGCTCCGGAAACAACTTTCAGCGTGATGAATCATATAGCAATATTTAATGCGTGATTTATTCTCAAAATAATGCTATAACCAGCGAAACGAAATGTTTGCAAAAAAATTGATTTGAGAAAGTGTTCGGTGTACGATGGCTCACTTTTGTGGTCATAAAAAACTGAGTCCGTTAAAGTCCTCAGCGTAAGCGAAAAATGTCAAGTGAGAAAATTTCAGTCATCGATTGAGTAATTCCCCATTTCAAGAATAGACCGGACCGGGTCGTTATCACTTTGGCTATGAGCGGGATCATTTGATATTACATGATATTGACATTAAAATTCGCTAAGCTACAATACATAAATGCTTTCCGGGTCTGCAGGGCTTAGACCTGTAAAAGATTCAAATCAAAATCGATTTACAAATCAACTGATTAAAATTTTTGATTTATAAATCAACTCCACCAATCGATTTAATATTCTGATTTTCAAATCAGGCACCCCCAATCATATTGATTTGAATCAAAAAACTCAAATCAGTGATTTGCCCTTGTCTGATTCAAATCACAAATCAAAAAAGTTGATTTTGATTTGAAATCAAAAAGCACCAATCGATTGGCCGCTGGGCTGATTCAAATCAATTTTGGCCAAATCACCACATTAAGTAAGCTACACAGAGCTGCATTTTTCTGTATTAGAAGGAAAGTTGTGGATTTGAGTAGCAGGGGCCTTACTCTGTATTTCGTTTCGAAAGTTAATTTCATTCGGATTTGCTTTCCTACTCGAATTTGAGTTGGTACTCTCTAAAATATTAGAAACGAACAAAAATGCTGCCAAGTAAAACTTCTTACTTTCGGAATTTGTATTTATTTTTAGAAATGTCAAAAAATGGAAAATAAAAGTTCTTCCTATCGGAATTTTCGTCTGAGAACTCCAATGTACTTTTTTTAGAAACGAACGAAAAATTTGTATTTTCTGTTGAAAATAAGATTGAAAAGAAGAAATTTAATTTGTGCAAAGAAATATAAGTTGGGAAAAAAAATATGACGAGTAACTTGAGCAAAAGATTCTAAGGTATATATTAATATAAAGGCTTACAGCGATGAGAGGTTTAAGTGCAAATAATATTAAAATTCCTTTTTATTCATTGTGTGAAAAATTATCACCTGACGAAAGACGCCTTCATGTGTGTTCTAAACAAAACATCCACGCCGATTTGAAAACTCCATTCCTTAATAAAACTTGACACTACTTTGAAATTTCTTGCACAAGGAGGATATCAGTTTTAACATTTGCTTTTTCTTCGCAATTTTTAAGAGCTTAAATTTTTTCGTTCATGAACGATTTGAAAGACTGTTTCCAATTGCATAATATCCAACAAAAAAGAGTTAATAATGAATAGTATTTACCTCGCAGTTCATTTTGTGGTCGTTATTACAGGCAGTTAAACTCTAATCAAACTAGTAAGAAGGGCTGTATTCCTAAACGTACTTATGCAAAGCAGTGCCCAATGCTCTACTGATTTGTTTTCTGAGTGCTACTGCGATGCATTGCATAAATTGGGTTGGCACCACTTTTTAGTTTTGGAACGCACTTGATGCTCAACATTGTTTTCACAAAATGGAAATTGTAAAAAACTACATATTCAAAACATTTTTGCATTTGAGTAGCGAATAAATTCCCAGCAACGCTAAATTAATTGTAAAATTGAGAAAAAGGAGGCGAAGTATCTTGTTTGAAGTATCTCTGAAATTGCATTAGAATGCAGTATATTACATTGATAATAATAAAAATTATCATTTTTCTCGTATTTATATCAAAAAACACACATTGCAATAGTTTTAATTTGTTTTTCACCCTCAATATACCTAACGAAAAAAAATTCCGAAATTCGAAGGGATTTTCAGTTAAATTCAGAATACAGAGTACAGAATTTTCGACTTTCTAAATTTCTAAAAATACATTCCGAAACTTGAAAATTTATTTCCTACTTTCGGATTACAGAGTTCCGATTTTCCGTTTCCGAACAATTTGACTTTCGTAACGAAATACAGAGTAAGGCCCCAGGTATAAGATGCTACAAAATAGTATGCACAAGAAATAAACAACAATTTATGTTTTTAGGGTTCCGTTCCCCTAAAAGGGAAAAAACGGGAACACTTATAAGGTCACTTTTGTTTTGGGAGTGTGTATATAAAACGACCTTTTTTTAATCGTAGAAACCTGAAATTTGGCACGGTGTTAGGTCTTAATAACCTAAGCACATTTTCACTATAAAAAGTTAAGAAATATTTTTAGAAATATTTTTTTATAATTTTTAACCGTAGATCGAGCTTTAAAAAAACTTCATAATTCTAGCTATGTATCATTTTTGATACATAGGTACTAAAGTTCATAAAAATAATTTAAATTTTAAGTAATTTTGATTAAAACTTGTATTATTATGTTTTGTTAACATATTTAAGTGGTATTTATGCAGTTTATGCAAATAGTTTTGGTATATTTGCCTATACAACATGAGTTTTTACAAAGAGAGTAGAATGAGGTCGTCCACTTATTTCTATTTTCTCCAGAACAGAAGCATTGGTGACACCTTGTACGGTTCTTTTGGGCGATTTATCGATTTTTGGTGTTTTTGATGGACCAGCCTCATTATTACCAGGATCATCGATAATGTGGGTTGAGAGTTCCGAAATCAATGCCACAGCCAAATCGTTTCTTGGACGTTTTTTTCCGTTTTTCTGCATCAGGCGATGCCAATGAAATTGCCAGTTCATGCAGGAAATGTTTACGTTTTGTGTGCTTTTGGGTCTGCTTCAAATTTGGATCGATTTCATTGTATATAATATATATAATATATTTCAAAGCAGAAATATCTATTATGTTAGAAAATAACGCCATAGTCCACCTATTATTTTTGCGTTTGCAACTGGAGCAACTCCGGCAATTTTTGTGAACTGTATAAACACCTCCTTGTGTTGAATTATAAAAAGAAATTATTTTGGTATTATTATTTTTCGAATCGTTCGCAGTATTAGGGGTATGATGCATTGTACTCATGACAATTGTACATTTATATTTGTGGCTTATATACGAAACCAGAGTAGTATCAAGAGTAAATGCAAAGGTTGATTCATATCGCGGAATTATCTTACATTCCAATAGCTTCAGCGATCTCTTATTTTTGAGCATAGTTCCAACCATTGTTCTCTTGCAATCATTTTTGTCCAAGACTATGTGATGAAAAAAGCTGTCCATGGTGACATTATGCCCTCTGAAACCGTCAACCAAATCTAGAACAACTCGTTCTCCTTCATTCCGTTCAGCGTTTCTTGATAAACCCTTTCCCAAATATGGCTGTATTTTCCACATGTAGCATGTACGAATCAACAAGTAGCCAGAACTTCAAACCATACCTCTCTGGTTTCTATGGAATGTACTGGCGAAACTTACAACGACCATGAAATCCCAGTAATGGTTCATCCCCAGTAACTGAATCATTAGGATTGTAAAATATGGGGAGGCGTTCAGCCCACATTTCCCAGAAGATTCTTATAGGAGGGAATTGGTCATCACTGCTTTGGGCACGTCGGTTGAGTAGATCATCAAACCGAACTACTTTGTGAACAAATAAAAGTGTGTTTTCAGACATGATTGACCGTTCAATAACGTGCACTGCAGCATAGAAATACTTAAAATTCCATATGTATCAAAAATGATACATAGCAAGTTTTTAAATTTTGCATGGCCTACTTGCAAGAAATTTTTAAAATATGGATGAAAGCAAAGGCTATAACAAAATAAACAAAGTCACAAAGAATGGGGTATGCATCTATTTTTAGAAAAAAGTTGGACCGACCTGTCCCCACATGATCCAATATGCACAGCACATTTCTCAAGCTAAAATTTTGATAAAATCGGAGTAACTAGGTATTTTATCACGCATTACCGTAAGGGTGCAGCTTTTTTCGATTTTTTTATGTTTTTATTTTTTTTTTATTTAAGATGACCCCCCTCAGAAAAAAAATGTCCTTGTTTATATCGAGTGGGGTATCATTAGAAAGGGCTACGTCCATGGATTCCAAACATATTTTTTTTATAATTTTCGGTGAAGCGGTTTCGAAGATATAGCACAAAATGTCGAAAAAATGACCAAACCCCCCCTGGGTTTCTACATTTCTTTAGCTAAAATTTTTATAAAATCAGAGTTAGTAGGTCTTTAGTCATAGATTACTGGAAAACTGCAGCTTTTTTCGATTTATTTGTTTTTCTATTTTTTTAAATTTTATTTAAGATTACCATAGTAAAAAATTTCCTTAGCGAAAAATTTTTGTTGTTTACATATTGTGGGGTCTCGTTAGAAAGGGCTACGTCCGTGGATTCCTAAAATGTTTTTTTTATAATTTTAGGTGAATTGGTTTCGAAGATGTAGGACAAAATCTCAAAAATTGTATGGGCAGACGGGCAAGGGGAAACTAATTTCGAACGATAAAAAGGGTATTTCTGGTACGGAACCCTCAGTGAGCGAGCCCGACTCGCACTTGACTGCTTTTTTTTTTATTTCAAAATATATGAATGTATAGGAGGAGTATATGTATGTAAATACATTACTTTGTTCTTTTGCTGAAACCATCAAATTTTAACTAATGCATATGTATATATTTTACATATTATATGTATATTATACTTAATATGTTATGCTTCCTGGGACAGCAGGTAGAAATTCATTACAATTTTGTGGCGGCACTGGTTTGCACAAAAGTTTACCTCTTTTGTGCGCGTGCTAAGAACGGAGGCGAGACAGTGATGCCTATTTTTGTTCAAAACCTCTAAAAATAAAGCGATTCACTCAGCTTAATTTTACGTAACGCAAAATGCTTTGAAAATGTTACGGACTAATAATAGTGTCTTCACAATTTTCATAAACGTATCAGCTTTAAAAATGCAAAAAATCTGGTACGAATTTCACAACGTTGACATCACTGATGGAAGTGTCATATGAAACAGGGTTGCTTTTTCCCTTCGAAATAAATACTTTTCTTGCAATTTTCGGTGAAGAAATATGAACGAATAATTACATATTTCACTATAATTTCAATAAAATAAATGTATTACTTTAAGTTGTTTGTATTTACATATGATTTGTTCACGATTTCAAGTAATTATTCTTATTTTTAAGGAACGAATTTATCTTTGATATTTTTGGTACTATTTCGAAGTATACATTTTATTATTGCTCTGTCATCCTTTTGCACACTTGATTTCAAGACTTGATTTGAAATCAAATCAAGATTGGTAAATCAGATTGGTAAATTCATTGATTTAAATCAAGTGATTGGTAAATCAGATTTTCACTTTTGATTTGTGAGGGCTGATTTATAAATCAAAGGCCACAAATCGATTGGGATTTGAATCAGAATAAAATTATATAAAAAAAAACTTTTTAAAAATAAGCTTTAATTTATTTAATGTACTAAAAAGTAGAAAATAAATGGTTTTTAAGTCACCTGTATCTTACTATCCATAAAAGCTTGGGGCGCTCGTGTGTTCAATATTTGTCAAACAGTTACCACAATATTTTATTTAAATAATTTTTTGCAAATAGATTCTAGTAATGAAAGATATTTTGAATATGGATATTGAGCGCACAAGCTTTTATTGATAGTAAGATACAGGTGACTTAAAAACCATTTATTTTCTACTTTTTAGTACATTAAATAAATTAAAGCTTATTTTTAAAAAGTTTTTTTTTATATAATTTTATTTTCTACTTTTTAGTCTTCCATAAATTCAATTTTAGAGCTCTGAAATTTTTCACAAAAAGAATTTAAAACTTGCAGAGCAGTACACAATATTTAGGGTATTCACAGTGTTTCCTATCGTCATATGTCATATCCTCAATTTAACAAATAATACGGCAGTGATCGACCCTAATATTCGTGGCATATTTGTGACGCGGTGAGTTGTTGCTATTTTGCCAGCAGGGCGCGGCAAGTAAGTTCCTATCGTTTTTCATTGATGTGTGGTGTACCTATAATTATAAACTGAAGCCCAAGTGTGTAGTTGCTTGAAAAGTGTCACGCCCCTTGTCCTACGCCCATAAAATTTTACCAGTGGGGCGAAGCATCCAAGAGGGGCCTGTATACGGAACTTCAATGCTGCACGACCTTTAGTTCCAAAGCTATTCTATATAAACGGGCGGTGCCACGCCCACTTGTCCACTGCCCGTCTTATTTTCCCAGTAGAAGGATATGGATATGTAGTAAGTTCCTACCAAATTTCATTGATGTGTGATTTGTAGTTCTAAAGCTATACACAAATCTGGAGTTGATAAAAAAGTGCCACGCCCCTTATCCTACGCCCATACAATTTTACCAGTGGGACGACACATCCAAGAGGCGACTGCATACGAAACTTCAATGCTGCACTACCTTTAGTTCCAAAGCTATTCTATTTAAACGATTTTGTTTGTATGGGCGGTGCCACGCCCCCTTATCCAGTGCCCGCCTTATTTTCTCAGTAGAAGGATATGGATATGTAGGAAGTTCCTACCGAGTTTCATTGATGTGTGATGTGTAGTTCTAAAGTTATACACAAGTCTGGAGTTGATAAAAAGTGCCACGCCCCTTATCCTACGCCCATAAAATTTTACCAGTGGGACGACACATCCAAGAGGCGACTGCATACGAAATTTCAATGCTGCACGACCTTTAGTTCCAAAGCTAATCGAGATCAAAAATTCGGTTTGTATGGGGGGTGCCACGCCCCCTTATCCAGTGCCCGCCTTATTTTCCCAGTAGAAGGATATGGATATGTAGTAAGTTCCTACCGAGTTTCATTGATGTGTGATGTGTAGTTCTAAAGTTATTCACAAATCTGGAGTTTATAAAAAAGTGCCACGCCCCTTATCCTACGCCCATAAAATTCTACCAGTGGGACGACACATCCAAGAGGCGATTGCATACGAAATTTCAATGCTGCACGACCTTTAGTTCCAAAGCTAATCGAGATCAAAAATTCGGTTTGTATGGGGGGTGCCACGCCCCCTTATCCAGTGCCCGCCTTATTTTCCCAGTAGAAGGATATGGATATGTAGTAAGTTCCTACCGAGTTTCATTGATGTGTGATGTGTAGTTCTAAAGTTATTCACAAATCTGGAGTTTATAAAAAAGTGCCACGCCCCTTATCCTACGCCCATAAAATTTATTGATTCATGTATTGGGCTCTAGATTAGGCATGTATGCAAAGTTTCAGATCTCTAAGTAGTCGGGAAGTGGGTGAAAAATTGATTACTAGATTTGACGACATACATACCTGATTTGAAGTTGATATAAAGCTTATAAAAAGATGAATCGATTGGCTATGCTTGATTGGAAAATCAGTTTTTAAATCAAATAGGGTAAAATCACTGATTCAAATCAAATCTGATTGAACTCTTCACAACTCTGCCAGGGCTCTCAAAATGCGATGTAGTATGCAGAAGCACCCTTACTGATTTGTAGACCTAAGGCGCTAGTATTTCCAGCTTGATCTATTACAACTAATTGTATCCTATCACCCATTATTAAATTGACTAAGTTCTCCTGTCATTGGTTTTTAATCACGGTTCCATTCCAGACTCGCACCCCTACTACAACATCAGCAGAGAAGCTGACGTCAATCTGGTAACTAGTACGGAAAACCGAGATGCTAGCACCTACAACTCCACTCTCGCCACATCGACTCCTGCAAGCTCGCCGATACTGGATGTAATGGAAACGATTTCTCTGGCGCATGCCTCCTGCTTGGATGAAAATGCTGCCAGTTCTGCAAATGTTAATGAAGCCAGCGATAAGGATGCTGTACCCGCTCCTGCATTTAGGGAAACCAAAGCCTCGTCCCTAACTGGTGAGCCATTCTTTAGAGGCGTCGGTGGCACAGGGTCACAACTCATGAGCCTGCCAGGTCTGGGTGCTCTGCCTCTCGCCGGCAGTGCACTGCTTAATCATAAACCACCGCTGCCTTCTTTTGAGTACATCGCTCCTGTAAATCACGCGGTAAATGCGCCGGATTTTCCATTAATGGAACTGAATCGAGTGGGTGTGGGTGTCTTTCCAGCGTTCTTACATCGACGAGCCCGTGGTGAGAAACGCCCCATACCAGACGAGCAAAAGGACGAGAAATACTATGAGCGACGGAAAAGAAACAACGAGGCAGCAAAGAAGTCGCGGGATGCAAGAAAAATTCGAGAGGATAGAATTGCCTTTCGGGCCGCTCTTTTGGAACAAGAGAACTCCATATTAAGGGCGCAAGTGATGGCACTACGAGATGAATTGCAAACTCTGCGGCAGCTAATTGGTTCGACGTCGGCCGCAGCGATAGGCAGGGGAGTAACGCAACTTTAAGGAAATATTAGCAGAAAATCGTTGTTCGTTGGCTTTCCCATATTTTATTTAGATGTATTGTTGTTGTGTTGATATGTTTTTGCTTAGTCTGTTAAATAATCATTTTAAGAATACAATAAACGATATAATATATACATATACAGAAATAGAAACGAAAATTGCCATAAATTATATGGAAATAGGTCATTTGAAAAGTGGAGAAGCCGAGTTAACGAAGCTGAGCTTAAAGCTGTTGCTATAAACATTATTCAAGCGTTGACAGTTCTGATGGCTGCTTTTATTAAATAAAAATTGCAGCCCAAGAAGTATAACTTCCAATACAGCATAGCTATTCTTTAAAGTTTGAGAGGATCGTGTGGGGTAAAACACTGCGCATAATCGAACATTCTGCAATTGATGCATTTCTAAGAAATTGCAAAAAAAAAACATTGTACGATAATTTTAATTCCACCTAAATAATTTTATCGTACATAAATGCTCCAATAATTTTCTTTTCGCCTAGTCGTAAGTAAATTTTTGCAAGTAAATTGTGTGGCAACATCGTACAACAGTAAAAGCGTCGAACAGCTGGGGAAATCGCAGTAACGAGTTATCAGTTTTTATTTGACACTGGATACTGGAGGCGTATTTCTAGAATTAAACAATGGCACATGGACTGGACAATGTACATCATCTGCACGAAATGTGCAGCCAAGAAATGCAACTGCTGCAAAATAACATAAACCAATTTCAAGATAGCAGCTCAAAGTTGCTTGGCGTCTTCGACGAGCACTGGGACGAAGTAAAGATTGGCCGTGCTGTAGCGTTAGTTGCCTACGACAACTTTCTCACCAACCTCTCCAACATGTTGGATTTATCGCGCAAATTCAATCTCCACCTGCAGCTCAATAGTATGCAGGGTGCACTTTTCGAAGCATTACAGGTAAATGACATGCAAGGCCAAGTCGCGCCGAAAATATGCAATTCAACAGAAAATACGGCAGCAACTAAGTGCATATCACCTATATCTATAAAGAGTGTAGAAAATGCTTCAAAAGAAACGGATTTGCCACACTCAACACCAGAAGAAGAGCTTATATCGGTTCAAGCAACGGATTACAGCGAACGGTCAATCCCGCCCGCCGAGGAGGAGAATAGTGATAGCAGCGGTTGGTTAGACATTGAGGATAGTAAATTTGACTATCCACAAAAAAACCTCTCTGTATACAAAGTTGGTAGCCTATTGAATGCGTGTGTGACCTACGTGGAAGACCCAGAGAAGCTGCTCGTTTACGTCTGTGATGCAAGCAGCGAAGACACTGTAAATGTGTTACTAAGTCAACACGATATGCTGAACTATCGCCAGTATGCGGGCCTGCCGCCGGAGAACGAGGTATTCGGACTTGTGCTCGATAACATGGTGCTGCGAGCTGTGCGGCGGAATCCCTTAGAATTCAAACCCGCCACCTACTGGAGTAAGTTAACACACAACGCTCTGTTGCTTGACTTTGGAGAAGTCGTGCAGTTGAGTTCCACGGAAATTATGTATCGCTTGCCCAAGGAGCTGCGGGAGAAACCAGCGCAAGCGATGCTCTGCCAACTGCAAAACATCAACAGCAGCAACGGTGTAAAGCAAAAATCATTAGCCCAAAGCTTACAAGACCTACTCTACAAGAAATGTACTTTCCGTGTGGTGTCTGTGGAACCAAATTTGCTACGACTGCAGCTGCAAAAAGAAGAGGTTGAAAAAACGACACCGAAAGTATCAGTGCAGAAAGCCAACCAAACCAAACCAAATCCTTTCACTGAAAATCTAGATTACAATACAAATCCATTCATTGGTGATCTAAATTCGAGTGATGCTCTCGAAGAGGCTGTTCCACTGGCAGCGCTACCGCGTGAGCCCCTTTACCGCGGTGACAACAAAAATTTACCGAACGGCTTTACAGTCGAAGATATGGAAGTGTTGTATGAGGAACCGCTCTGCACGTCTAATGCGATGAAGGCTGTCATGGGCTATAACCCCAAGGATGATTTACGAATTTGTCGTTTCTATGATCCGAAAACTGGTTCCTGTTTTAAGGGTGCCAACTGCCGACAAGAGCACACACTCTTGCAGCCGGAAGGCTGGACCAAAGACGTTCTGCCAGCCGCTACCGTCATAGACAGCCGCACGCCCACAATACGTTACCCCAGAGGCACTATACTAAGCATTACACCCACCCACGTGGGACAACTCGAGCGCTTCTATGCGCACATAAATGATCCCAAAGTAGCCACAGCACCACTCATCTTTAATCCAGAAGATGTGCCAAATTCGAAGCGTCTGCAAGATATACCACTTGTCTTCGAAATGGTATTGGCCCGCTACGAGGATGGTCTGTGGTACCGCGCCAAAGTTTTGGAGACCGATGAGCACAACAAAATGGTGAAAGTCTTCTATGTGGACTACGGCAACCAGCAAACTATACACATACGCGAGCTGGCGCGTTGCGACTACGGCATAGCAAAGCTGCCCTTTCAGGCTGTGCTCTGTCGTCTGGCGGGTGTACGCGATACCACTGCCACGCCGGAGCAGCGAAAGCTCGGCATCAATATGCTCTGCCGCGTGTTACTCAATCAAGTGCTAAACGTTCGAGTTATCGGTAATCACGATGAACTTTTGGTATTCTTTTTGGAAGAACGCTTTGCTCAGTTGCCCAAAACGCTCATCAAGATGGGCTGCATGCAACCATTTAAGACCATCACAGTTGCTTAATAAACAGCTGTGGGCCGAGTTGGACATTCGACTCTATTAATAACACGAACATTTTGCAACGATAAGACTTTCAGGCCACTGTGGCTAGGAGACTATATCCTACTACAAATACTAAACACGCTGTACATGTGCGGAGAATGCTTGCTTTACCTCTAACAAAAGAAGCTATCATTCGTGTTCCACACGATTTCGACACACATAAGATGCCTTAAATGTGTATGAACTTTCGTCATTAGATTAAGAAATTCATAATTTTAGTACAAAAATATTGTTTATATAAATAACAGCATTGTTCGTGTTCGTTTGCTTAATTGTAAAAAGCTGTGATTAAATGTAAGCGAATATTTTGTAATAACTGCAGACAAACTTATCTATTGCCAGCTTCTAAACAACGAATTAATCTTGAGCATTAAATTTTTCTTGGCGCCGCGGCGGCTCAGTACCATCCAATAAAAGAGAATTTGCTTTTCTAATTCTCCGAGAATATTCTTTGCCATGAAAAGTTTCTTAATCCGGTCAAACACATGTAGATCCCGTTAATATGTGCTAAAATACAACAAGTACACCCAAATTAATGCCAGAAAGCTAGGTCTAAGCCTCGATTAACTCGGGCTGTTGCGCCAATTATTTTTTACTAACTTTTCCATCATCAGCAATCTTTTTCATTCGATATTACGTTTTCGAAGTTTTCCGTTAATTTAATTTTTATTATAGTTTTTATTTTATATAAGTTTTTCATTATAATAATTATATAATTAAGTTTACCAAAAGTGTCTTTAAAAATGTAGTTTCTTGTCGTTGTACTCTGAACAGCCACAAGTACTCAAAATTTTAAAACGTTCCAATAAACCTTAATTTCTCTTTATTTAAAAATTATTTAATGTTAAAATTCTTTGATGAATACAAAATTTTTTTTGTGAAAATGAGAAAAAATATTTCTCCACATTTTTTTTTTACTTTGAAATGTTTTCTGATAATTAGTTGTTTTTAAATCATATTGATAAATGTGCAACTAATGTTAAGGCAGAAATTGAAGTAATACAACTACAATATTTTCATATAAACACTTTCAAAATTTAAGAATCATTATGAGAAATTCATGTAGATAAGTAACATCTAGAGTCCGACCGAACGTCTAGGCTGATAAAATGCCGAGGATTTAGCTGAGCAGTTGAGAAAAAATTCATACAGTTTTAAACAAAACTTTAATTTTTTAATAATACGTTTGATTGACTTTCATAAATCAGCTGCTTAATGTAGGTATTTATACCTCAAATGAATTGTTTTTTATAATAAAATGATTTTTTTTCATTAAAAT
Source organism: Neria commutata (assembly GCA_963457695.1). Classification (NCBI taxonomy): domain Eukaryota; kingdom Metazoa; phylum Arthropoda; class Insecta; order Diptera; family Micropezidae; genus Neria; species Neria commutata. The sequence goes on along the minus strand of OY735247.1, from coordinate 38,703,674 downwards.
TCTTCTTTTTATACCCTACACCTATGGTAATAGGGTATAATAACTTTGTGCGAAAATTGTAACGCATTAAAGGAGCCATCCTAGGTATAGACATAAGTATATAGAAATGATCAGAATCACTTTCTGTATTGATTTCCGGTTGTCCGTCTGTCTGGCCGTCCGTTTACACAGGAGAGAAAGAAGGAGTTGTCCGATTTAGACCAAATTTGGTACACAGTTAGAGTGAACCTTAATTTAGTTTAAGTTCTAAGATTAGCCAAATCGGTCGAAGGACACGCCCATAATGGGCCTGTAAGTCCCACTACCTCGGGTTTTTTGCGGTCAAATTGCTGTAATTTGTCTAATTACTCATTGAAAAGAATAATACTTGGTATTCAAGTTAAGGGGTCGGTCATCTATGTCATTCGAAAAAATGGGCGTGGTCCGCCCACTATATAGGCGGAAAAATTTTTCCGGTAAAATGGCTCCCAAATGATTATTTACGAATTTAAATGAATGAAATTTGGTTCACAAGTTGATATATAGGTGTTAGATGCCATACAAGAAAATGGGCGTGATCCGCCCACTATATAGGCGATAAACGGAAAATCTTCCTAACTTCCATAATATATACACCAGAGTATCCAGATTTGGTTACTTCATTCCTGGTAGGAATATCTTTTTATTGTCCAAAAATGGGCGTGGTCCGCCCACTATGTAGGTTATAAATTACATGCACCCACAATTTCATTTCTTTCAGTGGATTATCGCCCTATTCGGTTACTTGGTGTAGGGTATTACTCTGTCGGTGAAACCCGACTGATGCTTCCTTACTTGTTTTGTTTATGTGTTCAAAAGGTTCGGTCTTGACTCTAGTAAACTGTAACACTGTAACATTTACACATATTTATAAATATAAGTGAGAACCTACTATTAAATTTGAATGGCATTGTAAAGATTTAAAAATAAAATGAATGGAATAATCATACTATTAAATAAAACGCTATTGCGTACGCAATGTAATGATCCAGTTGCCGTTACTTTGTTTACATTGAATGGAGCATTGTTTTTGCACAGCATTGTTTTGGGGAACATATGATGAGAGTGAGAGAATATATTAGCATAGACTTGCAATGTTAGGTACGTTCGTAAATGCAGTAAATTCGTGCAGTGACATTAGCAGTGCAGCCAACTTCAGTTGTCACTGCCCGATCAGCTGATTTCGTTTGCAGGTTGGTTGCAGAAACTTTTGTTGCATTAACGAACGCGATTCAGGATGGAAATTTTGGTTAAGGCATTAATTGATAATTGCGAAACTCGAAGTGAGAGTCTTTTAATGAATTTCAATAAAGAAAGGGTAAAACGATTGAAAGAGAGATGTGTCGTGCTAAAAACCTAGCTGAAAAAGAAAAAAATATCGATCCCGAAAGTAAATAATTACTTTAAAAAAATAAAAACCTATCCAGATGATGTATTCCATCTTTATACAAGATGACAAACAAATTTTGATTCATTTATAATAAATTTTCTACGTTTCCATTTCGTGTTTTGCAAACGGCAACAGTAGGATAATGACTGCGAAAACTGCAGAAATTTGTCACTGCGGTGCCAAGCCGTTGCATTAACGAACGCGTTGCACGCAGTAGTATTGCGCAATTTTGCTTTTACGAACGCGTTGCTTTGCAGTGCAACCGCTGGGTTGCATTTACGAACGTACCTGTCATGTTCTTTCTCTTCACAACAGTAATGCCTTTTATTACACTTTCATGTAAAAGGTATTACATTTTGCCGTACCGCTAAAACTTCTTGCCGTATGGCGGTTTTTGGACTATTTACTAATTTTTTCAGCGAAAAAGTAGTTTGTGAAAAATATAAGATTACAGGAGTAATAAAAAAAACTAATAAAAATATACACATTGGCAGATGTGAATTGTAGCCGCACTCCTGAACATTAAAAAATGTAAATGGCCGTGAAATTTTCAGTGTTCGGTTAGATTTCGGTTAAAATTAAAATATGTCGAATTATGTAAGCAAGTTTTTAATTGAAGTCAAAATATAAGTAACTTGCATAAGTATTAAATATCGAGGGGTCATATTATTGGGGTAGGGATTGGGGTAGCAAATACCAGATAGACCAAAGAGAAGATGGAATTTGCCGAAGAACTTAGAAGTGGACCAGAAGAAATGTTGATATTATTCGTTGAGCTAAGCTTAAACTGAAAGCCCGGCATTGAAATCTTAGCTTTACCAGTTTTTTGTAATATTTGGTGTAATACAGTCAGTCAATAAAGTTTGTATGCAAGCATTAAAAAAGAAATCATCTTGAAATTATTCGCACACCCTGTATGCAATTTGATGTTTTACTTTTTTGTTTTATTCCCTACAATGTTACCTTCCAGGATTGTGAAAGAAAAACTTCTTTTAATCCACCGTTAGATTTTCGAGAATTTTTTTTTGCTGATAAGTACAGAAATTATGTCAAAAAAGTATGTATGCAAAACGAGATATATGAATGTAAACTAATTTTTTTCGTAAACTTACTACTAAACTATAAAGTATTTAATATTAATTTGGAAAGGCATTGTGTATGACAGCTCGTAGTCTATTTTGCATTGAGGACATGAGGTTCAATGTCACTATTTTCTCCCATTCTGCCAAAAGTACCTTCTTTAAGTCTTCTTTGCTTCTTATTTCATGTTTTCGGATTGGGCTGTCCAGATGTAACCAAAAATGCTTAATTGGATTAATATCCGGCGACTGGGGTGGCGTTAAAAGCTGACGTTTGACTTTATATAGAAGCCACTCCTTCACAATAAGCAAAATATGTTTAGGATCATTGTTTTGCTGGAACACAAATGAATCGTGAATCCCACGTTTTGCGGTTTTAATGCAAATTATTTTTAAATAGACAAGGCGATCCATTATAGCATCTAAAAAAAAATGAGTTTACCTACACTACAGGCTACCACACACCCCCAAACGACTACCGATCATACGCCATGTTGGACTGTATCCATCATAATTTGTGGATCTTCGTCAGTGTTCGCTTTTCGTCATACCTTGGTTTGTCCATCTGATCCATGGATATTAAACTTACTTTCACCCAAAAATATAATAGTGTTCCGGAAATTTTAGTCAGCTGGTTCATATTGTTTTGCGAACCAAAGCCTTTAATTGCGGTTAGTGGCGTCTTGCGCATTTGGCGACCATAGTAACTGTGGTAGGATGGAGTACTTTACGAATGGTTTCTGTACTACAGACTTTTCCGAGCTGGTTTTCCATTTCTATTTGTATTTTTTGTTTTTATATTTGTTGACTTTTCTGCACCTTGTGTAAGATAGCTTGCTTCTCCTTGGGTGTGATTGTGCTTGGCCATCCAAATCTCGGTTAAATCTCATTATATCCTTCTGCACTGTACCTTTCTATTATTTTCTGGACGGTTGCATGTCTTTTTATATTATAAGCTTTATATTAGGTTCACATCAGGTATGTATGTTTGTATGTATGTATGTATGTATGTCGTCAAATCTAGTAATCAATTTTTCACCCATTTCCCGACTATTTAGAGATCTGAAACTTTGCATACATGCCTAATCTAGAGCCCAATACATGATTCAATAAATTTTATGGGCGTAGGATAAGGGGCGTGGCACTTTTTTATAAACTCCAGATTTGTGTATAACTTTAGAACGACACATCACACATCAATGAAACTCGGTAGGAACTTACTACATATCCATATCCTTCTACTGAGAAAATAAGGGGCCACTGGATAAGGGGGCGTGGCACCCCCATACAAAAAAATTTTTTGATCTCGATTAGCTTTGGAACTAAAGGTCGTGCAGCATTGAAATTTCGTATGCAGTCGCCTCTTGGATGTGTCGTCTTACCTGTAAAATTTTCTGGGCGTAGGATAAGGGGGCGTGGCACCCCCCATACAAACAAAATTTTTGATCTCGATTAGCTTTGGAACTAAAGGTCGTGCAGCATTGAAATTTCGTATGCAGTCGCCTCTTGGATGTGTCGTCCCACTGGTAAAATTTTATGGGCGTAGAATAAGGGGGAGTGGTACCCCCCATACAAACAAAATTTTTGATCTCGATTAGCTTTGGAACTAAAGGTCGTGCAGCATTGAAATTTCGTATGCAGTCGCCTCTTAGATGTGTCGTCCCACTGGTAAAATTTTATGGGCGTAGGATAAGGGGCGTGGCACTTTTTTATCAACTCCAGATTTGTGTATAACTTTAGAACTACACATCACACATCAATGAAACTCGGCAGGAACTTACTAAGTATCCATATCCTTCTACTGATAAAATAAGGAGGGCACTGGATAAGGGGGCGTGGCACCCCCCATACAAACAAAATTTTTGATCTCGATTAGCTTTGGAACTAAAGGTCGTGCAGCATTGAACTTTCGTATGCAGTCGCCTCTTGGATGTGTCGTCCCACTGGTAAAATTTTATGGGCGTAGGATAAGGGGCGTGGCACTTTTTTATCAACTCCAGATTTGTGTATAACTTTATAACTACACATCACACATCAATGAAACTCGGTAGGAACTCACTAAATATCCATATCCTTCTACTGAGAAAATAAGGGGCCACTGGATAAGGGGGCGTGGCACCCCCATACAAACAAAATTTTTTATCTCGATTAGCTTTGGAACTAAAGGTCGTGCAGCATTGAACTTTCGTATGCAGTCGCCTCTTGGATGTGTCGTCCCTCTGGTAAAATTTTATGGGCGTAGGATAAGGAGGCGTGGCACCCCCCATACAAAAAAAATTTTTGATCTCGATTAGCTTTGGAACTAAAGGTCGTGCAGCATTGAACTTTCGTATGCAGTCGCCTCTTGGATGTGTCGTCCCACTGGTAAAATTTTATGGGCGTAGGATAAGGGGCGTGGCACTTTTTTATCAACTCCATATTTGTGTATAACTTTAGAACTACACATCAATGAAACTCGGTAGGAACTTACTAAATATCCATATCCTTCTACTGAGAAAATAAGGGGGGCACTGGATAAGGGGGCGTGGCACCACCCATACAAATAAAATTTTTGATCTCGATTAGCTTTGGAACTAAAGGTCGTGCAGCATTGAAATTTCGTATGCAGGCCCCTCTTGGATGTGTCGTCTCACTGGTAAAATTTTATGGGCGTAGGACAGGGGGCGTCGCACTTTTCAAGCAACTACACACTTGGGCTTCAGTTTATAATATAGGTACACCACACATCAATGAAAAACGATAGGAACTTACTCGCCGCGCCTTGCAAGCAAAACAACAACAACTCATCGCGCCACAAATATGCCACGAATATTAGGGTCGATCACAGCCGTATTATTTGTTAAATTCAGGATATGACATATGACGATAGGAAACACTGTGAATACCCTAAATATTGTGTACCTACTGCTCTGCAAGTTTTAAATTCTTTTTCCGAAAAATTTCAGAGCTCTAAAATTGAATTTATGGAAGACTAAAAAGTAGAAAATAAAATTATATAAAAAAAAACTTTTTAAAAATAAGCTTTAATTTATTTAATGTACTAAAAAGTAGAAAATAAATTGTTTCCAAGTCACCTGTATCTTACTATTAATAAAAGGGTGCTAATTTCCGTAAAGAACGCGGTTGTATTAATTTATTCATTTCGAAAGTTCTTTATTTACTCTGATCACTCGGGAAAATCCTTTGAGTGTAAAATTGTCTGTGAAATTTCCACGATTCTTCGAGAAATTGTAACTTTATAGAAACGGGCGGAAAAAGGTATGGATTAAAATAATCTTAGAAAAAAGATTTGTTCGCGATTTTCACTGATTCTTTCAATTTAAACATAATATTCTGTTAAAATTTTTTCTGTATTTTTATAAGCAACATTTAGAATTCCACCTTAATGCTAAATGCTAGGGGAAAAAAGTGGGAGAGTCGCCGCAAAGCGGCGCGATACTGCTGGTATAGTATAACTTTCAGAGGGCAAGCAAGGCCAATGCTCTCATTGATGAAACTATCTATTATTCAATAATTATAGTTATATTATTTGATTACTAATTTCACTATGTTTTTATATGAATAGAGGTTATTTCTTTTAAATAGCTATTTATTTTAAATCAAAAATCAAATTTATATACCAAATCACAATCAAATATCATAATATTGAAAAAAAATGTTAGTGGCTCTTTAAAACCTGTGAAATTTTTTAAATTGTAACTTTTGGCTCTTCCGTCTCAAGAGTTTGCCGACCCCTGACATCGTCGAATTCTGTATGAATCGAAAATTTTTACTAAATGATTGTTGTTTTGATTAATCTATGTACATATATTTTACTTTTTGATTAATATGCATGCTTTTGTTGAAGAGCAATTTTCATGTATTTTCATACCCATTCTGCAATTTTAAATTAAAGCAAGACATTTAGAAGTATTGAAGGACTTAATCAACTGTTAATTTTGCTGATACTCGCGAGTTTATGAGCTCCTTTCTGTAAAAGTTTAAATTTTTCCATTATACATACATACATATGTATGTATGTGTAGCCCAGTGGCTAGAGCCCCGGGCTTGCATTCGGTGTGTCGTGGGTTCGAACCCCCGCAGTGTTTTAACTTTTTCTTTTTTGTTTTAATTTTTACACTCATTTAAATTAGCAAATATGTACATACATATGTATGCAAAGTTAAAACACTGCGGGGGTTCGAACCCACGACACACCGAATGCAAGCCCGGGGCTCTAGCCACTGGGCTACACATACATACATATGTATGTATGTATAATGGAAAAATTTAAACATACATATGTATGTACAGTTTCGCTTTGAAATATACGCACGTATATACACACGCATGCACATATGTCCATATGTCTGCCTAGACTTGCGCCGAGCGGCCGAATGCCCATAGATGGCGCAATCGGTAACCTTCCAGATAATTGTCAAGAAATTTTATCTATCTGCGATTATGTTCCAATGAGAAGTCTTTTCCCTTTTATGTTTTTGGTACAACATCACTTTCTTCAAGTTGGCAAGCGAGATCCACGCATAAAGCCAACGCATTTTTACCGACGGCAAATGAGATTTTCGAAAAAGAATGGGCGTTCTCAGCTCTCGTCGATAGCATTCGACTCAATTTCTTTTAGTTTCTTTAAAAGCGCTACGTACACTTTATTTTGTGCGTTTCTATTTTTATGAATTCCGCCCTAATTTTCCCTTAATTATTTAATTTATCTCTCCTTTGCATCTTTTGTGCATAGCATTCATTTTCATAGTGATGGAAAATTAAATGCTATAGCAATAAAATTTTAAAGACAATTTTTATTAATTTTATTTTATACAACCTTAAGTTTTTCTAATGAACGTACATTTCAAAGTAAGAACATACTGCAGGCTGCAGCTCATTGAAATTCGTACGGTCCGTGATCATGTTAACAGCACGGACAATTTTTCAAAGTGCCAGAATACACCAGGCTTGACCAACATGTGTTTACACAGGTTGGATGTTTTGACAAGCCAGTAGAAATATAAAAAAATTTTGAAAACCATCCCACATGTGTGACAAGCGGTTGTTTTTTGCGTATACACGATCCAACATCGCGGCTTGTCCTACATGTTGGACGACATGTAGGACCATCTAAAGCCCGCTATTGAAAGTAGTCGACGAATAGTCAACTATGGTTGCGAAGTAGTTAGCTTATAGTGCACTAAAAGTTAGTTGAGTTGCCGGTAGGGTAAGTACATACAATAAAAATTCTATACATATACAGAAACGGTGTCAAGAAATGCACCTGAATTGAAAGCATGAACATATATTTCCATTTGTGTTGTAAGTACCTCATTAAAGTGGAAATATAAGAGAAAAAAACGTAGGGAATTTTATAGAGAACATTTTTAGTGGGCGTAGGGAAAAGTAGGGATTTTTTTAGGCATTGTAGGGATTTATCAAAAAATTTGATAACAACACTGATTCAACGGCGTACTGTTTTGTTTCACCGGCACCGGGATTTACGGTATTTTGGCGCACGCAGTGTGGAAATTCAATTCAATTTCGATAAGAATTAACAGAAATGCACAACAATCAACAGCCAGCGGCATTTGTAAGTGTTTAAAATAAAAGATTCGCGAACATTGTTTAAAATTTCCTCCTAGGGCATTGTGGACCGGCTAAGCACACGCTATGGGAACACGCTGAAAGGTCAATTCTTCGCCGGCAAAATTGCATTGACTGCGTACAGACCAATAACAAGCACTACGCGCGACAAACCCACTGAGTATGAAGGCAAGGAGCCCGTTCACGTTTATGTGCTGCAGCCGGAGTTTATCTTCGACGATCCCATACTGCGCAGCCTTATTGCCGAGTCGAATTCCACGTTTGTCGCACTGCAAGCACTGAAGCGACGCGGCTCGAAGGCGGACTACACGAAGATATCGCGCAATTACCGCAGCATCATACGTGCGTGTCTGGAGAAGTTGCAGGACGCTGCTGCAGCAGCTGAGCTGGAAAACACCGCCCAAGCGCATGCCAAGTGCGAACAGTACATATCGGTTTTCTACTCCATTGAGTGCATATGGCACTTGAGTGAGATACTGTTCATGGATCCGACGCCGTCTAATGTGGTGGTGCCGCAGTTGCTGGACTGGATACGTCTTCACTTTCCTGCTGCGGAACGCATGGCGACGGACTTGTTGCTGCTGGGACGCGAGGCCAGCGACAGCGACGACTACTGGCCCTGCCTTAAGGGGCTCATAATGCAGGGTCAGGTGGACGTAACGCGCGCCATACTGCAGCTTCACCCACTGGCGGAAAATGGCGCATTTAAAATGGCCGAACAAATTCTCAAGACCATGCCAACTTACAGTGTAAGAGGCAAATTCTCCTGTTGCAGGCATGAGTTATATTGTTTGTGCTTACAGGTCTACGGCGGTTTCTCCATACAGAAATTCCGCTCCCAATGGCAGTACTGGCTAACCGACACGGAACGCAAGTTGGCCGCTAACATACTCTCAATTGAGCCCAATCTGCAGGAACTCATACAGGTACAATCACCGAAGCAGTGCACTTTATCATGCCTGCCAATATGCATTCATATTTATATTTTGTAGTTGGTTACTGGTGACACGCAGTCCTGGAATGCCGAAATTCAAAATTCCAAATATTGGTATGAACACTTGCCGGGCTACCTTTTCTACACGAACCCCGCCTGCAAACACTTTGAGTTAGGTGGCGCAGCCAATAGTTGGCTTAACCGCTGGGCACGCCTCACCACTCACGGCGATAATAAAATGCAATTGAAGCACTTGGACCGTGTTATTTTGAGCTTAATGGAAAATGATCTGCACGAGGTTATACATGCCATACAACTCATGGCCGACAGCCAGTGGTTTGTCACACATCTAACCGATTTGCTTTACAATTGCGGACAGTTGCAAATCGTTGGCGAGCACCAAGTTAAGTAAGTGCAAATAAATGTATGTTGGCTTTTATATGTTACGATACTAATTTGTACGATTTCAAGTGACTGCATCAAGTTGCGTGATTCTTTACTCTACGAATTCGGCAGTCACCTTATGATGCGTAATTCCTTGTGGCAATTGGGCATGGATTACTTGGAATACTGTTCGAAAGAAGGTATACAAAGCACAGATTCAATTAAAAAGTATCGTTCAATTTTCAATCCGCTGTCAACTCTAGGACAAGGTGCTTTGGAATTATTGCTCACTAAAATACCAATACGCACAGAGAGGCAAGCTCTTAAAATTGCTTCCATTGCGCACAAAAAGGGCTTCACCAATGCCGGTAAATAGTGTGACTTAATGCTCTTTAAATTGTGCTTTCCTGATTATGGTCAATTTTCAGAAGAAGAAATTTGCAAGGTGCAGGCAAAGAAGTCTTGGGATGATGGCCGCTACGGCAATGCACTTGAGTGGGCCATCCGCTCGAAAGATACGCTCTATGTTACCTCAATTGCAGACTTTCTATTAAATGTATGTGGTGATTGCTCGCCATTTATAATGTGTTAACTAAATTTACAATGTATATTAATTCACAGCACTATGCCAAGACCGGTGATATGCTTTGTCCAGATATGATTTCCAACATTGGTGCGAGGATGTTTATATCGCCTAGGCTGGTATTTCTCGTCAAGTACTATGATTTCTATCAATTCTACCGTAGACGGGATTTTTTGCCGGCTGCTGAACTTTTAGTTAATTTGCTGGAATCTAAAATTACACCACAATAGTAAGTTTCTTGTATCGAGAACCCTTAAAAATAGATCATATAAGTTTATTACATTCCCAGTAATCAAGTAGGCGTGGCAGGTGTTAATAGTAACCAGTGTACATACATGCAATGAAAAAACAAGACGATGAAAATGAAATTTTTTGCCAAAATATGATGTGATGATTCATGAGATGAATAAGGAATTAATTACATTTATTTTTATTTTCAATAAAAATAGGGCCTTTTTACAATGCAAAATGTCACGTTTCTACTATTATTAGTTTCTGGCCTTCATTGCTGATTGATGCCATTCCACTACTTGAGTCAAAGGATCCGAAAATATTGTCAAAGGAAACCAGCTCCATACTACAACATTTGGAGTCGGAACTAGTGCCGTTGATTGAGCGGAAAAAGAAGCGTTTGGAAAAGTATCCTGATGTAGGTCTACCTTCAAATTCGCTCTGTAATATATCTGTATTAATTTTGTGATTTTCTTTCTGCAGGAGCCGATAAACATTTTGAAGGATTATCGCATTGAGAACATCGAAGAGATTGTAAATCTTCTGCGTTTAGCGTGCGCACGTAATTTATCGCGTGCGATTATATTGGAAAACACAGTTTTGGATTGATTGTGAATAATAAATTGCTTACTTTTTACTTTTAACTTATTTCTTTTTAAATACAAATTCTCTGTTCAAACATCGAAACATTACAAGTTTGGGTTTTCTGCATTTTTTCCAACTAGTGAAACATGATCGGCCAAAACTACATACAAAAACACTCACTGTCAATGCAATGCAATCTTAAGTTGGATGTTATTGTTACTTCGCTACGCAATGCTGCTAATTACTTTCTGGCTCTTTTTTACTTGGGCGAGTTAATAAACCTAATATCGTAGAGAAACTAGAAACTAGAAAAATATTACAATTAGATAAAACTAGTTAGGAAATAACAGAAGTAAAATCGTCGTTAATTTCTCCATGAGTAGTAGCTGCACACAATACTAGCCTCAAACGGGAGTACAGTTGTTGGCCTTGATTGCACGCCTCAGATCAAGAGTGCAACGTTTTAATTTTCAGCTGCACAACAAAGTATGGGCCAGAATGGTATGTGGATTCAGTTTGCTTTTATGTTACTTCTATATGGCCGTGAATATGATTCGAGTATTTCTGATAGTTTCTAAATTTGAATATTAAATCGGCACAGCTGGCGTCCTTGCCTCGTCATAATACGTTAAATTTTCAATATATTAATATATATTTATAGTAAATACTAGAAAGCGTTTGCTCCTCCTTGCCTCGCGTGCACTTAGTTTAGTTTCACATTGACACTAGCGTTGACAGCCGTTGCGGGGCCCACTGGGGCAGTGGCCGCTGTAATAGAGCCCAAACGCGACAGCGAAGGTTCTCGCTTTGGCGGTACGATGGGCTTGTTGGGTGGTATTGGTGGTGGTGCGCCGCGTGCGCCGGCAGGTGGCACAGTGACTGGTGGAACGGCGATCGGAACGGGGTGTGGAGCCGGTTGGTCGAGGGAGTGTGAGGCGGCGGCCGCTGCAGCTGCCAGAGCCGAGTACTTGCCGCCCGGTGCACGTTGAATGGTGGCCGTCGGTTGCATTTTAGCTGGTGAGGGTGAGGGTAGTGTCGCTACGGCGGCTGCGACGCCAGCTGCAGCAGTTGTTGTGGCAGTGCCGGTCAGTGGCGATGCTGCTGTTGCATCCCCAGTAACGCCAGACGTCTGACCCAGTACGGGAAGCGTAACAGCAGCACTAGCTGGCGCCGTGGCAATACCGCTACGTAAATTCTGTCCGGGCGTTATGGAACGCGCTATGCCGGTAGTGGGCCCAGATACCGGAACACTGGATACAGTCGCCGTGGGCTGCACTATTTTTGCTATATTTACCATGGGCGTGACGCAAGCGTCTTCTAGAATGAAGATGAAATCAATGAAACATGGTGAACGACGTGAAAAAATCGAAAACAGTGAAAAATGGAAATTAAAACTTAAACAAGTTACATGAAGAAGCATACATATGTACATACATTATTTGCCAAAATACATCAAGTGCAATTTTAAGAATAAATTATTAGATGACCTTAAGTCCTCTTTGACCCCATATCCATTCTTGCTTAGAGCTCAGAGATACATTTACGGTGATGCACTAATCGGGGAGAGTAGTCTCCTTTCTACACGGTTCCTAATCTTCTTCATTGTTATTCTTTTTTTTGTAACCAAGCAGATTTAAAATCTAATTAAATATATCACTGAATCTACCATTAAATATATCGCCTACGCAATATTACCGCATTTTCTCCAAGGGATTCACAGCTTGTATCAGAATAAGACAAATGATTAAAAAAATTTTAATAATGGAGGAATTTGCAGCCTAAGCTAATTATCATAACTGTCTACAATGGATACTACGAAATATAAACCCAATTTTATTGTTAATAGCAATTTTCTTTCTTACATTAAAAACTACTATTATGCCAGCCACGCCTACATCTATGCAACATTTGTACATTAAATAAAACATCAAATCACCTTATCTTATGGTCGTTTTAAAAGAAAAAATTTTACAAAATATTTCAGCTTTAAAAGTGGGGGAAATTCATAGTTTAAAATCAAATATACTAAAAACGCAATAAACGCGTCGTACACCTACCACTTAATGTTCGAGCTTTGCCCGCACCCACCACAACAGCAGCTGCTCCGACTGTAGCCGCTTGTGCCATGAGCTGCTGCTGTTTCTTAAGAGCCTCATTTTCGCAGCGGAGCTGTGACAATTCTTGCTCCAACTCTTTTATTCTGAAGTAAAAAAACAAACATTAAACTATCGAGGAGACACACTTGTGTTGCTCGCAGCAACAGCACTAACCTTATCTCCTCTTTGGCCATGCTAGCTTTTAGTGTCTTGCGCTCATTTTCAAACGCCGCAGCCTGCTTCTCCAACTCCTCCTCCATGCGCAGAGATTTCTTGCTTTCTTCTTCGAGGCCTTCGGCAATGGTATCCGAGCGTTGCTTTTCCTCTGCCAATATCTGTGCTAAGTCTTCGGAGCGTTTGCCTGTGAGAAAAGCAAATCAAGTTTTGGACGCACAAATTTTCACATAGTACCATACCTTCCTCAATATACTTCATCAGTATTTTCTTGCGCTCTGCTATGAGCAACAGCACAATTTGTTTTTGCCGGTTGCGCTCATAATCCAATGTCTCTTGCAGCTTTTTCATGTCCTTCTCCAGCTTTTTCACCTGTGCACGCTCCTCCTCCAGCTCCTGACGCAGTTTGGTGCGCTCCAACTCTAAGCCATAAGTAATATCGTCCCCTTGGGCTGTGTCGTGTTCGTGCTTGCGCTTTTCCTCTTCCAGCTCCTGCAGCATGCGCTGATTGTTTTCCAACGACTCGGTCAGTATGTTTACCATGCGCATGTGTGTGGCCCGCTGCTTGCTGACCATCTGATACTGTTGCTCCATTTGTTGTTCAATAATTTGTCGCACCTCCATCTCAGCCTGCGCTGCCTGTGTAGACGATTCACGCGAAATCAGATTGCCTGAGAGCGCTATCTTATCCCGAAAAATGGCCGCATACGGATCGTTGGACTCCACGCGTTTCGTTCGCAGCTGTGTTATGTACTGTTTGACGCGTTCATTGCGTAGCGCAGCTATAACTACGTCGCGCGCCTGCAGCTCGCCCTCGAGATAATAAAGCATTTTTACCAGCTCACTATGCGGTATTTCGGTTCGTCCCGTCGGCGGCGGCTTCTGTCCATTCCCGGGCTTCATTGTTTGAAACTCATGCGTGGCGCTGACGCTTCCTCCGCTACTACTGCAGGCGGCTGCACTGCCCTGTGCGAGATCAGCAACGCCTCCGCCGACGAAGCGTGCTGTGCCGCTATTCTCCGCCGCAAAAGGATCATTCGAATTCTGTTCCATTGTACTCTAGCAAATTAGGCAAAAGTTAATTTGCTGTAATCGACAAATCGACAACAAAAACAAGGCGCATTATTTGCGGATTTTCTGTGTTCCACAATTTGCTCTGCAATTTTTCACCGCAGCCAAACGTACCTAGTACCTTACTCGCAGCCCGCAGTTCCCAATCGATTTTGCTCCGCTTGATAATACTTTTTCACTTATAAACTCATTTCCTGGCGAAGCATTTAATTCCTCAGTGACAAATTGTAAATTGTCCCCTCGAAGCAGCAAAAATAAAAGTAGCTTCCGAAATTTTGCGATTTTCCCGATTTTCTTTGTTTTTTGATGTACCCAGGAAAGAACCACGAACCAGAAATGTGAAACGTCAAAGCAGCTGCCAGAGGATTGCTTTTCTCATTTCAATGGTTGGTATTGGCATTCAATATTAACAGAAATGTTAAACGTCAAAGCTGCTACCCTGTGAGAGAACCAAGAACCAGAAATGTTAAACATCAAAGCAGCTGCTTTTCCCATTTCAATGGTTGGTATTGGCATAATTCATTGATTTGAAGCCTCGTTCACATTCGACTTTCCTCGCTTTGCTTGACAGTTCGAGATTCAACAACAAAGCGTGAAAAGTATAAGGCTTGCTACAATGAACGCTTTAACTATGGATTTTACTGATATAATTTAAGTAGTAGTAGTTATGCTACTAAAGTTTGAAATTCGCGAGTGTCTTAATTGAAAACGCAAACGCACGAGAAAATGAAACCAACTGGAAGCGCACGAGAAAATGAAAAATATCACAAAAAATTTCAACAACTGATTGTCAAAGCGCAAAAAAGTTGAGAGTTGCCCAACATTTTGCTTCGCATTGCTTCGCTTCGCTTTTCTCGCGTTCTATTTAGCAAGCCTCATATAAAAGCATGTATTGAACTTATCTGTCAACGCGAAATTCTGAAGCAAAGCGAAGCAAAAGTCGAATGTGAACGAGGCTTGAAGATGTCAATTGATTATGGTCTTGATATTATTTTGCGTTTTCCAATAAACGGCCCAAATTTTGCAGTTACGATTAATTACGATTAAATACGATACGTCATCACTAACAGAGCCTTAAGACGTAGCTTTCTCGCATTAACTTGTGGGGACCTACACATTTTTTCTATAGCCGTGTCAACGGGATTAAAAAGCTCTATTTTCATGGTAAAGAATGCTCTAGGAGAGTTGCCAACTAGAAATCTATATATATAAAATTCAAATTATGTATGTATGTATGTTCGGAGTTGCGTCCTAAACAGCTTGATCGATCATAACCAAATTTGGCACATAGACTAAAGATGTTCCAAGGATGGTCATAGGCTTTAAAAAATTTTGATACATCAAGAGGGCGTGGCACCTCCCATACAACATAAATAATTGATTTGGCATATCTTTAAAACTACAAGGTGTACAACATTAAAACTTTGTATTCTGTTAGTACTTAGTCGTGCCCTCTTGCTAAAAAAAATTTATGGGCGTGGGACAAGGGGGAGTGGCACTCCCTATACAACTTATATATTTGATTTGGCATATCTTTAAAACTATAAGTCACGCAGCATTACAATTCCGTACGCAGGCACCTCTTGGATGCATTGTCAACACTGTTAAAATATAATGGGCGTAGGTCAAGGGGGTGACACTTCAATCAAATCCTTTACGGGTATAACTTTAGAAATATACTTCATACATCAATGAAACTCGGTAGAAACATATAACATATCCGTATCATTGAACTGGGAAAATGGAATGGGCATTGGACAAGGGGCGTGGCACCGCTCATACAAACGAAATCATTGATATTGAATTGAATAGCTTTGGAACTAAAAGTTGCGCAGTATTGAAATTCTGTATGCAAACACCTCTTGGATGAGTCGTCCCACTGGTACAATTTAATGGGCGTAGGACAAGGGGCGTGGCACCCCTCATACAACTTAAATCTTTTATTTGGTATATCGTTAAAACTACAAGCCGTTCAACATTGAAATTCTGTTTTGTTAGAATTTAGTCGTGCCCTTTTGCTAATTTGCTAAAAAAAATTTAGGGGCATGGGACAACGGGGCGTGGTACAACTTAAATCATTGATTTGGTATGTCTTTAGAACTACAAGTCATACAACATTAATATTTTTATTCTGTTAGTATTTAGTCATACATACATGAAAACATTTTTACATAATTTTGAGTTTTATATATATTGATTTAGGGGCATGGGACAAGGTGTCGTGGCACACCTTAATGTGTGTACCATAAAAAAGTGGTGGTCCATGAGGAGTGACTTTAATTTTGGCCTTCCACCGAAGGAGTAATCTACATACAAAGATAGTTCTGTAAGGACCTACATTCATGACCACCCCTACAAATATATAGACATCACAAGCATCAGCAAGAAGAAGCCCTGCTGTTCAACAGAAAACAACAGAAACCAAGAAAAAGACAGGCTGGCAAACACTGCTATTAAATTAAATACAATTGAATACAGCAACATCCAATCAGAGCATAATTCTCATTGCGTATTTTTATAAAAACGCGGGGTGGAACCCGCGGGTAACAGCTAGGTATTATTATAAGAAAAAATTTACGCATGTACAAATTTTATTATTTCATACAAATGTGAACATCATATGACAAACAGACTTAAACTGAATTGGAACATAAAATGGCCTCAGTGTCTCCAAGCAATATTTTGTAAATTTATTTATTTTCCTAATATGTACATACATACATACATAATTGGTCAGTACAACCCGTTACCGGGTTACAACCTGACCTACGGCCTCTCTCCAGGCGCACCTGCTACGCGCGCGCCTTCTCCAGTCGGAAATTCCAAGCTTCGCCAGTGCCTCCACCACTTGGTCTTTCCATCTTAGGCATGGCCTCCCGCGCCGTCTCTGTCCTCTGACTGTCGTCGTTTCGAATACCTTCTTCGCTGGAGCTCCTTCGTCCATACGCACGACATGACCCAGCCAGTGAAGCCGCTTGGTGTTGATGCGACTGACTATTTCAATATCGGCGTAGAGCTCGTACAGTTCGCGGTTCGTTCGGATGCGGTAGTCGTCGCCAACGCGGATCGGGCCGAAGATCTTGCGGAGCACTTTTCTCTCGAATACTTCAAGTGAAGCTGCATCAGTCTGCGAGATCACCCATGCTTCAGCGCCATACAGCAATACGGGGATGATGAGCGTCTTATAAAGGGTCAGTTTTGTTGGTCGAGAGAGGACTCTACTTCTAAATTACTTACCGAGTCCATAGTAGCACCTATTGGCAAGAGTTATTATCCGCTTGATCTCCAAGCTGACATCATTATTGGTGGTAATGGCGGTGCCAAGATATGTAAACTCCTTGACAGCTTCGAAGGTATTGTTTCCTGTTGCCAAATGGGAATCACGGTGCAGAGTCTCCCTGCCAGAAAACATATACTTCGTCTTGCCCTCGTTGACCGCCAGAACCACTTTGGCGATTCTCTTTCGATAGCAGAGAAAGCAGCGGTAACATATTTTCCTAATGCTGTTAATAAATATTTTATTTCGAAAAACATTGTCGTATAATACAAAATACCGAATTATCAATTAAATGAAGGAACTGGGAACTTCCGACTGCTTCGGAGCCAATTTTTATTTATCTGCGACAAATAGCTTGCTTACAGAATAGATTTTTTTAGCAGGTACCATTTTATCATTTTAAATAATGACTCAGCAGAAAGCAAGTATTTTTTAGCTTAAGATTTACTTTTTAAACACAAATGGTTTGGCCAAATTGTATGCCAATGAATTCCTAATATGTTTCCCAATCAAACGCTCCGCCTGTGGAATCAATGCGGGCGTACGCATGTAAATCCCACGCGCATGAGGCGTCCAAGCTTTCAATATACACTTGTCGCCTGATGGTATAGAAAGCCCCACCCAGCCAGCTGAGGAGAGTACAACGTCGCAAGTCAAACCGCCCTCACTAGCACCTGTCACTAGCAAGTCGTCCCGCATGCACTGCAAGCCCGGCCAACTTTTTAAGCGTTCTAGAGAACCATAGGGAATACCCAGAATTTCGCTTCCTAAGTATTCGTCGTATATTTGCTCTGCTTTTTCTGTGACCGTTATTATGACAGGCAGCTGCAGTGAACTGAAGATCAGAATTTTAATCCAATCCGACTGTGTTTGTGTATAGTCAATCAAATCCAATCGCGCTAGACCCGCCAAGAAGACGCTCATGCCGGCTTTGAGACGAAAAGCACGAGGACTTGTCATTTGACTGGGTGAAAGTATCAGTAGTTCCTCTGTGGTTAGCAAATTTGTGATTTGTTGAGGGTGCATTACACCGGGTGTATCATAACACCACTTTGCCTGCTGGTATTCAAGACTGCGTTCGTTCAATGTTATTATTGGCTTCGTGCCGGAGCTCATGCTGAAGGCGTCGGCCAAATCTTCATGTTGTTCAAAAGTGTGTCCAACACTGCCGATGAGTTGTGCCGATGTGATTGAGCCTGTTTTCTGCGCTTGGTCACGTCGCAGTTTCTCAGCAGCTGCCTTTTGTGCTCTCTCTGAGAAAAGCCGTCTGAATCGATGGTATATCCGAATTTCTGAGGGTCGCAGTATTGGAAACTTCAGCATTTGTAGAGTCGTGCCAGGCCACGGACAAGTGGTAGCTTTACGCACGAGACTCGTGGCCTGTGGACGGCAGTAGTCAGAGTTGAGAAGAATATTGAAGAGCGAACTCTTTCCGACATTGGTGCATCCCAGGAGATAGACATCGCCTTTGTAGAGCCATATTTTATGCAATTGTGTGATAAGCTCCTCAATGCCGTAACCAGTTTTTGCGGAGATCAAGCTCATATATTTAATGTTCAGTGCGTCGAAACCACTTTGTACCACTTGCTGGTGAAGGCAACGTTTTATATGCTCCAAATAACTATTCGAGTCACGGGGCAGAAGATCCACTTTATTGCCCACTATAAATACGGGTCGTTTGTGACCCAACAGTCCCTGCATACCCGGCCAAATTGAGCATGGAAAATCCAACAAATCTATGATCACGATGGCCAAGGCAAACTTATCTTTGATTTCCGATATTGTTTTCACGTACGTTTCCGGTGTCACCTCGACGTCCAGAGCGATGTTATAGTGTTTCAGGAAATGACATCGCTGACAAATGATAGTCTGTAGCTCCGTTTTCGTCCGTCCTTTAAAGATTTCACTGGGAATATAGCCTGTAAGAGGAAGGAAGCGTTTCACAACCGGCTAACGACCGAAAAACGGAAAAACGCAATGCACCTGGCATCGATGCGCTGGCACAATGTAGTTGAGCACCACATCCACTGCACGGCACTTTTGAAGGCGAAATTGTTGGATCGGCAGTGCCGTGAGTGGAATTTATGTTGCCCTCCTCGTCCAAAGAGCTTTCGTAGAATTCATAGTCATCCATCCAGTTTTTGGGGTACTCGTGTTTGTCCGCGGCTGCGGCTGCCTCTGTAGCCCAGCTTTCTGATTTTTGCTGAAATGCTTCCCCCGCTGTCACTATTTTGCTCGCAAATGAGTTGTTGCGCTGCTTTGGTTCTTTGTTTTTCGACCATTTTCCCCTCTTAAATGACACAGTTCCCATTTGAGACTCCAAATAGGAGCTGTAAAGCACGTGTTCATATTTGGCATATAACTTCTGCACCTCATCCGTCCTCTTCTGCAATTCCGCTCTTATAGAGCATCTTCTACACGTCTGCGTCTGTAGATTTCTAGTAAATACTCTAATCGCCTGCTGCAACTTTAACATTTTTCCTACAATTGCATTTTTTGGACCGGCATACCAACAACAAGCATTACTAACAACGTCACACGGTTGAGTTCCATTGCATAGAATAGAAAAATTTTAAAAGTCACCCTGTGCCGAAATGTATGTATGTTTGTGTTTCATGCAGTTTCTTTGCTTCGCAGTTGTACAGATCAAGGCACATTAACAAGGTATGCCAACTAGGGAGAGCCGTAAAATTTGGAGTGCGAGATATGTCAAAATCGCAGTTGCTTGTATTTAGGAGCAAATGTTTGGTTGCAATGATTAGTGTTTGTTCCCAAAGTAAAAAGGTATGAAAATGTTCTTTTATCAAAACTGCATACGCATATAAAAAGTTTTATAATTAGAAGCAAATGCTTGCTTAGCAGTATATCTGTGGTCATATGCAATAACGACTTAAGTCGAAAACAACTGTTTCGAGAAAATGCAATTCGAAATTTGAAATGCACATAAGTGCATGTACATAAGTGCATGTGTTTTTTTTAAATAACTTTTTTTCTGAGATGGGTACAGATACCGGGGTTTGAAGAAAATATGCGCATCAACGTCAGGAATACAGTGGTAACGTCAACTCAATTTCGTCTTAAGTCGACTTAAGTCGTTATTGCTTTTGACCACAGATATATTATTAATTTCATAGCAATTAAGATGATATTCTATTCATTTTAAGGGTGCTTCATAAATAATTTGCCAATTCAAAAATAAAAATTGCATGTAAATTTGTATAAAAGAGTTTTTGACAAGTAGGCAGAGAATGTATGCACATTTATTATGTATTTATTAATTATATTACACATCAAATGTGTTTATTTATATGCTATCCCAAAATGTACAAAAAAAGGGTCGTCGTATCAAAAATATCAACATTGATATTTGGCACTTTTTTTTACGGAAAAATGCAACCGTTCAACAATTGGATGGTGTAGAGAGCCGGCTCTCCCTAGTTGGCATACCTTGTTAATGTACCTTGGTACATATCATCAAATGTGTTTATTTATATGCTATCCCAAAATGTACAAAAAAAGGGTCGTCGTATCAAAAATATCAACATTGATATTTGGCACTTTTTTTTACGGAAAAATGCAACCGTTCAACAATTGGATGGTGTAGAGAGCCGGCTCTCCCTAGTTGGCATACCTTATTAATGTACCTTGGTACAGATCATATTGTAATAATATCAAGTGAACCAGATAGCTTGAAGTACCCTAGCTTGTCAAAAAATTTTTTGATTTTCTTTTCTCCTTCTTCGTTGTATGTCTTAACCCATCCGAGACATTAGTACAAAAAAGTTACTCAACATTTTTACCATGCAATTTTTATTTTCAGTAATGAAAGTATTAATAACCAGCAATTGTTTTGAGGGAACCGCAAATGGTCCCAATCGCCTTTTCTTACTGCCTAAGATCTCCTTCTCCTCAAAATGGTTAACGCAAACACGCGCTGAGGATGAAAAAGTTACTCTTAACCACTTTCGTCGCAAATCTTCATCCTTTGGCAGTGAAAACATCGGCACCGCTGCATCGTAAGTGCTTTTGCACAAATAGCAAGAGTTCGGCATTGATATTTTTTTCTTTTTACTTTTTTCTTCAAACGCAAACTCAAAACACAAACTGAAAATGGGTTAATATTTTTGACAACGCAACTGACAAGCTAGGGTACGAGAATAGAATGTCATTGCTATCTGGTTCACTTGATATTATTACACTATGGTACAGATATGATTCAAATACAAATCATGCAATGAATATTTTTTTTTTTTTGAATGTAATTCAATTAAGTTTTAACATGGCTTTTTGTACATATTGTAAACATGAAGATCTTAACCCTTTCGCGGACACACGAAATTTAGAAAATGTTCGCAGAATGACACATGCATTTATTTGGCTTATAAAACAGATAATTGAATTCTGATTTCAGTTTTGGGTTTGTGGTTTATTGAATATTAGATTTTTACTAAAAACAAAAAAATTATAATATGTCGACATACACCGATGTGTCCTATTTAGGGATTTTGATTTGTTATAGGGACACATCGGATATGCTCGACGTCGGACAGAGCCGACATGTCCTATTTCATGCAATATGATATTACCGTGGAACACGTCGTCATTATCTGACAATAAAAGTATATTTTTCTTTTTGTGTAGTTAGGCTAAAATACAACAAATAATATGTAAGAATATTCAGTTTCATAGTATAAATGTTCATTTATTTTAAGAAATTAAAAAAATTCGATTTCACAGCCAATTCATTTGGTTTTTGTGTACATATATAAAATTAATGTTTATAAAATCTGCAGGTTATTTATCTTCAAATACTTATAATCTAAAAACTAATATATAAGAATAGAAAAAAAGGAAACCTAAAAAACTTATTCTAGATTTGACGATTGTTGTTGGTGCCAATCAGTAAAACAATTGCCAACACATAGTCCAGGTTTAACTTTTTTTGTACCCTTACGGGGTATGTTCTCCAAAAAATGATCAATTTGAATTGGAACTGTCAATTTACGTTTGCGAATAGGTTTATCTGGTTGAAATTTTGATTTGGGCAAATCGATCATAGCATATATCAATTCTTCTCTAAAAGTTAAAAATTCCATTTTTGATTTTGCCGGAAATCTTTTTTTGTACAACAAAAATGAATTGTGTACTGCCAAATCTAGCATTCGGAATATAACCTTTTTATACCACCGAATCGTCTTACGAGGACTTGAATAATAAGAAGTCATTTGATCAGTGCGATCTACGCCACCCATAAATTCAATATATCTCACAATTTCAAGTGGTTTTACTTTTCTACTTCAAATCGGTTCTTTGTTATAACCATCTGTGGACTGTAGCAATTTATTTCAGTGTCAAAGCAAAAATAACAAAGGGAAAAAGAAAGTAAAAAATAAAATTATATAAAAAAAAACTTTTTAAAAATAAGCTTTAATTTATTTAATGTACTAAAAAGTAGAAAATAAATGGTTTTTAAGTCACCTGTATCTTACTATCCATAAAAGCTTGGGGCGCTCATGTGTTCAATATTTGTCAAACAGTTACCACAATATTTTATTTAAATAATTTTTTGCAAATAGATTCTAGTAATGAAAGATATTTTGAATATGGATATTGAGCGCACAAGCTTTTATTGATAGTAAGATACAGGTGACTTAAAAACCATTTATTTTCTACTTTTTAGTACATTAAATAAATTAAAGCTTATTTTTAAAAAGTTTTTTTTTATATAATTTTATTTTCTACTTTTTAGTCTTCCATAAATTCAATTTTAGAGCTCTGAAATTTTTCACAAAAAGAATTTAAAACTTGCAGAGCAGTACACAATATTTAGGGTATTCACAATGTCTCCTATCGTCATATCCTCAATTTAACAAATAATACGGCTGTGATCGACCCTAATATTCGTGGCATATTTGTGACGCGGTGAGTTGTTGCTATTTTGCCAGCAGGGCGCGGCAAGTAAGTTCCTATCGTTTTTCATTCATGTGTGGTGTACCTATAATTATAAACTGAAGCCCAAGTGTGTAGTTGCTTGAAAAGTGCCACGCCCCTTGTCCTACGCCCATAAATTTTTCCAGTGGAACGACACATCCAAGAGGCGACTGCATACGAAATTTCAATGCTGCACGACCTTTAGTTCCAAAGCTATTCTATATAAACGATTTTGTTTGTATGGGCGGTGCCACGCCCCCTTATCCAGTGCCCGCCTTATTTTCTCAGTAGAAGGATATGGATATGTAGTAAGTTCCTACCGAGTTTCATTGATGTGTGATTTGTAGTTCTAAAGTTATACACACGCCCCTTATCCTACGCCCATAAAATTTTACCAGTGGGACGACACATCCAAGAGGCGACTGCATACGAATTTTCAATGCTGCACGACCTTTAGTTCCAAAGCTAATCGAGATCAAAAATTTTGTTTGTATGGGGGGTGCCACGCCCCCTTATCCTACGCCCATACAATTTTACCAGTGGGACAACACATCCAAGAGGCGACTGCATACGAAATTTCAATACTGCACGGCCTTTAGTTCCAAAGCTAATCGAGATCAAAAATTTTGTTTGTATGGAGGGTGCCACGCCCCCTCATCCTACGCCCATAAAATTTTACCAGTGGGACAACACATCCAAGAGGCGACTGCATACGAAATTTCAATGCTGCACGACCTTTAGTTCCAAAGCTAATCGAGATCAAAAATTTTGTTTGTATGGGGGGTGCCACGCCCCCTCATCCTACGCCCATAAAATTTTACCAGTGGGACAACACATCCAAGAGGCGACTGCATACGAAATTTCAATGCTGCACGACCTTTAGTTCCAAAGCTAATCGAGATCAAAAATTTTGTTTGTATGGGGGGTGCCACGCCCTTTCATCCTACGCCCATAAAATTTTACCAGTGGGACAACACATCCAAGAGGCGACTGCATACGAAATTTCAATGCTGCACGACCTTTAGTTCCAAAGCTAATCGAGATCAAAAATTTTGTTTGTATGGGGGGTGCCACGCCCCCTCATCCTACGCCCATAAAATTTTACCAGTGGGACAACACATCCAAGAGGCGACTGCATACGAAATTTCAATGCTGCACGACCTTTAGTTCCAAAGCTAATCGAGATCAAAAATTTTGTTTGTATGGGGGGTGCCACGCCCTTTCATCCTACGCCCATAAAATTTTACCAGTGGGACAACACATCCAAGAGGCGACTGCATACGAAATTTCAATGCTGCACGACATTTAGTTCCAAAGCTAATCGAGATCAAAAATTTTGTTTGTATGGGGGTGCCACGCCCCCTTATCCAGTGCTCCCCTTATTTTCTCAGTAGAAGGATAGGGATATGTAGTAAGTTCCTACCGAGTTTCATTGATGTGTGATGTGTAGTTCTTAAGTTATACACAAATCTGGAGTTTATAAAAAAGTGCCACGCCCCTTATCCTACGCCCATAAAATTTATTGATTCATGTATTGGGCTCTAGATTAGGCATGTATGCAAAGTTTCAGATCTCTAAGTAGTCGGGAAGTGGGTGAAAAATTGATTACTAGATTTGACGACATACATACCGGATGTGAACCTAATATAAAGCTTATAAAAATAAAACTTACCAAAAATATTACGTCCTCACGCAACGACACTTTTTTATGAACTGTGCAAAAATACAAAGAACTACGTCGGCTATCGCCGACGTGATTTTTTTGTACCACTCACGAAAATTTCCGTTATAGTTAAACAAAAAAAAACCACAAAAATCGAATTGGGGCACTAACTTAAATCTGATTGCTTCTACAATGTCACACAATATGCTACTACATATAAAACCAATGCCGTTGACGTCGCCTATGTCCGACGTGTTTATATACGATTTTTTTTCTATGTCGGCATATACCGACGTGTCCAATTTTAAGCCATTCGTAGTGTCGGCTTATGCCGACGTGTCCGCGAAAGGGTTAAAGATTTTCTTTTAATACAAATTGCAACTCACCCTAAAAAAAATCCAAGGGTTGCTGTGTTTAAAAATCAAAATCAAATAATAAAATATCCACATAATAAGTTATTCTAATTTTTCGAATTTTTCCTCAATTCTGGGCCTTAATTCCGGTATTGTAATATTTTCGTACTAGAAGAATCGAAGAATCGCCTTATAGCGAATGCAACGCTGTTCTAACAAACAGGCAGCAGCGACTTTCATTTTGTTTTTCTCATACAAGTGTTGCCAGAGATCTTGCTCCAAAAATCCCATTCACTTATCCAAAACGCCCCTTTTTTTTCCTCTTTAAAAAATCAAAAATCGCGGGAAAAATCCCATTCACAAATATTAATTAAGGGCCAGTTTCACAGTGGATGTTTAAATCTAATTTGCGAATTGAGTTTAAATCTAGTTTAACTTTCCTTGAGTCTCACAGTGCATTTATTTAAACACGGAATATTTGACATTTGAAGGTTGGCACAACTTGCCAAAAACATATGTTCAATTGTTCAATTGTGGAGGCAGCGCGAACTAAAAACTTTTCGCCGGCCGAAAGAAGTGAATTATTGGATATTGTAATTTCAAAGTGCAAAGAATGTACAGTTTATATTATTTATGATACTACGGGATCATTTTTATGTGCTATACCATGCAGTTTATGTGTAATTTGATCTCTCATAAATTGCAATATTGTCCACGCAGCTTGCTTGCACATCCGAAATCAGCTGTTTAATTGTTTTCGATTGCAACTCTGTGTCGTACTTAAATATCCACAATCGTCTATTTAAATCGTATTTAACTTTCAACTGTGAAACTGAAATTCCCTATTTAATCTACAATCAGAGTTTAAATATCCACTGTGAATCTGGCCCTAAAAATCGTGCTTTTCGATAACAATTCATAAATACATATACATATGCATATTTTTTTTAAAACAAACAGTAAGAGCAAAAAAATTTTTGTTTAAAGCACAACGCTGAAGATTACACTTAAATTCAGTGCTAATAATAAAATATTTACGGTTATTACCGCGCACCCTTAAAAGGTACAAAAATCCCGAAATATGGGCGAAATCCCTGGTTCTGGCAACACTGTCTCGTACAACGCCGGAGCGGAAAGTGAACAATTTTTTACAAAGAAATTCAGCGCAGAAATTGCACGGATTGGCCGAGTGAAATTGATAAAAATAAGTTGAAAAGAAGTAATACAATTTAATAGCAAGGAATAAAACAAGAATCTGTAAATACCAAGGAAAAATTAAGTGGATTTGGTAGAATTTAAAGTTCGATGACGAAAGAAAAAGGCGAAGCGAAGAAATTTTGTTGAAATTGTGTGCACTTTACTTTGTTGTTGGCGCAGTCAGAAGCAAGCAGCAGGCGAAAGAGAGAGCTTAGTTTGATTGGAAAAGAAGAAAGAGGTAAGAGGACAATTAATAATAGCTGCAAAAGAAGAAAGGTAAAAGTTGGCGAAGAATATTTAAAACTAATTTGCATTCACATTTTCATTTATTTCAACAAAGGCGACAAAAATCGCAGATCTTACAATCTAAAGTGGATTTTCAACGAGAAAAATTGCGAAAGAAGTTAAGCGCAAGTGTGTGCTGTGGTACATTAGTGAAGTGAGGAAAAAAAGCAACGCGGCAAGAAATGAGTAAAAACGAAACGAAAATGAGTCCAAGGCGACCTAAAAAATAATTTCTATGAAAAAGTTGTTTTTCAAGAAAAGTGAGTTGCTTGCTTTTGTTACTACTGCTGTTGCTCCGCTGGGGCTCCGCTGTTTGCTTGGTCGTTGTTGCTGGTTACTACAGTAATGTTATGTGTTGTTGGTCTTTCCATTGTAATATGTAGTTGTTTTTGTAGACGGTGGTATCTCGCTGTACTGCTGCAAGTACATGTGCAAAGTGCAGAGTAATTTCAACAGTTTGATAGACTTTTTCAATGCGCAAATATGGTATTTTCAACCGTTCATTTGCTACCCAGGCGAAAACTTCGTGGCCACATTTTCGCCAACATCGCCATTGCCCAGAAGATTGACAATTGTCTTCTTTTTATGATTTCCTCAATCATTGAATTTCTGAACATTCTCCACGATTCGGTGAGAATGTGAGAAAGCAAGCGTGCAAAAGTGGTTTCAGCAATAACGACCCTCTACTTCTGTCTGCTGCCATTTCTCTCTAATTTCGCCGCGTCGGATTGCTGCTCCCTGCTTGAAAGTATTCTCACATTTCGCCTTTGCCCATGTTCGTCCATATTGCATGTTTATTAAGTAACTTGCAAGTAGCAACTTTGGATATATATATGTACATACAGTGGTGTTCGATAAAATAGAGCCACCTTTATTTAACAACTTTTGGACCAAAAATATTACAGAGAAGCTTGAAAAATTAATTCTTTTCTTTTTATTTTTGTTGAGTTATAAACCAAATAACATAAAAATAATACGAAAAAGGAAATTAAAAACTTAAAAACATATATATTCATAAAAAATTTTCAAAGCGCCTACTTTTGCCTGTGCAAAAAAATAGAGCCACTTGCAGAAAATATTATTTTTTAGTAATTTACAAGACATTTATCAATTGAGATTGGAGCAAAAGGTAAGTTTAGCATCTGGTTAATGCAATTGTAATAGATTTTTGATAAACTATTAAACTATAGTATTCAGAATGGGCAGAGGTAAACATTGCAGCCATGAACGCAGGGAAACAATAAAAAAACTCCATAATTAAGGTAAAAGCTACCGTCAAATTGCCAAAATATTTGGATGCTCAAAGAAAATGGTGGAAAATGCTGTAAAACATAAGATGAAGCCAGAAAGCAGAGGAAGAAAATCAAAAATTTCAGCACTTTTGGAGCGAAAAATTTTGCGTCACGTAAAAAAAGACCCTTTCGTGACCTCGTCTGCCCTTAAAAAGGAGTATGTATAGCCTAGATGTTTCTACCGCAACCATAAGAAAGCTATTACTGAAAAATAATTTAAAGGCTAAAAGTAGCAGAAAAGTTCCATTCCTTAGCAAAACGCATCTAAAGAAACGATTAGAGTTTGCCCAGCAGCATTTAAAATGGTCCATTAACAAGTGGCGAAATATTTTGTGGTCCGATGAGACTAAAGTTAATTTGTTTAACTCTGACAGAAGCAGCCTATCTGTACGTAGACCCCCCAACACAGAATTCCTCCCTCAATACACAATTAAGACCATAAAACATGGAGGCGGAAACATAATGGTATGGGGCTGTTTCTCTTATTTTGGCACAGGGCCTCTATTTCGGATCGAGGGCATAATAAATGCTGAGTATTATGTTAATATACTAAAAGACACTATGATGCCTTATGCTCAATGGGAAATGCCACTTCAGTGGGTGTTTCAACAAGACAACGACCCGAAACACACATCGAAGCGGGCAAAAGAGTGGTTCCAAAGTAATGGGATCAAGGTTTTAAGCTGGCCAGCACAGTCACCAGACTTAAACCCTATTGAGAACTTGTGGTAAATTGTTAAACTAGCTCTTCGAGGAAAAAATCCATCCAATAAAAATCAGCTGTGGGTGTTGGTTAGAGATGCGTGGAAAAATATTCCAGTCGAAACCTGGCAGAAACTTGTTGACTCAATGCCAACACGTTGCTTAGCCGTTATTGAAAACAAGGGTCATTCCACTAAGTACTGAGGTCAATTAAAAGTAATTTAAGAGAAAAATAATTTTTAATAAACAGAATAATTTTTTTTCAGGTTACTAAATTCGGTGGCTCTATTTTTTTGCACAGGCAAAAGTAGGCGCTTTGAAAATTTTTTATGAATATATGTATATGTTTTTAAGTTTTTAATTTTCTTTTTTGTATTATTTTTATGTTATTTGGTTTATAACTCAACTAAATTAAAAAGAAAATAATTAATTTTTCAAGCTTCTCTGTAATATTTTTGGTCCGAAAGTTGTTAAATAAGGTGGCTCTATTTTATCGAACACCACTGTATGTATGTATGTTGCAACTTTCGTTGTTTGAGGGACTCGTTTTCATTCTCTTTTTATATGATCATTGGGGGCTGTGCGGCCCTTTGTTTGCACTGGACATGCACATCACTAGCTGTTGTGTGACTGCTCCAACTTAATACCGTAGATCTTGGTACCCCTTCCCCTTGGATACATACACTGATGTTGGGTAGGTCAGAAATTTGTATGAAAAGGGTAAAAACACTTATACATACTGCAATTATATGGATATACATATATGTATAACTGTTTGTTAGACTTTTCTAACTAATTGAACAGATGTACATGTATAAGACAAAATTCTAAACATATGTACATGTACATACATCGCTTTGTGTTAAGTATTTGCAATGGGTAGAACGTAGTACTGCTCATCCTCTTTCCGAATGGTCTATTTCGTAAATCCACTTCCTGCTATGTTTGTTTTGGTAAAAGTGCCCTGTAGTGGATCGGTACTAATTTTCTTAAGTAAAATATCTGTGGTCATATGCAATAACGACTTAAGTCGAAAACAACTGTTTCGAGAAAATGCAATTCGAAATTTTAAATGCACATAAGTGCATGTACATAAGTGCATGTGTTTTTTTTAAATAACTTTTTCTGAGATGGGTACAGATACCGGGGTTTGAACAAAATATGCGCATCAACGTCAGGAATACAGTGGTAACGTCAACTCAATTTCGTCTTAAGTCGACTTAAGTCGTTATTGCTTTTGACCACAGATATAATTTATTGAAGTTTAAGTTATACAAATTTTATAAAACCGACTAGAACAGTATTTAAAAAAGTAAACTGTTTGAAACCGGATTTTTTTGTTCAATTCCGAAATTTCGAAAAGCTAGTTTTTTTATTAAGAAAAATTTTCGAATACTGTATATGTAGCTCAAGCCAAGCAAAAGCGACAGTTTATTGACTATAATTTTTATCTATACCCATATTTTGATTGTTGACAAATTTTTTTCCGTTTCCCGCCAAGTTTTCGCACGCTTTATTATCTATTACTCCATGTTTACTACACGCACACATACAGATAGACTGCTGCTAACTGCTCCAAACTGCTGGCTGAATTTCGCCATCCGTCATGTGCGGCGGCGTGAGTGGCCTAGGTTCGCGAAGATCACTTGTGGAGGTAGCTTTGGCTGTGGTTGCAGACTATTTCGAAACAATTCTAGTTGTCGCTGTTGGTTGTTGTAATTGTAATTGTGTGCCCCCATGATGCATTCACACACAGTCGCATTGAATCGCACGTAGTGAGGCGGTTTTGTTGTTTGTATGGCAATCGCGTGGGGGAAAGAAGTTGTGCAAGCTGAGAAAGAGACGAAAGTGAGTGGTTGTGAATATGTCTCCGAGCTGCTCCACCGAGTGTGTGCGTATGCGAAATGAATTTTAAGCAGGCAATACTTTCAGTTTGCTTGCGAGTGCTGTGTGTGTGTTTTTTACATTTGAGTCACACCGCCATGGAACAGCCAAGTTTCCGATGAAAATTCACACGTCTTTCGCAACGCACGCGAATGTGAATATGAATCAAGCTGGAATAACTAAGAGCAAGAGCTCACGTTGCATGCTCCCAGCTGAAGAGCGCCGCCTCTTGGGTTTGGCTGTTGGTCGGTCAGGCTACATTCTCAGCTGCGCTTGCGCTTGCTTCATAGCTCTTTCGTCGTCGTCGTCGTTGTTATCGTTGTCTTTAATATATGAATCGCCTTGAAAAGTGAAAGGCATTTTTCCTTGTTGCTTTTCATTTTTTTAAATTCTCTTCATTTTTCTTAGCTTTCCATTGCCCACTCTCGAGCATGCATAGAGTGGAGGGGAGTCTCTTACGCCGCCGTTTGACATTTCGATTTCTTTGTTTTTTACTGCTGGTTATTGTTTTGGAGTTGCATCATGCAAATGCAACGTGCAGCGCATACATTCCTCTCGCTTTGTGCCGGTCGTCTGTGGCTGGCTCAAAAGCTGCTCTGCCACTTCCACTTCTTCAACCGCTACTTCAATTTCATTTTCATTTGGAGTTGCAGTCTATGTCGTTTAAAAGAAATCTGCCTCTGCCCCATCTTCTCTTCTTCGATGTAAAATGCAGCGTTTGCGGTGCAGACACAATTCAAATCATTGCGAAATTCTAGTCTTCATTTTTATAAATTAATCAATAATTTTCCTAGAAGTAAATGCAAGAGTACTATTATTGTATTTATATTAGGTTCGTCCTTGTTCTGGTACACGAGTGATCCTACAACCAATAAAAGTGCAAAGTTTATTATTTTTTCCCAATTGATTCTTCTATTTTTCAATAACATTCTCAACTTATTCAGAATAATTGCGGAGTTCCTGGAGTTTCTGTATTAACCCTGACTGGAACTATTAATTCTTACACTACTACACCGTTGTTCCGCTTGGGTGTCAAAATGGATGTGCTCCACATATGTAAATGGCACATAAAATATAAAGTTTATAGACTTCGAAATATGACTTTCTCATTATTCGCATTGGAGGGCCTTAAAATGAGTTTTAGAGCAACTGTGCCGTTTTTTTACATGATATAGCTCCTAGAAACACTTTCTCTACTTAATTTTTTTTAACTGATATACGCAATCAGCATGATCTGAAATAAAATTCCATTGCTAATGAACATTAAGTTTTATCAAATTTTAACCATCAGTCGTTTTGAGTGCGTTTCGCAACACTGAAAGCCATTTCTTGCCGCCCTCTACACTGCGCGGTATTTGGTATTTAAGGAAATTTCGCCAACTTTATTCGTTGTTTTTTGTTTATATTTCTTCTCTTTCTGATTTATTTTCAGAAATTGAACGCGGTACTCAAAAGCGGAGCGCAGAACAAAAAGAGAAGGTAGCTTTGCAAAATTTGCTGGCTCAAGACGAAGCAGCAGAAAGCAAGCAAACAAAAGGCAAAAAGTATTTGAAATTGAATACGCAAAATATCTACTACGAAAACGCTTGGTGAAGCTTGGAGCAATAGTGAGCGTGTGAGTGAGTGAGCGGTTTTATCTTGACCCACATTGGTGGCGGAATACCGAAGACTCCGTGTGTGAAATTTGGGAGAAAAAAAACTCTGTAAATAGGCATTTGGCAGTTCGGACGTTGTAGGCCAGCAAAGGAACTATCCCT
Source organism: Neria commutata (assembly GCA_963457695.1). NCBI lineage: Eukaryota > Metazoa > Arthropoda > Insecta > Diptera > Micropezidae > Neria > Neria commutata. The sequence goes on along the minus strand of OY735247.1, from coordinate 38,671,199 downwards.
GCCTCTACACTAACCACCACCACATCTTCTCCTGCACTTGACGCCTAGCTGCTCAATCAGCTCCCTATACCACATTAATGATGTCGTCCGATCAACAGTTCTTTCTAAAATGGAACGACTTCCAGACAAATATGGTGACCTCCTTCAGGCACCTAAGGGACGAGAAGAGTTTCACAGATGTAAGTAACTACTCGACAATTGGGAAATTGTATCGCAATAAGCCCTGTGTCGTTACAAATCACAGAAAACGGCCGCCGTCGCCGACGGCAATTAGCACTCACCTTAAGAATTGAGGAAAAAGAAAACGTTTTGTTTTGCGCTGATCCTATTCCGCTCGTTGGTCATGCGCACATGTGCCGTTTTCGAAATATGTCTGTGCTACGTAGCAGGTAGACACTCGATCAACTCGAACATGTTACATATTCGCCTATTGCTTTTACCTTTTCCTCTCGTGGCTGGTCGGTCGCGGTTGCTCCGTCCGTCGTCATTGTGGCGCAATGAATTAGTGACTTATAAGAATCTTACCTTTTTTCTTCGAGTTTCTCTTTTATTATTATTATTTTGTGCATTTTGTTGTTGCCACACATTGACTCGACTATGAATTCAAACCTGTGCTAAAACATGTATAAAGCAGCAACACATTAAAAGCGATCAAATGAGTTTTATTGTATGCCGGGGTAAAATTTCCTTGTGTAAAACAATAAAACAACTCAGGAATATTTTAAGTTTCTACTGAGAATTTTAAAATGAATTTCTTTTATAATTTTCTAATTTACCAACATATCTTGCTATTTCATGCATTTGAAACATGTTTATGCTTTTTGTACTTTAGAATTCACATAGGAAGAGTAGATATTATCATTCTAGTGCAATCTAGTTCCAGCTCTAAATTTACATATTTGTTTATTATTGTTTCTCATATGTTTATGTTTTACAGGTAACACTGGCCTGTGAGGGACAAACTTGCAAAGCACATAAAATGGTACTTTCCGCATGCAGTCCATACTTCAAAGCACTGCTAGAGGTAATATCCTTTAACAAAATATTTTATTTATATGGAATTATTTATTCTTTCATTTGTGCAATAGGAAAATCCTTCGAAGCATCCAATAATCATACTTAAGGACGTCTCATACATACACCTACAAGCTATACTGGAGTTCATGTACGCCGGTGAAGTGAATGTGTCGCAAGAACAACTGCCAGCATTCCTCAAAACCGCTGACCGCCTCAAAGTGAAAGGCCTCGCAGAGACACCCAGTTCGATAAAGCGGGAAGGTTGATGGTGATGAAGCCAGCAACACACACCATTAATATACATACATGTAAAAGAAACAAAAACGTTACATATAATTGCTAATATTAATTGAATAATATTAGAAACTAAACCGTAAATTTACTTACGTTCACTTAAAAAAGGAAAGGAACACATGACGAACGTTTATTTAAAACCAATTTAAAACTTTTCACAATTATTTCCTACTTTTTATTCGCTTACTGCTCCAATACCAAACAAAAAATACTTAACTGAATTGGATCTATATTTCTATTATCGCAAACACACACGCATATAACATGGCAAATATGTACGAAATAGATTATTTTACTTTAGGACTCATTTTTTGACTTGTTTATAATTTAATAAATACTGCTTATAAGACAAAGGGAAACACAAAGAAAGATATACAAAAAAATTGACAAAACATAAGTGGTCAGTACAATTGAAACTATTTGTCTACCTAATATTAACTTGATATAATTGGCTAAAGCACACTTTTTTTTCTAACACTGAACTCACACCGTCTAATTTATCCACGATATGTATACATAGATTTGTTGCAAAATTTACGCAGGTGAAGCGAGGATGCATAATTTACATGCAGCCCTTTATGCAAAAGAAACGATAGAAGTATTTTCTAGTGCAAGGCAAACAAGCTTAATTGCGAGACTGTCGCACCTGAACGCTGATCTGTAATAGCACCTACACCAATATCAGTACCACAACAAGCAGCGATTCCTTTTGTACTCTAGGAAACCATAGCCAATACTCTTACTTTGGTATCTGTCTCAGCCTCACTGCTCTCACCCTCTCGCCAGGGGAAAAGCTTACAATACAGTTATAGTTTTTAAGAAGTGCAGAGCGAAAATTGTGTGCGTTGTAGAGTGTAAAGTAATGGCATGTGTAAAAATTAAAGAAATGCAACTAGCGCTAGAATAAGTAGATTACCGATCGATCGCAATCTTAAATAAATAGCTTATGGATGGCGAGAAATGCAGATAATGAACGAAGTACTTTTGTAAAATACACTTAACTCACTAACATAAGCAGCTGACACGGCATTTGCTCTGTCTACAAGAGGAAGAAAAACAATTTTAATTATAATAAACTGTAAAATTTATGCCAATGCGCGCATACTATTAAATTTTTTTCTTTTTTGCACATTACTGCAACTAGTTCTGTTTAAGAATTGTATTTTGTTAAAAAAAGGTAGGAAAAACAAAGCAAAATACTCTTGCATTTTTCTATTTTTTTGTTTACCACAAAAATCATCAGCATCAAAATCATTTTTTATATTATATTTTCGCAATCCTTGCTGCTCCGCAATTCAACCTGCTCTCGCAATTCAACCTGCTCTTTTTTATATACTTTAATTATGATTTTATTACATAGAGACGCAGCACAGAAAGAATAAGAGGAGTTAGGAAACACTGTTCAAATAAATGAGGAGAAAAGCATACAGCATAAGTTTATATTTTAATATAACTATACATACATACATGCGATACTTGAAAACTATTACATAATTAAAATAGTTATATACGTGAGAAGCTAGATTTAAATATCAGTAATAAATGAAATCCCAATAAAAAACAAATCTTGTAAATTTTCTTATTTGCCATATGTTTGTACTGAAATGTAATCATGGCTATTCTCCAATAGAAACTAGAAGAAGTATTCGTAAATGAACTGGGAATTTGTTTCTCTAATCCAACGGATTCTAAAAGCTCTAAATAAAAATTATACTGGCGGCATTTTGGAAAGACAAAATCGCAGGCCCATACAAAATGAGAACCGACATCAACTGCATTAAGACTCTGTGCTGGGGAACTGAAGAGGGAAGCGAAGTTTTGTGCTCAAAGGTTAAACAAACTATTCGACTACTCGACTCTATAGGTCAATTCGGATGCTTTCAATTGTTGTGAAGAAAAAGAGCGCAATTGCAGAATATATTTGAAAAGTTACATTTATTAAATTATATGGTAATACATTAAACAGAAAATAAGGAAACAACGTATATGGTTCTTACATATTCTACTCTTTTTGTTTATTATTTGTCTTTAGTAAATCATTCGTATGCTAAGCAGCTAATAAGTATATTAATAGCATGATAACAGTTGTAATAATAAATTAAGATACAGCATATAGAAGACATTGCTAGTTGCCAGATTCGTGTAAATAAATAATCGAGTTAGGAAACAATATTCCCCCCACTGTTCCAAACATAAAATTAATTTCCTTTCCTTTAATTATTTTCCTGAGATATTTTCAGTTTTGATTTAATGCTTGTGTACAATTCATGTAGGTATAAGTAAAGGCTAAGCACAGAAATATGTAGTGATAAATCAATTCAATTAGACTGAACCATATATAACCATAATGTATATGTGTTAATCTGATTACATGATAACTCATCAAGCAAAACTAACAACATTCATAGAAACAGTTCGAAATCCAACTAAAAAACCCTTAATATACTGTGACCCGTGTGTTTTTGCGGTCGGTCTTCGAGGATTATCCATTCCAACAGAATCCATTTTGAGTGTTCAGAATGAAGGGATCTGACTTCATCTTCTGCTGATTATCGTCCACACATTTGTCTGTGAAGTGGACGAGGTTGGGGCGCTCGTCGAGTGAGGGTGCCACGGGTGCCCAGATTTTTACGTCGGGATCGATGCCGCTGGTGGCCATCAAGCAGATACTGGGATGCGGCTGCACGCAGTTCACTATAGCACTATCCGCCTTGTAGATGGAGCGTATTTTGGCTGTGCCGCGCTCCCAAATGAAAAAGTTGCCGTCATCCGAGCCGGCCACGATGAATTCGCCGTCATAGCCAAAATAGTTGGCCTCTTTGATGTCTGTGGTAGTATTGCAGTGGCCAATGAATCGTTTCTGGTAGTCCTTGGCCTTGCTGCGCCACAGGTACTCATCGTCAGACAACTCTTGGCAATTGTAGGCTTCGTTGGCCTGCTGGTGTGTCTGCGCTGTCTGGCGGTTCTCCTTGATGTCTCTGTGCAGCATCATGACGCCGTGATTGCTGGCGTAGCTGGGGAAACGATTGATTAGCTCCTTAAGGCACTCGTCAGCTTCCTGGGGACGGCCCAATTCGAGCAGCGCACGCGCCAAGCGAAAGTGCGCCTTTATGTAAGATGGATCCAGGCGAAGCGCCTGGTGACAGTCTCGCAGCGCCGCGTATACGTCGCCGAACCACAGACGCCGCATGTAGGCAGTTGCTCGGTTCAGGTACAGCACGGAACATTGTGGCGCCAGTGCGATGGCCTCCGAGTATTGGTCGATTGCACGAAGATACTTCTCATTCTCGAGAAAGTCGTTGCCCATTTTCTTGTATGCCTCGATGTGTTCGGGCAGCTTGCGTCGATTGGGCGGCGACGCGCCAGTGGAGTTGGCAGGCGTGGAGCCACTGTCAGCGCTCTGATCTGTAGTTACCTCAACAGCGGGCATCTCTACGTCGTCCACCACAGCCGGTGGCTTGTATTCAGGAAGGCTGAGGAAAACCGGTTGCTCGGCACTCAACATGTCGTACAAGTAGATCTGCTCTCCGCCCATGTTCACCAGCAGTTCGGTGCCGGCCGCGTTGAAGGTGAGGTATGTGATAGCACGCGACTCGTGTTCAACAAGTTTGGTGTTGTTCTTATTTATGTGACCGGGACAATAGTATGTAACGCAGTCCTTGGGTATGCATTGAGCATCGGATGAATCTGCGAAGCAGAAAATAAAAAGCATATGGGTTTAGATCCTCAAAATGGAATGAGTTATAGTAAAAATAAACTAAAAATCTGAAAAATCGATACTTTCAAAAGATGACGGGCCCCAGGTTTTTTTTATATCGGCGTTAACATACATGAGCAGTATAAAATGGAACTAAAACCAGTGGCGTCCCAGTCTAAATTTATGAATCCTTACTTTGTCACAGGCTAATACAATGCCCTCTGACTAGCGATAACTGAGACAATTGCTTCATTTATGTGGGCGACTGCATCAGCACAGCACTGGTGGCCACCCAAGGAGTATCTGCATTGTGTGGACTTTGCCAACAACTTGTATGAAAACGGGTAAAATCATGTTTTTGCCGCTTGAAAACGAGTAAGCATGATAAAGCAAATTGTACATACATACATATATATTTTTTAGAAAAATAATTTGCAACCTATGTATGTAGGCCAGGGAAAGAGATAAAGTCTTAAGCGTCCTTTTTTGTTTTAATATTGTTTTTAGTTTCTTACAGAGGCAGATCAAGGAAGTGTTACTGGAAAACTGGATGAGACATGCTGCTGGAAAACTCGTCGAGGCGGTTTTTCCCCGGGTGCTCTACGTTTCTCCCAAAACCAATGGCACCTAACCCAACGTCCCCACTCAGGCTTCGTGTTATTTGCGGTATAGATGGATCCCTAAGTAAACGGAGTAATGGGCATGTTGTCGCCAGAGGACCCCCCTTGCAATCTTCCAATAACACGAAAACTTTTTCCGAAACGTCAAATTTTTGCTCAGGGAAGCCAAAGCACTTGGTGGTTTGAAAAGGATTATGGGTTAGTGGGATGGAGGAAAGTGGAATAGTGACGGTGGAAATTTACTTTGGATAACAAAAAAAAAAGAGTTAATTAAGACATTGTCTAAGTGTGCAAGAGGCAGGGCCATAAACACGGTACACTCTGCAGGAATAAGAGCATTAAAAAAACAATTAATATTGTGTGTAATACCTGAGCTAATAAGCACTCCGTTGCCACCACCACCTCCATATGTGGACACCGGGTGTAACATGCGTCTGTCGTATATGCGCGCATATGGATCATTGGCGCCCACAGCCAACAGCTCTGTTCGCATTGGATTCACTGCCAAGCATTTCGCTTCCGCATTTGCATCCACATACGTGTTCAGATTGATCAGACGAACCCGATTTTCCTCCGAACGACACCGGTGTTTCTCCCGTATGTCTAGCTGTAGAATAGCACCGTCTTCACCTGCTGACCAGAACACGGATGGTGAGTCCGGCGCTGTGGCCAGGCGTTTGACTCGCGCCGAGTGGCAGTGGCAACTAAGTATGGCTTCATTGTACCGATTCACATCGAATACATAAACGAATTTGTCAGCAGCAGCTGTCGCAATCATCGAGTCGTTGTGGCGCGGCAAAAACTTCACCGAAAACATGTTGCCCAGATGTTTGGTGCGTATGCTGTAGAGACGACGCTTGCGGAATGGGTCCCACAGTATCACCTGGAAATCGTCCGAGCCAGATGCAAGTATTCGTCCGTCGCTGCTCCACTCCAGACAGTTCACGCAGCCCTCATGTCCCCGCAGCACTGCCTCCTGTTCCAGACGATCGATATACGCCACCGAAGCGTGCAGACGTCTCTGAACGTAACGGTCGAGTGGCAAGTATTGCCGGTCCAACAGCAACGCAGTGGCGTTGATGCAGCGCTTGTTGTAGTACTTGGGGCTTATCATGGCTGATTTTGGTGCCGCCGCTGTCGCTGTTGGGATTTGTTGTTGCAATTATCTGTTTCGCTTCATTATCATTATCAATTTCAGTTTCATTTACCTTCTAATTCTGCGTTGATCTCACTGCTATGTCCGATTCAGATTCTGCGAAGTCGATAACCGCTAGGGAATTCTCTACTCTTCTAACACAGCAGTTCAAGTTTTTTCACTGCAAAATTCATCGCCACTCATTTTAATTTTTATCGGCTGCGTGTTCAAAAAGCTACTAATTCGCAAAGTTCTTGCTGGATTGTCGTTTGTACAAAACCAATTTCCAGATTAAAATCGAAGAGAACTTGTACCAGGGTTGGGCTGGGCCAAAATAAAAACGTACCTAATTTAAAAAAAAACGTACTTTTTCTATAAATTTCGTACCTTAAGAATAAAAATTTTTTAGGATAGTCCGCTTTTACACGATGCGACTCGGCCCCGGCGATTTTTTCGCATTCCGCTTTGAAATCGCGCATAACTTTTACACGATGCGACTCGCTGGTGTCGAGCATTTTGACACTAGAGTCTGCAGCTGGTTTTATTTCTGTAATTTGTAAACATTTAAAGCACTTATTCCACTCTTTGCTCATTTTCTTCTTTATATTTACTTTTATGCGTAAAGTTCTGTAAATTTTTCAGTTTATTTGCAATACGTATTCACTCGATTTCAAGTTTTAATTTACAGTCGACAGCGCGAAGCGCGAAAACGAATAAAGAGGAACGTCAGAAAATCAGAAAATCGCAGCACAATCGCTGCCCGAGCGATTTTGCGCGTTCCCCTGTCGTTTCACCCCTCTTTGTCCGCTTTTACACGATGCGACTCGGCCCCGGCGATTTTTTCGCATTCCGCTTTGAAATCGCGCATAGCTTTTACACGATGCGACTCGCTGGTGTCGAGCATTTTGACACTAGAGTCTGCAGCTGGTTTTATTTCTGTAATTTGTAAACATTTAAAGCACTTATTCCACTCTTTGCTCATTTTCTTCTTTATATTTACTTTTATGCGTAAAGTTCTGTAAATTTTTCAGTTTATTTGCAATACGTATTCACTCGATTTCAAGTTTTAATTTACAGTCGACAGCGCGAAGCGCGAAAACGAATAAAGAGGAACGTCAGAAAATCAGAAAATCGCAGCACAATCGCTGCCCGAGCGATTTTGCGCGTTCCCCTGTCGTTTCACCCCTCTTTCCTACATTCTTCCGTGTCTCCGGGGCCGAGTCGCATCGTGTAAAAGCGGACTTTCCTACATTCTTCCGTGTCTCCGGGGCCGAGTCGCATCGTGTAAAAGCGGACATAGGGATAAGTTCGACTTCGAGTTCGGTTGGATGAGCAAAAAAAGAAAAAGGTCCTCCCTAAGAATATAAACCTCTTAGAGGGATGAGTGCTTCCCATTTTTGATGAGCAAAAAAAATACTCGTTATCGGCTACACGCAACAAGAACAAAATAACAACATTTAAAACCATATCCACTGAATAATATTTTCTGCCCATTATTCATTATTATTTTTTCCTCCTCAATACAACCCTGAACTTTCATTCATCCACTTTCCCACATCCTTCTTTGCTGGCAATACCTTGAATTACAGCCCTTCCAAAAGCTGGAATTTGACAAAATTGAAAATGGGTACCATGTTCACGTGAGAGGAAAAGAGATAAGATATTTGGAGGCATGACTATTCATATGCTAAACAGAAACAACTAGTCACTAGTGTTTCATGCAGAATCTTGCAGTCGAATCGATGACGTACTGACCATATGGTTATAAACGTCACTTCAGCAAATGTAAATATTTATCCTAGCTCCTCTTCTTCTAAATTGTACTAAGGTTTTGACAGCTATCCGCCAGCCGCAGTACACGAAAATCCAGTAGCGTTGCCACAGTTGCGCAGCTCTCATTGTGGGAAAAAAAGCTGCCATAATTGCAAGAGGTAATCGTTAGAAATACTTTTTTATTTATGTACATATATACGATTTCCACACACAAAATTTCTGTGGTCACAAACCATAACCGACTAAGTCGAGTTAGGACGAAATTGAGTTATTAATGCCATCGTGTTCAGCGTATCTTAATCTATATGATGTCAAATTCTCATGGTTGTATCTTCCATGGGACGGCAATTATCCATCAAATCCTAATAACTTGTACATGCTCTGCCGTGGGAATTTGAAACTTTGAACTGCTCTCCTGAAAAACGTCAAAAACAGACTTATGGTAGAATTACTCTAGCGGTAAGGTTAGAAATCGTGTCAGCTGACACAATCTATCTTACCCGAACACAATGTTCGCTATTACTCTGACCGGATTGAGTAGTAGAAATTTCTGCGTCGATTAGAAAACTACTGCAAAAGTCGTGTCAGCTGTGAAAAGAATGTTGCCACCCAAAAAATTCGTTGAAAATTGAAATAGAATTAATGCTTTTCCTATGCAAGAGGTAATATGGCAACACTGATTTAAACCAGCGAATATTTATTGGAAATACAGTCCACCTGCGCTTTCGTTTGCTTTTAATTTGTACACATCGTACATTTTACACAACACTAAAAACATTGAGTAAATTATTTCGTCGTTTAAATTCATTTTTCACGATATATTTTGCTTGTGAACTTCGTTGCAGAAAAGTGTTGCCAGTGACCTTCGATTTTAGTTCTACAAAAGAAGTGGATTGTTTTGGCCGAAATTAGTTAAAAAAAGTAGTACACAATGTAGAGATGTTACAATTATGATAATTCTGTGCCATAAATTTAATAAAGAATGTAAAATTTCATCTCAGAAGTAAATAAACAGCGTTCTTCCTTTGTGCACAAAACTATACGGCAGCACTAGCAAAAAGAAAAGACTGACAGCTGCAATCCGTTTAGCTGTGAGAGTAACTGGGCAAATTGCTATCCGGCACGATTGAATTCGACACCGCTGGACTAATTAGACCATTAAGGTTCGTTCACATTCGACTTTTGTTGAACTAAAATCGAAGGTCAGTGGCAACACTTTTCTGCAACAAAGTTCACAAACAAAATATATCGTGAAAAATGAATTCAAACGACGAAATAATTGACCATAGATTTTATATGACACTCCTACCATTACAATATGGTACGATCAAAGACTTCTAGGACACACCTTTTAGTGTGTTTGGGCACACAAATTGTTGCGCCGATTATATATGTATATACCAGCAGTATCGCGCCACTTCGTGGCGACTCTCCGACTTTTCCTTCGCCGATATGGAGAAGTCGTCTTAATTTTTTTGTAATTTTAGAACCAAAATTTTATAAATCCGTATTACCTACTATATTTTAAAATGTTAATATTTTAACTCTGTATCCTCGAAACTAAGAGCAACAGAGAAATGTTGGTTACCCGAACGAACGTAACAAAGCCGTCAGCTCTGCTGTCACCTTTAACCAAAACTTTAATTAAAGGAAGTAAGCTCATTTTGCTGGTTGATAACGTACATACTGCGTAACCTTATTCAATCCGGATAAATAATTAAAGCAGGTAGTAGTAGTGATTCGGGAGGCAATAAATAAAGGAGCAAATATATACATAACTGTTACTATCAGTATCACAAAATTCGGTGTTTAGTATAAAATAATAAGTAAAAATTGTGTGAGGCTGGTTTTCCAAAAAGATTTTAATCCAATCCATTTCCCTCCAGATTTTTCTAAAGTTGCAATTTTCATGAAACATGTGTAATTCCTATACATATTCTTAGTATTCCACCTTCTAGAATTTCAACTTTTCCACTGACCCACTGTGCGGTTAAATCAAGGTGAAATTTTACTACTCTTCCTCTCGTTGATTTATCTATTTTTTATTATTATTATTAAGAATTTATACAATAATACAATTATTATATAACTTAAGGATAGGAGCACTAGCTGCAGCGGCTTTCGGCTCTCTATCTATTTTTATTCTGCCCTTTATTATTACCCTTTTACAATATCTTTCTAAAATTATTAATACAACGTCAGTCCCACCTCCTCTTGCTACATACATATACAAAAATGAGGCGTATTTTATAAGCTTTATATTAGGTTCACATCCGGTATGTATGTCGTCAAATCTAGTAATCAATTTTTCACCCACTTCCCGACTACTTAGAGATCTGAAACTTTGCATACATGCCTAATCTAGAGCCCAATACATGAATCAATAAATTTTATGGGCGTAGGATAAGGGGCGTGGCACTTTTTTATAAACTCCAGATTTGTGTATAACTTTAGAACTACACATCACACATCAATGAAACTCGGTAGGAACTTACTACATATCCCTATCCTTCTACTGAGAAAATAAGGGGAGCACTGGATAAGGGGGCGTGGCACCCCCCATACAAACAAAATTTTTGATCTCGATTAGCTTTGGAACTAAATGTCGTGCAGCATTGAAATTTCGTATGCAGTCGCCTCTTGGATGTGTTGTCCCACTGGTAAAATTTTATGGGCGTAGGATGAGGGGGCGTGGCACCCCCCATACAAACAAAATTTTTGATCTCGATTAGCTTTGGAACTAAAGGTCGTGCAGCATTGAAATTTCGTATGCAGTCGCCTCTTGGATGTGTTGTCCCACTGGTAAAATTTTATGGGCGTAGGATAAGGGGCGTGGCACTTTTTATCAACTCCAGATTTGTGTATAACTTTAGAACTAAAAATCACACATCAATGAAACTCGGTAGGAACTTACTACATATCCATATCCTTCTACTGAGAAAATAAGGGGGACTGGATAAGGGGGCGTGGCACCCCCCATACAAACAACATTTTTGATCTCGATTAGCTTTGGAACTAAAGGTCGTGCAGCATTGAAATTTCGTATGCAGTCGCCTCTTGGATGTGTCGTCCCACTGGTAAAATTTTATGGGCGTAGGATAAGGGGCGTGTGTATAACTTTAGAACTACAAATCACACATCAATGAAACTCGGTAGGAACTTACTACATATCCATATCCTTCTACTGAGAAAATAAGGCGGGCACTGGATAAGGGGGCGTGGCACCGCCCATACAAACAAAATCGTTTATATAGAATAGCTTTGGAACTAAAGGTCGTGCAGCATTGAAATTTCGTATGCAGTCGCCTCTTGGATGTGTCGTTCCACTGGAAAAATTTATGGGCGTAGGACAAGGGGCGTGGCACTTTTCAAGCAACTACACACTTGGGCTTCAGTTTATAATTATAGGTACACCACACATCAATGAAAAACGATAGGAACTTACTTGCCGCGCCCTGCTGGCAAAATAGCAACAACTCACCGCGTCACAAATATGCCACGAATATTAGGGTCGATCACAGCCGTATTATTTGTTAAATTGAGGATATGACGATAGGAGACACTGTGAATACCCTAAATATTGTGTACTGCTCTGCAAGTTTTAAATTCTTTTTGTGAAAAATTTCAGAGCTCTAAAATTGAATTTATGGAAGACTAAAAAGTAGAAAATAAAATTATATAAAAAAAAACTTTTTAAAAATAAGCTTTAATTTATTTAATGTACTAAAAAGTAGAAAATAAATGGTTTTTAAGTCACCTGTATCTTACTATCAATAAAAGCTTGTGCGCTCAATATCCATATTCAAAATATCTTTCATTACTAGAATCTATTTGCAAAAAATTATTTAAATAAAATATTGTGGTAACTGTTTGACAAATATTGAACACATGAGCGCCCCAAGCTTTTATGGATAGTAAGATACAGGTGACTTAAAAACCATTTATTTTCTACTTTTTAGTACATTAAATAAATTAAAGCTTATTTTTAAAAAGTTTTTTTTTATATAATTTTATTTATTCTTTTGTAGTTAAGTCACCTATGTGGGAATATATGTACATACTTATATGTCATTAACATTTTGTTTGATTCCCTATCCAAAGTTAGAAAGAAAAATTTATTTCACAACAGACCAAATACCAAAAAAATAACTTAAACTCGTCTTGTGAAAAAAAGACTTTCAGACGTAGCCTACTCTTGAAAGGAATGTCTACATTTACTTATAGACATACATACATACATATGTATGCAGCTACTAAAAGTTTGACTTCAATTAAAAACTTGCTTAGATAATTGAACTTATTTTGATTTCCCATGAAATCTAGCCGAACACTAAAAATCTCCGGTCATTTACATTGTCTAATGTTCAGTAGCACGGCTTCTGTTCACATATTCCAATGTGCCTATTTTTATTAGTTTTGTTTTTTACCCCTGTAATCTTAAATTTTTTACAAATTTCTCTTTCGGTGGAAAAATAACAAAATAATCCAAAAGCCGCCATACGGCAAGAAGTTTTAGCGGTAAGCCAACAAAATGTAATACCTTTTACATGAAAGTGAAATGAAAGGCATTACTGTTCCTGTGCAGAGAAAAGAACACGACAACATTTCAAGTCTATGCTAACATTCTCTCTCACTCTCATCAAATGTTTCCCAAAACAATGCTGTGCAAAAACAATGCTACATTCAATGTAAACAGAGTAACGGTAACTCAAACAAAACATTGCGCACGCAATAGCGTTTTATATAAGGGGTATTCCCGATCCGGAGCGAATGCAAAAGCAAAAGCAAAATTTTCCTTTTGCATTTTTATAATCGGGAACGACCGATTTGCGAAATCCATTCAAATGCTTTTGTCAAACAGCTGTTTTACTTGAGAGTTTAATAAAATGACACGAAACAGCGAAAAACAACAATTTTGCGACTTCTTATTTGAAAATGCAGCAAATGAAATCACCCGTAAATATTAAAGACACCATTTTTGGAAATAAAAAGTGAAATAAAAATCAAAATGATCAGCTGGTCGCTGTTAATACTCGTTGTTGGCAACTTAGGTCACCGATAAGTAGGACTTTTCAAGCTGGCAACTATGCTCATATTTTGCATCAAATATTTTCCACTAAACGCAATGGGTTCTGGTCTAGGAAAATTGTGACTTTAATGCAAAAGCAAACCAGTGTGTTTTGTTGTTGTGTATGCAAAAGGTGGAAAAATATTTTGCATTCGCTCTTTTGCATGACCAATTGCACCGGATCGGGAATACCCCTATAATAGTATGATGATGATATGATATGATTTGAAAAATATTAATTTATTTAGATATAAATATTTATTACATTTCGAAATGCCAAAATTATACGCAACTTAAAACAAACACCGGTTTCATTCGATTGCAATTTTCTTATTTGATATTCATATGGAATAAAATGATTGGACTATTAAAGTACTACTTTTTAAAGAAATGTTAATGCATACATGAGTATAACAATAGAGGGAAAACCTAATTGCTAAAGCTTTTCGAAGATTAGAATCTCCACAAACAATTCCGAATGAGCAGTTATATAGTAGAACTACATATTTTACATTTGTTGTTATTTTAGAATTACATACGTACATACATACATATGTATCAAAGCACAGTTTTTAATTCTATAAAAATATTGCAAATATGCCCTACATCTTCACAATTGTTCGTGTGTATCTATTCATATACATATGTAGGAAAAAACTAATTATGTAAGAATTACGTATTCATTTCAGAATAATTGTCAACATTGCTTTTAGTTGAATTCTAATAGTTCTAACAATTTTTAAATACATAGTTGCTAATTTCGTTTGTTATAAAATTTACAATTCATATTTACACCTATTCGTAATCTCATTCTCATATAGTCGGTTAATTGTCTAGAAGTTAAATTTTTGAAATATCATTACAATTCTATATAAAAATATCGCACTCACTCGTTCGTATAGAATCGAAAATACACATTTTAACAATTCATGCGATTTGATATTTAAAAGCATTCTTTCTGCATATTTTTCTAGAGAGAATACCTAACATCACAATTTCTTGATTTTTATTCCTTGATTATGCCTTTCGGATGGATGGTGTTTCATTCTGCTCATACTGGATAACTTTTTAACTAGAATTAAAACCCTATCGGTGTTTTGAGGGATTAGACTAATGGAAACGAAAAGGAAAATACTGTTGAGACCACGATTTCCACGATTTCCGGTCACACACCAGCACCGGGGAACGGTAGCAGCCCGCTTCCGTTGAATACTAGTCAATTTTTGTTGTTGCCATGTTGGTAGTATACTCGGCAGTTATAGCAACTGCTATTCCCATCTCTTGTTGGAGCAGCTCCTCCACTTCTCTATCGAGCAACGCGTCACTCTCTGTGGGCGTGGCGGCGTGCGCACGACGCAGTCGCAGATTCGTTGAATGCGAATCAATAGCTTCGAAGTCGTCCATGACAGCAGCCATTTCCGCTGCCAATGATAACTCCGTAGGAGTCGTCGCCGGCAAATGCTGTTGATGGTATGACATTGAAGTGGGTGTCGCGTTGTTTGCATGTGTGTGTTCCTCAGTTTGATTGAAGCTATTAATGAGACGTACGTCGAAAGGCATTTCTTTGGTTTTGCTAGTGTCACTACTACTAAATAACAGCACAGTCACTTTGTTCAGGATCGGACACAAAATTGACTCGTGTATCACAGCAGCGATTCTATAGTTTTGCCCTTGAAACGGATCAGATACAGCAGCGCAAAGCATGTGATTCAAATTTATGCCACTATACTGCAAGAATAGACATTATTTGAATGCTCGATCGCCACAATTTGTGGAAGGGGGTTTAATTGTGATATAGTTATGATACTCACTATGGATAATGCATTCAGCACAACGAAATGATAAAGCAGCATCACCATTACACCGATTGTCACCCAATTATAGTCAGACATATCTTCAATTTTATAAGCACCTGCAATGGCAACAAAATGCAAGATACCACCGACGGGATATGGACTTTTGAGCTTCGGCACTTACCACTTTTCAGAATATATAGAGGAATTATATACAGCAAGGCATGTTGTATCCAATATGTGGCTTGCTCGAATGGAAATGTACGGCATTCAACTTCGGGAAATAAGAAGGCTAAAAATGGTCCATTCAGATTATTCATTTGGATTCTGAATAAAGCTATTGTCGTTTTACTCGGCTTGGATGCTAAAAGGTAAATCTGTAATCAATCCGTAGAGACAACAAGAAATCCCAATAAAGTGTTATCGTCGAAGGAAACTCCTAATTGAGGTACTCACTTGCACCACTGTTTGGATATGACATGGATTCATAGCGAATATCACAGATCTACCGGCAAGCTTGAATCCCATTTCAACGCCGAATATAAAGGTCATCGCAAGCAGCAGCATCAACCGTATGGCCGAGTGCGGTTTGTCGATCTCTCTTTGTGGCGGCACAACTATCGGGTCCATGCGCTTCACAGCCCAGCGTATTACAAATATAAACATTACCGTAAATAGTATGGCCTCAGTCCAGCGACGGCGATTTGTCATGTAATTGATGCACTCGGGACCAGTTGTGCGTGGTACTTCATCGGTGATACCCCCCACGGCCCAGTCCCAGTCCCAATCCATAATCCAGCAATTTCAAGAGGCGCCTAAGGACCGCTGCCTTCAATTTGTAATGGTGGGGGGAACGAAGTCAACCACTCAGCTGTTGGCCGACTATATTTACAGAATTCGTGATACCAGTGTTTCGCTCAAATTGACTTTAATAAATCCAGCTATAAAACCATTTGCTGGATTTTGACTGAAAGAGAAAAAGGAAAACAGAAAATGCAAGCAGACAAGTAAATTAGATAGTCATGTCATGTGAATTGATAATGCTTTAAAAAAACTATTCTTGCTGACATTAATATTTACTAGATTACAGTAAGATTGCCTAGGAAATGCCAATCGTCCAATCGTCATCTTAATTCGCGAAACAACTAACTGCCACAATGAGTAATATTTCAATATGCACAAAGATCTGCTTTCAAAGGCATATGTATAAAACAAAAGACAAAAGTAATTTGGTGCAACATTATTTTAAGGCTTAAAACACGCCTACATTTTTAAATATCGAATTTCGTCAAAAGAGAATTTCAAATTGAAAAAATTGTGCCGATCTACCTTGAAAGCCTAATAAATTCTCTCTTGTTTCTTACAAATCGAGTTATTTACTTGTGACCCAAATTGCTTTGGCAAGCAACTATAGTTTTTATTTACAATTAATAAGATATGCCAATTAAGCAAAATGTACTCTAAACGTTGTGAAGAATGTACGAAACAAATTACGGTCTTTATTTGGCCAAATAAACCTGTCGGTTTGTTTGATTTATTTCCAACTTCAACGGAAAATTCGCAAAATATATACGAGCATTATATGTGTTCGAGAACAGAGATCTTATATTCGTATGCATGTATGCCTCTTATTCATGTCAACACATACTGCCTAGCTTGTCTGCCAGGTTATCGCCATTTATCAATAGGCCTTTTGGTATCATGCCAAACTGTATAAACGGCACACAATATGCGTTTCGATACGTGGCTGCTGATCCTTGTTGCTATACGAGATTTGCACACGTCATATTCGAGGGCCACACAAACAGAGAACACAAAATTGGCAAGCCTATTTTGCAAATGCCCTCGATGGATGCGACGGCGGACGGCATGAAGATGATGCGTCCACCGGCTCGGCTCGACAGGTTGACGCTAAAAATAATAACAAAATCCTTACAGACGGCGACATGCAGCCAGAGAGCACACAAAAATGCGGCATTACAAACACCTTCCACGGCTGGGAGGGAGGCAGTGCACATTTCGCTATCAACACTAAACGGACAGATGCATCCTCAATCGTTAAAGCGCCAATATATTATTTAAAGCCATGCCGACCACAATCTTTACCCCCAAGCCATAAACAGACCTTATTTGCTCGTGCCCTATTGCAATAATTGCCTCAAATGTTCAAATGTGGCCGTTGGCTTATATTGGTAACCCGTTTCGCTCTTCGACAATTTGAGAGTGTTTTGTGTAAACATGTTACTTGGAATCAAGCCAAAACTTTTGCAGAAATAATTGATTTATTCTAGTTGAGCGCCCGCAGGTCTGATTGTGCGGTTATATTTTAAACGGATTTCAAATGGATATTGAGGGAAGCATAGACACTCGTCATCTTTACGTTCCCATCGATGGAATTTCAAGCACATGTGTGCATGTAAAAACTTTGGACATTGAAATTCTTTTTCACAGGACTTCTGTCACGCAACCACATTAATCAATAAAATTGAATTTCTTCAATTATAAGAACTGGATCTTTTATTTCAAAGCTGAGTCCGAATGGGATTGATATACTTGATCAAGGAAAGAAACGCTCTGGGAAAGTTGCCAATTCAAACAATTTGAAAGAAATCCTTTTTTTTAATGGCACAGGTCTGCCAGGGATCGAACCTGGGACCCCTCGCATCAGATGCGGAGTACACATTCTCATTGATCATTATTTACATATTTATTTATAATTTTTTTTACAAGTCTATGGAACAATATCCGTGCAGACTATATGACTTAAGCTAGTTGATTAATAAAAAGAATAGCTTCGAAGAAAATACATTATTTGAAAATTAAATTTAAATGTCTTTTAAAATAATATTTATACCCAGCGAAATCAAACTCGTAAGTTTCGAACCGATTGACCCCAACAAGAGACCGAATTTCCTTTACAAGGTTCCTTGTACTACGTGTACCCGTAGTTTGATTTATACGACGGCATAGAAAAAACTGTTACCTTTAATTGAAGTTTGTTCATTGATTTGTCTGTTCTGGTTTATAAGAAAATGTAATGTGCTTAGAAAATGGCGTACTGTCATCATAAGACATCGGAATATCATGAATGATAGTAAAACCAAGAGGACACTTGGCAATCCTTGCTTCTGAATTTAATAGCACATGGTGTAAATACTTTTGGTGGTGCTCCTCTCTTGGGCAGCGCATGTTTGCTTTTAAGAGCACCATGCGGTAGCATAGTACTCCTTAAGAGCTTTGAGTAAACACAGGGACGAGGCTTGCATGAGGCTCACGTGAGAACTGCGGAATGTGCCTCAAAAAGGACAACGTAACAAATTAGTGAATTACACAAAGCAGACGACAGGATAAGTTGAAATTAAGTGGCGACGCGACGATGGCACAACAAATGATTTCATTTAATTTTTATTGTCCACATTCGAATGTTTGCTTTTTCATCCGGACCCTTTGCGTGTTTGGAGCCCATCAAGGTGTCTCAACTTATGATAAGACTTTAGAGCGGTTTTCGATTTTTGCCATGTTTGACTTTTGACGTTGCTTTAAGATGCTTAAATGGTACACCTTAAGGGCATCCAATAAATGCACTCACTCTGGGCGAGCATCCTCTGTGTAGATTTTTATTTGCAGGTGTTAAAATTTTACTTATTTCAAAATTAATTTTTATATTTGATTTTCACTTTCCGATTTTTGAGCATTTTTATTGTTTCGTAGATTTTATTGCAGTGTTATCATAACTTCACAAATCAGAGAAACGTTTGCATTTTCTCCTGCAAACCGTTGCGAAACCTTTTCACAGATGCGCCGTCATCGCTCTCGTCTACCATGCGAACTGTTTGGAACACTTCCACCAACGAACCTGTCGAAGGCATATTTTTCGTCCTTTCACTTCTCATGTTTGGTTGTTGTTTCTGTGGCATGCGCTCTCATAACTTCTTGCTATTGCTTGCTCTCTCATGAAATAACAGATTTTTGACCACGGTGGGCCTTTCCGGCTGTTTCCCCAACATTGTAAATAGATATGAATGTGAATATGTATGTAATATGCATATATACATATTTAAAAATGAAAGAATTAAAAAAGGCATACATAAAGGTGAAGGGAAAATTAATTCTACGTACCGTTAAAATATTTTAGTGGTTAATTTAATAATATTTCTGTGGTCATATGCAATAACGACTTAAGTCGAAAACAACTGTTTCGAGAAAATGCAATTCGAAATTTTAAATGCACATAAGTGCATGTACATAAGTGCATGTGTTTTTTTTAAATAACTTTTTTTCTGAGATGGGTACAGATACCGGGGTTTGAACAAAATATGCGCATTAACGTCAGGAATACAGTGGTAACGTCAACTCAATTTCGTCTTAAGTCGACTTAAGTCGTTATTGCTTTTGACCACAGATTTAAGGTGAATTTTTAAACTGGCAGCTCCGTTAGAGAAATATTGTTGTACTATAACAGGGTTGCCTATGAGTTGAACATGTTTCCTCCTGGAAAATATTAAAATACAAAATTTGAGTTTATCAAAATTGAATTACTAATGTTACATACATATATAAAATACTCACCAGCGTTAATAAAGTCTCAGTTCTCAGCTAGATCTGTGTGACAGTTACCGTCAATCCACAATTTTCAACTAATTACAGTTATTTAAACAACGGCTTGTGAGCCTTGAAACCATTAATGTCATTTAAATCGGACTACACAACCGGAAGTCGCACAAACAGCGATGGCTTGTATCGCCAATTGACAAGGCAAGCCAACGGCCTTGTCAGGCGGATTAAGAACGACTTAAATGGGATATATTATAGTGGGAAATGCTAATCTGTTGAAATGTTGCTAATGTATATTTGAGTTTTTATAAAATAGAAAACAAAACTTTATAAAATATGTACTTAAATAAATTCTCTTTTTTAAGATAAAATTTCTTCTTGAGACTCACGAATGCCGAAAACCAAAATTATATTTTCGTTCCACCAAAAGGTTTCATTTAAAAACCTTTCTTACCATTTACTTTAAGAATTATGTATGTGGGTCTGTTTTTAAAGACTAATAAAAGTCACTTGCCACTAAGAAGAAACCGATACTTATACATATGTACATATACTTGTGTACCGTTATATATGTTGGACAGCAATGAATCATCAGTACAGCAAAAGCCAACAAATATTTTCATAAAATATGCACAAACAGCGCGCATTAGAAGCTTATGTTTTTACTGTCGAGTATATGAAGCAAATCTATTGTAATAAGCTTTTGCCTTTGTTGGGTTGCTCGGTGACACTTTGCATGGTTTGTCAAAAGTTATAACAAACCAATAATTTCAAACTACATATAATATTCACGGCTTCAACAACGTGAAAGGGCTGCATACTTGAAATTTGCAGGTGATGATTTTCATGAGCTGATGGGAAAAATTCCTCTCATTACCCTTTACAAATCCTTGAGCACATTGCTTCAAGTACTTGTGTATCAAAAAATATATATATTAAAATATATGTAAATATACTTGGCACAACAGCCCGTGTAAATGACACATCGTGCTCGTATTGACATGTGTGTGCTCGTGCTATTTTAGCGCAAGCGGAGCGGGACCTACAAGATAATTCAATAGCTTTGTCCGAACGGAATTGAGAAGCTTCTTAATATGGGCGAAGCTACTCTCGGAGAATAAATTTAGAAACAAACTGTCTTTTTTTAGTTCGCCCGGAATTAAACCAAAGACCTCTCACATAAGAGAACGAGCACACATCCAGTGGACCACGGCGGCGCCTTCGAATACGTAAATTGTTGGGCTATGTTTCAGACAAAGCTGCGAGAATGTCCTTTGTATGCGATTTAGAGCAGTTTTAAAGATAACTTTGAATTGTTCAAAATATTTTTAAATGATATACATACTTATCTTTTTAGTCTCATTATGGTCCCATGGTCTCCATTAGCACAGTATAGGTAGTAACATTTTAATGATTTACTTACCGATTAGTGCACGTTATTGTTTTTTGAATTTGCAAATAAAATAACTGCTTTGT
This sequence comes from Neria commutata, assembly GCA_963457695.1. Lineage (NCBI taxonomy): Eukaryota > Metazoa > Arthropoda > Insecta > Diptera > Micropezidae > Neria > Neria commutata. The sequence goes on along the minus strand of OY735247.1, from coordinate 38,649,772 downwards.
TTTTCCAAGACAGGTCCTTCTGAGCCAAACAAAAGCACAAATCGTCATTCCATTGACGCCACGGCGAACCGTTTTGACAGACTAGCGCGACAAGCGGCCAGCCACTTTCAGACTGACCGACCCGACTGACCAACTGAGGAATGCAAGAAGAAATTTCGCCTCAAGTCGTGCGCGTGCCAACGAAGCCGAAGCCCGGCGACTTTTACGGGGCATGGCTCACAACAAGTGATAGCGTTCTGACAATAGAACCAAGTAACAAGATGACATTGGTGAATGGCGCTAATATTGTTATCACCTGATTCTTTCGCTGGTGTAGCACTGAATTCTTTAAAAAAAAACAAATTTTGCTTGTGGACACATTCGTTCGAATACAGACAAGAAGCATTAGAGCACCTTGCACCAATGTCAATGTAATGCTGTCACACAAGTCATTCGATGACCAAGCACAAGCAAAAGAAATTAGCCAATAAATCAATATGCAATTGCAACCCCAGTCCATTTTCCATAATAATCGGTTGTAGGTGCTGTGGCCGGTTGCATTCATGTACTCGGTCTTGGAGGCGGGAAAAGCAGGACAACGTCGTGGGAGCTTTCGAATGAAGGTGGTTCTTTGTCGTGTCAAAAGACACTGTGTCAATTATAAAGTAATACACATGCTCACATATTGTTTTCCTTTATTTGTTTAAATTTTAGTTATATTGCTCTACAGTTTTTATTATTTTTCTTTGTGCTGTGTTGGTGGTTCATGTTAATTACAGTTTAAAAGAAGGGCGGAAAACTCACGTTACGCCAATGCTATTACGTGCGCTGTTGCGTTACGCGACGCATGGCTCAGTTCGCTCAGTTCTGCTGCAGAATGTCATCAATTCAGGTAGACCTGATAATTGAACGCGAATGCGAATTGTGCAAGCACATAAGTCGTTTCAGGAATCGCGTTTAAAATACTGTTTGAAACGTTATTTCAAATGAAGTGTCAGTAAGGAGGAAGGAAACAAGCTGTACGCGCTGATTGGTGGATTTCTTACCCGACTGACAAACAGATATGTATGTATGTATATTTTTTGGCTAATTATGCATCAATGTCAACGATGTTTTGGTTGCAAAATTTTAAGAAAAAGGACAAAAGCAATCTTTCCAGCAGAAGATAGTCTGGACTGGTTCCCTTTCGTTTACTCTCTTGCTAACGAGCTCGACTTTCATGGGACTTTTCATACTATGTAAATCGGGATGAAACCGAACCTTTATATACGGCCTCCGTAGGAAACAACTCAAAAATGACGCGTTTCTGATGGTACACCGTGCTTGATTCCATCAGTTCGGAGAACGTATGTATGTACTTGTATGTATATATTACATTTGAAAAAATTTCCGAGTCTGAGATCAAACTCGCTCCTCACAACTGAAAGCAGACAGAACTTGAATGTTCGCATGATGTGAGTGTAAATTTTCTTAGGTTTTATTGCATAAATTTAAAATAGCAGAAGATCTTTGATGTTAGAAATTTGCCGAATCCATCCACATCATAACACTGATATTTTGCAATTTAATATGAATTTTGAATTAGGTTAGGTAGCTGCAGTGTGATATAGGTTACAAAATTGTACATACATATTTTCTTTCATTTGCAATCAATATTTGCCAAAGAACAATCGTTATCATTCTTGTTCTTTGAAATTTACATACTATTATATACTTTTCGGTCGTATGCGATCCAGTAAATAAATACACAACGTAAATTGTCATTGTTGCATCTCTAGTAAATTTAAACTTCCTTAATTACTCTGACAATTTCATATGAGTAACCCTGTTGCGTATATTTTTTCTCTTTTAGAATATGACACAGATGATTTTTTTCCTATGGTTTGTTTGTTCGTGTTATTTCGCACGTTATCCATTTTCGTTGAAAGGTGCTGCAAAGTTGAAAAACATTGTAGCAGGAAAAATAAATTCCAACAGAAAATTTGAATCAAGATAATTATAAAAATTTACGCGACAATTTACTGCGTCTAAGTAAAAAATTTATGTAATTTGGCAGATAAATAATTCTTTAAATTGGAAAAAATTTGAAGAAAATAAGAATTGTGTAACAGTAGTGAATTCTGGCAGATGGAAGCAAGGTTCCCGACGACGGAGCACGAGCCACATGGCGGCGATCATAAGTGATAAGAAAAGATAATAAAATAGTTTCCCTGTCCGGCATGAGCAGCGAACTTGCTTAAACCGACGACTTTCAGCGTTGCTATTTTTAACACAGCAAATCCATTTTATCCGCTTTTAGTTCATGGCTGAATGCAGCAAACGCACGACGTGGGAAGACGCAATTTCGCCGGCTATTGCACATTCCGTCGCCTGATTGTACTCATTTTTCATTTCATTTGTGCCTAAAAAAACTCGATGAATTGAACGTGCTTACGGGTCGGAGCGCATTCTAAATACCAATAGAGCGATAGAGGACGAGCGATAAACGAAACGGAGGGAGCCTAAAAGAAATCAGTTATATTCCTTTGGTATAAACAGACGCAATATCTTGTTCCATTTGACTAAATCTCTAAATCCGTCATGGCTATCTCGCAATACAAAACCGAAACCGTTTTTGATTATACTTGGAAGCAAGTGGTGCAAGCCTACTGGAATCGCTATCCCAATCCTTCCAGGTAATTTTGTCTCTTGCCTTGCTTGCCACCGTTTCATCTTATTCATCGCATTACTCGTACTGTTAAACAGCACCCATGTTCTAACTGAGGATACAATTTGCCGCGAGGTGCGCGATGGTAAATTATACTCTCGCCGTTTACTCTCGAAAACAAATCCTGTGCCAAAATGGGGCGAGCGCTTCTACAAGAACACGCCTGTGAAAATTATCGAAGATTCCATATTGGACCCCAAGACGAAGACGCTCATTACTTTTACGCGCAATATTGGGTTCAAGAAGATCATGGTAAGTTAAGCATATTCGAGCAAAGTAGTAGTATAATAGTATAACGTGGCTTAGAAGTCGCTGAGTTGAACTTTGTACTTTGTGTTTCTGTTAGTGCTTTTAAGTTCAGTGGTTTTTGTTGCTTTTATTTCTAATTTTGCGCCTAGGTTTGTTCGTTGTGTATTTTAAGTGAGTTGTTTACGTTATCTGGAGTCAATAATAAGTTTGCTCTGATTTTTTATACTTTTTAATGCAGCCAGTAAGTGCCAAATATAATGCTAGAAATATATGTTATTTTTGCCTGCCTTATTTTAGATTTAGTATTTTGTATTTGTCTGATTAAGAAATATTAATTTAGATTCGCTTGGCCTTTTGAGCGTTTTGTTGTTGATTTTAAGTTTTAGGTTGTACTCTCGGAGATGTAATTTAGTAAATTTAAATAAATCGCCTAAGTTACTATTTAAAATTTTCTTTCTCACTTTTACAGAAAGTTGATGAAATTGTCGAGTATAGTGAGCAGAAAGACGGCCGTACGCTGGCTGTGAGACGCGCCTTCATCAGCTCGCAGGTATACGGCTTTTCACGTGCAATACGTGCATTGGGCATCGAACGATTCAAATCGAATTGCAACAAGGCAGCAAATGGCTTTAATTATGTGTTGCGTAACATGTTTCCCAACAAGGCCGTTGCAGCAGCAGCGGCAGCAGCTGTAGTACCTCATCAGGTGATGATTGACGCGCATTCGCCAACATCGTTGTTATTTACAACAACACTAAAATCCGATGCAAATGGTGTCACCTCAACTGCCACAAGCAAAACAGACTCCTTAAAAAGGATAACAAAGGCCAGCTACGATTATTTGAAATGTCAGGCTACAAAAGCGGCTCAGATGTTTTCCGTTAGGAATTGAAACTTGGTTGCGGAGCCAGCGAAAACTGGTCGTCTTTGAATTTAAGCGCAATAGTTGTATTTCGTCTTAGTAAGAATATAGCGCATACTCTTAAGTGAAGCAGTTGTCGCCGGTTTTTCTGCTGTGAAATGTGAATGACGGAGCCAACGGAAAACCGGAAAACCGTCTGTCTTCTGCTCTCCCGTCGCTTGGAGCAGTGTGTATGTAGAGTTGATATTGCACTGCCGTGATTTGCAGCAACATTCGAGGAAAGTTTTAAAAATACCAAGTAAACCCGTAGATAACACTTAATACAGCTGACACTTTCGAAACTTAAAAGCCATCAAATTATACATATGTAATTGAAAGCATGAACATATTCCGTGGACATTTTGTTGCTCCCTTCTCCTTCCCTATTTTTGTTCACATGGAAAATCATTGATGTGCTTGCAAATGTTAAAGATGTGTGATCGAAAAGAAAAAAATAATTGCAAGTACGCTAAAGTGTGTACTCGTCGCCTTTCGTTTTTCCTTTTTTGCCGAAGAAACCGACTTTCCGGAAAGAACATTTTCCGTGTGTAAATTGGGAAATAAGAAATTTTCGCCCTGGGGGTTACATATGCATCAAAACTTCTACTTCTAAAAATTTTGCATATCATTCCAACAATGATGGCTTATATGTATATATACATATTTATAAACGATTAGTATTAAGGAATTCTTACTGGTTTGGATAATAAACTTAAAATCTTGCTTCGAAATGTCCAGTTAAAAAATAATCATGTTTTTGTACATCAACTTGTAAAATTCAAAATTGTTGCAAATGAAGTTCTTAGTCTAAAATTTAAATTTTATATAGATGGGTATTATATATTCTATAAATACAAGTGAACTTTATATACCACCTACAAAATGAATGAATAAGTTTAAATAGGGGTAGGGTTTATAATTTTTCAGGAAAATCTGACAACGGGCTTTAAATGCCAAATAATGATGTAAGTAAGTATATAGAAAATCGAAATTTTATTTGAATAGCGCTGTTAATTTAACTAGATAAATTGGAAGAGGCATATTAATAGAACAACCGATGTTTAAATAATAAGTATTTTATTATTTTGACTACAGTTTCCTGGAAATACCGAAATTGAGCAATTGAAAACGCCTGCCCTGCTTATTGTAATATTGGTGCAATCGAAATCGAAACGAGGTACATACATTTCGAAAATTTTCAGTACTTTCGTTGGAGTTGATGACAATACTATCGCTAAATAAGTCCCCGTTTAGACAGGGAAACATCTGGAACGGCAACACTGGAATTGTGAATGGAATGAGTGTGAATGGCGTGTCGCCAGTACGGGAAACAAAAACCCCTCTCCTTTCCCCGTCCGTCCCTCTCCGCCGAATACAGTGTTTCCTTTCCAGATGTTTCCCTGTCTAAACCCGGACTAAGGAGAAGAGGTAACAACCCGTTCCAGTGCTAAAAATGCGTGACTTTAGTACAGAAAAACTAGTAGAAAACTGACTCATTCTACCCAGAAACCTGCTCATTTTTCTCGAGCGATTCCGGCCATTATGTTGCCGCTTGTGTGGCGGATATTGAGTAAATTCAAGAACCGGTTTGTTCGGCGCAGGATAGATTGAGTTTCTTTCGCATTCCGCATGCAGTCGAATTCGACAGTATCGCTGCTGATGTCAAGCAGAACAGGCCAAAGTGTGGATGTTCTGCTTGTTCTCATGTATGTTCCAACACGTGGCAAAAACCGGTTTTGGGAAATTGGTTTGCTGCGAGTGCCGTACATTTCTCAATTTCTTGATTCTTTGCCGTCTTGTCGAATTTTCGTTTTGCCGACTGCAAACTGACAAATGGCAATTTCCTATTAGACAAATAATATGTTTGCTTGTCTTTAAATTTTATCAAATTAAGCGCAGTGCATTTTTCAAAAATTTGTCTTTATTTAATATTTTTTCATCTATTTTATTTGCATTGATATACATATCTTGATAAAGCACTTTTCTCAGATTTTGCAGATACTTTTCGTCAAATATTTTTTAAGGGCATATTTTTTTAAAGAGCACATTAAATATACATTAATTAATCACATTTATCCAATATACATACTTACATCCCTTTCAACACTTATTTCTGTCCTTAAGCAGCACACCCGACGACAGCATTATTTGAGCTGTCCGTCCGTTTGTTTACATTTTTTAAACACACTTGCCTGGGATGCTGTTTTGATTTGTGTGTGTGTTGCCTGTGAATTTTTCGCCTTTTTGAACGCATTCTACCTAATAAGTATTTTTTATGTCGCGACCACTGCGGACGGCTAGGCGTGCAGGTGTTTGGCGCGGTTGTCTATGATAAGAGGTCGGTTGCAGATTTTGTAATAAAGGAACGTCATTATGTTGTGGAAAAAACTGGCCTTTGTGATATTTAAGAAACATTTTACAAAATAAATAAATTCGAAATTGAGGGAGGCTTTTATGAGGGAACGTACTTTTTCAATATGCAACCAATTTAGCAATTTTAACACAAAGCAAAATTTCTGAGGCCAATGTCGACAAAATCACTTGCTCACTCACTCATTAAAATGACGTCGCAATAATTTTTAAGCGGTTTTCTTTCTGTATGTCGCTGAATTGAAGGAAAAAAGTGGAATGTAGCGTGCCTCTTTTCACCGATTCAACGGACGTAGTTTCGTTTTTGTGGTGGCAATGTCGACATTCTATGCTCCTACGGAAATTCGTGCAACTGAACATTTATAAGCATTGTAAACTTGAAAAATTGCACTGAACAATGTTTGCTTTTGATCTTAATTTGATATTACAGGACCAGCATTAAAAATTTTCGAAAATAGAAAGAAATGCAATTGCAACAAACTGAATTTTCAGTTTTTACCAGCCTCATCGATTTGATCATAAATACAGACAAAATAGTTAGTTTATACCATAAAATAGAATTATCCCGATGAATTACAAATAAATTTGTTGAACATTATTGCGACGTCATTTTAATGAGTGAGTGAGCAAGTGATTTTGTCGACATTGGCCTCAGAAATTTTGCTTTGTGTTAAAATTGCTAAATTGGTTGCATATTGAAAAAGTACGTTCCCTCATAAAAGCCTCCCTCAATTTCGAATTTATTTATTTTGTAAAATGTTTCTTAAATATCACAAAGGCCAGTTTTTTCCACAACATAATGACGTTCCTTTATTACAAAATCTGCAACCGACCTCTTATCATAGACAACCGCGCCAAACACCTGCACGCCTAGCCGTCCGCAGTGGTCGCGACATAAAAAATACTTATTAGGTAGAATGCGTTCAAAAAGGCGAAAAATTCACAGGCAACACACACACAAATCAAAACAGCATCCCAGGCAAGTGTGTTTAAAAAATGTAAACAAACGGACGGACAGCTCAAATAATGCTGTCGTCGGGTGTGCTGCTTAAGGACAGAAATAAGTGTTGAAAGGGATGTAAGTATGTATATTGGATAAATGTGATTAATTAATGTATATTTAATGTGCTCTTTAAAAAAATATGCCCTTAAAAAATATTTGACGAAAAGTATCTGCAAAATCTGAGAAAAGTGCTTTATCAAGATATGTATATCAATGCAAATAAAATAGATGAAAAAATATTAAATAAAGAAAAATTTTTGAAAAATGCACTGCGCTTAATTTGATAAAATTTAAAGACAAGCAAACATATTATTTGTCTAATAGGAAATTGCCATTTGTCAGTTTGCAGTCGGCAAAACGAAAATTCGACAAGACGGCAAAGAATCAAGAAATTGAGAAATGTACGGCACTCGCAGCAAACCAATTTCCCAAAACCGGTTTTTGCCACGTGTTGGAACATACATGAGAACAAGCAGAACATCCACACTTTGGCCTGTTCTGCTTGACATCAGCAGCGATACTGTCGAATTCGACTGCATGCGGAATGCGAAAGAAACTCAATCTATCCTGCGCCCAGGGTTGTCAGATTTTTTTTGTGCCTTATCCCCATTTTGCTTACGAGCAATCCCCAAAAAATCCCCAAAATATATTTCTTTGTTTTTTATAATAATTAACAAATTTTATTTTATAAGTAGGTATATAAAATTACAAGCAGTCATATACTTCTGACTCCACAAATTCTAAATTTGTGTCAGAAGTATACATGACAAATGAAAATGGAAATCCCCATTTAATCCCTTTAATCCCTTAAAGGTACATTCGGTACAATTGCTTTATTTTAGGTACATTCCCCCTTTGGTCGAACGAATTTCGGGCTAAGTTACCAAAACAATATTTTTTGTTCTTAAACTAACAACTACTAGTTACTTTAAGACCAAAAAATATCTTATGGCAACTCTATTATGTTTTCAATTCGACACTATTGTGAATAGCACATTTAAAAAGAAGAAAAAATAAGCTTGCAGAACACTTCATTTGCGCGTTTTTTCTTTGGCGGCTTTTAAAATTACAGCAATGGATAAGTAAGTTGATCAATTAACTTCTTAAAATATAAGGTTCTTATTATATTTACTTCTTTTAGGTGGATCACCCGCAAATCTAATGAAAATCGCGACGCTGATTGCGGTGAAAAGTACGTATTTTTATCAACAAGTGGCCTTTTTCAATTATGTTTTTTCACACTTTTTTTTTAGCAATAATGATGATGAAGGCGTGCAAAATGAGGCGCCGGCTAAAAGGAAAAAATTTTTTGTTTTTGTTGATTTTATTAATTGCATATTGAATATTAAATATATAAAATGCATATTTAAGTTGTTTTTAATAAAACTTTATGTATAAAAACTAAAAATCAATGGTGAATAATTTTAGGTACATTCGTGACCAAAAAGGTACATATTTTGTGTGAAATTAGGTACATTTTAAAATTTTCATTTTTCATCCCTGATATGAATAGTCATGCCTCCAAATATCTTCTCTTTTTCTCTCACGTGAACATGGTACCCATTTACATTTTTGACAAATTCCAGCTACTGGAAGGGCTGTAATTTAAGGTATTGCCAGCAAAGAAAAATGTGGAAAAGTGGAATGAATGAAAGTGCATGGTTGTATTGAGGGGAAAAAACCATGCTAGTAACTTAATAAAGAAAATTATTCAGTGGCAATGGTTTAAAATGTTGGCATTTTGTTCTTGTTGCGTGTAGCCTATAACGAGTAAGGGACCTATTTTTTTTTTGCTCATCGAAGGAGGGAAGTACTCACCCCTCTAAGAGGTTTGTATTCTCAGGGAGGACCTTTTTTTGCTCATCCTACCGAACTCGGAGACGAACTCATCCCTATCCTAAAACATTTTTATTCTCAAGGTACAAATTTATGGAAAAGGTACTTTTTTTTAAAATGTGGTACGTTTTTATTTTGGCCCAGCCCAACCCTGCTCTCCTGATATTCCAACAAAAAAATGTTTGCTCGTTGTGTGCAAAATTTAATCTGTGAAGCTGAAAATTGAATTAAAAGCATTAATAGCCTGAGAAAACATTTGAAGCAATTGTAAAAAGTTAAATTAGAAACGGAAGCATGTCGAAGGAGGAAGAAAAAGCGGAAGGCTTGGAGGCAAACGAGGAAAACTCGGTAAAGTTGGTGTAGAAAATGCAAGGGAGAGAAGCCGTGTTGTGGGGAAGCAGTGCTGTTGGCGTCGCTGCTACCGGAAGCGGTTGCGGAAGGTGTAAATAAATACTTTTTGTGCTCTTTTATCATTTATATCTTATAGAATGAAACCACCTCGGAAGCTACGACCTCCTCTGCTGAAAAGGAAGTAGAGTTTGATAACAAAATTGAAACAGACCGTGGCAAGCGTTTTGACTTCTTGCTGAAACAAACGGAAATTTTTACGCATTTCATGACAAACAGCGCAAAGAGTCCGACCAAGCCAAAGGGACGACCCAAGAAGAATAAAGACAAAGATAAGGAAAAGGAGAAGGACGCAAAAGCTGATGCAGAGTGAGTCGATGCTTCGGCTTGAAAGTCTTTGGTTGATATGTCAATGATATTGAATATTCCGTATTGCAGTCATCGGCACCGAAAAACTGAGCAAGAAGAAGATGAAGAATTGCTGGCGGAGGATACGCAGTCCAAGGAGATCTTCCGTTTCGAAAGTTCACCCAGTTTCATTAAGAACGGCGAGATGCGTGACTATCAGGTGCGTGGCTTAAATTGGATGATTTCGCTATACGAGAATGGCATCAACGGCATATTGGCTGATGAAATGGGTCTGGGCAAAACGCTACAAACCATTTCGCTCTTGGGATACCTGAAACATTTTAAGTAAGTTTGGTTTAGCAGTGACTGGGGAGTTCTAAATTTATTCGTTTTTTAAAACTCGTAGAAATCAAGCTGGGCCACATATTGTAGTCGTTCCTAAGTCTACACTGCAGAATTGGGTGAACGAGTTCAAAAAGTGGTGTCCATCGATGCGTGCTGTCTGTCTAATTGGCGACCAGGAGGCGCGTAACACTTTTATACGCGAAGTCCTGCTGCCCGGGGAGTGGGATGTGTGCGTGACGTCGTACGAGATGTGCATACGCGAAAAATCTGTCTTTAAAAAGTTCAACTGGCGCTATATGGTGATCGATGAAGCGCATCGCATCAAGAATGAAAAATCAAAGTTATCAGAAATTTTGCGCGAGTTCAAAACTGCAAATCGCTTGCTAATAACAGGCACACCGCTGCAGAACAACTTGCACGAGCTTTGGGCGCTGCTGAATTTCTTGCTGCCAGATGTATTCAACTCGTCCGAAGACTTCGATCAGTGGTTCAATACCAATAACTGCTTGGGCGACGATGCGTTGATAATGCGTTTACATGCAGTGCTGAAACCCTTCTTGCTGCGTCGCCTGAAGGCTGAGGTGGAGAAGCGCCTGAAGCCAAAGAAGGAGATAAAAATTTTTGTGGGGCTCTCGAAAATGCAGCGTGAGTGGTATACGAAGGTGCTGATGAAGGATATCGACATTGTTAATGGCGCCGGTAAAATGGAGAAGATGCGCCTGCAAAACATTCTTATGCAGCTGCGCAAGTGCACCAACCACCCATATCTGTTTGATGGTGCCGAACCTGGTCCACCCTACACCACAGACACGCATTTAGTATTCAACTCTGGCAAAATGGTTATTTTGGACAAATTGCTGCCGAAATTACAAGCGCAAGGCTCTCGCGTGCTCATCTTCTCGCAGATGACGCGTATGTTGGACATATTGGAGGACTACTGTCTGTGGCGCAACTATCAGTATTGTCGTCTGGACGGTCAGACACCACATGAGGACCGAAACAGACAGATACAGGAGTACAATATGGACAACAGTAGCAAATTCGTGTTTATGTTATCCACACGAGCTGGCGGCTTGGGCATCAATCTGGCTACAGCCGACGTGGTGATCATTTATGACTCAGATTGGAATCCGCAGATGGATCTGCAGGTATGTTGATTACACTCAGTAAAATTAGACTTATAACTAAATCTCAGATTTGGATTTTGAATTGGCCTCCAATTGGAGTAACTTTCTTTTTTTTACAAGGCTATGGATCGTGCGCATCGTATTGGCCAAAAGAAGCAGGTGCGCGTGTTCCGTTTCATTACGGAGAATACGGTAGAGGAGAAGATCGTCGAACGCGCCGAAGTAAAATTGCGCCTAGATAAGATGGTCATACAGCAAGGCCGCTTGGCGGACAATCGCAATAATCAATTGAACAAGGACGAAATGTTGAACATTATACGCTTTGGCGCAAATCACGTATTCGCTTCGAAGGACTCGGAGCTCACTGATGAGGACATTGACACTATATTGGAGCGTGGTGAGGCTAAAACAATGGAGGATAAGGCTAAATTAGACGAGCTGGGCGAGAGTTCGCTACGCACTTTTACGGTGGATACAAACGGTGATGGCGCCACTACTTCCGTATACCAGTTCGAAGGTGAGGATTATCGCGAGAAGCAAAAGCTGAATGCTCTCGGAAATTGGATTGAGCCGCCGAAGCGTGAGCGAAAAGCCAATTACGCTGTAGATGCGTACTTCCGCGAAGCGTTGCGTGTGTCTGAGCCGAAAGCGCCAAAAGCACCACGTCCACCCAAGCAGCCGATCGTACAGGACTTCCAGTTCTTTCCACCACGTCTCTTCGAGCTGCTCGACCAGGAAATATATTATTTCCGCAACACTGTTGGCTACAAAGTGCCGAAGAATCCGGAACTCGGCGCAGAGGCTAGCAAAGTGCAGCGCGAAGAGCAGCGAAAAATCGATGAAGCGGAGCAGCTAAGTGAGGAGGAAATCGCGGAGAAAGAATCGCTGCTCACGCAGGGATTTACCATGTGGACTAAGCGCGACTTCAATCAATTTATCAAGGCAAATGAAAAGTACGGACGCGATGACATCGAAAACATAGCCAAGGACGTGGAGGGCAAGGCACCTGAGGAAGTGATCGAATACAACGCTGTCTTCTGGGAGCGTTGTCACGAGCTGCAAGACATTGAACGCATTATGGGCCAGATTGAACGCGGCGAGGCGAAGATACAGCGACGCTTGTCTATCAAAAAGGCGCTGGACCAAAAGGTGTGTGAAGCAAGTAAAACTAAAGCATTTAGTATAATAGCTGATGTAATTATTTGATTTGTAGATGTCACGCTATCGCGCTCCATTCCATCAACTGCGTCTGCAGTATGGCAACAACAAGGGCAAAAATTACACGGAAATTGAGGATCGCTTCTTGGTGTGCATGCTGCACAAGCTGGGCTTTGACAAGGAAAATGTGTACGAAGAGCTGCGCGATGCCATACGGTGCGTTATCTGCATAATTCATTAAAATTTCACATTCGATTTTTAATTGATTTGTTTTCGTTTACAGTTCTTCTCCACAATTCCGCTTCGATTGGTTTATGAAATCCCGTACAGCCCTGGAATTGCAGCGCCGTTGTAATACACTCATAACGCTTATTGAGCGCGAAAACTCCGAATTAGAGGAGAAAGAGCGGCAGGAGAAAAAGAAGAAGGCTGCTAAAAACACCGGTACACCGACAAGCACACCCCTGGCGAAGACCAATCAGAAGCGTAAAGCTGAACTGATGTCCGCCGAGAAGAATTCCAAGAAGAAGAAGAAGTAACTGAGCAACTAGTTCCGGCAGCGCAGATTCCTGCTATCTACCAACTTTGCTTGTATGCTTACTACCCTCACTAAGCGTTAACGAGATTCATTTATTTTCCTTAAGTCAAACATACGCGCATAAGCAAACAACCGCACAGCATTACGCATAGATACATACTGCATACGTCAGAAGCATTGTTGATTGTAACAATATACTGTGGAATAAACCGTTAACCGCATATTTAAGCTACCAATTATTTAATTCCACTTATTCTTAAATAATTTTCAATACGTATAAGCACATGCTCTGTATTTTTTAAATTCAATACAAACCTACACACACAATAAATGACTTAGATGCCAGCGATAAGTTATCAGGAAACATGCTTCTTAAATTTACTTAATGTCAATCTAACCGATATGTTTTAAGTTTTTATAATGATTTTAATGCGGCTCACAAAAATTACAATATAACCACTTATATTAAATCTGTTGCGTGTGATTTGTTGTTTTTATGGTGACGTAGTTATTATACAAATACGGGGAATTACTGTGCAAATCTTGGAATAGGGAGTGAAGTGGATGATTTCGAATGGCGGGCTTTCGAAACGATTGCATCCAATACGGATATATATAAAAAGTGCAGAATTTTCCAGTGAGTATGTTAAAAGAAAAACAAGCATACCATCAACATTCATCGAGAACTTCATTGATTTATTAATGTTTACAGTGTACAAACAAATTCAAAGGTCAATTACAATATTTGCAGTAATTGAGTAAATTCAATTCAGCATAGGTCTACTAAATCTATTTAAGTACTTAATACTCATTAATTATACTCATTAAAATAAAACTTTAATAGAGAGTAACGATAACGAAGACTATTTGAAAGCTACACTTACAAATAATATCATTTCCAAGTAGTCATCAGTTTTCTTAAATTACCGTATTAAGCCTAAGGACAACATAGGAGCGCTTCAAATATAGTACAAAGCGAAATTAATACGCAGCGGCGCTTTGGCACATTTCGATTAGTCGTAACGAAAGTAAAAGGTACGTTCGTAAATGCAGTAAATTCGTGCAGTGACAGTAGCAGTGCAGCCAACTTCAGTTCCACTGCCCGATCAGCTGATTTCGTTTGCAGGTTGGTTGCAGAAACTTTTGTTGCATTAACGAACGCGATTCAGGATGGAAATTTTGGTTAACGCATTAATTGATAGTTGTGAAACTCGAAGTGAGAGTCTTTTAATAAATTTCAATAAAAAAAGAGTAAAACGAGAAAAAAAATATGTCGTGGTAAAAACCTTGTTGAAAAAGAGAATTAGATCCATCCCGAAAGTAAATAATTACTTTAAAACAATAAAAACGTATCCAGATGATATATTCCATCTTTATACATGATAACAAACAAATTTTGATCCATTTATAATAAACAAGTGGGGCCACCTGTCGTGTGTGCCTGTATACACGACAGCAAGTAAAACAATTGGCAACAATAAAAGGCAAAGCAAAGTAAAAAATAAAAAAAAAAATTCGTGTTCTGTAACCGGCAACCGTAGGATAATGACTGCGAAAACTGCAGAAATTTGTCACTGCGGTGCCAAGCTGTTGCATTAACGAACGCGTTGCACGCAGTAGTATTGCGCCATTTTGCTTTTACGAACGCGTTGCTTTGCAGTGCAACCGCTGGGTTGCATTTACGAACGTACCTAAACATCTAGTCTACACACTACGCACTAAGGTACCTCCACTTGGTCTCATTCTTCCCCACCACTGTACATTTTAATTATGTCGCTAATGCTGACGGCTGCGCCAGCAACCAAAGCGAAGATGGCAAACATTCCCAAAAAGATGTTCTTGACCAGTTTCCATTTCCCGAAGCCGAGATTGTTGGGCCACAGGTACACGGTTTCTACGAAACTAGGCACGAAGATGCCTGAAATGAAGTGTTGAATAAGTGGAGAGGTTAGAGGTGCTTAAGAGAAATGGTTATAGTGCTTTTGAAAAAATGTCTGAATTAAGCCAGACGCAGGAAAAATACAAATTTTGTTGCCTAGTGTAAAAAACCTACTAATTCCACTGAGTCATTCTGTGCCTAATTAGGCATGGCGTGTCCTCTAAACATTGACTTACCCAGCAAAGAGAAGAACACAGCGCCCACCAAACTGATGAATGGCTCCAGATTGGGTATGGCCGCTGCCACGCCACCACTTATCAGTATAATGCCGCATCTCAGCAATATCTGTGTGATGTTGTGATTCTTCTCCGCGAATTTGTGCTTGATCTTCCTCCAGAGAATCTCGTTGGGCACATAGAACTGTAGACCGTAGGTGAAGAGTATAGCAACGGCCATTAGAATCTTGGCAGTATCAGCCAAACTATTCAAATAGATAAGAGATTATGCAAAACTTGTAGGATACAAGAAATTCGTTGAGTACTTACGGCTCGCCCTTCTCCAGGTTCAAGGTGATGCTGCCGCGCACTTCATCATCATATCGTATGTAACCGAAGAAACCGATTATCGCATACAGCAGCACCACCGTAATCATTGCTGTATTCAGCACGCCGGGACAGCCAAGGAAATGCTGTGGCTTCTTCATGGAGTTCTCGACTGGCATTACGACGCCGATGCCCTCCATGGCGAAAATGACCGTGGCGAAGAAGAGCGGAATTTGCGCGATGGGCGCTATCAGCGGCTTGTCTGAATATGTCAACGGCACGCTAAACATGTAATAGAGCGTAATGCCGAAGGTGACCACTATGAAGAGGTTGGCCATCGCAGAGAAGGGTACCAGCCACTTTAGCTCGCGTATCTGTCCCATAACCAGGCAGGGTATAAGCGTTAGTGCTATGTAAATGCGTATATCCCATTTCAGACCGGTATCGTAGTTGATGACGTCATGGAAGGACTCGGCTATAAACACGATGTACACACAGCCCGCTGCATAATAAGTGGCCATAAGTGAGCCGTCCACAAATTGTCTATGGCAAAAGAAAAACGCTTTACAGTGCAATTCTGAGCATTCGCCGCTGTAGGGATGGGATCTATCCTATCTGCTGAATACTCACTTGGCAAAATTCGACCACGATCTAAGTGGTTTCGGACCATATTCGAAAACTTTCTCCGCAGTTTCGGCAAAACCGAGCGCAGGCACATGCGCATCCTTGCAAATGTCGTGGGAGGTTTTTACCTATGGAGATAAATTGGAAAATTTATGGTAAAGGATCTGTGATAAATGTTAGAATTTTCAAGACAGAGAATAAAAACTATATAAACAAAGCCACAACAATTTTTTTGCTGGCGAAGCGGTTTTTCAATTACTTATTTGTTTGAACCATAGAGACTGCTCGATTTTAGCTAAATACGCAAAGCAATGAAGGGAATATGATGTCACTCATAACTCATTACTTTAGGTGCTTATTTTGTAAATCCCAACGCCTCACTTCACCCTGCGTTCACTAATTTGGTATTTTGTAAAACGCATCACCTCACTCGGTGACTGCTCGCGTTGTCTTACGTAGTTTCATATGAAAATCGGTACCGCGTAAAACGCAACGCGGCGCATTCACTCACTTGAACTGTCAAATCGTTCACTTGGGTTTGTGCTCGCGTTCAGTTTTTTAAACGCAATATTTTTGGTAATTTCGAGTGAAAATTGATTTGTGGTAATCTGCAGAAGCAAATAATAAGTATTGCAGTACTTCTTAAAGACAAATACTAAAGAAAAAAGTACAAAAAAAGAAAATACTAGCACTGCAGTTGAGGATCGAAATCACAAAAAAAAAAGAAATGTATCGCGGTTGAGGGTTGAACTCGCAACTTCTCGCGTGCTAGTCGAACGCTCTAACCACTAGGCTATGGGAGGTATGCAATGGATGCAGCAAATTTTGTGTGTTTTGTATTTGGCTGATAAATTAAGAAAAATACAACTCTTTTTCGTAAGAACTTGACAGCTCAAGTGATGCCGTAAGACAACGAACGCAATTACGCCGTGATTTACAAAATGCCGTTTTTTGATCCCGGCGTTGGCTTCGTGTTCGCGTTGCGTTCGATCACGGTGATTTATACGGTAAGGCCGTTAATATTTAAACTGAAGCAGTTATTGCGTTTGACCACAATTGAATTCGCTGAGTTATAACGTTATTATTTAATTAGAATTTGCAATTACAAACTAGCGTACTTTCCAGGTAAGGCTTTCATTTATTACGTAAGAACTTTCAGTTTAAAGCTAACAAAAGCGTTTAGCTTACGTTACGCTCGGATGTCATTCGCTAAAAAGGGCTATAACCTGCTGCAGTATTCGAATTTGTTAGGGCTACTTTAAAAATACATATTTATATACTCCTAGATTCTTGAAATGTTTAATAATCATTAAAATCAAATGAATTTTAAAAGTCGAAAAATTGGCATATGCCCTCTTAATAGCAACATAGAATCTCAAATGCCGGGAACATTTAACAAGAATTGTGCGTTCATATTGATTACAGTTATCATTCTCACGTGTGTGCTACACGGTAGCAACATTTCTTTGGATTTCCCCAAATCGACATGAATTCACACAATTTCGCAGCATTTGAGTAAAAGAATAAAGTTTGGAACACACATTGTTTATTTGTTTATGGTGCATTAATGTGTTGTTGCTTTTTTAATGGCGCTGTATCGCTACCGATAAGCCAATTAAATTTTCAAATAATAAAAAATGATAAGAAACAAATTTGATTGATTCAAATAAACTAGATTTGACGGTGTGATTTTACGGCATTTGAAGTGCGCGGCTGGCGGCCACAAAATATCTTACAATGTTATCGGATGGAAAGTTAATGACATTTATCATTAGCTGTCAAAATATCAATAAGAGCTTAAGCTGAAATATTATCGCATTGCTTTGTAGCGCGCCTTGAACTACTTTATATTTTACACAATTTACACAGTTTACACAATCGACCGACCTGACAATATATGATTTGCCAATACCTGGGCGAAAGAAGTGCTTCGTAGACAATTTCAAGTTATCTTTTCTCACAGTGTACTCACCAGTATGTGCACACAGTGCGTGCACAGGAAGCCGACCACCAATGTGCCGACCATGCCGAACACCAGACCGGCGTTGTAGAAAGCCAACGGCATGGCCAAAATACCGGTGCCGAGGGAGCTCTTGAGCAAATGCGCCAGCGCGCCGCTGGTAGAGCTGCCATTCTGCTGGTCTCGGTTTGCAAATGGATCATAGTCATCGCTTAGTTCGTCCTTCTCGGTGAGGGTGGTTCTGTTTCGGAGCAATGAAATCACAGTTAGTATTGCGGAAACGTGCTGGAGAAGAACATGGCATTCGCACTTACTTTGAATTGAAATCGTTCAGTGTGAACGCTGAAGTTGATTTCTCTTTGGACGTTTCCTCGGAGAGTGCCATCTGAAAAAAATGCAAAATTTATATTTATATGTACATATTTAGTTAAAAGAATTAATGCGCAGCTGTACACTTATTGGGATTATTCATAGAAAGTGTGAAAAGTGCTAAAGTCCATGGAAATACACAGGTGCAGGTACTCCACGCTGCACTTGTTATTCCTAAAAACAATTGACACACCAGACGCACTTCAGATTGTACAAAAACCAATTACTTGTTATAAAAATCGAAACATTTTAAATGTGTAAAGTAATCTCAATTTTTTTTTTTTGGTATTTCCATGTGTAATTCATTCAAGTTCCAGCGCAGGAAAAGTGCTTGTAAATCTTTCTGATAACATAAAACTTAGTTCCCATGTACTGTGATTAATTTTGCAATAGATTATCGGAAAGATATATAAGCCATATGCACAAAGGAATCATATTTGTAGAATCTTGCGAAACAGCGCACGCCTAATTTATGTCACTAATGAAAATGGACGTCGATGATCTTATCGATCGTCAATGTCACATGGAATAACATTGGCTGCCACAATTTGCTTCAGACCTTCAGCAGATTATCTGAAACTAAATTTTGTTGAGTATCAGTAGGGCTGTCGGGCTTTCAAAGGAAGATCGTTACCATTTGCGTAAGCAAATGCAGTGGAATATATATTAATATGCTTTCAAAGTTGAAATTGCAGCCTTAAGTTGGGAACATGCATCAGAATTCTATGGATTTAACGTTTATAAATACTGGACCATGTGTTCAGAGCATATACACATTTCTGCTTCTCTCTATCTTATCTCGACACTTGGTCAATTCCTTTGTTTTGTTATAAATTCTTTATCGTTTTTAAAAGTCTCCACTAAAATTCTCAATTGATTTTGATTAGCACTTCCAGCCATTGTTTTAGGGTAGTGTTGCGTGGGGCATACATACAAACGCTTACAAAGAGCATTTAGTACATGGCGCTTTTATCGCTGCGAAAAAAAATCTGATAATCTTAATACATATATAAAAACGTCTGTGCGTATGTATGTCGCAGCATCACGGCTGAACAACAGAAGCGATCGACCTTATACTCACAACATATGTTCCTGTGGTGCTCTGAATGGTTTTTTTTCATGTTAGACCTTCCTAAGTGTTGCCACGGTGGCGGTTTTTCGAAAATTCTTATTTATGGACCGATTTGGCTCAAATTCACACCATATAATACTTAAGTTGACAGAAAGTGGTCGACAAAATTTGAACCCGATAGCTGTTGTCGGGGTAGAAATATTCACGAAAGCATATTCTTCCTGAAATACATTGAAACACATTTCAAAACAAATCTTGGAATAAAATAATTATTTTAGGCAGAACAACGTTTGCCGGGACAGCTAGTTTGCTATAAAAACTGGCACATGTGACCAATGGGACTCGAAAAAATTTGAGGAATGTTCATTCTCTTAGGTTCATTGATTGCATTTTACGAGCCGCGCTCATGTTTCATAAATTATAGTGTTATTATTCGCAATTCCTACGTCGAAACATAATTCACTGCCAACTGAAAAGTGTAATCGAAGAGTATAAAGTGATTTAAAAAGCAAGAACAGCAATTTACGACCCCAATATACCATTTACTCGCCATTTACAAAACACTAAATCCATCGTAAATTACAGGGTTTTTTTAGTTTGATTTTATGGCACTTGGCGTTCAGAGAGAGAACCCTTCATGATTCAAGGTATTTGAAAAAGAATAATACGACAGCACGTCATCACAATGTTGGACAAGCAAATGATAAAAGTAATCTCAAGCATGCTTTATCGAAATCGACAATATATTTGAAGTGTATTCCGATGGTTATTAGCTGTTAAATTGAGTATTCCGCATATATACGTATATAGAATATACTCGTAAACGAGGCTAAGGCCGCGCTTTTCGCATTAACTTCCTTTTTTTTAGCACAAGCCAATGGGACCTTCAAAATGTATTTTATAGCCGAGTCCGAAAAAGAAAATCAGCAGCTTTATCAGGGCAAACATATCTTTCGGTGTATTCCAAGTACGCGATGAGAGAAAGCACAGCAAAAGTAAATAATTTTAAACAAATTCTCCTCTGTTCGATGCCAAGAGCCTGCCAGGGATTGAACATGGTGCCAACGCGCAGCAGAGTCCGAGCACCCATTTACTGAGTCACTGCAAGGAATCTCATTCTTTTTCTTCAACTCAATCTTCTTAATTCTATATAGCGCAGTAGATTCAGTAAAATTTTGACATGCATTTAGCTATTGTTGTTTTTGTCCTTTAAGAAAGGAAGTGCAAAGCGAATGTTTTCCCCTCGGCGTATTCTAATGAGTGCTTTTCCACAACTTTCATTGTATTTTCAAGCAATTTCCTGTGATTTACTGATTTTAATACATTCGTATTTAGGCAAAGTTTTAAACTACTATATAAACTATGTACTTTTATAAGAGCAAGTTTCTTGCCCTTGTCGGCACTTCGAGCATTAAAATCCTTTAGCTTTATTAATTGCATTATTTGAAATATTAATATTTTTACATATTTATTACTTGTTGTACTATGCACACGAAATCAATTATAAACTCTTTGCTCTTTTTAAACCACTTCCTATGCGCGTGTTCTGCCTTTTTCAGGTCACGTCTAGTTTCTGGAGTCAGACGTTTGGAAACTGACCAATTATGTTCCTTGCCAACATCCTAGATTCTCCGCTTTGCAAGAAGATCCGTAAGATTTCAGTGAAAAGGAATTTACTTTATCACTATACATATTGGATAAAAATCCCTTTGGCTCAATTTCATAATAGTAGCTGCATTGATCCTCTTACCTTAATTTATTTGCTTGCCAGCATACGTTATTTTAAATGTTAAAGTTTAAAAAACTATGCGAACTTTCAAACCGAACTTGTCCATTGACCAACAGCGACTGAAAGACACAAATCGTGCTGCCACCGTGAAAGTGTCTTGTTAGCATGGGCCAATCACTCGAGTCCTCTCCACGATCAATTACTGCAGTTAATTTAATCGCCGTATCTAGACGCGATAAGTTAAATGCGAAAAATTACACTAATACTACATTCTAACAATTGAAAGTGCCAATAGCGCAGAATTGATTTGTGGCATGCGAGCGCTGCCTTATCACTGCCACTAATACAGACGCCGGCGACCAAGCAAGGGACGCACGAGCGAGCCGCACGTTGGGCCAACACACAACTATCAGGCTATCATCGGGGCATTGTTTACACTTGGCAACAACAGCAATCACAACAAGAACAACAATAAGTACCTTCTGACGTTGGGTCAGATAAATCAAGAAGTCAGCAGGTACCGGCAAGTGCGGTGAATGAGCTCGAGCAAGTGTGACGTAATTGCATACCATAAAAATTCCAATTGGGCAATACAGCAGCTACTAAAGCCCCCTCCCTCCTCCTCCCACACACATTGTTCCCTGCATTAAGGCATTCCTCGTACTCAAGCTCACTTGCCAGCTTGAAGGATGGCCTTTAAATAAAAAAATAAAATACCCGTTCAGTGGATATACGGCATAAGTGCTTGCATGGATAATCAAGTTGTCTGTGATAAGATAAATTGACTTTCCACTTGACTTACTGAACTGTATTCTCATTCTTCTTCAACTGATTATTGGCATTGGTAGGACATGATGTCTTTTTATCTATGCAAGTGTTCATTTTGTAGCAACCGCTGACAATCGATTATAGGGAACTAAAATTGTAGAATTTGGAAGCTATTTCAGTGTAAGCGATCATGCGAAGACGTGATAAAAACAACGTTTCAACTTAGTTAGGGGCGTCTCAAGAATCAACACTCATTCACTGCTTCCATTAAAAAGTGTGTATATTAAATATTTTCCTGAAAATAATATACATCTTGTCATGTCTATAGCTTTTTTGTTTTCAAGAGAAGTGTTAATGGTTCCTTGATATCCTATATTGTTGCTATATATATTTCCTGGATGAGGCAAATTTGGTTTATAAAAACTTCAAATCGGTTGAATGAATTTAAATAAAGCTTTTTTAGAGCACAGTTCTTGGAATTTCGCAGCTAACTTTATTAAAAACCGCTCTAGCTTGACTTTAGGAAACAATATATAATAATTTTACGCAATTCGTTTGGGATTTATGGGCTTTTGCAGCAGGTAGGGGTATTATCTTTTCCGGGTTAACGCACCAACGAGTATCTACGACTGGGTACTGCAGCTGGCGGCTTAAACTCACTCTGTGACAAACACCCGATTAGCAATTCAGCTGACACCTTTAATTTCATTTTGCTCACTTGAAAGAATAAAGAAACTTAATAAAGGCTACAAACATATTTATTAACAACGTAACATTGGCGCTATAATGGCAATAATTTTATAAATTTATATGATTTAATTAACTCTTCTGAAAGAAAAAGATAAAAATGATATTCCACAAAATGCGCGCTACAATCCGCATTTAGGGCCAACACCGCTCCTGAACATATGCCGGATACAGTCATTTTTGGGCAGCGCCGACATTTGATACCGCAATTGTTGGCCTGCGGCACGACCGCAAATTACGCAGTAAGCGAATTGCAGCGCAAGAATTTCGTTTGTCAACATTTCGCAAGCGGTATGCAACCGACGCGTTGGTGTCGTCGTCTAGTCGAGTACAATCCCGGCCGACTCATTTCCATGTTGTGCCTTGCGTGTTTTATTATTTTTGTGCCAGGATGATTTTGTGCTAATTTTTGGAGTGTCCATGCCACTCTACACTTTAATTGGGCGGTTACATTGGTTCTGAAGGGGACTTCTGTCACTTTTCACATTTTACTTCTGATCGACATCGATTTGGGTACGAATAAAATTTTAATGACGATCCATTTATTTTTCAATTAAAAGTGAGATGTGCCACACAAAGTTGCTTCTCACCATACCACAATCCGTCGTATCTTTGAATTTGTTTCATCATATTAATATACAGTTTGAAATTCGATTTTTGATTCAAAGAGTAGATAGCAATAAGAGGGAGAACAAATTGCAGAAAACAAGTTTTTTTTTGGGTTCTTCACGCAGCTGAATGAATTCGGGTTGGTGGTACGACGGATTCTTGGCGGAACAAGGCGGAAGGGCAGCAAGTTCTTACGGTTGATCACAAAGGAAAACGATCTGAAATAAAATTATTCTTTTGGTTCGTCCATATATGATATTTTACAATAAGCTGACAATTGTCTTTCTCACTTTCGTACAATCTGTTTTCCAGCTATGTATTATGCCAAGAATCAAAGAGCTAGCAGTTATTGTTCCCGCCGATGCTATTTAATCAGAGACACAAACCACGAAGGGTTTCTGCCGGTTCGGCATGATCTGATGTGCGTACATTAGCTGTATCAATGGAAAGGCTTATGTGGAGGGGCTTATGTGGAGGGCATGCATGCATGCGTCAAGAGCCTTAAACTAGTTTTGACAATAATTTCACTGTCACTATTTCTCTTTTGCTCTTCAACGCCGTCATTCATCAAACACGCTCAAATAAAAAAATTTGTGCGTCTCGGGACGCTCGACAGAAGTGATAACTTAAACTAATCCAAGTTAAACTATTTAATATTGAAATTTTTTAACTTGAGAAAAGCTTAGGTTATTACTTAAATTTCATGCATGTCAACATGATAATGTGAGGAAAGGTTATTCATCAATAAAATCTTTTATTGATTATAAAATATATTTAATTCTCAGTTACAATTCTTCAATATGTACATTAGAATTTTGTGTAAGTATATTATTAGTATCATTATTCAATCCAATAAAAGTAACAATTGGCTTATGGTAGCTATAATAAGCAACGAAATTTTTACATTGTATGTCATCTAAAAATCTTGCAAAGAAATCTTCTGCTTGTTTCATCATATTTTTTATAATCACTTTCAAAAACGGTGGTAGCAAAGAGTATGTTAATATAATAGAGTGCGCATCTCATATAAAATTTTGGCTGAGAAAATTTTGCACTTGGGTCATTTTAATAAAGCCCACAGTTCCACTCAGTTTCGCTCAGTCACTCGTCCTCTCAGAGAACCGCTCTGCTACAAGAAATTCCAAACTCAAAGTAAATATAACGAGGGCTGCTTACTGTGAGAAAATTCTCCCATTTTGTGGGAATTCGAACTCTTTTTCTACATATTCTTAACAAAATGCTGTTGTTTTGTATTACAGCATTTTGGAACTCAGCCATACTGTTTTATTTATTGATTTATGTTTTTTACTACCATTATTTTGAATGAAAATGTGGCTGAAGTGCCAATTCCCATGGGAGAATTTTTTAAGCATTTGAGAGAATTGGCTTTGACTGAGTTTGCACCCCTGATCGCACGACTCAATGGCTTGGTTCGTTCGGTTTTCGTACTCAAATGAGCCGAACGAGCATTTTTTGCGGCTGATTTTCGTATTTTGCATGGTGTTATGAAAGTCGTGTGCATGTGCTCTTCTTCTGCATGTCGGCAGCTCAGCCAACAAAGTATACGAAGAATCAGAGCAGCGCTCGGCTAGACGATATTCCCGACAGCGCTGCTGTTTGATTCTGTGTTGTTGTTGTTTTCATATGAAAGACAAAAAATTCTTTGGCTCTGCTCTGCCATAAACGAACAAAAGGAACTTCAACATACATACATATGTACATATGCGTATGTCGAATTTCCTGGCATTTGCGTATGCTGTGTTATGAATGAAATCTGCTTGCAGCTTCCAACTCGTTTTGAAATTTCAAATCGAAGTTGGAATTTGTTGAAATATCGCAAACATTTTTCCAATGTAGCGTCTGTCCGAAAAACAGCTAAGCGCTGTGGGTTAGAGTGAGAGAGGAGGGGCCCGCGTACCGCTGCCGTATGCGTGAGAGAGAGGGAAGCCAGACAGACTGGCACCGTAACGCGTTACGTTACGAAGCGGTTTACCCTCCCATAAAAAGTTATCACTTCAAAAATCAAACAATTTTCCAAAAATAAACAATTTAATATTTTTCAACAATAGTTAATTAAGCAACTTTTCGTGACATTGTAATTAAATAAGTTTTGAGTAAATCTTTAAAATTAAAATTTCATAAAAGTTACATATGTAGTTGAAGAAGCCATTCTTTCACTTGTTGGTCGGCATGTTCAACCTCTTTAGAGCAACAGCATTTAAACAGGAGCTGTATCTAATCACCGCATATATATTGAATCGAAAGTACAATATATAATATTTAACAGTTATTCAGTAAAATATTGTCATTGTTTAGTTTGTTTAGTTTAGTTTAAGCTGATTCCAGCAAAATTGCAATACAAAGTTCAAAATTCGATCTTCGAAACTTTTGCTATATGTTTTTGTGCATTGTTGTTGCAAGCAATTACAATACATTGTTGCGTAAAAAATAATAGCAAGCACTTTTATTAAAATTTAAACTTTCACTTTGTTGAATTCATTGAGAGCGGTCAATTATTGCAATAATTTAAAATTCAAATATTTGCTGTGAACTGGCACAAGGACTTTGTGAATAATGCATATGCAAAAATCTCACTTACTTTTTTGTTGTTGCTGGTTTGTTGTGATAGATAACACGCCAAAGCGCCTTAAATCCGTTGCTTTGCCAAAGCTGGCAAGCACTTAAGACGCACAATTCGGGCTGTTAATTTAGTTACTTGAGCGCAGTCGCTTATTGTAGTACACTAGTACACAAATAACAACAACGAGAGCGTTTTATGCAAAAAAAGTTGTAGTGCAATTGTTATTGTTGTTTTTGAAGCGATCATCTAATGTGAATAAGTGTCAATTAGTGTAAGCGTTGGTCTTTTAACACTTTCGGACGGTATTTACTTTATTTCGTTACAATAACAAATCGAATAATGAAAAAATTCCTTGATGAATTTCGCGAAAAAAAATTCAAATACACGCGCGTTTAAAAACGCGTCAAGCGTGTCGCGCGTTTTTCGCAGCTGAGCGGGCAAAACAATTGGTGTGTGCCTTTGCGAGTAGCGAGTTGTTGCCTGTTTCACGTTCGTTTGGTGACTGATATTAAGTTAACGCTTGTTGCAAAAATTACGAGTAGTCATATCGACTACAGCAACAACATGCGCTGACTGCGGCTGAGACTGCTTAACAATGAACGCATTCACTTGACCAAGCCGAGACGCCGTGGGGATGATCGCCGACGAACAGAGAGTCGCACCGACGGGCAGTTGGCTAGACCAAAGCCGTTAACTCGTTTTTGGCACTATCAACAGAGAGACCACTTCTATCCCTCGGGCAGCCCCTTCGTCGTGCCACGACGCTGTTGGCTGTTGGTGTACCGTTTGCGACGCGTTGATCGTGACAGATATTCGTCATAAGCGGCGCTGATCTTTCAATCAGCTAATCAAAAGCGGCAATACGCACACACGCACAGCTCTGTTTGAAAAGGCTTGCGTTTTGTTTCACATGGCAGCCAGTGTGTGTGTGTGTGTGATGCTTTTGATCTTGCTTGCATTTTTCATGTTGAACAAAAAAGTATCTCGTTCATCTAAAGAATGCGCAGTTCTTCCACCTTGGATGTGGGCCGCCGGCCACTCTGTGGCACTGTGTGCTCTGCGGCGCGCTAATGGCTCGAGGAACAGTTTTGTTGCAGGCAGTAATTGTTGTGTTACTGTTTCAATCACCCGCCCGTCCACTCGACTGTCTGTCCGCCTATCCGCTTGTTCGCCTGCTTGCGACATGTTCATGTGATACACTTTGTGGCACACAATTAGTGCACTTACTTGGGACAATTTGGCACGATTGCATTCGATCAAGTTATCTGAAGTGTGCAATGGAAAATTTTTGAAAGAAACTCCGACTTCAACTATCATACTATAATGCTGTTAACGGATTGGTCAGGTTGGCAATTATTCGATAGCTCGTATACTCTAGCTGAATTTCCATAACAACTTCAATCGAAAATCTTCAAAACAACTCAATTCGATATTCAGAAATGGCCAATTTATGATATATTTTATGCATTTAACAGAAACCAAGAGGCTTAAGTTTTTTTTGAGCCAAAACAAACATCTGAATAATTACATATTTCCAATTATAATAAACTGTTAAACCTTCAATATTATGCAATATGAGTCTGTTCGCCTTTCTAATTACACAGAGCTTTGTTGTTATTCATTTCGGTATTATTATAGTTTTTATTAAAAATCGTAAGAGTACATTCTTTTCCATCCAATTCACTAATTTCTTTCTTTAAATTTGTTATATTTCGAAAATGATTCTTCTATTATAATGGAAAGAACAAAAATACTTAGTTATTTCATTTCAATTGTTTGTCAATGTCGTACCGCAGCTTCATAGTATCTAGTAATCCATATCCATGTCATAACTTTGCCCATAGCAAGGTGTCGTCAGAACTTTCCTGGTCAAAACATATACTTACATAAAGCTTCGTGCCTGAAACGATATTCACTACTTCCACTACTTCCAACCGAAACGCAATCGGAATTTTAAAATTGTTTCACGCTACTAATAAAATTGTGTATTCAATTAGCATGAGATTTGAGCTCTAGAAATTCGCGAATGATTTGCAATTAAAATAAAATAAATGTGACTTCCTTAGTATTTAGAATTCGCTTTAAATGACAGCAGATGCACGAACTCTTGAAGGTTCCATACATCTGTGAATGAATATCAGTTCTCAGGCTATCTAATATATAACAAGTAAGGAAGCAATCAGTCGGGTTTCACCGACAGAGTAATACCCTACACCATGTTCCCAAGTGGGGTGATAATTCACTGAAATTGTGGGCGTATTTGATTTACAACCTACATAGTGGGCGGACCACGCCCATTTTTGGCAGACTACAAGATATACCTAATAGGACTATACATGCCAAATATTGATGCTCTGACAGGTGTACACCAG
Organism: Neria commutata; assembly: GCA_963457695.1. Lineage (NCBI taxonomy): Eukaryota > Metazoa > Arthropoda > Insecta > Diptera > Micropezidae > Neria > Neria commutata. The sequence goes on along the minus strand of OY735247.1, from coordinate 38,621,611 downwards.
ATGTTATCGGCATATTTATTTTACTGCCCCCATGGGGGGCGGACTACGCCCATTTCTGGAGAATTAAAAGATATTCCTACCAGGAACGAAGTAACCAAATCTAGACTCTCTGGTGTATATATTATGGAAGTTAAGAGGATTTTTTGTTTATCGCCTATATAGTGGGCGGATCACGCCCATTTTCTTGTATGGCATCTAAGACCTACATATCAACTTGGGAACCGAATTTCATTCATTTATATTCGTAACTAGTCAATTGGGAGCCATTTTACCAGAAAAATTTTGCCGCTCATATAGTGGGCGGACCACGCCCATTTTTTCGTATGACATAGATGACCTACCTCTTAACTTGAGTACCAAGTATTATTCTTTTCCATGAGTAATTACACAAATTATAGCAATTTAATCGAAAAAAACCCGAGGTAGTGGGACTTATAGGTCCATTGGGGGCGTCTCCTTCGACCGATTTGAATAATTTTAACACTTTACCTAACCCGAGGTTCAGTGTGACTGTGTACCAAATTTGGTCTAAATCGGACAACTCCTTCTTTCTCTTTTTTGCGTACACGCAGACAGACAGACGGACAGACAGACAGACAGACAGACGGACAACCGGAAATGAAAAGAGAAAGTGTTTCTGATCATTTCTATATACTTATGTCTATACCTAGGAAGGCTCCTTTAATGCGTTACAATTTTGGCACAAAGTTATTATACCCTATTACCATAGGTGTAGGGTATAAATGAATGTTTGTTTGTCTGTTTGTCTGTCCGGCTATACAAAGCTACACGCGTTGACCGATTTCAGCCAAACTTTATACCAATATTGTTGAAGACCAAAGGAAGGCGACTGTATATAAAATTTTTCGATTCATCAAGAGGGCGTGGCACCTCCCATACAACTTAAATATTTGATTTGGCATATCTGTAAAACTACAAGTCATACAACATTAAAATTCTGTAGTCTGTTGGTAATTCTTCGTGCCCTCTTGCTTAAAAAAATTTAGGGGGCGTGGGACAAGGGGGAGTGGCACTCCTTATACAACTTAAATATTTGATTTGGCATATCTTTAAAACTACAAGTCACGCAGCATTGAAATTCCGTATGCAGGCCCCTCTTAGATGCTTAGTCCCACGGGTAAAATTTTATGGGCGTAGGACAAGGGGCGTGGCACTTTTCAATCAACTATACATTTGGGTATAACTTAGAACAATACACCACACATAAATGAAACACGATACGAACTTACTACATGTCCGTATCCTTCAACTCGGAAAATGGGACGGGCATTGGACAAGGGGCGTGGCACCGCCAATACATCAGAATTTTTGATATCGAATATCTTTTGGCCTAAAAGTCGGGAAGCATTGAAATTCCGTATGCAGGCCCCTCTTAGATGCTTAGTCCCACGGGTAAAATTTTATGGGCGTAGGACAAGGGGCGATACGAACTTACTACATGTCCGTATCCTTCAACTCGGAAAATGGGACGGGCATTGGACAAGGGGCGTGGCACCGCCCATACATCAGAATTTTTGATATCGAATATCTTTTGGCCTAAAAGTAGGGAAGCATTGAAATTCCGTATGCAGGCCCCTCTTGGATGCTTCGTCCCACGGGTAAAATTTTATGGGCGTAGGACAAGGGGCGTGGCACTTTTTAATCAACTATACATTTGGGTATAACTTTTGAACTACACATCACACATCAATGAAACACGATACGAACTTACTTCATGTCCGTGTCCTTCAACTCGGAAAATGAGACAGGCATTGGACACGAGGCGTGGCACCCCTCATACAACTTAAATATTTGATTTGGTATACCTTTAAAACTACATGACATACAACATTAAAATTTTGTATTCTGTTAGTATTTAGTCATGCATTCACGTAAACATTTTTACATAATTTGGGTTTGAATTATGTATATAGATTTAGGGTCATGGGACAAGGTGGCGTGGCACACCTCAAATGTATGTAAAAAATTTGGGGTCCATGAGGAGTGAAGGGGGTCGTTACTTTAATTTTCGTCTTCCACCAAAGGAGTAATCTACATACACAGATAGTTCTGTAAGAACCTACATTTATGACTTCCCCTATTCAAACCAAAGTTCACAAGCAAATAGAAAAGTCCTTAGCAAGGGCACTCAATATATCTTATTCCTTAAAACCACCCTAACAAATTACCCTTTACCATACCACTTACAATAATGTGGCTTTTAATACCATTTTTATACCCTACACCTATGGTAATAGGGTATAATAACTTTGTGCCAAAATTGTAACGCATTAAAGGAGCCTTCCTAGGTATAGACATAAGTATATAGAAATGATCAGAAACACTTTCTCTTTTCATTTCCGGTTGTCCGTCTGTCCGTCTGTCCGTCTGTCTGTCTGTCTGTCTGCGTGTATGCAAAAAAAAGAAAGAAGGAGTTGTCCGATTTGGACTAAATTTGGTACACAGTTACAGTGAACCTCGGGTTAGGTAAAGTGTTAAAATTATTCAAATTACCAGAAGGACACGCCCACAACGGGTCTGTAAGTCCCACTACCTCGGATTTTTTTCGGTAAAATGGCTATAATTTGTATAATTACTCATGGAAAAGAATAATACTTGGTATTCAAGTTAAGAGGTAGGTCTTCTATATCTCAGGAAAAAATGGGCGTGGTCCGCCCACTATAAAGCCGGCAAAATTTTTTCGGTAAAATGGCTCCGAATATAAATGAATGAAATTCGGTTCCCAAGTTGATATATAGGTCTTAGATGCCATGCAAGAAAATGGGCGTGGTCCGCCCACTATATAGGCGATAAACAAAAAATCCTCTTAACTTCCATAATATATACACCAGAGAGTCCAGATTTGGTTACTTCGTTCCTGGTAGGAATATCTTTTAATTCTCCAGAAATGGGCGTGGTGCGCCCACCATGGGGGCAGTAAAATAAATATGCCGATAACATCTGGTGTACACCTGTCAGAGCATCAATATTTGGCATATATAGTCCTATTAGGTATATCTTGTAGTCTGCCAAAAATGGGCGTGGTCCGCCCACTATGTAGGTTGTAAATCAAATGCACCCACAATTTCAGTGAATTATCACCCCACTTGGGAACATGGTGTAGGGTATTACTCTGTCGGTGAAACCCGACTGATACTTCCTTACTTGTTTAATTCCAATTTAGTTGTTATTCCCCGTATGATGTGGTACTCGGGTAAAGCCGGGTAAATCAGCTAGTTATATATATATTATACGTATGCTACGAGCATGTTAACGTAATTTTCCTATGTTCTCTTAATTCATCTATTTATGAATGCAAAATTTATGGAGGAATTTGAACTAATTCCATTTCATCTGTGAGCTAAGGGAAAACTAATGAAACAAATCAGCAAGCAACAGTCGGGTTAGTGCGACAGAATAATACTTTACACCAAGTAGCTGGGTGAGGCTATAAGCCACTATATAAAATATTATATGGCATATGTTGATGCTCTTAAATTTACCGCCTTCATGGTGAGTGGAACAGTTCAAAGTATTTCCAAAAATTTAAAGATATTCTTAACAGCTACGAAGTGACCTAATATGAACGCTCTGGTAGATATACATATTAGTGGATGAATGAGATCAAATGAGAACCATCTTATCGATTACAGTTTACCAGGCCCATTTGATCGTAAGACATGGTGGGCTTATAAGATATCATCTGAATTCGTTTAAATGCATAAATTTTCAAATTGTAGCCATTTCACCGAAAAAATGCCGAGATAAGTGGACTTACATTGTGAGCGGGAGGAGAGGTGACCTTGAAAACCAGAACCAGAAGAAAATAATCCATACGTTTGTACGCCCATGTCTGAAAGTATCATTATTTTTAATGAGGCAGCTTTAAGTATAGGCGGAAAATTGTAGACTTACCTAACAATAATTCTGTATAAAATATTAAATTTGCAAGTATCAGCAGCTATTTCAGGGCTATGATATATCGCTCTGTATTGGTTTAAATAACCTGCTGGTAATGATTACAAATATATTCAAATACCATATATATACCAATAGATAGTGTTAAAGAAATTAGAGTGCCAGTTTGAAAGATTATTCACAAAGTGAAGGTACGTCATCCTGCTCTGCCTAGAGATATAGAGCTCACAGCGGGAACGAGCCGATTTACGTCAATACTAGGCTGGTGGAGAGGCTAACAGGCAGACAGAGAGAGAGATAGAGAGAAGGGCATCCAGCGTCAGTGGGTTAAGTTATAATTTAGAAACCAAATTGACAATTTCGTGGCGAATGATTCAAACTTCTCTGCTGCCTGTCGCTCGTTTTAGCTAAACATTCAATTAGCTTGTAAATGAAACAGAGCTCAGTTTTCGACAGAGACGTCAGCGTTAGCTTACCATTTGAAATTTCAAATTTTACATCTCAAATTAATTTATGCGAAACTGTCAAATGACATGTTAAATCTGGCTTAAACAGCAATTGCGGGCAAAAGTGGCAAACATGCATGCATTATTTTTTTAGTTCTACGTATTTTATTTTACGAGTTTTTGTTTTATTTCTGAGGCCACTGCAGCATGACATGCACTTTCTGTCCTTCTGTCTGGCACCAAGCAACATATACTTTCCTCTATTGTCAGATGATAACATGCTGTTCTGTTCGTTCTAACGGCAATTTAACGTGTAATTACAATAGAAATTCAAAATTAATTCATTTCCGCAAACAACGTTGCCACCCGCAATGCTATTCGAAAGAGAAAGTTACGCCCTCTGTAGTGAATGATTGCATTGTGTTGAACGCCTCTGCTTTTTTTTCAAATTACCTTCACAAAATGCACAAAATTATGATGATATGCCTTACTAATTGTAGTTTATGCAAAAACAATGTAGACAATTGAAATTCGTTCGGGTGTGGCATTTTTATGTAAATTAAATGTGAGCGTTTTGAGCTGGTATTTAATTTGTTTTATAAAAGTCAAGTCTCGTGAATTTCACGCGAAATATGTAGCATATGTGTGTTGCAGCAGTTTGACTGAGGAAGGAACTATAGGAAGCGATCGGTGCAATATATATCAAACATATGTATTTGAATATATCTCTACTGCTAATATTTGCTGAAGGCTTTGCTTGAAAATTGCATTCTTTCGCTTAATATTTTCAGTTACATAGTAAAATTACCAATTATCGATTAACTGAGCAAGCAATTTTTTTAAAATTGATATTAAAGTAAATATCTTAAGTAAAAGAAATGTTTGAATTTGAAAAATTTCACTTTTTGGCACTTTTGTTTTTAGTAATAAAGCAGCCTTGTTCGGTTAGTCGTTTGAACCACCATAGTATGTATGTGAATATGTACTACAATGGGCCCAAACATACCCACATATTGTGCCAAACATCCTTTTGCAGACGATTGTGAAATAGTTTTGAGGCCAACGCACCTTTGAGCAATCTTGTGATGAAATTTCGCTCACAACTCCGCGTTATGTGAATAGGTGTGCGACCCTAAAAGTAACCAGATGGGTTTGGACTAACGGTTAGAGACAGGCGGAAACAAACATGTGCAATTAATTTCATTAATACGAATGCACTAATGAACCGAAAAACGACTTTCCTATTACTACACATAGCCAAATCTGCCAGCAGAAGATAATAAAGCATGGCAAAAATATAACATTGAGAAATTCAAAAAATTCCATTATTTTGCTGTGATAAAAGCATATTTTATTGTATTTCAAACATCGGCTGAAAATTAGTGATTATATAGACAGCAGAATTGCATCACAAAATGCCGCGATTTGCGACACTTTTCAGAAATTATTTTGTATGAAGAAACTTACGTTTTTTGCATAGAATTTCAAAAAGTCAGTTTCGAGCTTGAGCGATTTTGTGCTTTTCAGAAATTATTTTGTATGAAGAAACTTAGGTTTTTTTTGCATAGAATTTCAAAAAGTCAGTTTCGAGCTTGAGCGATTTTTTGCTATCATGAAAAGATATTGAATTATTTAAAACGAATTATTTGGGTACCATGGTTAGATGGTTGGTGCATTGGTAAAATTCGGTGAGATCGGCTTACATATTTTATATTTGTATTTGCGCCGGTTTAAATGAATAATAATCATGAAACTGAGTGAAATATTTTTCCGATATATATTTCGAGTACTATTTGCAGTTTAATAAAAGGCAAACGTTTTGCTAATTTTTATAGCTTGCATGCATGTTAAGCACCGCATGAGTTTCGATATTAATTTAAATTTTCATTATTTGTGTGGGGCACGCACGACACGTTTCTGGAGGCACGCTCGGCTGGTATGATGGGTGTGAGTAATTCGGCATTGTGAGGGCTCATTACAGCTCACTTAACATATTGATCGCAAATCGATTTGGCTAATGCGAGACCGCGCCGGCAGTGCTGCGATTAATGGCTCACGCTGATCGGCTGTGTCTTCCGTGAGTTTGGCGAACGCCCAACTTGGATATAACTAGAAAATTGTTAAGAAAAACAATAAAGCTGCGAGTTAACTGGTCGATGTCAGCTGATGATGTATGTAGTGTATTGTCGAGTCGCTGCAGCGGCTATTTCTATATGACAAAATGCCTGACAATGCATTGGATAATGTATGGCTCATAGTGTCCCACAACGGAAATTGAACGCCTCAATGTACGGAAGTGTTTTTAGATGATAATGAAACATAAAAAAAAGCCGCACTATAAATAAAGAGAACCAGACAAAATAAAAATAAATAAATGATGTAAAAAACAAGTTTTGATTTTCGTGCCCTCTCCTCCTTCTCCTGCTGCTGTTCGATTTCACAGCTTCAGAGTGCCGCCACGCGGACGTCAAATGCCAATTTCGATTTTCAAACTTTTTGGAACATGAAGGTATATGTTAATATGTATGTACATAGATAGGTCGTGCGCATTTTAATGTATGCAATTAATGCAGTGCGAAATACTCGCCTAATTGAAACGTATACATATGTAAGTGCTCTGCGTGGGAGTGTGGCAGATACGAATTGTAACGGTTGATTGGGTGCTCACGGAACGGAATTCGCAAATGTTGTAGACACAGGCGGTGCACATGGGTTTGGCGCTAGGGCTAGCAGATTCAAATGGCCATTGGTAAAAAAGGTTTTATCTGAACATTCATAAGATATATCAGCATATTTTGGAACATTTGAAAAATATCTTAATTTTTCGGTTCAATCGTAGACAAAAATTTTCATCATTATATGAATTTCTTTTATAAACATAAAAGCATATACAAATAGTTACGTATGTAAATACTTAGTATTGGGTTGATTTGTTTTCACTTGGCGTGTGTAAGAAATAGTTAAGCGATTGAAGATCTCCTGTTGAATTTAGTATTGTTCAATACTCTTCTTCTTAAGAGGTCGGAACAACCCGGTAATAGGTTACGATGTTTTTGTATTTGTTTCTTGATCTAAATTTTGGAAGTTTTTGTAATAAAATTTAATCGGGACAAATTTATGATTGGAATAGAACATCGAAACAATTCCGACAACTGCCGCCCATCTGGAAATGCTAGGCGGCAGCCTTTTCTATCATATCATATCATATCATCATATCATATCATACTATTATATAAAACGCTATTGCGTGCGCAATGTTTTGGTTCAGTTACCGTTACTTTGTTTACATTGAATGGAGCATTGTTTTTGCACATTGGTTTTGTACAGCATTGTTTTGGGGAGCATGTGATGAGAGTGAGAGAGTATGTTAGCATAGACTCGCAATGTTTTCGTGTGGATCTCTGCACAACAACAGTAATGCCTTTCATTCCACTTTCATGTAAAAGGTATTACATTTTGGTGGCTTACCGCTAAAACTTCTTGCCGTATGGCCTCGGTTTTTGGACTATTTAGTAATTTTTCTACCGAAAGAGAAGTTTGTACAAAATTTAAGATTACAGGGGTAAAAAACAAAACTAATAAAAATAGCCACATTGGCAGATGTGAATAGAAGCCGTGCTACTGAACATTAGACAATGTAGATGACCGGAGATTTTTAGTGTTCGGTTAGATTTCATGGGAAATCAAAATAAGTTCAATTATCTAAGCAAGTTTTTAATTGAAGTCAAAATTTGAGTAGCTGCATACATATTAGAGGTTTACGCCGACTATGTTAGCTTCGGCGGCGGCGTAGAAGCCAGAAAGAATCGGCGGCGGCGGCTTAGCCGGTAGATATAACCGGCGGCGGCGGCGGCTTCCTAGCCGTCAAATTTGTCGGCGGCGGCGGCGTAAGCATTCAGTAAATAAAATTTTCCTTTTTAAATTTAAAAAAATAACACTTCAAATGTTTTATAAGTATTTAATAAAAACAAAAATTGCTATAAAATCAATTCACAGTCATTTTTCACAGACTTGATTACTTACATATGACGCGCACAGAGCAAAAACGCAGCGAGTGTCAATTTTCGCCACATTGCGCTCATGGCTGTGAAGTTATAAACTGCGTTTTTGCTCTGTGCGCGTCATATGTAATTGTTTAAAAAATTAAAGTCTGCATTTCTTCAGCTTAAATTAATAAATAAAAGTATGATTTAAAACAAATAGTCATCCTTCACAGACTGGTTTACTTATATACATATGTATGTAATAATATAAAAACTTCAAGTCTTTGCATTTCTTCAGCCTTAAATTAATAAATAAAAAATTAAGTTAAACTTTCTTTTCATGTAACAACGCTTGAACTACAGTTGTTAAATGTTCTAGAGATGGGACATAGGGAGATGGGAGACAATCTCAACGATTAATCGATTACTTGAAATGACTATTTGGCGGTTTTATACGATACATTTCAAAATTTTTATTTTTTAAAGTTGTATAAAAAGTTCTGACGCCGAACGCCGCCGCCGCCGCGCCATTATTTATGTGACTCGGCGGCGGCGCGTCATAAAAGGCAAAAACCGGCGGCGGCGTGGCGCGGCGGCGTAAACGTCTAATACATATGTATGTATGTATGTATATAAGTAAATGTAGATACTCTTTTCAAGTGTAGGCTACGTCTGAAAGTCTTTTTTTCACAAGACGTGTTTAAGTTATTTTTTTGGTATTTGGTTTGTTAGTGAAATAAATTTTTCTTTCTAACTTTGGATAGGGAATCAAACAAAATGTTAATGACATATAAGTATGTACATATATTCCCACATAGGTGACTTAACTACAAAAGAATAATAAAATTATATAAAAAAAAACTTTTTAAAAATAAGCTTTAATTTTTTTTATGTACTAAAAAGTAGAAAATAAATTGTTTCCAAGTCACCTGTATCTTACTATTAATAAAAGCTTGGGGCGCTCATGTGTCAATATTTGTCAACCAGTTACCACAATATTTTATTTAAATAATTTTTTTGCAAATAGATTCTAGTAATGAAAGATATTTTGAATATGGATATTGAGCGCACAAGCTTTTATTAATAGTAAGATACAGGTGACTTGGAAACAATTTATTTTCTACTTTTTAGTACATAAAAAAAATTAAAGCTTATTTTTAAAAAGTTTTTTTTTATATAATTTTATTTTCTACTTTTTAGTCTTCCATAAATTCAAATTTAGAGCTCTGAAATTTTTCACAAAAAGAATTTAAAACTTGCAGAGCAGTACACAGTATTTAGGGTATTCACAGTGTTTCCTATCGTCATATGTCATATCCTCAATTTAACAAATAATACGGCTGTGATCGACCCTAATATTCGTGGCATATTTGTGGCGCGATGAGTTGTTTTTGTTTTGCCTGCAAGGCGCGGCGAGTAAGTTCCTATCGTTTTTCATTGATGTGTGGTGTACCTATAATTATAAACTGAAGTTCAAGTGTGTAGTTCCTTGAAAAGTGCCACGCCCCCTGTCCTACGCCCATAAAATTTTACCAGTGTGACGAAGCATCCAAGAGGGGCCTGTATACGGAATTTCAATGCTGCACGACCTTTAGTTCCAAAGCTATTCTATATAAACGATTTTGTTTGTATGGGTGGTGCCACGCCCCCTTATCCAGTGTCCGCCTTATTTCTCAGTAGAAGGATATGGATATGCAGTAAGTTCCTACCGAGTTTCATTGATGTGTGATGTGTAGGTCTAAAGTTATACACAAATCTGGAGTTGATAAAAAAAGTGCCACGCCCCTTATCCTACGCCCATAAAATTTTACCAGTGGGACGACACATCCAAGAGGTGACTGCATACGAAATTTCAATGCTGCACGACCTTTAGTTCCAAAGCTAATCGAGATCAAAAATTTTGTTTGTATGGGGGGTGCCACGCCCCCTTATCGTACGCCCATAAAATTTTACCAGTGGGACGACACATCCAAGAGGCGACTGCATACGAAATTTCAATGCTGCACGACCTTTAGTTCCAAAGCTAATCGAGAAAAAAAAATTTTGTTTGTATGGGGGGTGCCACGCCCCCTTATCCAGTTCCCCCCTTATTTTCTCAGTAGAAGGATATGGATATGTAGTAAGTTCCTACCGAGTTTCATTGATGTGTGATGTGTAGTTCTAAAGTTATACACAAGTCTGGAGTTGATAAAAAAAGTGCCACGCCCCTTATCCTACGCCCATAAAATTATACCAGTGGGACGACACATCCAAGAGGCGACTGCATACGAAATTTCAATGCTGCACGACCTTTAGTTCCAAAGCTAATCGAGATAAAAAAATTTGTTTGTATGGGGGGTGCCACTCCCCCTTATCCAGTGCCCCCTTATTTTCTCAGTAGAAGGATATGGATATGTAGTAAGTTCCTACCGAGTTTCATTGATGTATGATGTGTAGTTCTAAAGTTATACACAAATCTGGAGTTGATAAAAAAAGTGCCATGCCCCTTATCCTACGCCCATAAAATTTTACCAGTGGGACGACACATCCAAGAGGTGACTGCATACGAAATTTCAATGCTGCACGACCTTTAGTTCCAAAGCTAATCGAGATCAAAAATTTTGTTTGTATGGGGGGTGCCACGCCCCCTTATCGTACGCCCATAAAATTTTACCAGTGGGACGACACATCCAAGAGGCGACTGCATACGAAATTTCAATGCTGCACGACCTTTAGTTCCAAAGCTAATCGAGAAAAAAAAATTTTGTTTGTATGGGGGGTGCCACGCCCCTTTATCCAGTTCCCCCCTTATTTTCTCAGTAGAAGGATATGGATATGTAGTAAGTTCCTACCGAGTTTCATTGATGTGTGATGTGTAGTTCTAAAGTTATACACAAGTCTGGAGTTGATAAAAAAAGTGCCACGCCCCTTATCCTACGCCCATAAAATTTTACCAGTGGGACGACACATCCAAGAGGCGACTGCATACGAAATTTCAATGCTGCACGACCTTTAGTTCCAAAGCTAATCGAGATAAAAAAATTTGTTTGTATGGGGGGTGCCACTCCCCCTTATCCAGTGCCCCCTTATTTTCTCAGTAGAAGGATATGGATATGTAGTAAGTTCCTACCGAGTTTCATTGATGTATGATGTGTAGTTCTAAAGTTATACGCAAATCTGGAGTTTATAAAAAAGTGCCACGCCCCTTATCCTACGCCCATAAAATTTATTGATTCATGCATTGTCATGGTGGTTACGCATGTATGCAAAGTTTCAGATCTCTAAGTAGTCGGGAAGTGGGTGAAAAATTGATTACTAGATTCCACTACATACAAACATACATACCGGATGTGAAGTTAATATAAAGCTTATAAAAATACGCCTCATTTTTGTATATGTATGTAGCAAGAGTAGGTGGGACTGACGTTGTATTAATATTTTTAGAAAGATATTGTAAAAGGGTATATCGTTCGGGTAACCAACATTTCTCTGTTGCTCTTAATTTCGAGGATATAGAGTACAGAGTTAAAATATTAACATTTTAAAATATAGTAGGTAATACGGATTTATAAAATTTTGGTTTTAAAATTACAAAAAAATTAAGACGACTTCTCGAAATCAGCGAAGGAAAAGTAGGAGAGTCGCCACGAAGTGGCGCGATACTGCTGGTACTATTAAATAAAACGCTATTGCGTGCGCAATGTTATGGTTCAGTTACCGTTACTCTGTTTATTTAACATTAAGTGTATCATTGTTTTTGCACAGCTCTGTTTTGGACAACATTTGATGAGAGTGAGGGAGTATGTTAGCATAGACTTGCAATGTTGTCGTGTTCTTTTCTGCACAAGAGTAATGCTTTACTTTCATGTACATAAAAGGTATCATATTTTGGCTTACAGCTTACACTTCTTGCGGAAATGGCAATGGTTAGGCGACTATTCATTAATTTTTTCAGCGAAAGAGAAGATTGTAAAATTATGTATGTACATATGTATAAGATTTTAGGGGCAAAAAACATAACTAAAAAAATTGCCACATTGGCAGATGTGATTAACAGCCGCGCTGCTGAACATTGTCTTGTAAATGGACAGATATTTTTAGTGTTCGGTTAGATTTCATGTGAAATCAAAATAAGTTCAATTATCTAAGCAAGTTTTTAATTGAAGTCAAAATTGGAGTAGCTGCATACATACATATGTAGGTATGTATGTATCTATGTATATAAGTAAATGTAGAGTAGGCTAAGTCTGAAAGGCTTTTTTACACAAGACCAGTTTAAGTTATTTTTTTGGTATTTGGTCTGTTAGTGAATTAAATTTTTCTTCGACCTTTGGATAGAGAATTAAACAAAATGTTAATCACATATACGTATGTATATTCCCACATAGCCGACAGAACTACAAAAAAATAAAAATACGCGAGCTTACCTCATTTATATACAGCAAGAGTCGGTGGGACTGACGTTGTAGAAATAGTATAGGAACAGATAAGGCAAAAAAAAGAAGAGTTAGAATCCTTGATTTAGCCGCGCAGTGGTCAGAGGAAAAGTAGAAATTATTCTAGAAGGTGGAATACTAAGAATATGTATAGGAATTACACATGTTTCATGAAAATTGCAACTTTAGAGAAATCTTGAGGGAAAGGGATAGAATTAAAATCTTTTTGGAAACCCAGCCTCATACAATTTTTATTTATTATTTTCCAATAAACACCGAATATTGTGATACTGGTAGTAACAATTATATATTTGCTCCTTTATATATTCCCTCCCGAATCACTACTACTACCTCCGTTCATTATTTATCAGGATTGAATAAGGTAGCGCAGTATGTACGTTATCAACCAGCAAAATGAGCTAATTTTCTTTAATTTAAGTTTTGGTTAAAGGTGCCAGCAAATCTGACGGCTTAATTACATTCGTTCGGGTATTTCTACCAACATTTCTTTGTTGGTCTTAATTTCGAGAAACAGATTTAGAGTTAAACTATTAACATTTTAAAATATAGTAGGTAATACGGATTTATAAAATTTTGGTTTTAAAATGACAAAAAAATTAAGACGACTTCTCCATATCGGCGAAGAAAAAGTAGGGGAGTCGCCACGAAGTGGCGCGATACTGCTGGTTCATCTATAACTGCGTATATTTATATATATAGAAAAAGTTTATAAAATTGGTGTCGCTTGGTTTTATTCAGTCTATTTGACAATTTTGTGTAAACAGTAATAAAATACCGATTCGTTTCTTTGGGTATGACAGCAAGCGTCTGCGAGGCTCAGCCAATATATTGATCCAATCTTGATCTTCAAAATAAGTCGAAAATAAGCATTATAACATTTACAAATCGCTTAATTGATTATTCACACTGCGTAAAGGCATTTTATTCGCAAACAGATATTTACGACGTGAAATCTCGCACAATCGGGGAAATACTTTCAAACAGAATGTTCTCAAAGTTTGTGATAATTGTTTCTTTTTTGATTTTTCGAGTATTGTGTATATTTTTGCATTTAAGTGTTTTTTCAATGAAGCCTCTTGAATTTTAATTTTTACACAAGCTATGGAAAGATTTTTTAAAGATTATTGCTGCGGGCTTAAATTTTGTTGTTCGCCTTCAAATATCGCAAAGTTCAGTTATTTATTAATATTTATAAATCAATTTGAGTGAGCATGTCTTCAGTTGACACTAAAGGTCTTTCAAATAATGGCTTCGCTTCGGTTAATATTTCTGTGGTCATATGCAATAACGACTTAAGTCGAAAACAACTGTTTCGAGAAAAAGCAATTCGAAATTTGAAATGCACATAAGTGCATGTACATAAGTGCATGTGTTTTTTTTAAATAACTTTTTTTTTGAGATGGGTACAGATACCGGGGTTTGAACAAAATATGCGCATCAACGTCAGGAATACAGTGGTAACGTCAACTCAATTTCGTCTTAAGTCGACTTAAGTCGTTATTGCTTTTGACCACAGATTTGAAGAAAAGAATTTGCAAACTGCGTGGAACGCGTTTATTTTAAAAATATTAATGCAATTATGCAAAATGTCGTTATCCTTGCAAAACTCATACAACTTATTGCTTCTAAAATTTAAATGAAATTTATTTGAACATAAATAGTAGGAAATCGCATATCAGTTGGCGCCAAGCTTAACATTAGCTTAATGTAGAATCGCCCTAACAAACTTTTTAACAACTTTAAGAAGATGAAAAGAACACAATAAAAATTTGTAGGAGTATAAAATTCAATTTCGATAGCTTGAAAGTGAGCGTGTTTAAAGAGTACTTTCAGCTCAGCAAAAAAATAATTTTTGAAAATGCTGATAAATTAGGCTTCTGAAATTTTCGTGAATATAGCATCAACATTTAGTTGCGACGAATTTGGAAGTGGGCGCTCGAGAATGCGAAATGGCTTAAAATTTTTCAAAAAGTACACGTTTTGCGCTACAAGTTTTCAACCGCAACTGCAAAATGACGCAAAGAATGCACTATTGTGCAATCACGAACATTGTAAGAATGAGAGAATGGAAACAATGCACCTAATTGAAGCAATCAATCATTACTGTTTTTCATCAAGCCAACTTGAAAGCCTCGCGTCCTACGGAGGTTTGAGCTCGGAATTGAACAGGAGTAGGAGAAGTTTTGCATACAATTAAGTAAAAAGTTGTTGACAAAAGTTGACAAAAAAATTTACGGGAGGTTTGGGCTCTGAATGGAACAGGAGTAGGAGGAGTTTTGCATACAATTGAGTAAAAAGTTGTTTTTGACAAAAAAATTTCAATTGAAATTTTTTTCTTCCCTATTCACTTTCGATCGAAATTAACGTGAGTAAATTTAAATTTCCGTTGCGATCGAAAGTGATATGTTGAACATGCTTGAATGCAATCAAATTCGAAGCCCATAGAGCAAGTTTGAATGCTTTCGATTTAGGAACCTGTGTAGCAAATTTTTATTGTTTGATAAAGTTGATCACGGTTCAGTCACCAAATAATAGTTGTAAATTTTGCCTTCTTTTCTACAAAGGGAGTGGAATATTTAACTTTATTTAGATTGCTACGATAGAATACAAGTTATCAAACTCAAAAAAATAAAAATTCCATAAATGCACTTTTAATTTTCGAGGAAAGCTTAACAGCGATACTCTTCCTTTCTTCTATATATTTTCAGTATATTTTCATTCTCCCTTGTACACGGGCTTACGCTTCTCGGCAAATGCCTTTAAGCCCTCCAGACGATCTTTGGTAGGAATAACTTGCGCATAGCAAACTTCTTCGATGGAGTAGCCAGTACTCAGATCCACTTGCATGCCTTTGTCGATGGCCAGTTTTGCCATTCGTACGCCCATCGGACCGTTGGGCAGTATTTCCTCGGCAATTGTGAGCGCTTTCTGGTAGGCAGCATCATTTGTGCTGTTTTGTGTCACTACGTGGTTAACAAGGCCCATTAACTTGGCCTCGGCACCGCTGAAGACGCGTGATGTAAAGATAAGTTCTTTGGCCAGTGCGGGCGAAAGAATGCGTGGCAGGCGTTGAGTACCACCAGCACCGGGTATGATGGCCAAACGTGTTTCCACCAGTCCCATTTTGGCACTGTCAGCTGCAGTACGCATATCACATGCCAGCGCCATTTCCAATCCGCCACCCAGGGCGGCACCATCTAGTGCCGCAATGACTGGCATTGGTAGCTGTTCGATGCTCACGAGCAGACGGCGCAATTCTGTGACAAACTTACTCACTTCCTCCTGGGACATGTCTTTACGTTCCTTGAGATCAGCGCCCGCGCAGAATATGCCAGGTGTCAGGCTGCGTAATATAACAACGCGGGACGCATTGTCACCTTTTAGGTTAGTGATAACATCGGTAAAAGTCTGCACGAGACCGCGGCTGAAAGAATTCTTCGCCTCCGGCCTATTCAAACCCAAAACTGTTATGCCTTGCTTGTCGCCTTGCAGTCGTTCCACGATTACCTCATTTCCACTTGCACTGGCCATTGAGCGGCTTCTCAGCACCGCACTGCATGTCTGCCATTGCGCAGGAGCAGGACGTGTGAGTTTCGTCAGTTGTCTTAACAAAAGAGACATTAGATTTTTGCAAGATTTATTAACTAAAAAGGAAACAGAAAGTTATTTAACTTTTGGCGACCGGCTGACACAAATCGAATCGTGATGCAAAGTCCCGACTCCAGAAACAGCTGACCTACCCTAGACCCGACCCAAAAACAGCTGGCCCAGAACCGCCGAAATGTATGCAATCTTTGAAATCGTTAGAAACAAAAACAAAAAAGACTTTTAGTTGTCACTTTTGACGTTTACTTTCAGTTGGAGTCCAGACAGACAGACGATTTGTTTTCATATAATTCCGGTAGATAAATGTAAATTTTCATAATTTAAATTGATAGAATAATAATAATATTAATTTTCAAATATGCAAGTGCGAATATTTTGTGTTAACGCGGCTTGACAGAGTGGACAATAGTAAAGCTATTTGCTTGCTTTTGCTAGTTTTATTTGCCCGATGACGTAGTGTGGCCAAAAAAGGTTCTGCGGAGCGTTTTTTCGTTTTCACAAAAACAGATCACCCGATCACTATCAAGTGTTGTGCTATTTTACATATGCGTTGTAGGGTCGGTTTGACTTTTGTTTTGTTTAAGTCGTTTCTCACCTTTTAACAATGCCTGGTTAATTTGCAAATCTAACACTAGTTTCCTTGTTTTCTTTAGTATTGCAAAAAAGTGAGTAACAAGAAGGAGGTACATCTTCTTGCTTGGATTCAACCTTTTGCCTTTTGGTCTAAGAGACTAGCAAGGTATCTGCCAGCTGTGTTTGTGTGGGCATTAGAAATGCTCCCGCGCGGCTTGGAGTTTGCGCGCATGCTGCGTCTGCGGCAGCGGCTGATGTCACGCAGGCTTTGCCCCGAGCACACTCGGTCACTCTGTGCTGATGTTAGTGTAATGTGGGGTCTATCAACTATTTGCCGTCTTTAAAAATTTTATTTTTTCAGATTTTTCATCGATTTCACTCAAATGCACTTAAGAGCAATCACCATTACAACCAGCGAAGACTACTTCAGAATTCCGAAATAAGACAATATACTACAAAAGAGCCAAAGGTACATTTACCTGCTTTGCTTACTTGCTATTTGCATGGCGCACACTCACACTTTTCTCATTAATAATAATATTTATAGATAGTTGCTGCGACCATTAAAGTGGGAGCGAAGAGAAGTTCCTCAGACCAACCCACTTCGAAGACGAAAGCGACAATCGAAAAGACGGCAAGCGAAACAAAGCCTATAAACGACGCTTGCACTGCAGCAATATCCGCTCCTGCAGAGCATGCGGCACCTCCACCAGCCGTCGCTGCACAAACCAAGACGTTGGAAGTGAATACATCGAAAGGCGTACTTTCCATCACCACCACAATTGAGGATTCCAAGATCAATGATGTGGTATTCGAAAAGACGAAAATGAAATCGCCGATACCGCCCATACCAGCCGCCACTTTTAACGGCAAAGAAGATAGCCAAAAGCGAAAGACAGAAAAGAAAAAGAAGATTGTCGTTACAATTGAGGACAAGACAAATGAAAAAACGGCAGCTGCAGGAGCAACAAAAACGACAAAACCAACGGCAGTATCATCACCGTCGCCATCACCGGCCGATGCAATGTGTGCGCTGCCTCCAAAAGAACAAGAAAAGCCTGTAGGAAAGTTGAAGAATATGCTGCTTGTAGTTTTCAATTGTAAACACATTACAGAAGCGTACCGCAGTGGACTTCAATCGCTCCTCGCTAGAGCGCAACTTCGTCACACCACTACGCGCCATGGCCGACTTTCTGCTGAAGGCATCCGATTTGGAGAGCTTACCGAAAATCAAAAGACGCTCACCCTACGAACAGGAGCCGCCCATCACAGTTTTTTGGCGCAAGGATGTCGAAGCGAAGGCCATTGAGGTTTGGGGCTCGCGCGAAAATCTGTTGCAAGAATTACTTAAACGCGAAATTGAGTACAAAAAACATCAACAGAGTGAGTGTAGTGAAGATTAGTAGTGATCACGGTAGTTCGGTAGTTACTACGAAAATACATCTACAATCACTGCGCACTCTCATTTAAGATATATTTACTGTGAAGCGTCGCTTGCGTAGCTATCGGCGCGAAATGGGTGCACGTACCATTGCGGTGGACGAACCCGGTCTGCGAGGCAAATCGGGCAAGGTTGTGGTTATCGCCATTGCTATGTGAGTATCATCAATCAGAAGAAGTCCGGTTGTTTGCACGCATCGCTGATTCCTGCTTTATTCTGCACAGCAATGGCATCAATTTTCTCTTCAAGGTCTGTGGTTGGCTCTACAGCGGCTCGCACAGCATGTTCGCCGAGTCCATACATTCACTGGCCGATACCATAAATCAATGCATATTGGCCTATGGCATACACAAGTCCGTGCAGGTACGATACACTTTTGACATTCAGCTTGATTAGTTTCTTCAATTGCAATATGATTTCAGATAGCCGACCATGAGCATCCTTATGGCTACGCAAACATGAAGTATGTTTCTTCGCTTATTTCGGGCGTGGGTATATTCTGCGTCGGCACTGGCCTTTCCTATTACCATGGCATAACGGGGCTCTTGAATCCGGAGCCTGTGCAGGATTTATATTGGGCATTTTTCATACTCGGCGGCTCATTTGTGTCCGAGGGTGCTACGCTGCTGGTGGCCGCGAATGAGGTGCGTCGCTCAGCAAAATTGCAAGGCATCTCCTTCAAGGAGTACGGTACGTACGTTAGTGCAGCATAAAATGCCTTGTTTCGTTGTGAGGAGACACAAGTCTAATTGATCTGTCGCAACTAGCAGTATTGACCGGCAAGGATCCTTGTGTGAATGTGGTGCTGATGGAGGATGCTGCTGCCGTGGCAAGTGTCGCTGTAGCTGTCTCCTGCATGGGCTTGTCCACACTCACCGGCTTATCTGCATTCGATGCTATTGGTTCAATGCTCGTGGGCACTATACTCGGTGGCGTTGCTTCGTTCATTATTTATACGAATGCGGCGGCGCTGGTGGGGAAGTATGTATTGGATGCTTGTTTTGAAAGCTCATTGTTTGAATAATGGTTTGATTTTAATGCTTGCTCAGATCGATTCCAGATGAACAGTTGGATAAAATTAACTCCGAATTGGAAAGTGATCTGATGATACGAGCCATACACGATGTCAAAGGCATTGATATGGGAAATTCCCTAGTTCGCTATAAGGTATGACAATGATATTAAAATTTCTGCATTTTATGAAATATATTTATGTAATTTTTTGTACAGGCTGAGATGGACTTCGATGGTCGTGAATTGACACGCTGTTATTTGGATCGGCAGGATTTGAACGAACTGTTTAAAGTATGTGATAATCATGACAACGATTGTCTTGGTTGATTTAAAAGTGATAACTTATATACTACATATATATGTAGGTGGTGCAGTCATTCAAAACCGCTGAAGAGTTGGAACTATTTTTATTGACTCATGGTGAAAACATAGTCGATTTAATGGGTGGTGAAATTGATAGAATAGAAATGAAATTACGGGTAAGGTCTACAATTGTAGCGCCTGGTAATTGTACTTTCATTGTTGAAACCTTCTCTCTTGTATCGTTTTAGAAAAAGTTTCCGCAAATACGTCACTGTGATTTGGAGATTTTATAAGCATTTCACACGCTTGGAGAAACATGTTGCGTTTTTTGTAAGCTTAGAGTGTTGAATGGAGAATTCGCAGTTGGGCTTACTTTCTTACCGCACTTGTAAAGGCTTTACAACTTGTAGTATGCAAAACTTTATGTATGCTTAATTTATTTTATTACAATTTAATAAAAAATGTACACTGTTTATGAATGAATTTTGTACAAAAAAAAAACAAAAAAATGGTCGACAGAGAAAAAGAGAAACTAGTTTTATAAGAGATTACTTTAATTATTTGTGCTTAAAAAGGCTAATTAAATAAAAACAAAGAGCTTCAAAAACAGAAATTTCTTTATTTTTTTTTACCAAAAGTGCGTTTTTGATAGTAATTTCTAAATGCAAACGCCGGCGTTGAATTTGCCATGGCAACCAATTTGACTTCGATTTACAATACGAAACTAAATGTGAACATAGGAAGGCTGGCCTCATTGATGAAGCGGGTCAAGTGCAGGGAACGACAACCACATCACCAGCCGCAGACGCAGCGTTCGCCAATTATGCTCAATGAAAGGAAAAGTTGGTTGCGCCAATGAAAATGTGAATTTTCAATTGTTTTTGTAGGCGCTGTTTCTCTTTTCTTTCACTCTTCGGAATAAACACTTAATTGTTGTTAGTGCTGTTGCTGTCGTTGGTGGGCAGCCGTTGCTCGTTGTCCGCTTAAATTGCTGATTTGCATAATTAAATATTATAACATTGTTTCGACTTATTTCAGCTGATCCGACGTTCATGTGATAAGATTTTAGCAAGCTCTTTTTGTTGTACTCGTGCTAAAAGAGTGCATGTTAATAACAGTATGCTATTTAGCAGTGAGGTTTTGTATGGTACTTGACGAAGAGCCAGAGGAAAATGCTTCATTATTATAAAATATATTAATCACATTAAAGTGTACTCTTTTCGTCTATCGCTTTTATATATTTCATGTAAATTTAACAAATGCTGTTGGAATTGTTTTTGGGAAAAAAGTGTAAAAAATTACGTATTTTTAAAATACATATAAAGTAAATTTGTTAAAAATAAGTTGGCGATAGAACATATCTGTGAAAAACCAAAACTACTCTTTTCAATTGTCAATAGAATGCCATATATGTATATTTTTGCGCGCTTTCGAATCACATGAAGAAGTCATACATTTTGTTAGACGCACTTTCTGTAGCAATTTGCTGGTTTCGTTTGTTTTGACATGGCGCTGTTAAGTTTAACATGGCGTCGCGCTGTAGCACAACGGAATGTTAGCTCCGCAAGTAAACAACCCGCGCCGGGGATCAGTGGCGACTGCTGCCGACCATAAATTTTAGTTTATTGACAGCCAGCACTCGATATTGGCGGCATCAAAACTGTGCATGGCAAATGAAGTGTGCGCTATTCAAATTTGCATTAATATTTTGTGATAAGAAAAAGACGAGTAAGCAGACATAACAAAACTAAACTAACCTAAGCAGGTGACACAGCAGTGATACTTTTGGGCAACGATCCTAAGGCGAAAGTTTGGACTGCGTTTGTTTGCGTGCAAGTGGTCAGTACATACTTACATAATTTTTTTATTTTTTATTTTTTTATTTTAATATTATTAGCTATTACAATAAATGTATATAACTAATAGGTTTAAAGAGTACTGGCTGCTCGGGCCTTCGACTCTTACATAATTATAACTAAAGCAGCAATAATAATCTTTAACTATATAATAGTTTTGTTGTGGTTATCGTTTTTTTGCTTATGGCTAACGAGCGGCAAATTCGTTTTTCAATTTTCACTATCAATACAGTACAGAAAGAAAAACGTGACAAACGAATTTAGTCAAATAGCGAAAACTAATTTTAGACGAATTACAATTTATAATAAATTAAAATGGTTTCAGCAAAAAAGTAGTATGCGCCTGCTGCATCTGGTGATTCTTACGATACGAGTGTATTTACATCCAAATGTACATAATAGTACAGTATGTAGAACGTGATATAGCGCGCAACTTACGCGCTGTTGGCTTGGTGCTACTAATACGAGCATAAATGAAAATGCTGATGAGATACACGGGGGAATTATAACAGCTACCGGATACGTGCTCTGCCTTTTATGGGATGAGAGAATGATAGCATGCAGCAAGAAACTAAGACATCGCTCAAAATTGATATTGTTTCTCAAAAACAAACACTTTTTCAACATGAAAAAAAGTTAAACGGTAGTTAAATGTGACTATAACGCCAGAATAGGGCTGTAATTGTGTCGATGGTCATAAAATTCCAAGAAAAGCCAGTAAACGTTACGACATTCTGCCAAACAAAACGCACGACGTTGTTTAAAATTCGAAAAGCCATTTTTTGCCTTTCAAAATGATGACGAAGTGATAAAATAACTATGTATTTTTAACATTAAACCGTGAATGAATAACAAATCATAAAAAATATCTATATCATTTTATGTTTTGAGATTTTCAGAAATTTAATGAATCTTAAGATTTAGCTTAATATCGTATAGGTATTAAGAAATCTGAAAAATTGGTAATATAAATACATTTCAATGAAATGTAAGTAGTATATGTGAGTAACACATAACACATCCAGAAGATTTGTCTACTCGGAACAAACACACCTGTTATTTTCGAATTTCGAACAGTGCCGAAATAAATTGTTTTAACACGGTTTCACTTCTGGTTTGGGCACCTTTTGACATCACAATCTTTTGACAAACAGTTATACAACATGTCAGTCATATGAAATCTGTATGGATACAGCTGGCATTAACGTAGACAAGATCACGCAGTGCGCAGTTCATACATATACGCATATGCCAATATCAGAAAAGAAATACATATTTTAGCATTCTTTTTTTAGAAGAACAAAAGCTGCTTTATTAGAAATGGAAAAATATGGAACTTGCTTAATGTTTCCCAAAAAATGCAAATTCTATGAAGAGACAAAATTTTTTGCACTGAAAGTTCTTCAAATATTCAAATATTCGGTAATCAAATTAGAATTTCAGTATTACTTATTATTTCAGGGGTAACTGAGATTTA
The DNA here is from genome assembly GCA_963457695.1 of Neria commutata. Lineage (NCBI taxonomy): Eukaryota > Metazoa > Arthropoda > Insecta > Diptera > Micropezidae > Neria > Neria commutata. The sequence continues at coordinate 38,598,558 of OY735247.1, read as the reverse complement.
TTCCACAAAACATGCTTTGGCGTCCATGCATGAATTTTAATTTAAGAATATGTAAATTATGAGAGTTTACTTTACTTGTACTTTGAAAAATTATCATATTTGAAAACGCAGTGCGTTCAACAGTGCTTTTTTGCACACGCTGATTATACATAAATATCGTCTCAATCGTGTCAGTCACCTGTTCGCAACACGCATCGGAATGCCTTTCTTCAGAAGAGTGTAATTCAATGAGGGGCACAGTGTCACGTTTTCGTATAATCCGTGGGAAAAAATAGTAAACCCTCTTCAATCTCAGTGAACTTTCGTAATTTTCGTTGTATTTTGAAAAAAAATGACATAAATGCCATACTGTTTACCTGTTATTCCATTTAAGCACTTTGTTAAGTGCCCAGAGTGATACAATTTGGTGTGTGCTAGCATGTAGCAGAGAACTGCAATGAGTACTCATTGCACTAAGTATACTCTGTCGAAACTCTGTTTTCTACCCTTACTCATACTTACTCATACTTAGTTGAAAAAACTGAGTAACTCTGTTTGAAATCCCAAATAATAAGTTTTGAAGCCTACTCATAGTATGACGTCAGCAAACTCATTGATACTCATTCCTGCATTCCTTCCGTTTCTAAGCCAGGGTACTTTTTTAATACTATTTGACTTTCAATTTCAGCGCACTTTTTTCAAAACATGTAACACATATTGCTATATACAATAGTTGGTTAATAATATCTTAACACGGAAGGGTTGAACTTGTATGCGTGTTTGACATTATATACATAATGATACAATTAAATTAATTTTTGTTCAGCTTACAAAACTTAAAATATTGCTGTAAATTGTTAATTAGATAGCAGATTAAGTACCCATTGGCATTCTGGTATGCTAGACTAGGAACATTTTTATTATAAACGGGAAGTGAAAAATAGTGTTTTTTGAAAAAGTGCACTGAAACAATTTTTAACAAAAACAAGTTAAGTTACAGTGAAACAGGAGAAACTGGACCGAAGTAATAAAAAACAGAATCGGAATGTTTGTTTTATGATCCTACTAAAATTGTTCCTTGAAATCAAAGCGTTTTGTCGAAAACCGTAGTGTTCTAGTGTTGACTTGAAAAGTGGAGTGATATACTTACATTCATTGAAATGCAAACGACAGCACCATCACTTTTCCAAGCAGATGTGTGTTCTCTCTTCCTGCTCTTCTTCACTCATTTCAAGAGAAAAGGGGAGTGCTATTGAAAAATGACATGATGTAGAGATGTAAGCTTTGATCCTTAAAAGAAACCGTGACCTGCGTATGCGATCGTACGAATTAACCATATACAACTTTCGTTATGATTATTTGGCTTCCTGTATATAGTAGCGCATATTTCAGTAATCGAGTTACCTACTCGATTTGCATTGTAATGCGCAATGTGAAAAGCAATGGGGCAACTAAACTAAATTGACTCTAGGCATTTTTCAAACGTCATTCTAGAGCAGGCATAAGTTTACCAAGCTAGGTAATAATAATACCCAAAATATATAACCGGTTTCGACAAACGACGTAATATTAATAGTAAAATAAGAATAACCGTTAATTCGAATATTTTATAGCAACAAGTACTCGAGTAACGCATTGCAAGACTCTACTTGTTCAACATCAACAACACGCAGGATCTGAGAGCGAGATTTCCCATTCTGAAATAGGTAGCGCTTAGAAGAGCGCAACTGCGAGCAGGTAGGAGCACATGCACTAAAAGCAAAGGTCGAATACTTTGTTATGGGCGAATTTTTAAGCAGTATATTCTTTCAATTCATTTCAGTTTTAAAAATGCGTAAATTCTGCTGAAAAATAAGTAAGTTGACATCATTGCTTTTAAAGCGTGTGCTCCTACCTGCTCGCAGTTGCGCTCTTCTAAGCGATACCTACTTCAGAATGGGAAATGCGGCTGTCGCCAGGAACCGAACAAGTATTACTATAAGTACTCTGAGTTTTACTTACTTACTTATTGATACTCATACTTGGTATACTTAGTTTACTTACTCTACTTACTTTATAAGTTTGAGCAAACTGAGTTTCACTTGCGTTTAAGTATAGGTAAAAACGGCACGCGTTTTCTTTAGAGTTACTTAGAGTAACGAAAATGGCACTCGTTGCAGTTCTCTGGCATGTAGCAATAAATAGAATTGTTCGTTGCAGCAAAAATGGTTGAATTGCCATGCCTACATTTAAAAATGACATATTTTATGTTTTTGAATAAGTATCTACAAACTCTATTTTATTGTCATAAAATATCATTCGATTTACGATCTGGCCCTATGATTTTGCGACACTGTGCGGCGCTTTGCCTGGCGAAGAGTGCGCGCTCTTTGTTGAAATATGTCCAAAAATGTTGTCCCTCGATAATAGGTTGATCAAATATGTACGTAATGGGTAATTGCCTCTCTAATTAAACCGTTTTACAATCGACGGCTTTTTTGCACCAGTACTAATTTTAAACGTAGTATTTGCGTTCAGCTAAAGTCTTCTATAACTTTTCGCTATGAAATCGAAATTAAGTGCTGCATTAAATAAATGCAAATGCGACCAAATCAATGCCATACTGCCATACGAAAATTATAGATTCGCTAATTCGCAGCTGTTTAATTATGCAATACTTTTTGTGAATTATTTTAGCGCTGCTCAAAGCACTCTGAAGTGCAAAATGTGGCAACAGGGTGCACAACTTTGTGCGGGGTATGATATTTTATACCCTTATATGAGAGTAGAAGAGTTTCGCTTTCAGCTGGGGTATAACCAAGCGAGATTACAAATTAGATCAGCCGAAAGCCATAGATGCTAGTGCTGTGTTTTAATTTGTATAATAATTTATTATTGTATAAATATTTATAAAATAAAAATAAATAAATAAATACAAATTAGATAATCTATTTTCGTTTATAAGTAGCTCTTAGTACGATGTACTGGGGCTAGTTGAGGTTTTCTCTCTGACCGCGCTGGCCTTAGTGTTTGATATACTATACACAGTTCCAATTAGTACTATTATGAGTTCCGAATTTATATGCTCGATATTAATAATGGCACACATTATAAAATTTACAGAACAAAATGAGAATAACATGCTTTCGTATCATCTTTATACTCGGACATTTGCTATCTATATTTGCCGAAGATAGTGACGAAATAACGTCCGAAACCTACGAGAAAACTGACAAACCGCCACATATAATTTTCATATTGGCCGATGATCTGGTAAGAAATTCTACGCTGCCCCATATATATAAAGACCAAAAGAATGAGAATGCCTACATTCCAGGGATTCAATGATGTTGGCTTTCATGGCTCTGCGCAAATACCAACACCGAATATAGACGCCTTGGCATTTTCGGGCATCATACTCAACCGTTACTATGTGAATCCTATATGCACGCCCTCACGTTCGGCGCTCATGACCGGAAAATATCCGATACACACGGGTAAGTTGTGCCTTTGATGTTTTCCAAAAAATGCAAATAGTTCATCATTTCATCATTTACACAAGGTATGCAACATACCGTGCTTTATGGCGCTGAGCCGCGTGGTCTGCCGCTAAATGAGAAACTTTTGCCGGAGTACTTCAATGAGTTGGGGTAAGCGTAGTGGAAATTCGAATTCGAAATGTTGTTGTTGGCATCATGCTCGTATTCCCTGCAGTTATACTTCGCATATTGCTGGCAAATGGCACTTGGGCCATTTTAGGCGGGAGTATACGCCATTGCATCGCGGATTTTGCACACATGTCGGCTACTGGACGGGACATCATGATTATTTCGATCATACCGCCGTAGAGAATAATGCCTGGGGATTGGACATGCGCAAGGGTGGGTGCTGCGCGCATACTACTTTCTATTCTGAAGCTTTATTTTGCATGTGCTCTTTTCTAAATTGCAGGCATGGAGGTTGCCTATGATTTACACGGCGAGTACACCACCGATGTCATAACTGATGAATCGGTACGTGTTATCGCTTCGCATAACGCCTCACAGCCTCTCTTTCTGTATGTGGCGCATGCGGCCGCGCATTCAGGAAATCCTTATAATCCCCTGCCGGCGCCTGATGATACTGTAGCCAAGATGAATCATATCGAGCATTTCGGACGACGAAAATTTGCAGGTGCGCAATGAATGAATCGATATTATAAATAAGAAGATATATAAGAAGTCTTAGTCGGGGACTAAGGATTTCTCACTTGTCCTGTTTAAAAACGCTGCCAGTTTTCTTGACCTCATAAAGTTTTGACATTGTTGGGAGCATATGGAAAAGTCAATATCATTATTATTTATAACATTATGGCTCGACGTTAACTTCAACTGCCGTCTAAAGTAAAAATATCGGTTGTGATAAAAAGTCAAAAATTAGAATAAAAAAATAATCAATAATGTATTTTGTTTTTGTTAAAATATATATAGCAGATTTGTGACGGTTAATGATTCGTTTATTCGCAATATTTTGAAGGAGTAGCTATTCAGAGAATCATAGATAATCGCTCCCCCTCCCCCTCACCCTCCCCCTCCCTATATCTATGCTAGTTAAATATTTTTCAAAATTTTTTTCATATGCTGTACATTTGCTTTGTAGTTTTTTTTTAAATAGCATTTGTTAAATACTAAAATTTTAGTATTTAGATTAAATATGGATTATGTTAAAGATACTATCCATCATTATCATTGTAGACCATTTAAGCTAACTTGCTTGCTAAACATTTTTTTAAATTATCAGCATTACCTCATCTAAATAATTTATAGAATTTTATGCTAACAGCATTGAATTGTCCAAGCCAGATATTAACTCAGCAACCGCTCGGAGCTGTTTGCAAAAAATCAACAACAAACAAAAATGCAATATAATTAGGATGATGCCATTTTTGATTGCTTCTATCATAAATTTACACTTACATTGCCATTAAAAATGACATGCTTGAAATTTATTGCAGCTGTGGTGTCAAAAATGGATGATTCCGTTGGAAGAATCGTGCAGGAGCTGCTGCGCCAGAACATGCTTAACGACTCCATCATAGTGTTCAGCACCGACAATGGCGGACCTGCGGAAGGTTTCAATTTGAATCACGCCTCGAACTGGCCGCTGCGTGGTGTCAAAAACACGCTCTGGGAAGGGGGCGTGCGTGGCGCCGGCTTGCTCTGGTACCCAAAGCTAAAGAAGCTGCGACGCGTTTCCGATCAGACCATGCACATAGCCGACTGGCTGCCGACGCTGTTGAGCGCCGTCGGCGGGGATCAAGCGCTGCTGTGAGCAAACTACTAATTGATTCTCCAATGTGCGCATGCGAATTTAGTGATTGTGTCATCAATTTCTCAGCAAGATCACTGCCAAGCTGGATGGCGTCAACGTCTGGGATGCTCTGTCGCAAGATGACGTCTCGCCGCGCAAAACCATTCTACACAACATAGACGATATATGGGGCAGTGCGGGCTTGACAGTTGGCGACTGGAAAATAATCAAGGGCACGAATTACAAGGGTGCTTGGGATGGTTGGTATGGTCCGGCCGGTGTGCGGGATCCCAAGTCATACACTGTGAAAGATCTGCATAGAAGTCTGGCTGGGCGTGCCATTGCCAGCTTGAACCTGATGCCCAGTGTGGCCGAAATCGCGCGTTTGCGAGCTGATGCCACCGTGGACTGTGCGGCGCAGATGCCCTATTTGAAGGGCGGCAACACGTGTAAGCCCTTGCAGGCGCCATGTCTATTCAACGTAAGGGACGATCCATGCGAGCGCTACAATTTGGCCGAAAAGTATATGCATTGCAGTTGCTGGCGCAGTAAGATTCAATTCTCATGCCTGATTAATTAATTTTTTATAGGTATCCGAATATTTTAAATATCCTGTTGAATGAATTGAAATGGTTTAATGCTACTGCTGTGCCTGCTGCCAACAAACCGCTTGATCCACAAGGGGATCCGCGTTTATGGGATAATCTGTGGACCGATTTCGGCGACTTTGAAGAGATCTTTCCGGAGACAACATACGCTGGAGCAATAAGTTATTAGAGTCTGAATCAAAATTCTCTCATAATTAATGTTACTTGTTTATGACTTAGTTCTAATTGTGAAAAGCTGGCCTAACACTTTTACACTATAATAAATATAAAGCTTTTATAGACAAGAAAGCATGATTGTTCTTTTAATCGAATACCCGGTTTTAGACAATAAATAGGAAAAATGTTCATTAGTTATACTGTAAGGCGCTTCGGAACTTCAATATTAGGTAACATACAGTATATGTTTTAATAACTAATTAACCGATCTTCACGTCCTGTTTTTCTTCGAAGGAGTATAAAATAATGTCGTTCAATCAATCTTTCGAAATAAACTAAATGCATATTCTTTATGCCTTTACTTGTAGACTGAAAGCTTTCGTTTGAAAAATCATACCGTGACTTTGAATGTCAGCCATTTTGATTTGAAGCAGAAATTTGAAAAAAATTAAATAGACTTGAAGTTATAATGTTCGATGATCGTTTGAGGATCAATCCTTGCTTTCACAATTTCAGTCGTATCGATCACCTTCAGCTTCCTTGAATTCAATAAAAATGGAGTTGAAGAAGAAAAAGGTCACCTAGTTATTTTTTGTTAGAAAATATTTATTTCATATTTTTATGATATCATTTGCTATGTTCGTTGGCTTTGCTTGCATTTTTATAAGCTTTATATTAGGTTCACATCCGGTATGTATGTATGTATGTATGTATGTATGTATGTATGTAGTGGAATCTAGTAATCCATTTTTCACCCACTTCCCGACTACTTAGAGATCTGAAACTTTGCATACATGCGTAACCACCATGACAATGCATGAATCAATAAATTTTATGGGCGTAGGATAAGGGGCGTGGCACTTTTTTATCAACTCTAGATTTGTGTATAACTTTAGAACTACACATCACACATCAATGAAACTCGGTAGGAACTTACTACATATCCATATCCTTCTACTGAGAAAATAAGACGGGCACTGGATAAGGGGGCGTGGCACCCCCCATACAAACAAAATTTTTGATCACGATTAGCTTTGGAACTAAAGGTTGTGCAGCATTGAAATTTCGTATGCAGTCGCCTCTTGGATGTGTCGTCCCACTGGTAAAATTTTATGGGCGTAGGATAAGGGGCGTGGCACCCCCATACAAACAAAATTTTTGATCTCGATTAGCTTTGGAACTAAAGGTCGTGCAGCATTGAAATTTCGTATGCAGTCGCCTCTTGGATATTTCGTCCCACTGGTAAAATTTTACGGGCGTAGGATAAGGGGCGTGGCACTTTTTTTGTCAACTCCAGATTTGTGTATAACTTTAGAACTACACATCACACATCAATGAAACTCGGTAGGAACTTACTACACATCCATATCCATCTACTGAGGAAATAAGACGGGCGGTGGACTAGTGGGCGTGGCACCGCCCATACAAACAAAATTTTTGATCTCGATTAGCTTTGGAACTAAAGGTCGTGCAGCATTGAAACTTCGTATGCAGTCGCCTCTTGGATGTGTCGTCCCACTGGTAAAATTGTATGGGCGTAGGATAAGGGGCGTGGCACTTTTTTATCAGCTTCAGATTTGTGTACTTTAGAACTACACATCACACATCAATGAAACTCGGTAGGAACTTACTACATATCCATATCCTTCTACTGGGAAAATAAGACGGGCGGTGGACAAGTGGGCGTGGCACCGCCCATACAAACAAAATCGTTTATATAGAATAGCTTTGCAACTAAAGGTCGTGCAGCATTGAAATTCTGTATACAGGCCACTCTTGGATGCTTCGTCCCATTGGTAAAATTTTATGGGCGTAGGACAGGGGGCGTGGCACTTTTCAAGCAACTACACACTTGGGCTTCAGTTTATAATTATAGGTACACCAGGTACACCACACATCAATGAAAAACGATAGGAACTTACTCGCCGCGCCTTGCAAGCAAAACAACAACAACTCATCGCGCCACAAATATGCCACGAATATTAGGGTCGATCACAGCCGAATTATTTGTTAAATTAAGGATATGACATATGACGATAGGAAACACTGTGAATACCCTAAATATTGTGTACTGCTCTGCAAGTTTTAAATTCTTTTTGCGACAAAGTTCAGAGCTCTAAAATTTAATTTATGGAAGACTAAAAAGTAGAAAATAAAATTATATAAAAAAAACTTTTTAAAAATAAGCTTTAATTTATTTAATGTACTAAAAAGTAGAAAATAAATTGTTTCCAAGTCACCTGTATCTTACTATCAATAAAAGCTTGTGCGCTCAATATCCATATTCAAAATATCTTTCATTACTAGAATCTATTTGCAAAAAATTATTTAAATAAAATATTGTGGTAACTGGCTGACAAATATTGAACACATGAGCGCCCCAAGCTTTTATTGATGGTAAGATACAGGTGACTTGGAAACAATTTATTTTCTACTTTTTAGTACATTAAATAAATTAAAGCTTATTTTTAAAAAGATTTTTTTTATATAATTTTATTGCATATCCTTATGCATAACTTAAGATGCTTAAGGTGAACAGTTTTTTTGTTTGTCTCTTATAGGCAATTTTAAATGCATTATGATTGTATATACATAGGTAGATGTGTATATGTGTATATGAGAAGAGAAATAATAAACGATAGAAAAGATGAAACTTAATTGGAAAATACTCTGTTACAGAAGGGCTCTACACAAAATAGTAAATAATGCCTAAATTTCATTTGAGTTGAATAAAATTAAAACTAGGCATACGAATATATGTATAGTATAGGCATATGAGTATTTATAAAACTGGCTAGTGCGAAAAAGTGTAGTAAAACGTTGAGGAGGCACACTTGTCATCATGACTGTCATCTAGTAATTGTAACCGTTGCCAGCGTTATCGCCGTTTTGACCGCCAGGTCCGAAGCCATTGGAGGTTGTTTGTTCGTATTCATAGCCATCACGGCTGGCATTTCCGTTACCATTACCGTTGCCGTTGCCATTGCCTTTGCCATTACCGTTGCTATATCCATTACCATTTCCATTGCTTTTGCCATTACCGTTGCTGTATCCATTACCATTTCCATTGCCATTTCTATAGCTATTTCCATTTCTATTGCCATTGGGACGACCGCCCGAATAACCTTGACCATTTTCATTATTTTGTCCGCTCTGCCTGCCATTTTGTCCACCATTGTTGCCACCTGGCTGTCCGTTCGCATAACCGTTATCTCCTAGATCCTGGCCATTAGCATAGCCGTTGCCGCTTCTGCCATTGTCGCTATACCCATTGCCATTACGACGTCCGTCAGCACCATTAGGAAGTCCAGCTGAGTAACCATTGGTACCCAAGTCTTGCACATTTTCATAGCCACCCGTACCACCACCGAGCGCACCATTGATTGCCTCACCTTCGTAACGCACTTGTGGACGATAGCCTTCTTGATCTGCCTCATACTGGACAATCTGGAAAACACTTACTCATCAGTTCATTGCACCATATAATATTGTATTTGCATTTGTGGTTAGAGAACTGTCAACTGTGCTATGCACTAGACTACATGTGCCACCAAAAGATTGAACGGCAACAAATTCTTACTTGCTTCCTTCCATCGGGCAACAAAACATTGTATTGGCCGGTGGTATAATCACCATCGCGCATCTCGGAGTGCCCAAACGACAAGCCACTTGGAGCATCCTCAACTTCGTAGCTAAATTCGTATTTGGCAGGCTCCTGGGGAATAGCAAGGATACTGGTTATATCATAATGTTGGAGTGATTGGAAGTGGAGTGGATCAAGCTACGAGTTCGTGCAGAAAGGCATTGCCTTTACTAAAGCGCTAAGAGCTTGGTGAAAGGATTTCGAAAGTGTTGTTGCGTGTCGCATGTCCGTGCCCGTTCAATGTAAGCGGTGTACGAGTATATGTATACCAATTTAGGAAGGAGCCAAGTAAGAATCAAAGCAATCACAGAGTTCAGTACAGATCGATAGCATAGCCATAGAATGGCCAATATTCAAGCTAGAGCTCTAATCAGAACAGTGCTAGGATTAGCCAGATTCAAGCATGTATTAGGGTATATTCCCCTATAGCAACTGTGTTGAAAGCATGTTAAATATGAAACACTGCAAATGATAAACTTACATTGTTCTCGTTATCGCCGCCACGTGCACCAGCTCCATTTGAAGAGTAGCCGTAGCTGTTATCATCAGCGCTTCCGCCATTTCCGTTGGTTCTGTCGTTTCCATTCTCGGCACCAGATTCCGGAGGACCATAACTGTCGGAAGGTGGGCCATATGCGGTAGAGGGACGTCCGCCACCATTGCCATTATCATTGCGGTTGCCATTACCATTAGCTCCGGGGGCACCATATTGGGATGATGGTGCTCCATTGCCGTTACCGTTACCATTAACGCTTGGAGCGCCATATAAGCCGGACGGACGTCTGCTGCCATTACCGTTACCATTACCATTGCCATTTCCATTGGCTGAAGGAACTCCATACGTGGAGGAGGGAGCTCCGTTGCCGTTGCCGTTTTGACCGGGCGCTCCATAGGTGCTGGAGGGACGACCATTGCCATTTCCGTTACCATTTCCGTTCACACCGGGTGCTCCATAAGTGCTGGAGGGACGACCATTGCCATTTCCGTTACCGTTTCCGTTCAGACCTGGCGCTCCATAGGCGCTGGAGGGACGACCATTGCCATTAGTAGCTGGCGCCCCATAGACGCTGGAGGGACGACCACCGTTACCATTGGTACCGGGAACTCCATATGTGGATGAAGGAGCTCCGTTGCCGTTACCGTTTTGACCGGGCGCTCCATAGGTGCTGGAGGGACGACCATTGCCATTTCCGTTACCATTTCCGTTCACACCGGGTGCTCCATATGTGCTGGAGGGACGACCACCGTTGCCATTACCATTAGTAGCTGGCGCTCCATATGTGCTGGAGGGACGACCGTTACCATTGCCATTTCCATTGGTGCCGGAAAGTTGAAGACGGAAAGTTGAAGATGGAAGATTGCCGTTACCATTTCCATTGCTATTCAGACCTGGAGCTCCATATGTGCTCGGAGGGATTCCATTGCCTCCAACATCTGGCGGCAAGTATGAGTTTACCGGCGGTTCAGGCCGTGCTAAGGCTATTGTTACCAGCAACGTTAAGCTCACAAATTTGAACATTTCGATGCAGTTTTCGGTTTGCGGCTATTGCAATATTTGTTTAAGGCTCTTTGGCAGTATTTCAGCTGTGCGTCGAAGAGCCCAAATGATCCTTATGAGTGCCAGCTACAATTGTTAGCCCAACACCGTGTGCTTCTTTTTATTCGAATGTGCTTTGCCCGCTCTGGTTTATTCAAATCAAACCCAAATGATTTAAACCCAAATTCTGACTGATTTCAAAGATCCAAATCATCACATATTTATATGAATCTGTCGGAGGCTGATCTCAGCTGAGGAATCCCAAATGCAATTGTAACTCTGACTATGACTTCGACTCCAACTTCGCTGCTTCTTTCTACTTCCATGCGAGAGAGTTACACGCCACTCATTCGTCGCCAATGCAGCTTTTGTTGTTGCCTTTGGCTTTTTTGCGTGTTGTTGTTGTTTTGGATGCGCCATCCCAGTCACCATCGCCACTCACGTAATATGCGAGCATCTTCGCTGCTGTGTTCTGCGATGGCGCCTGCAGCCGCTGGTGATCGTTGCAATCCAAAGCTCTCAAAAATCTTCAAATGAAGGTTCACACATACACAACCAGATCAACCGCCATGTGCTACGAGAATCAGATTCCACACGATCGGCGATGCTGCCAGCTGCTCTGCTCATACCTGCAGCTGAAGAGTTGGCTGGGGAGCAGAATATTCCACAGTTGACAAAGCAGAGAGGAAAAGGCAGCCATCTCTTCAATGGTTCCAATGCGGCCACAAGAGCACTAGCTTGCTACTGCTGCCCTCATTGGATCACTTGATATTGGTGCTTTAGGGTAGTAGGTTGGATGTGGCTATGGTTGGCGCTTTGCCGCTCTTTGTTGCCTGGCGATGTTGCTGACAGAAGCCACGTACTCGTATGTAGCAGCAGAAGCCGGCGGTGAATGTGTTGTCAATGAAAGTCACATACACAAATCGTGCAACACGAGGGTCGGCAGGAAATATCACTCTTGGTAACATATTACGAATTGATTACTTCAGAACGTGTTCTCAATATATGTGTCGGAAGTGGGCTTATAATGGATATTGGAATTTGTGTATGTGACCAGTTTTCTACAATCGCGACAGCTTTTTTATGACATCCTTCCAGGTAAAGTTACTGCCGGCATATTTTAGTAGGAATGACATCCAGTTTCATATACTAGGCATGAAATCTTATATATAAAACGCAGACAGACTAAAAAGTGTCCGCAGCCTGTCCACTTTCTTTCATCTACGACTTTAGACGGACGAAATTAGTTCGCTGTGTAGCCCAGTGGGTAGAACCGCGCGCTTGCACTCGGCAGGTCATGAGTTCGAATCCCACAGGTTTTAAATTAGAAAAATGTCAAAAATTTCGATTTGGGCCACATCGATAATTTTTCGTCCCACTTGCTCATAAGTTAAAATATCCAAAAGTGGTCTTCTGCACTATATTATACGCATTTGAAATTAACTAAAACGCCCGAAAAAAACAGTAAACAATTTAAAATTTTTTGAAATTTTTTATACGGTCCCCCATTAGAAAAAAGTCAAAAATTTCGATTTGGGCCAAATCGATAATTTTTCGTCCCACTTGCTCATAAGTTAAAATATCCAAAAGTGGTCTTCTACACTATATTATACGCATTTGAAATTAACTAAAACGCCCAAAAAAAACAGTAAAAAAAATTTTACATTTTTTGAAATTTTTTATACGGTCCCCCATTAGAAAAAAGTCAAAAATTTCGATTTGAGGCAAATCGATGATTTTTCGTCCCACTTGCTTATAAGTTAAAATATCCAAAAGTGGTCTTCTGCACTATATTCTAGGCATTTGAAATTAACTAAAACGCCCGAAAAAAACAGTAAAAAAAATTTTTTAAATTTAAAAATTTAAAATTTTATACGAGTTTATGTTAAAATTTTTTTTACTGTCCCCCATTAGAAAAAAGTCAAAAATTTCGATTTGGGCCACATCGATAATTTTTCGTCCCACTTGCTCATAAGTTAGAATATCCAAAAGTGGTCTTCTGCACTATATTATACGCATTTGAAATTAACTAAAACGCCCAAAAAAACAGTAAAAAAATTTTAAATTTTTTGAAATTTTTTATACGGTCCCCCATTAGAAAAAAGTCAAATACTTGCTCATAAGTTAAAATATCCAAAAGTGGTCTTCTTCACTATATTATACGCATTTGAAATTAACTAAAACGCCCAAAAATACAGTAAAAAAATATAAAATTTTTTGAAATTTTTTATACGGTCCCCCATTAGAAAAAAGTCAAAAATTTCTAATTGGGCCACATCGATAATTTTTCGTCCCACTTGCTCATAAGTTAGAATATCCAAAAGTGGTCTTCTGCACTATATTATACGCATTTGAAATTAACTAAAACGCCCAAAAAAACAGTAAAAAAAATTTAAAATTTGTTGAAATTTTTTATACGGTCCCCCATTAGAAAAAAGTCAAAAATTTCGATTTAGGACACATCGATAATTTTTCGTCCCACTTGCTCATAAGTTAAAATATCCAAAAGTGGTCTTCTACACTATATTATACGCATTTGAAATTAACTAAAACGCCCAAAAAAAACAGTAAAAAAAATTTTACATTTTTTGAAATTTTTTATACGGTCCCCCATTAGAAAAAAGTCAAAAATTTCGATTTGAGGCAAATCGATGATTTTTCGTCCCACTTGCTCATAAGTTCAAATATCCAAAAGTGGTCTTCTGCACTATATTCTAGGCATTTGAAATTAACTAACACGCCCGAAAAAAACAGTAAAAAAAATTTTATATTTTTTGAAATTTTTTATACGGTCCCCCATTAGAAAAAAGTCTAAAATTTCGATTTGAGCCAAATCGATGATTTTTCGTCCCACTTGCTTATAAGTTAAAATATCCAAAAGTGGTCTTCTGCACTATATTCTAGGCATTTGAAATTAACAAAAACGCCCGAAAAAAAACAGTAAAAAAAATTTTCAATTTTTTGAAATTTTTTATACGGTCCCCCATTAGAAAAAAGTCAAAAATTTCGATTTGTGACAAATCGTTAATTTTTTGTCCCACTTGCTTATAAGTTAAGATATCCAAAAGTGGTCTTCTGCACTATATTCTATGCATTTGAAATTAACTAAAACGCCCGAAAAAAACAGTAAATAAAAATTTAAAATTTTTTGAAATTTTTTATACGGTCCCATTAGAAAAAAGTCAAAAATTTCGATTTGGGCCGAATCCATCATTTTTCGTCCCACTTGCTCATAAGTTAAAATATCCAAAAGTGGTCTTCTGCACTATATTATACGCAATGAAATTAACTAAAACGCCGGAAAAAAAAACACTAAAAAAATTTGCAATTTTTAAAATTTTTTATACGGTCCCCCATTAGAAAAAAGTCAAAAATTTCGATTTGTGACAAATCGTTAATTTTTTGTCCCACTTGCTCATAAGTTAAAATATCCAAAAGTGGTCTTCTGCACTATATTATACGCACTTTAAATTAACTAAAACGCCCGAAAAAAACAGTAAATAAAAATTTCAAATTTTTTGAAATTTTTTATACGGTCCCATTAGAAAAAAGTCAAAAATTTCGATTGGGGCCGAATCCATCATTTTTCGTCCCACTTGCTCATAAGTTAAAATATCCAAAAGTGGTCTTCTGCACTATATTATACGCAATGAAATTAACTAAAACGCCCGAAAAAAACAGTAAAAAAAATTTTCAATTTTTTAAGTTTTTTATACGGTTCCCCATTAGAAAAAAGTCAAAAATTTCGATTTGGGCCAAATCGATCATTTTTCGTCCCACTTGCTCATAAGTTAAAATATGCAAAAGTGGTCTTCTGCACTATATTATACGCATTTGAAATTAACTAAAACGCCCGAAAAAAACAGTAAATAAAAATTTAAAATTTTTTGAAATTTTTTATACGGTCCCCCGTTAGAAAAATGTCAAAAATTTCGATTTGAGCCAATTAAATTTCGATTTGGGCCAAATCGATAATTTTTCGTCCCACTTGCTCATAAGTTAAAATATCCAAAAGTGGTCTTCTGCACTATATTATACGCAATGAAATTAACTAAAACGCCCGAAAAAAACAGTAAAAAAAATTTTCAATTTTTTAAGTTTTTTATACGGTTCCCCATTAGAAAAAAGTCAAAAATTTCGATTTGGGCCAAATCGATCATTTTTCGTCCCACTTGCTCATAAGTTAAAATATGCAAAAGTGGTCTTCTGCACTATATTATACGCATTTGAAATTAACTAAAACGCCCGAAAAAAACAGTAAATAAAAATTTAAAATTTTTTGAAATTTTTTATACGGTCCCCGTTAGAAAAATGTCAAAAATTTCGATTTGAGCCAATTAAATTTCGATTTGGGCCAAATCGATAATTTTTCGTCCCACTTGCTCATAAGTTAAAATATCCAAAAGTGGTCTTCTGCACTATATTATACGCATTTGAAATTAACTAAAACGCCCGAAAAAAACAGTAAAAAAAATTTTAAATTTTTGAAATTTTTTATTCGGTCCCCCATTAGAAAAAAGTCAAAAATTTCGATTTGAGGCAAATCGATCATTTTTCGTCCCACTTGCTCATAAGTTCAAATATCCAAAAGTGGTCTTCTGCACTATATTCTAGGCATTTGAAATTAACTAACACGCCCGAAAAAAACAGTACAAAAAATTTTATATTTTTTGAAATTTTTTATACGGTCCCCCATTAGAAAAAAGTCTAAAATTTCGATTTGAGCCAAATCGATGATTTTTCGTCCCACTTGCTTATAAGTTAAAATATCCAAAAGTGGTCTTCTGCACTATATTCTAGGCATTTGAAATTAACAAAAACACCCGAAAAAAAACAGTAAAAAAAATTTTCAATTTTTCGAAATTTTTTATACGGTCCCCCATTAGAAAAAAGTCAAAAATTTCGATTTGTGACAAATCGTTAATTTTTTGTCCCACTTGCTTATAAGTTAAGATATCCAAAAGTGGTCTTCTGCACTATATTCTATGCATTTGAAATTAACTAAAACGCCCGAAAAAACAGTAAAAAAAATTTGAAATTTTTTGAAATTTTTTATACGGTCCCCCATTAGAAAAAAGTCAAAAATTTCGATTTGGGCCACATCGATAATTTTTCGTCCCACTTGCTCATAAGTTAAAATATCCAAAAGAGGAAGTTAAAATATCCAAAAATGGTTTTCTGCACTATATTCTAGGCATTTGAAATTAACTAAAACGCCGGAAAAAAAAACACTAAAAAAAATTTGCAATTTTTTAAATTTTTTATACGGTCCCCATTAGAAAAAAGTCAAAAATTTCGATTTGGGCCATCTCGATCATTTTTCGTCCCACTTGCTCATAAGTTAAAATATCCAAAAGTGGTTTTCTGCACTATATTCTAGGCATTTGAAATTAACTAAAACGCCAAAAAAACAGTAAAAAAATTTAAAATTTTTTGAAATTTTTTATACGGTCCCCCATTAGAAAAATGTAAAAAATTTCGATTTGGGCCAAATCGATCATTTTTCGTCCCACTTGCTCATAAGTTAAAATATCCAAAAGTGGTCTTCTGCACTATATTATACGCATTTGAAATTAACTAAAACGCCGGAAAAAAAACACAAAAAAAAATTTGCAATTTTTTAAATTTTTTATACGGTCCGCCATTAGAAAAAAGTCAAAAATTTCGATTTGGGCCACATCGATAATTTTTCGTCCCACTTGCTCATAAGTTAAAATATCCAAAAGAGGTCTTCTGCACTATATTACACGCATTTGAAATTAACTAAAACGCCCAAAAAAAACGGTAAAAAAATTTAAAATTTTTTGACATTTTTTATACGGCCCCCGTTAGAAAAAAGTCAAAAATTTCGATTTGTGACAAATCGTTAATTTTTTGTCCCACTTGCTCATAAGTTAAAATATCCAAAAGTGGTCTTCTGCACTATATTATACGCAATGAAATTAACTAAAACGCCGGAAAAAAAACCACTAAAAAAATTTGCAATTTTTAAAATTTTTTATACGGTCCCCCATTAGAAAAAAGTCAAAAATTTCGATTTGGGCCAAATCGATAATTTTTCGTCCCACTTGCTCATAAGTTAAAATATCCAAAAGTGGTCTTCTGCACTATATTATACGCATTTGAAATTAACTAAAACGCCGGAAAAAAAACACAAAAAAAAATTTGCAATTTTTTAAATTTTTTATACGGTCCGCCATTAGAAAAAAGTCAAAAATTTCGATTTGGGCCACATCGATAATTTTTCGTCCCACTTGCTCATAAGTTAAAATATCCAAAAGAGGTCTTCTGCACTATATTACACGCATTTGAAATTAACTAAAACGCCCAAAAAAAACGGTAAAAAAATTTAAAATTTTTTGACATTTTTTATACGGCCCCCGTTAGAAAAAAGTCAAAAATTTCGATTTGTGACAAATCGTTAATTTTTTGTCCCACTTGCTCATAAGTTAAAATATCCAAAAGTGGTCTTCTGCACTATATTATACGCAATGAAATTAACTAAAACGCCGGAAAAAAAACCACTAAAAAAATTTGCAATTTTTAAAATTTTTTATACGGTCCCCCATTAGAAAAAAGTCAAAAATTTCG
Organism: Neria commutata; assembly: GCA_963457695.1. Taxonomy (NCBI): domain Eukaryota; kingdom Metazoa; phylum Arthropoda; class Insecta; order Diptera; family Micropezidae; genus Neria; species Neria commutata. Next base: position 38,580,776 of record OY735247.1, on the reverse strand, counting down.
ATTTGGGCCAAATCGATAATTTTTCGTCCCACTTGCTCATAAGTTAAAATATCCAAAAATGGTTTTCTGCACTATATTCTAGGCATTTGAAATTAACTAAAACGCCGGAAAAAAAAACACTAAAAAAAATTTGCAATTTTTTAAATTTTTTATACGGTCCCCATTAGAAAAAAGTCAAAAATTTCGATTTGGGCCATCTCGATCATTTTTCGTCCCACTTGCTCATAAGTTAAAATATCCAAAAGTGGTTTTCTGCACTATATTCTAGGCATTTGAAATTAACTAAAACGCCAAAAAAACAGTAAAAAAATTTAAAATTTTTTGAAATTTTTTATACGGTCCCCCATTAGAAAAATGTAAAAAATTTCGATTTGGGCCAAATCGATCATTTTTCGTCCCACTTGCTCATAAGTTAAAATATCCAAAAGTGGTCTTCTGCACTATATTATACGCATTTGAAATTAACTAAAACGCCGGAAAAAAAACACAAAAAAAAATTTGCAATTTTTTAAATTTTTTATACGGTCCCCCATTAGATAAAAGTCAAAAATTTCGATTTGGGCCATCTCGATCATTTTTCGTCCCACTTGCTCATAAGTTAAAATATCCAAAAATGGTTTTCTGCACTATATTCTAGGCATTTGAAATTAACTAAAACGCCGGAAAAAAAAACACTAAAAAAAATTTGCAATTTTTTAAATTTTTTATACGGTCCCCATTAGAAAAAAGTCAAAAATTTCGATTTGGGCCATCTCGATCATTTTTCGTCCCACTTGCTCATAAGTTAAAATATCCAAAAGTGGTTTTCTGCACTATATTCTAGGCATTTGAAATTAACTAAAACGCCAAAAAAACAGTAAAAAAATTTAAAATTTTTTGAAATTTTTTATACGGTCCCCCATTAGAAAAAAGTCAAAAATTTCGATTTGGGCCACATCGATAATTTTTCGTCCCACTTGCTCATAAGTTAAAATATCCAAAAGTGGTCTTCTGCACTATATTATACGCATTTGAAATTAACTAAAACGCTCGAATAAAACAGTAAAAAAAATTTAAAATTTTTTGACATTTTTTATACGGCCCCCGTTAGAAAAAAGTCAAAAATTTCGATTTGTGACAAATCGTTAATTTTTTGTCCCACTTGCTCATAAGTTAAAATATCCAAAAGTGGTCTTCTGCACTATATTATACGCAATGAAATTAACTAAAACGCCGGAAAAAAAACCACTAAAAAAATTTGCAATTTTTAAAATTTTTTATACGGTCCCCCATTAGAAAAAAGTCAAAAATTTCGATTTGGGCCAAATCGATAATTTTTCGTCCCACTTGCTCATAAGTTAAAATATCCAAAAGTGGTCTTCTGCACTATATTATACGCATTTGAAATTAACTAAAACGCCGGAAAAAAAACACAAAAAAAAATTTGCAATTTTTTAAATTTTTTATACGGTCCGCCATTAGAAAAAAGTCAAAAATTTCGATTTGGGCCACATCGATAATTTTTCGTCCCACTTGCTCATAAGTTAAAATATCCAAAAGAGGTCTTCTGCACTATATTACACGCATTTGAAATTAACTAAAACGCCCAAAAAAAACGGTAAAAAAATTTAAAATTTTTTGACATTTTTTATACGGCCCCCGTTAGAAAAAAGTCAAAAATTTCGATTTGTGACAAATCGTTAATTTTTTGTCCCACTTGCTCATAAGTTAAAATATCCAAAAGTGGTCTTCTGCACTATATTATACGCAATGAAATTAACTAAAACGCCGGAAAAAAAACCACTAAAAAAATTTGCAATTTTTAAAATTTTTTATACGGTCCCCCATTAGAAAAAAGTCAAAAATTTCGATTTGGGCCACATCGATAATTTTTCGTCCCACTTGCTCATAAGTTAAAATATCCAAAAGTGGTCTTCTGCACTATATTATACGCATTTTAAATTAACTAAAACGCCCGAAAAAAACAGTAAATAAAAATTTAAAATTTTTTGAAATTTTTTATACGGTCCCATTAGAAAAAAGTCAAAAATTTCGATTTGGGCCGAATCCATAATTTTTCGTCCCACTTGCTCATAAGTTAAAATATCCAAAAGTGGTCTTCTGCACTATATTATACGCAATGAAATTAACTAAAACGCCCGAAAAAAACAGTAAAAAAAATTTTCAATTTTTTTAAGTTTTTTATACGGTTCCCCATTAGAAAAAAGTCAAAAATTTCGATTTGGGCCAAATCGATAATTTTTCGTCCCACTTGCTCATAAGTTAAAATATCCAAAAATGGTTTTCTGCACTATATTCTAGGCATTTGAAATTAACTAAAACGCCGGAAAAAAAAACACTAAAAAAAATTTGCAATTTTTTAAATTTTTTATACGGTCCCCATTAGAAAAAAGTCAAAAATTTCGATTTGGGCCATCTCGATCATTTTTCGTCCCACTTGCTCATAAGTTAAAATATCCAAAAGTGGTTTTCTGCACTATATTCTAGGCATTTGAAATTAACTAAAACGCCAAAAAAACAGTAAAAAAATTTAAAATTTTTTGAAATTTTTTATACTGTCCCCCATTAGAAAAATGTAAAAAATTTCGATTTGGGCCAAATCGATAATTTTTCGTCCCACTTGCTCATAAGTTAAAATATCCAAAAGTGGTCTTCTGCACTATATTATACGCATTTGAAATTAACTAAAACGCCCGAAAAAAACAGTAAAGAAAAATTTAAAATTTTTTGAAATTTTTTATACGGTCCCATTAGAAAAAAGTCAAAAAAATCGATAATTTTTCGTCCCACTTGCTCATAAGTTAAAATATCCAAAAGTGGTCTTCTGCACTATATTATACGCATTTGAAATTAACTAAAACGCTCGAATAAAACAGTAAAAAAAATTTTCAATTTTTTTAAGTTTTTTATACGGTTCCCCATTAGAAAAAAGTCAAAAATTTCGATTTGGGCCAAATCGATAATTTTTCGTCCCACTTGCTCATAAGTTAAAATATCCAAAAATGGTTTTCTGCACTATATTCTAGGCATTTGAAATTAACTAAAACGCCGGAAAAAAAAACACTAAAAAAAATTTGCAATTTTTTAAATTTTTTATACGGTCCCCCATTAGATAAAAGTCAAAAATTTCGATTTGGGCCACATCGATAATTTTTCGTCCCACTTGCTCATAAGTTAAAATATCCAAAAGTGGTCTTCTGCACTATATTATACGCAATGAAATTAACTAAAACGCCCGAAAAAAACAGTAAAAAAAATTTTCAATTTTTTTAAGTTTTTTATACGGTTCCCCATTAGAAAAAAGTCAAAAATTTCGATTTGGGCCAAATCGATAATTTTTCGTCCCACTTGCTCATAAGTTAAAATATCCAAAAATGGTTTTCTGCACTATATTCTAGGCATTTGAAATTAACTAAAACGCCGGAAAAAAAAACACTAAAAAAAATTTGCAATTTTTTAAATTTTTTATACGGTCCCCCATTAGATAAAAGTCAAAAATTTCGATTTGGGCCACATCGATAATTTTTCGTCCCACTTGCTCATAAGTTAAAATATCCAAAAGTGGTCTTCTGCACTATATTATACGCATTTGAAATTAACTAAAACGCTCGAATAAAACAGTAAAAAAAATTTAAAATTTTTTGAAATTTTTTATACGGTCCCCCATTAGAAAAAAGTCAAAAATTTCGATTTGGGCCAAATCGATCATTTTTCGTCCCACTTGCTCATAAGTTAAAATATCCAAAAGTGGTCTTCTGCACTATATTATACGCAATGAAATTAACTAAAACGCCCGAAAAAAACAGTAAAAAAAATTTTAAATTTTTTGAAATTTTTTATACGGTCCCATTAGAAAAAAGTCAAAAATTTCGATTTGCGCCAAATCGATCATTTTTTGTCCCACTTGCTCATAAGTTAAAATATCCAAAAGTGGTCTTCTGCACTATATTATACGCATTTGAAATTAACTAAAACGCTCGAATAAAACAGTAAAAAAAATTTAAAATTTTTTGAAATTTTTTATACGGTCCCCCATTAGAAAAAAGTCAAAAATTTCGATTTGGGCCAAATCGATCATTTTTCGTCCCACTTGCTCATAAGTTAAAATATCCAAAAGTGGTCTTCTGCACTATATTATACGCATTTGAAATTAACTAAAACGCTCGAATAAAACAGTAAAAAAAATTTAAAATTTTTTGAAATTTTTTATACGGTCCCCCATTAGAAAAAAGTCAAAAATTTCGATTTGGGCCAAATCGATCATTTTTCGTCCCACTTGCTCATAAGTTAAAATATCCAAAAGTGGTCTTCTGCACTATATTATACGCAATGAAATTAACTAAAACGCCCGAAAAAAACAGTAAAAATATTTAAAATATTTTTATATTTTTTATACGGTCCCCCATTAGATAAAAGTCAAAAATTTCGATTTGGGCCACATCGATAATTTTTCGTCCCACTTGCTCATAAGTTAAAATATCCAAAAGTGGTCTTCTGCACTATATTATACGCAGTTGAAATTAACTAAAACGCCAAAAAAACAGTAAAAAAATTAAAAATTTTTTGAAATTTTTTATACGGTCCCCCATTAGAAAAATGTAAAAAATTTCGATTTGGGCCAAATCGATCATTTTTCGTCCCACTTGCTCATAAGTTAAAATATCCAAAAGTGGTCTTCTGCACTATATTATACGCATTTGAAATTAACTAAAACGCCCGAAAAAAACAGTAAAGAAAAATTTAAAATTTTTTGAAATTTTTTATACGGTCCCATTAGAAAAAAGTCAAAAATTTCGATTTGGGCCAAATCGATAATTTTTCGTCCCACTTGCTCATAAGTTAAAATATCCAAAAGTGGTCTTCTGCACTATATTATACGCATTTGAAATTAACTAAAACGCCAAAAAAAAAACAGTAAAAAAATTTAAAATTTTTTGAAATTTTTTATACGGTCCCATTAGAAAAAAGTCAAAAATTTCGATTTGCGCCAAATCGATCATTTTTTGTCCCACTTGCTCATAAGTTAAAATATCCAAAAGTGGTCTTCTGCACTATATTATACGCATTTGAAATTAACTAAAACGCTCGAATAAAACAGTAAAAAAAATTTTAAATTTTTTGAAATTTTTTATACGGTCCCCCATTAGAAAAAAGTCAAAAATTTCGATTTGGGCCAAATCGATCATTTTTCGTCCCACTTGCTCATAAGTTAAAATATCCAAAAGTGGTCTTCTGCACTATATTATACGCAATGAAATTAACTAAAACGCCCGAAAAAAACAGTAAAAAAAATTTTCAATTTTTTTAAGTTTTTTATACGGTTCCCCATTAGAAAAAAGTAAAAAATTATCGATTTGGCCCAAATCGAAAGTGGGACGAAAAATGATCGAGATGGCCCAAACCGAAATTTTTGACTTTTTTCTAATGGCGGACCGTATAAAAAATTTAAAAAATTGCAAATTTTTTTTTGTGTTTTTTTTCCGGCGTTTTAGTTAATTTCAAATGCCTAGAATATAGTGCAGAAAACCATTTTTGGATATTTTAACTTATGAGCAAGTGGGACGAAAAATTATCGATTTGGCCCAAATCGAAATTTTTGACTTTTTTCTAATGGGGAACCGTATAAAAAACTTAAAAAAATTGAAAATTTTTTTTACTGTTTTTTTCGGGCGTTTTAGTTAATTTCATTGCGTATAATATAGTGCAGAAGACCACTTTTGGATATTTTAACTTATGAGCAAGTGGGTCGAAAAATGATCGATTTGGCCCAAATCGAAATTTTTGACATTTTTCTAATGGGGGACCGTATAAAAAATTTCAAAAAATTTAAAATTTTTTTACTGTTTTATTCGGGCGTTTTAGTTAATTTCAAATGCGTATAATATAGTGCAGAAGACCACTTTTGGATATTTTAACTTATGAGCAAGTGGGACGAAAAATTATCGATTTGGCCCAAATCGAAATTTTTGACTTTTTTCTAATGGGACCGTATAAAAAATTTCAAAAAATTTTAAATTTTTCTTTACTGTTTTTTTCGGGCGTTTTAGTTAATTTCAAATGCGTATAATATAGTGCAGAAGACCACTTTTGGATATTTTAACTTATGAGCAAGTGGGACGAAAAATGATCGATTTGGCCCAAATCGAAATTTTTTACATTTTTCTAATGGGGGACCGTATAAAAAATTTCAAAAAATTTTAAATTTTTTTACTGTTTTTTTGGCGTTTTAGTTAATTTCAACTGCGTATAATATGCAGAAGACCACTTTTGGATATTTTAACTTATGAGCAAGTGGGACGAAAAATTATCGATGTGGCCCAAATCGAAATTTTTGACTTTTATCTAATGGGGGACCGTATAAAAAATATAAAAATATTTTAAATATTTTTACTGTTTTTTTCGGGCGTTTTAGTTAATTTCAAATGCGTATAATATAGTGCAGAAGACCACTTTTGGATATTTTAACTTATGAGCAAGTGGGACGAAAAATTATCGATTTGGCCCAAATCGAAATTTTTGACATTTTTCTAATGGGGGACGTATAAAAAATTTCAAAAAATTTGAAATTTTTTTTACTGTTTTATTCGGGCGTTTTAGTTAATTTCAAATGCGTATAATATAGTGCAGAAGACCACTTTTGGATATTTTAACTTATGAGCAAGTGGGACGAAAAATGATCGATTTGGCCCAAATCGAAATTTTTTACATTTTTCTAATGGGGGACCGTATAAAAAATTTCAAAAAATTTCAAATTTTTTTATCGTTTTTTTGGGCGTTTAATTAATTTCAAATGCGTATAATATAGTGCAGAAGACCACTTTTGGATATTTTAACTTATGAGCAAGTGGGACGAAAATGGGATCGAGATGGCCCAAATCGAAATTTTGGACTTTTTTCTAATGGGGGACCGTATAAAAAATTTAAAAAATTGCAAATTTTTTTTAGTGTTTTTTTTTCCGGCGTTTTAGTTAATTTCAAATGCCTAGAATATAGTGCAGAAAACCATTTTTGGATATTTTAACTTATGAGCAAGTGGGACGAAAAATTATCGATTTGGCCCAAATCGAAATTTTGGGCTTTTTTCTAATGGGGGACCGTATAAAAAATTTCAAAAAATTTTTAATTTTTTTACTGTTTTTTTTGGCGTTTTAGTTAATTTCAAATGCCTAGAATATAGTGCAGAAAACCACTTTTGGTTATTTTAACTTATGAGCAAGTGGGACGAAAAATGATCGATTTGGCCAAAATCGAAATTTTTGACTTTTTTCTAATGGGGGACCGTATAAAAAATTTCAAAAAATTTTTAATTTTTTTACTGTTTTTTTTTGGCGTTTTAGTTAATTTCAAATGCCTAGAATATAGTGCAGAAAACCACTTTTGGATATTTTAACTTATGAGCAAGTGGGACGAAATATTATCGATTTGGCCCAAATCGAAATTTTTGACTTTTTTCTAATGGGACCGTATAAAAAATTTCAAAAAATTTTAAATTTTTATTTACTGTTTTTTTCGGGCGTTTTAGTTAATTTCAAATGCGTATAATATAGTGCAGAAGACCACTTTTGGATATTTTTATACCCTACACCTATGGTAATAGGGTATAATAACTTTGTGCCAAAATTGTAACGCATTAAAGGAGCCTTCCTAGGTAGAGACATAAGTATATAGAAATGATCAGAAACACTTTCTCTTTTCATTTCCGGTTGTCCGTCTGTCCGTCTGTCCGTCTGTCTGTCTGTCCGTCTGTCCGTCTGTCTGCGTGTATGCAAAAAAAAGAAAGAAGGAGTTGTTCGATTTGGACCAAATTTGGTATACACTTACAGTGAACCTCGGGTTAGGTAAAGTGTTAAAATTATTCAAATTACCCAAAGGACACGCCCACAACGGGTCTGTAAGTCCCACTACCTCGGATTTTTTTCTGTAAAATGGCTATAATTTGTGTAATTACTCATGGAAAAGATTAATACTTGGTATTCAAGTTAAGAGGTAGGTCTTCTATATCTCAGGAAAAAATGGGCGTGATCCGCCCACTATATAGCCGGCAAAATTTTTTCGGTAAAATGGTTACCAATTGACTAGTTACGAATATAAATGAATGAAATTCGGTTCCCAAGTTGATATATAGGTCTTAGATGCCATACAAGAAAATGGGCGTGGTCCGCCCACTATATAGGCGATAAACAAAAAATCTTCTTAACTTCCATAATATATACACCAGAGAGTCCAGATTTGGTTACCTCGTTCCTGGTAGGAATATCTTTTAATTCTCCAGAAATGGGCGTGGTCCGCCCACCATGGGGGCAGTAAAATAAATATGCCGATAACATCTGTTGTACACTCGCCAGAGCATCAATATTTGGCATGTATAGTCCTATTAGGTATATCTTGTAGTCTGCCAAAAATGGGCGTGGTCCGCCCACTATGTAGGTTGTAAATCAAATGCACCCACAATTTCAGTGAATTATCACCCCACTTGGGAACATGGTGTAGGGTATTACTCTGTCGGTGAAACCCGACTGATACTTCCTTACTTGTTACTTATGAGCAAGTGGGACGAAAAATGATCGATTTGGCTCAAATCGAAATTTTTGACATTTTTCTAATGGGGGACCGTATAAAAAATTTCAAAAAATTTAAATTTTTTTTACTGTTTTATTCGGGCGTTTTAGTTAATTTCAAATGCGTATAATATAGTGCAGAAGACCACTTTTGGATATTTTAACTTATGAGCAAGTGGGACGAAAAATGATCGATTTGGCCCAAATCGAAATTTTTGACTTTTTTCTAATGGGGGACCGTATAAAAAATTTCAAAAAATTTTTAATTTTTTTACTGTTTTTTTTTGGCGTTTTAGTTAATTTCAAATGCGTATAATATAGTGTAGGAGACCACTTTTGGATATTTTTACTTATGAGCAAGTGGGACGAAATATTATCGATTTGGCCCAAATCGAAATTTTTTACATTTTTCTAATGGGGGACCGTATAAAAAATTTCAAAAAATTTTAAATTTTTTTACTGTTTTTTTGGCGTTTTAGTTAATTTCAAATGCGTATAATATAGTGCAGAAGACCACTTTTGGATATTTTAACTTATGAGCAAGTGGGACGAAAAATGATCGAGATGGCCCAAATCGAAATTTTTGACTTTTTTCTAATGGCGGACCGTATAAAAAATTTAAAAAATTGCAAATTTTTTTTGTGTTTTTTTTTCCGGCGTTTTAGTTAATTTCAAATGCCTAGAATATAGTGCAGAAAACCATTTTTGGATATTTTAACTTATGAGCAAGTGGGGCGAAAAATTATCGATTTGGCCCAAATCGAAATTTTTGACTTTTTTCTAATGGTGAACCGTATAAAAAACTTAAAAAAATTTAAAATTTTTTTTACTGTTTTTTTCGGGCGTTTTAGTTAATTTCATTGCGTATAATATAGTATAATATTGCGTATAATATAGTGCAAATTAACTAAAACGCCCGAAAAAAACAGTAAAAAAAATTTTCAATTTTTTTAAGTTTTTTATACGGTTCCCCATTAGAAAAAAGTCAAAAATTTCGATTTGGGCCAAATCGATAATTTTTCGTCCCACTTGCTCATAAGTTAAAATATCCAAAAGTGGTCTTCTGCACTATATTATACGCATTTGAAATTAACTAAAACGCCCGAAAAAAACAGTAAAGAAAAATTTAAAATTTTTTGAAATTTTTTATACGGTCCCATTAGAAAAAAGTCAAAAAAATCGATAATTTTTCGTCCCACTTGCTCATAAGTTAAAATATCCAAAAGTGGTCTTCTGCACTATATTATACGCATTTGAAATTAACTAAAACGCTCGAATAAAACAGTAAAAAAAATTTAAAATTTTTTGAAATTTTTTATACGGTCCCCCATTAGAAAAAAGTCAAAAATTTCGATTTGGGCCAAATCGATCATTTTTCGTCCCACTTGCTCATAAGTTAAAATATCCAAAAGTGGTCTTCTGCACTATATTATACGCAATGAAATTAACTAAAACGCCCGAAAAAAACAGTAAAAAAAATTTTAAATTTTTTGAAATTTTTTATACGGTCCCATTAGAAAAAAGTCAAAAATTTCGATTTGCGCCAAATCGATCATTTTTTGTCCCACTTGCTCATAAGTTAAAATATCCAAAAGTGGTCTTCTGCACTATATTATACGCATTTGAAATTAACTAAAACGCTCGAATAAAACAGTAAAAAAAATTTAAAATTTTTTGAAATTTTTTATACGGTCCCCCATTAGAAAAAAGTCAAAAATTTCGATTTGGGCCAAATCGATCATTTTTCGTCCCACTTGCTCATAAGTTAAAATATCCAAAAGTGGTCTTCTGCACTATATTATACGCAATGAAATTAACTAAAACGCCCGAAAAAAACAGTAAAAATATTTAAAATATTTTTATATTTTTTATACGGTCCCCCATTAGATAAAAGTCAAAAATTTCGATTTGGGCCACATCGATAATTTTTCGTCCCACTTGCTCATAAGTTAAAATATCCAAAAGTGGTCTTCTGCACTATATTATACGCAGTTGAAATTAACTAAAACGCCAAAAAAACAGTAAAAAAATTAAAAATTTTTTGAAATTTTTTATACGGTCCCCCATTAGAAAAATGTAAAAAATTTCGATTTGGGCCAAATCGATCATTTTTCGTCCCACTTGCTCATAAGTTAAAATATCCAAAAGTGGTCTTCTGCACTATATTATACGCATTTGAAATTAACTAAAACGCCCGAAAAAAACAGTAAAGAAAAATTTAAAATTTTTTGAAATTTTTTATACGGTCCCATTAGAAAAAAGTCAAAAATTTCGATTTGGGCCAAATCGATAATTTTTCGTCCCACTTGCTCATAAGTTAAAATATCCAAAAGTGGTCTTCTGCACTATATTATACGCATTTGAAATTAACTAAAACGCCAAAAAAAAAACAGTAAAAAAATTTAAAATTTTTTGAAATTTTTTATACGGTCCCATTAGAAAAAAGTCAAAAATTTCGATTTGCGCCAAATCGATCATTTTTTGTCCCACTTGCTCATAAGTTAAAATATCCAAAAGTGGTCTTCTGCACTATATTATACGCATTTGAAATTAACTAAAACGCTCGAATAAAACAGTAAAAAAAATTTTAAATTTTTTGAAATTTTTTATACGGTCCCCCATTAGAAAAAAGTCAAAAATTTCGATTTGGGCCAAATCGATCATTTTTCGTCCCACTTGCTCATAAGTTAAAATATCCAAAAGTGGTCTTCTGCACTATATTATACGCAATGAAATTAACTAAAACGCCCGAAAAAAAAAACAGTAAAAAAAATTATCGATTTGGCCCAAATCGAAAGTGGGACGAAAAATGATCGAGATGGCCCAAACCGAAATTTTTGACTTTTTTCTAATGGCGGACCGTATAAAAAATTTAAAAAATTGCAAATTTTTTTTTGTGTTTTTTTTCCGGCGTTTTAGTTAATTTCAAATGCCTAGAATATAGTGCAGAAAACCATTTTTGGATATTTTAACTTATGAGCAAGTGGGACGAAAAATTATCGATTTGGCCCAAATCGAAATTTTTGACTTTTTTCTAATGGGGAACCGTATAAAAAACTTAAAAAAATTGAAAATTTTTTTTACTGTTTTTTTCGGGCGTTTTAGTTAATTTCATTGCGTATAATATAGTGCAGAAGACCACTTTTGGATATTTTAACTTATGAGCAAGTGGGACGAAAAATGATCGATTTGGCCCAAATCGAAATTTTTGACATTTTTCTAATGGGGGACCGTATAAAAAATTTCAAAAAATTTAAAATTTTTTTACTGTTTTATTCGGGCGTTTTAGTTAATTTCAAATGCGTATAATATAGTGCAGAAGACCACTTTTGGATATTTTAACTTATGAGCAAGTGGGACGAAAAATTATCGATTTGGCCCAAATCGAAATTTTTGACTTTTTTCTAATGGGACCGTATAAAAAATTTCAAAAAATTTTAAATTTTTCTTTACTGTTTTTTTCGGGCGTTTTAGTTAATTTCAAATGCGTATAATATAGTGCAGAAGACCACTTTTGGATATTTTAACTTATGAGCAAGTGGGACGAAAAATGATCGATTTGGCCCAAATCGAAATTTTTTACATTTTTCTAATGGGGGACCGTATAAAAAATTTCAAAAAATTTTAAATTTTTTTACTGTTTTTTTGGCGTTTTAGTTAATTTCAACTGCGTATAATATGCAGAAGACCACTTTTGGATATTTTAACTTATGAGCAAGTGGGACGAAAAATTATCGATGTGGCCCAAATCGAAATTTTTGACTTTTATCTAATGGGGGACCGTATAAAAAATATAAAAATATTTTAAATATTTTTACTGTTTTTTTCGGGCGTTTTAGTTAATTTCAAATGCGTATAATATAGTGCAGAAGACCACTTTTGGATATTTTAACTTATGAGCAAGTGGGACGAAAAATTATCGATTTGGCCCAAATCGAAATTTTTGACATTTTTCTAATGGGGGACGTATAAAAAATTTCAAAAAATTTGAAATTTTTTTTACTGTTTTATTCGGGCGTTTTAGTTAATTTCAAATGCGTATAATATAGTGCAGAAGACCACTTTTGGATATTTTAACTTATGAGCAAGTGGGACGAAAAATGATCGATTTGGCCCAAATCGAAATTTTTTACATTTTTCTAATGGGGGACCGTATAAAAAATTTCAAAAAATTTCAAATTTTTTTATCGTTTTTTTGGGCGTTTAATTAATTTCAAATGCGTATAATATAGTGCAGAAGACCACTTTTGGATATTTTAACTTATGAGCAAGTGGGACGAAAATGGGATCGAGATGGCCCAAATCGAAATTTTGGACTTTTTTCTAATGGGGGACCGTATAAAAAATTTAAAAAATTGCAAATTTTTTTTAGTGTTTTTTTTTCCGGCGTTTTAGTTAATTTCAAATGCCTAGAATATAGTGCAGAAAACCATTTTTGGATATTTTAACTTATGAGCAAGTGGGACGAAAAATTATCGATTTGGCCCAAATCGAAATTTTGGGCTTTTTTCTAATGGGGGACCGTATAAAAAATTTCAAAAAATTTTTAATTTTTTTACTGTTTTTTTTGGCGTTTTAGTTAATTTCAAATGCCTAGAATATAGTGCAGAAAACCACTTTTGGATATTTTAACTTATGAGCAAGTGGGACGAAAAATGATCGATTTGGCCAAAATCGAAATTTTTGACTTTTTTCTAATGGGGGACCGTATAAAAAATTTCAAAAAATTTTTAATTTTTTTACTGTTTTTTTTTGGCGTTTTAGTTAATTTCAAATGCCTAGAATATAGTGCAGAAAACCACTTTTGGATATTTTAACTTATGAGCAAGTGGGACGAAATATTATCGATTTGGCCCAAATCGAAATTTTTGACTTTTTTCTAATGGGACCGTATAAAAAATTTCAAAAAATTTTAAATTTTTATTTACTGTTTTTTTCGGGCGTTTTAGTTAATTTCAAATGCGTATAATATAGTGCAGAAGACCACTTTTGGATATTTTTATACCCTACACCTATGGTAATAGGGTATAATAACTTTGTGCCAAAATTGTAACGCATTAAAGGAGCCTTCCTAGGTAGAGACATAAGTATATAGAAATGATCAGAAACACTTTCTCTTTTCATTTCCGGTTGTCCGTCTGTCCGTCTGTCCGTCTGTCTGTCTGTCCGTCTGTCCGTCTGTCTGCGTGTATGCAAAAAAAAGAAAGAAGGAGTTGTTCGATTTGGACCAAATTTGGTATACACTTACAGTGAACCTCGGGTTAGGTAAAGTGTTAAAATTATTCAAATTACCCAAAGGACACGCCCACAACGGGTCTGTAAGTCCCACTACCTCGGATTTTTTTCTGTAAAATGGCTATAATTTGTGTAATTACTCATGGAAAAGATTAATACTTGGTATTCAAGTTAAGAGGTAGGTCTTCTATATCTCAGGAAAAAATGGGCGTGATCCGCCCACTATATAGCCGGCAAAATTTTTTCGGTAAAATGGTTACCAATTGACTAGTTACGAATATAAATGAATGAAATTCGGTTCCCAAGTTGATATATAGGTCTTAGATGCCATACAAGAAAATGGGCGTGGTCCGCCCACTATATAGGCGATAAACAAAAAATCTTCTTAACTTCCATAATATATACACCAGAGAGTCCAGATTTGGTTACCTCGTTCCTGGTAGGAATATCTTTTAATTCTCCAGAAATGGGCGTGGTCCGCCCACCATGGGGGCAGTAAAATAAATATGCCGATAACATCTGTTGTACACTCGCCAGAGCATCAATATTTGGCATGTATAGTCCTATTAGGTATATCTTGTAGTCTGCCAAAAATGGGCGTGGTCCGCCCACTATGTAGGTTGTAAATCAAATGCACCCACAATTTCAGTGAATTATCACCCCACTTGGGAACATGGTGTAGGGTATTACTCTGTCGGTGAAACCCGACTGATACTTCCTTACTTGTTACTTATGAGCAAGTGGGACGAAAAATGATCGATTTGGCTCAAATCGAAATTTTTGACATTTTTCTAATGGGGGACCGTATAAAAAATTTCAAAAAATTTAAATTTTTTTTACTGTTTTATTCGGGCGTTTTAGTTAATTTCAAATGCGTATAATATAGTGCAGAAGACCACTTTTGGATATTTTAACTTATGAGCAAGTGGGACGAAAAATGATCGATTTGGCCCAAATCGAAATTTTTGACTTTTTTCTAATGGGGGACCGTATAAAAAATTTCAAAAAATTTTTAATTTTTTTACTGTTTTTTTTTGGCGTTTTAGTTAATTTCAAATGCGTATAATATAGTGTAGGAGACCACTTTTGGATATTTTTACTTATGAGCAAGTGGGACGAAATATTATCGATTTGGCCCAAATCGAAATTTTTTACATTTTTCTAATGGGGGACCGTATAAAAAATTTCAAAAAATTTTAAATTTTTTTACTGTTTTTTTGGCGTTTTAGTTAATTTCAAATGCGTATAATATAGTGCAGAAGACCACTTTTGGATATTTTAACTTATGAGCAAGTGGGACGAAATATTATCGATTTGGCCCAAATCGAAATTTTTTACATTTTTCTAATGGGGGACCGTATAAAAAATTTCAAAAAATTTTAAATTTTTTTACTGTTTTTTTGGCGTTTTAGTTAATTTCAAATGCGTATAATATAGTGCAGAAGACCACTTTTGGATATTTTAACTTATGAGCAAGTGGGACGAAAAATGATCGAGATGGCCCAAATCGAAATTTTTGACTTTTTTCTAATGGCGGACCGTATAAAAAATTTAAAAAATTGCAAATTTTTTTTGTGTTTTTTTTTCCGGCGTTTTAGTTAATTTCAAATGCCTAGAATATAGTGCAGAAAACCATTTTTGGATATTTTAACTTATGAGCAAGTGGGGCGAAAAATTATCGATTTGGCCCAAATCGAAATTTTTGACTTTTTTCTAATGGTGAACCGTATAAAAAACTTAAAAAAATTTAAAATTTTTTTTACTGTTTTTTTCGGGCGTTTTAGTTAATTTCATTGCGTATAATATAGTATAATATTGCGTATAATATAGTGCAAATTAACTAAAACGCCCGAAAAAAACAGTAAAAAAAATTTTCAATTTTTTTAAGTTTTTTATACGGTTCCCCATTAGAAAAAAGTCAAAAATTTCGATTTGGGCCAAATCGATAATTTTTCGTCCCACTTGCTCATAAGTTAAAATATCCAAAAATGGTTTTCTGCACTATATTCTAGGCATTTGAAATTAACTAAAACGCCGGAAAAAAAACACAAAAAAAATTTGCAATTTTTTAAATTTTTTCTACGGTCCGCCATTAGAAAAAAGTCACAAATTTCGATTTGGGCCATCTCGATCATTTTTCATTTTTACTGTTTTTTTTTGGCGTTTTAGTTAATTTCAAATGCCTAGAATATAGTGCAGAAAACCACTTTTGGATATTTTAACTTATGAGCAAGTGGGACGAAAAATTATCGATTTGGCCCAAATCGAAATTTTTGACATTTTTCTAATGGGGGACCGTATAAAAAATTTCAAAAAATTTTAAATTTTTTTACTGTTTTATTCGGGCGTTTTAGTTAATTTCAAATGCGTATAATATAGTGCAGAAGACCACTTTTGGATATTTTAACTTATGAGCAAGTGGGACGAAATATTATCGATTTGGCCCAAATCGAAATTTTTGACTTTTTTCTAATGGGACCGTATAAAAAATTTCAAAAAATTTTAAATTTTTATTTACTGTTTTTTTCGGGCGTTTTAGTTAATTTCAAATGCGTATAATATAGTGCAGAAGACCACTTTTGGATATTTTTACTTATGAGCAAGTGGGACGAAAAATTATCGAGATGGCCCAAATCGAAATTTTTGACTTTTTTCTAATGGCGGACCGTATAAAAAATTTAAAAAATTGCAAATTTTTTTTGTGTTTTTTTTCCGGCGTTTTAGTTAATTTCAAATGCCTAGAATATAGTGCAGAAAACCATTTTTGGATATTTTAACTTATGAGCAAGTGGGGCGAAAAATTATCGATTTGGCCCAAATCGAAATTTTTGACTTTTTTCTAATGGGGAACCGTATAAAAAACTTAAAAAAATTTAAAATTTTTTTTACTGTTTTTTTCGGGCGTTTTAGTTAATTTCATTGCGTATAATATAGTATAATATTGCGTATAATATAGTGCAAATTAACTAAAACGCCCGAAAAAAACAGTAAAAAAAATTTTCAATTTTTTTAAGTTTTTTATACGGTTCCCCATTAGAAAAAAGTCAAAAATTTCGATTTGGGCCAAATCGATAATTTTTCGTCCCACTTGCTCATAAGTTAAAATATCCAAAAATGGTTTTCTGCACTATATTCTAGGCATTTGAAATTAACTAAAACGCCGGAAAAAAAACACCAAAAAAAATTTGCAATTTTTTAAATTTTTTATACGGTCCGCCATTAGAAAAAAGTCAAAAATTTCGATTTGGGCCATCTCGATCATTTTTCGTCCCACTTTCGATTTGGGCCAAATCGATAATTTTTTACTTTTTTCTAATGGGGAACCGTATAAAAAACTTAAAAAAATTTAAAATTTTTTTTACTGTTTTTTTCGGGCGTTTTAGTTAATTTCATTGCGTATAATATAGTGCAGAAGACCACTTTTGGATATTTTAACTTATGAGCAAGTGGGACGAAAAATGATCGATTTGGCCCAAATCGAAATTTTTGACTTTTTTCTAATGGGGGACCGTATAAAAAATTTAAAAAATTGCAAATTTTTTTTAGTGTTTTTTTTTCCGGCGTTTTAGTTAATTTCAAATGCGTATAATATAGTGCAGAAGACCACTTTTGGATATTTTAACTTATGAGCAAGTGGGACGAAAAATTATCGATGTGGCCCAAATAGAAATTTTTGACATTTTTCTAATGGGGGCCCGTATAAAAAATTTCAAAAAATTTAAAATTTTTTTTATTGTTTTATTCGGGCGTTTTAGTTAATTTCAAATGCGTATAATATAGTGCAGAAGACCACTTTTGGATATTTTAACTTATGAGCAAGTGGGACGAAAAATGATCGATTTGGCCCAAATCGAAATTTTTTACATTTTTCTAATGGGGGACCGTATAAAAAATTTCAAAAAATTTTAAAGTTTTTACTTTTTTTTTGGCGTTTTAGTTAATTTCAACTGCGTATAATATAGTGCAGAAGACCACTTTTGGATATTTTAACTTATGAGCAAGTGGGACGAAAAATTATCGATTTGGCCCAAATCGAAATTTTTGACATTTTTCTAATGGGGGACGTATAAAAAATTTCAAAAAATTTGAATTTTTTTTACTGTTTTATTCGGGCGTTTTAGTTAATTTCAAATGCGTATAATATAGTGCAGAAGACCACTTTTGGATATTTTAACTTATGAGCAAGTGGGACGAAAAATGATCGATTTGGCCCAAATCGAAATTTTTACATTTTTCTAATGGGGGACAGTATAAAAAATTTCAAAAAATTTCAAATTTTTTTACCGTTTTTTTTGGGCGTTTAATTAATTTCAAATGCGTATAATATAGTGCAGAAGACCACTTTTGGATATTTTAACTTATGAGCAAGTGGGACGAAATATTATCGATTTGGCCCAAATCGAAATTTTTGACTTTTTTCTAATGGGACCGTATAAAAAATTTCAAAAAATTTTAAATTTTTATTTACTGTTTTTTTCGGGCGTTTTAGTTAATTTCAAATGCGTATAATATAGTGCAGAAGACCACTTTTGGATATTTTTACTTATGAGCAAGTGGGACGAAAAATTATCGATTTGGCCCAAATCGAAATTTTTTACATTTTTCTAATGGGGGACCGTATAAAAAATTTCAAAAAATTTTAAATTTTTTTACTGTTTTTTTGGCGTTTTAGTTAATTTCAAATGCGTATAATATAGTGCAGAAGACCACTTTTGGATATTTTAACTTATGAGCAAGTGGGACGAAAAATGATCGAGATGGCCCAAATCGAAATTTTTGACTTTTTTCTAATGGCGGACCGTATAAAAAATTTAAAAAATTGCAAATTTTTTTGTGTTTTTTTTCCGGCGTTTTAGTTAATTTCAAATGCCTAGAATATAGTGCAGAAAACCATTTTTGGATATTTTAACTTATGAGCAAGTGGGGCGAAAAATTATCGATTTGGCCCAAATCGAAATTTTTGACTTTTTTCTAATGGGGAACCGTATAAAAAACTTAAAAAAATTTAAAATTTTTTTTACTGTTTTTTTCGGGCGTTTTAGTTAATTTCATTGCGTATAATATAGTATAATATTGCGTATAATATAGTGCAAATTAACTAAAACGCCCGAAAAAAACAGTAAAAAAAATTTTCAATTTTTTTAAGTTTTTTATACGGTTCCCCATTAGAAAAAAGTCAAAAATTTCGATTTGGGCCAAATCGATAATTTTTCGTCCCACTTGCTCATAAGTTAAAATATCCAAAAGTGGTCTTCTGCACTATATTCTAGGCATTTGAAATTAACTAAAACGCCGGAAAAAAAACACCAAAAAAAATTTGCAATTTTTTAAATTTTTTATACGGTCCGCCATTTGAAAAAAGTCAAAAATTTCGATTTGGGCCATCTCGATCATTTTTCGTCCCACTTTCGATTTGGGCCAAATCGATAATTTTTTACTTTTTTCTAATGGGGAACCGTATAAAAAACTTAAAAAAATTGAAAATTTTTTTTACTGTTTTTTTCGGGCGTTTTAGTTAATTTCATTGCGTATAATATAGTGCAGAAGACCACTTTTGGATATTTTAACTTATGAGCAAGTGGGACGAAAAATGATCGATTTGGCCCAAATCGAAATTTTTGACTTTTTTCTAATGGGGGACCGTATAAAAAATTTAAAAAATTGCAAATTTTTTTTAGTGTTTTTTTTTTCCGGCGTTTTAGTTAATTTCAAATGCGTATAATATAGTGCAGAAGACCACTTTTGGATATTTTAACTTATGAGCAAGTGGGACGAAAAATTATCGATGTGGCCCAAATAGAAATTTTTGACATTTTTCTAATGGGGGCCCGTATAAAAAATTTCAAAAAATTTAAAATTTTTTTTATTGTTTTATTCGGGCGTTTTAGTTAATTTCAAATGCGTATAATATAGTGCAGAAGACCACTTTTGGATATTTTAACTTATGAGCAAGTGGGACGAAAAATGATCGATTTGGCCCAAATCGAAATTTTTTACATTTTTCTAATGGGGGACCGTATAAAAAATTTCAAAAAATTTTAAAGTTTTTACTTTTTTTTTGGCGTTTTAGTTAATTTCAACTGCGTATAATATAGTGCAGAAGACCACTTTTGGATATTTTAACTTATGAGCAAGTGGGACGAAAAATTATCGATTTGGCCCAAATCGAAATTTTTGACATTTTTCTAATGGGGGACGTATAAAAAATTTCAAAAAATTTGAATTTTTTTTTACTGTTTTATTCGGGCGTTTTAGTTAATTTCAAATGCGTATAATATAGTGCAGAAGACCACTTTTGGATATTTTAACTTATGAGCAAGTGGGACGAAAAATGATCGATTTGGCCCAAATCGAAATTTTTACATTTTTCTAATGGGGGACAGTATAAAAAATTTCAAAAAATTTCAAATTTTTTTACCGTTTTTTTTGGGCGTTTAATTAATTTCAAATGCGTATAATATAGTGCAGAAGACCACTTTTGGATATTTTAACTTATGAGCAAGTGGGACGAAATATTATCGATTTGGCCCAAATCGAAATTTTTGACTTTTTTCTAATGGGACCGTATAAAAAATTTCAAAAAATTTTAAATTTTTATTTACTGTTTTTTTCGGGCGTTTTAGTTAATTTCAAATGCGTATAATATAGTGCAGAAGACCACTTTTGGATATTTTTACTTATGAGCAAGTGGGACGAAAAATTATCGATTTGGCCCAAATCGAAATTTTTTACATTTTTCTAATGGGGGACCGTATAAAAAATTTCAAAAAATTTTAAATTTTTTTACTGTTTTTTGGCGTTTTAGTTAATTTCAAATGCGTATAATATAGTGCAGAAGACCACTTTTGGATATTTTAACTTATGAGCAAGTGGGACGAAAAATGATCGAGATGGCCCAAATCGAAATTTTTGACTTTTTTCTAATGGCGGACCGTATAAAAAATTTTAAAAATTGCAAATTTTTTTTGTGTTTTTTTTTCCGACGTTTTAGTTAATTTCAAATGCCTAGAATATAGTGCAGAAAACCATTTTTGGATATTTTAACTTATGAGCAAGTGGGACGAAAAATTATCGATTTGGCCCAAATCGAAATTTTTGACTTTTTTCTAATGGGACCGTATAAAAAATTTCAAAAAATTTTAAATTTTTCTTTACTGTTTTTTTCGGGCGTTTTAGTTAATTTCAAATGCGTATAATATAGTGCAGAAGACCACTTTTGGATATTTTAACTTATGAGCAAGTGGGACGAAAAATGATCGATTTGGCCCAAATCGAAATTTTTTACATTTTTCTAATGGGGGACCGTATAAAAAATTTCAAAAAATTTTAAATTTTTTTTACTGTTTTTTTGGCGTTTTAGTTAATTTCAACTGCGTATAATATAGTGCAGAAGACCACTTTTGGATATTTTAACTTATGAGCAAGTGGGACGAAAAATTATCGATGTGGCCCAAATCGAAATTTTTGACTTTTATCTAATGGGGGACCGTATAAAAAATATAAAAATATTTTAAATATTTTTACTGTTTTTTTCGGGCGTTTTAGTTAATTTCAAATGCGTATAATATAGTGCAGAAGACCACTTTTGGATATTTTAACTTATGAGCAAGTGGGACGAAAAATTATCGATTTGGCCCAAATCGAAATTTTTGACATTTTTCTAATGGGGGACGTATAAAAAATTTCAAAAAATTTGAAATTTTTTTTACTGTTTTATTCGGGCGTTTTAGTTAATTTCAAATGCGTATAATATAGTGCAGAAGACCACTTTTGGATATTTTAACTTATGAGCAAGTGGGACGAAAAATTATCGATTTGGCCCAAATCGAAATTTTTTACATTTTTCTAATGGGGGACCGTATAAAAAATTTCAAAAAATTTCAAATTTTTTTACCGTTTTTTTTGGGCGTTTAATTAATTTCAAATGCGTATAATATAGTGCAGAAGACCACTTTTGGATATTTTAACTTATAAGCAAGTGGGACGAAAATGGGATCGAGATGGCCCAAATCGAAATTTTTGACTTTTTTCTAATGGGGGACCGTATAAAAAATTTAAAAAATTGCAAATTTTTTTTAGTGTTTTTTTTCCGGCGTTTTAGTTAATTTCAAATGCCTAGAATATAGTGCAGAAAACCATTTTTGGATATTTTAACTTATGAGCAAGTGGGACGAAAAATTATCGATTCGGCCCAAATCGAAATTTTCGACTTTTTTCTAATGGGGGACCGTATAAAAAATTTCCAAAAATTTAATATTTTTTTTACTAATTTTTTCGGGTGTTTTGGTTAATTTCAAATGCATATAATATAGTGCAGAAGACCAGTTTTGGATATTTTAACTTATGAGCAAGTGGGACGAAATATTATCGATTTGCCCCAAATCGAAATTTTTGACTTTTTCCTAATGGGACCGTATAAAAAATTTCAAAAAATTTTAAATTTTTATTTACTGTTTTTTTCGGGCGTTTTAGTTAATTTCAAATGCGTATAATATAGTGCAGAAGACCACTTTTGGATATTTTTACTTATGAGCAAGTGGGACGAAAAATGATCGATTTGGCCCAAATCGAAATTTTTGACTTTTTTCTAATGGGGGACCGTATAAAAAATTTCAAAAAATTTTTAATTTTTTTACTGTTTTTTTTTGGCGTTTTAGTTAATTTCAAATGCCTAGAATATAGTGCAGAAAACCACTTTTGGATATTTTAACTTATGAGCAAGTGGGACGAAAAATGATCGAGATGGCCCAAATCGAAATTTTTGACTTTTTTCTAATGGCGGACCGTATAAAAAATTTTAAAAATTGCAAATTTTTTTTGTGTTTTTTTTTCCGGCGTTTTAGTTAATTTCAAATGCCTAGAATATAGTGCAGAAAACCATTTTTGGATATTTTAACTTATGAGCAAGTGGGACGAAAAATTATCGATTTGGCCCAAATCGAAATTTTTGACTTTTTTCTAATGGGACCGTATAAAAAATTTCAAAAAATTTTAAATTTTTCTTTACTGTTTTTTTCGGGCGTTTTAGTTAATTTCAAATGCGTATAATATAGTGCAGAAGACCACTTTTGGATATTTTAACTTATGAGCAAGTGGGACGAAAAATGATCGATTTGGCCCAAATCGAAATTTTTTACATTTTTCTAATGGGGGACCGTATAAAAAATTTCAAAAAATTTTAAATTTTTTTTACTGTTTTTTTGGCGTTTTAGTTAATTTCAACTGCGTATAATATAGTGCAGAAGACCACTTTTGGATATTTTAACTTATGAGCAAGTGGGACGAAAAATTATCGATGTGGCCCAAATCGAAATTTTTGACTTTTATCTAATGGGGGACCGTATAAAAAATATAAAAATATTTTAAATATTTTTACTGTTTTTTTCGGGCGTTTTAGTTAATTTCAAATGCGTATAATATAGTGCAGAAGACCACTTTTGGATATTTTAACTTATGAGCAAGTGGGACGAAAAATTATCGATTTGGCCCAAATCGAAATTTTTGACATTTTTCTAATGGGGGACGTATAAAAAATTTCAAAAAATTTGAAATTTTTTTTACTGTTTTATTCGGGCGTTTTAGTTAATTTCAAATGCGTATAATATAGTGCAGAAGACCACTTTTGGATATTTTAACTTATGAGCAAGTGGGACGAAAAATTATCGATTTGGCCCAAATCGAAATTTTTTACATTTTTCTAATGGGGGACCGTATAAAAAATTTCAAAAAATTTCAAATTTTTTTACCGTTTTTTTTGGGCGTTTAATTAATTTCAAATGCGTATAATATAGTGCAGAAGACCACTTTTGGATATTTTAACTTATAAGCAAGTGAGACGAAAATGGGATCGAGATGGCCCAAATCGAAATTTTTGACTTTTTTCTAATGGGGGACCGTATAAAAAATTTAAAAAATTGCAAATTTTTTTTAGTGTTTTTTTTTCCGGCGTTTTAGTTAATTTCAAATGCCTAGAATATAGTGCAGAAAACCATTTTTGGATATTTTAACTTATGAGCAAGTGGGACGAAAAATTATCGATTCGGCCCAAATCGAAATTTTCGACTTTTTTCTAATGGGACCGTATAAAAAATTTCAAAAAATTTTAAATTTTTATTTACTGTTTTTTTCGGGCGTTTTAGTTAATTTCAAATGCGTATAATATAGTGCAGAAGACCACTTTTGGATATTTTTACTTATGAGCAAGTGGGACGAAAAATGATCGATTTGGCCCAAATCGAAATTTTTGACTTTTTTCTAATGGGGGACCGTATAAAAAATTTCAAAAAATTTTTAATTTTTTTACTGTTTTTTTTTGGCGTTTTAGTTAATTTCAAATGCCTAGAATATAGTGCAGAAAACCACTTTTGGATATTTTAACTTATGAGCAAGTGGGACGAAAAATGACCGATTTGGCCCAAATCGAAATTTTTGACTTTTTTCTAATGGGGGACCGTATAAAAAATTTCAAAAAATTTTTCATTTTTTTACTGTTTTTTTTTGGCGTTTTAGTTAATTTCAAATGCCTAGAATATAGTGCAGAAAACCACTTTTGGATATTTTAACTTATGAGCAAGTGGGACGAAATATTATCGATTTGGCCCAAATCGAAATTTTTGACTTTTCTAATGGGGGTCAAAAAATTTTTAATTTTTTTACTGTTTTTTTTTGGCGTTTTAGTTAATTTCAAATGCCTAGAATATAGTGCAGAAAACCACTTTTGGATATTTTAACTTATGAGCAAGTGGGACGAAAAATGACCGATTTGGCCCAAATCGAAATTTTTGACTTTTTTCTAATGGGGGACCGTATAAAAAATTTCAAAAAATTTTTAATTTTTTTACTGTTTTTTTTTGGCGTTTTAGTTAATTTCAAATGCCTAGAATATAGTGCAGAAAACCACTTTTGGATA
Source organism: Neria commutata (assembly GCA_963457695.1). Taxonomy (NCBI): domain Eukaryota; kingdom Metazoa; phylum Arthropoda; class Insecta; order Diptera; family Micropezidae; genus Neria; species Neria commutata. Next base: position 38,556,074 of record OY735247.1, on the reverse strand, counting down.
TTTTAACTTATGAGCAAGTGGGACGAAATATTATCGATTTGGCCCAAATCGAAATTTTTGACTTTTTTCTAATGGGACCGTATAAAAAATTTCAAAAAATTTTAAATTTTTATTTACTGTTTTTTTCGGGCGTTTTAGTTAATTTCAAATGCGTATAATATAGTGCAGAAGACCACTTTTGGATATTTTTACTTATGAGCAAGTGGGACGAAAAATGATCGATTTGGCCCAAATCGAAATTTTTGACATTTTTCTAATGGGGGACCGTATAAAAAATTTCAAAAAATTTAAAATTTTTTTACTGTTTTATTCGGGCGTTTTAGTTAATTTCAAATGCGTATAATATAGTGCAGAAGACCACTTTTGGATATTTTAACTTATGAGCAAGTGGGACGAAATATTATCGATTTGGCCCAAATCGAAATTTTTGACTTTTTTCTAATGGGACCGTATAAAAAATTTCAAAAAATTTTAAATTTTTATTTACTGTTTTTTTCGGGCGTTTTAGTTAATTTCAAATGCGTATAATATAGTGCAGAAGACCACTTTTGGATATTTTTACTTATGAGCAAGTGGGACGAAAAATGATCGATTTGGCCCAAATCGAAATTTTTGACATTTTTCTAATGGGGGACCGTATAAAAAATTTCAAAAAATTTAAAATTTTTTTACTGTTTTATTTGGGCGTTTTAGTTAATTTCAAATGCGTATAATATAGTGCAGAAGACCACTTTCGGATATTTTAACTTATGAGCAAGTGGGACGAAATATTATCGATTTGGCCCAAATCGAAATTTTTGACATTTTTCTAATGGGGGACCGTATAAAAAATTTCAAAAAATTTAAAATTTTTTTACTGTTTTATTCGGGCGTTTTAGTTAATTTCAAATGCGTATAATATAGTGCAGAAGACCACTTTTGGATATTTTAACTTATGAGCAAGTGGGACGAAATATTATCGATTTGGCCCAAATCGAAATTTTTGACTTTTTTCTAATGGGACCGTATAAAAAATTTCCAAAAATTTTAAATTTTTATTTACTGTTTTTTTGGCGTTTTAGTTAATTTCAAATGCGTATAATATAGTGCAGAAGACCACTTTTGGATATTTTAACTTATGAGCAAGTGGGACGAAAAATGATCGAGATGGCCCAAATCGAAATTTTTGACTTTTTTCTAATGGCGGACCGTATAAAAAATTTAAAAAATTGCAAATTTTTTTTGTGTTTTTTTTTCCGGCGTTTTAGTTAATTTCAAATGCCTAGAATATAGTGCAGAAAACCATTTTTGGATATTTTAACTTATGAGCAAGTGGGGCGAAAAATTATCGATTTGGCCCAAATCGAAATTTTTGACTTTTTTCTAATGGGGAACCGTATAAAAAACTTAAAAAAATTAAAAATTTTTTTTACTGTTTTTTTCGGGCGTTTTAGTTAATTTCATTGCGTATAATATAGTATAATATTGCGTATAATATAGTGCAAATTAACTAAAACGCCCGAAAAAAACAGTAAAAAAAATTTAAAATTTTTTTAAGTTTTTTATACGGTTCCCCATTAGAAAAAAGTCAAAAATTTCGATTTGGGCCAAATCGATAATTCTGTGGTCATATGCAATAACGACTTAAGTCGAAAACAACTGTTTCGAGAAAATGCAATTCGAAATTTGAAAATGCAGTGTGCACATCAACATAAGTGCATGTGTTTTTTTTAAATAACTTTTTTTCTGAGATGGGTACAGATACCGGGGTTTGAACAAAATATGCGCATCAACGTCAGGAATACAGTGGTAACGTCAACTCAATTTCGTCTTAAGTCGACTTAAGTCGTTATTGCATATGACCACAGAATTTTTCGTCCCACTTGCTCATAAGTTAAAATATCCAAAAATGGTTTTCTGCACTATATTCTAGGCATTTGAAATTAACTAAAACGCCGGAAAAAAAAAAAAAAAAACAAATTTGCAATTTTTTAAATTTTTTATACGGTCCGCCATTAGAAAAAAGTCAAAAATTTCGATTTGGGCCATCTCGATCATTTTTCATTTTTACTGTTTTTTTTTGGCGTTTTAGTTAATTTCAAATGCCTAGAATATAGTGCAGAAAACCACTTTTGGATATTTTAACTTATGAGCAAGTGGGACGAAAAATTATCGATTTGGCCCAAATCGAAATTTTTGACATTTTTCTAATGGGGGACCGTATAAAAAATTTCAAAAAATTTAAAATTTTTTTACTGTTTTATTCGGGCGTTTTAGTTAATTTCAAATGCGTATAATATAGTGCAGAAGCCCACTTTTGGATATTTTAACTTATGAGCAAGTGGGACGAAATATTATCGATTTGGCCCAAATCGAAATTTTTGACTTTTTTCTAATGGGACCGTATAAAAAATTTCAAAAAATTTTAAATTTTTATTTACTGTTTTTTTCGGGCGTTTTAGTTAATTTCAAATGCGTATAATATAGTGCAGAAGACCACTTTTGGATATTTTTACTTATGAGCAAGTGGGACGAAAAATTATCGATTTGGCCCAAATCGAAATTTTTTACATTTTTCTAATGGGGGACCGTATAAAAAATTTCAAAAAATTTTAAATTTTTTTACTGTTTTTTTGGCGTTTTAGTTAATTTCAAATGCGTATAATATAGTGCAGAAGACCACTTTTGGATATTTTAACTTATGAGCAAGTGGGACGAAAAATGATCGAGATGGCCCAAATCGAAATTTTTGACTTTTTTCTAATGGCGGACCGTATAAAAAATTTAAAAAATTGGAAATTTTTTTTGTGTTTTTTTTTCCGGCGTTTTAGTTAATTTCAAATGCCTAGAATATAGTGCAGAAAACCATTTTTGGATATTTTAACTTATGAGCAAGTGGGGCGAAAAATGATCGATTTGGCCCAAATCGAAATTTTTGACTTTTTTCTAATGGGGAACCGTATAAAAAACTTAAAAAAATTTAAAATTTTTTTTACTGTTTTTTTCGGGCGTTTTAGTTAATTTCATTGCGTATAATATAGTATAATATTGCGTATAATATAGTGCAAATTAACTAAAACGCCCGAAAAAAACAGTAAAAAAAATTTTAAATTTTTTTAAGTTTTTTATACGGTTCCCCATTAGAAAAAAGTCAAAAATTTCGATTTGGGCCAAATCGATAATTTTTCGTCCCACTTGCTCATAAGTTAAAATATCCAAAAATGGTTTTCTGCACTATATTCTAGGCATTTGAAATTAACTAAAACGCCGGAAAAAAAACACAAAACAAAATTTGCAATTTTTTAAATTTTTTATACGGTCCGCCATTAGAAAAAAGTCAAAAATTTCGATTTGGGCCATCTCGATCATTTTTCGTCCCACTTTCGATTTGGGCCAAATCGATAATTTTTTACTTTTTTCTAATGGGGAACCGTATAAAAAACTTAAAAAAATTAAAAATTTTTTTTACTGTTTTTTTCGGGCGTTTTAGTTAATTTCATTGCGTATAATATAGTGCAGAAGACCACTTTTGGATATTTTAACTTATGAGCAAGTGGGACGAAAAATGATCGATTTGGCCCAAATCGAAATTTTTGACTTTTTTCTAATGGGGGACCGTATAAAAAATTTAAAAAATTGCAAATTTTTTTTAGTGTTTTTTTTTTCCGGCGTTTTAGTTAATTTCAAATGCGTATAATATAGTGCAGAAGACCACTTTTGGATATTTTAACTTATGAGCAAGTGGGACGAAAAATTATCGATGTGGCCCAAATAGAAATTTTTGACATTTTTCTAATGGGGCCCGTATAAAAAATTTCAAAAAATTTAAAATTTTTTTTATTGTTTTATTCGGGCGTTTTAGTTAATTTCAAATGCGTATAATATAGTGCAGAAGACCACTTTTGGATATTTTAAATTATGAGCAAGTGGGACGAAAAATGATCGATTTGGCCCAAATCGAAATTTTTTACATTTTTCTAATGGGGGACCGTATAAAAAATTTCAAAAAATTTTAAAGTTTTTACTGTTTTTTTGGCGTTTTAGTTAATTTCAACTGCGTATAATATAGTGCAGAAGACCACTTTTGGATATTTTAACTTATGAGCAAGTGGGACGAAAAATTATCGATTTGGCCCAAATCGAAATTTTTGACATTTTTCTAATGGGGGACGTATAAAAAATTTCAAAAAATTTGAATTTTTTTTTACTGTTTTATTCGGGCGTTTTAGTTAATTTCAAATGCGTATAATATAGTGCAGAAGACCACTTTTGGATATTTTAACTTATGAGCAAGTGGGACGAAAAATGATCGATTTGGCCCAAATCGAAATTTTTACATTTTTCTAATGGGGGACAGTATAAAAAATTTCAAAAAATTTTAAATTTTTTTACTGTTTTTTTGGCGTTTTAGTTAATTTCAAATGCGTATAATATAGTGCAGAAGACCACTTCTGGATATTTTAACTTATGAGCAAGTGGGACGAAAAATGATCGAGATGGCCCAAATCGAAATTTTTGACTTTTTTCTAATGGGGGACCGTATAAAAAATTTCAAAAAATTTAAAATTTTTTTACTGTTTTATTCGGGCGTTTTAGTTAATTTCAAATGCGTATAATATAGTGCAGAAGACCACTTTTGGATATTTTAACTTATGAGCAAGTGGGACGAAAAATGATCGAGATGGCCCAAATCGAAATTTTTGACTTTTTTCTAATGGCGGACCGTATAAAAAATTTAAAAAATTGCAAATTTTTTTTGTGTTTTTTTTTCCGGCGTTTTAGTTAATTTCAAATGCCTAGAATATAGTGCAGAAAACCATTTTTGGATATTTTAACTTATGAGCAAGTGGGGCGAAAAATGATCGATTTGGCCCAAATCGAAATTTTTGACTTTTTTCTAATGGGGAACCGTATAAAAAACTTAAAAAAATTTAAAATTTTTTTTACTGTTTTTTTCGGGCGTTTTAGTTAATTTCATTGCGTATAATATAGTATAATATTGCGTATAATATAGTGCAAATTAACTAAAACGCCCGAAAAAAACAGTAAAAAAAATTTTAAATTTTTTTAAGTTTTTTATACGGTTCCCCATTAGAAAAAAGTCAAAAATTTCGATTTGGGCCAAATCGATAATTTTTCGTCCCACTTGCTCATAAGTTAAAATATCCAAAAATGGTTTTCTGCACTATATTCTAGGCATTTGAAATTAACTAAAACGCCGGAAAAAAAACACAAAAAAAAATTTGCAATTTTTTAAATTTTTTATACGGTCCGCCATTAGAAAAAAGTCAAAAATTTCGATTTGGGCCATCTCGATCATTTTTCGTCCCACTTTCGATTTGGGCCAAATCGATAATTTTTTACTTTTTTCTAATGGGGAACCGTATAAAAAATTTAAAAAATTGCAAATTTTTTTTTGTGTTTTTTTTCCGGCGTTTTAGTTAATTTCAAATGCCTAGAATATAGTGCAGAAAACCATTTTTGGATATTTTAACTTATGAGCAAGTGGGACGAAAAATTATCGATTTGGCCCAAATCGAAATTTTTGACTTTTTTCTAATGGGGAACCGTATAAAAAACTTAAAAAAATTTAAAATTTTTTTTACTGTTTTTTTCGGGCGTTTTAGTTAATTTCAAATGCGTATAATATAGTGCAGAAGACCACTTTTGGATATTTTAACTTATGAGCAAGTGGGACGAAAAATGATCGAGATGGCCCAAATCGAAATTTTTGACTTTTTTCTAATGGGGAACCGTATAAAAAACTTAAAAAAATTTAAAATTTTTTTTACTGTTTTTTTCGGGCGTTTTAGTTAATTTCAAATGCGTATAATATAGTGCAGAAGACCACTTCTGGATATTTTAACTTATGAGCAAGTGGGACGAAAAATGATCGAGATGGCCCAAATCGAAATTTTTGACATTTTTCTAATGGGGGACCGTATAAAAAATTTCAAAAAATTAAAAATTTTTTTTACTGTTTTTTTCGGGCGTTTTAGTTAATTTCATTGCGTATAATATAGTGCAGAAGACCACTTTTGGATATTTTAACTTATGAGCAAGTGGGACGAAAAATGATCGATTTGGCCCAAATCGAAATTTTTGACTTTTTTCTAATGGGGGACCGTATAAAAAATTTAAAAAATTGCAAATTTTTTTTAGTGTTTTTTTTTTCCGGCGTTTTAGTTAATTTCAAATGCGTATAATATAGTGCAGAAGACCACTTTTGGATATTTTAACTTATGAGCAAGTGGGACGAAAAATTATCGATGTGGCCCAAATAGAAATTTTTGACATTTTTCTAATGGGGGCCCGTATAAAAAATTTCAAAAAATTTAAAATTTTTTTTATTGTTTTATTCGGGCGTTTTAGTTAATTTCAAATGCGTATAATATAGTGCAGAAGACCACTTTTGGATATTTTAACTTATGAGCAAGTGGGACGAAAAATGATCGATTTGGCCCAAATCGAAATTTTTTACATTTTTCTAATGGGGGACCGTATAAAAAATTTCAAAAAATTTTAAAGTTTTTACTGTTTTTTTGGCGTTTTAGTTAATTTCAACTGCGTATAATATAGTGCAGAAGACCACTTTTGGATATTTTAACTTATGAGCAAGTGGGACGAAAAATTATCGATTTGGCCCAAATCGAAATTTTTGACATTTTTCTAATGGGGGACGTATAAAAAATTTCAAAAAATTTGAATTTTTTTTTACTGTTTTATTCGGGCGTTTTAGTTAATTTCAAATGCGTATAATATAGTGCAGAAGACCACTTTTGGATATTTTAACTTATGAGCAAGTGGGACGAAAAATGATCGATTTGGCCCAAATCGAAATTTTTACATTTTTCTAATGGGGGACAGTATAAAAAATTTCAAAAAATTTCAAATTTTTTTACCGTTTTTTTTGGGCGTTTAATTAATTTCAAATGCGTATAATATAGTGCAGAAGACCACTTTTGGATATTTTAACTTATGAGCAAGTGGGACGAAATATTATCGATTTGGCCCAAATCGAAATTTTTGACTTTTTTCTAATGGGACCGTATAAAAAATTTCAAAAAATTTTAAATTTTTATTTACTGTTTTTTTCGGGCGTTTTAGTTAATTTCAAATGCGTATAATATAGTGCAGAAGACCACTTTTGGATATTTTTACTTATGAGCAAGTGGGACGAAAAATTATCGATTTGGCCCAAATCGAAATTTTTTACATTTTTCTAATGGGGGACCGTATAAAAAATTTCAAAAAATTTTAAATTTTTTTACTGTTTTTTTGGCGTTTTAGTTAATTTCAAATGCGTATAATATAGTGCAGAAGACCACTTCTGGATATTTTAACTTATGAGCAAGTGGGACGAAAAATGATCGAGATGGCCCAAATCGAAATTTTGGACTTTTTTCTAATGGGGGACCGTATAAAAAATTTCAAAAAATTTAAAATTTTTTTACTGTTTTATTCGGGCGTTTTAGTTAATTTCAAATGCGTATAATATAGTGCAGAAGACCACTTTTGGATATTTTAACTTATGAGCAAGTGGGACGAAAAATGATCGAGATGGCCCAAATCGAAATTTTTGACTTTTTTCTAATGGCGGACCGTATAAAAAATTTAAAAAATTGCAAATTTTTTTTGTGTTTTTTTTTCCGGCGTTTTAGTTAATTTCAAATGCCTAGAATATAGTGCAGAAAACCATTTTTGGATATTTTAACTTATGAGCAAGTGGGGCGAAAAATTATCGATTTGGCCCAAATCGAAATTTTTGACTTTTTTCTAATGGGGAACCGTATAAAAAACTTAAAAAAATTTAAAATTTTTTTTACTGTTTTTTTCGGGCGTTTTAGTTAATTTCATTGCGTATAATATAGTATAATATTGCGTATAATATAGTGCAAATTAACTAAAACGCCCGAAAAAAACAGTAAAAAAAATTTAAAATTTTTTGAAATTTTTTATACGGTCCCCCATTAGAAAAATGTCAAAAATTTCGATTTGGGCCACATCGATAATTTTTCGTCCCACTTGCTCATAAGTTAAAATATCCAAAAGTGGTCTTCTGCACTATATTATACGCATTTGAAATTAACTAAAACGCCGGAAAAAAAAACACAAAAAAAAATTTGCAATTTTTTAAATTTTTTATACGGTCCGCCATTAGAAAAATGTAAAAAATTTCGATTTGGGCCAAATCGATCATTTTTCGTCCCACTTGCTCATAAGTTAAAATATCCAAAAGTGGTCTTCTGCACTATATTATACGCATTTGAAATTAACTAAAACGCCCGAATAAAACAATAAAAAAAATTTTAAATTTTTTGAAATTTTTTATACGGTCCCCCATTAGAAAAATGTCAAAAATTTCGATTTGGGCCACATCGATAATTTTTCGTCCCACTTGCTCATAAGTTAAAATATCCAAAAGTGGTCTTCTGCACTATATTATACGCATTTGAAATTAACCAAAACGCCCGAAAAAATTATTAAAAAAAATATTAAATTTTTTGAAATTTTTTATACGGTCCCCCATTAGAAAAAAGTCCAAAATTTCGATTTGGGCCAAATCGATCATTTTTCGTCCCACTTGCTCATAAGTTAAAATATCCAAAAGTGGTCTTCTGCACTATATTATACGCATTTGAAATTAACTAAAACGCCAAAAAAACAGTAAAAAATTTTAAAATTTTTTGAAATTTTTTATACGGTCCCCCATTAGAAAAATGTAAAAAATTTCGATTTGGGCCAAATCGATCATTTTTCGTCCCACTTGCTCATAAGTTAAAATATCCAAAAGTGGTCTTCTGCACTATATTATACGCATTTGAAATTAACTAAAACGCCCGAATAAAACAATAAAAAAAATTTTAAATTTAAAATGGTTTTCTGCACTATATTCTAGGCATTTGAAATTAACTAAAACGCCGGAAAAAAAACACTAAAAAAATTTGCAATTTTTTAAATTTTTTATACGGTCCCCCATTAGAAAAAAGTCAAAAATTTCGATTTGGGCCATCTCGATCATTTTTCGTCCCACTTGCTCATAAGTTAAAATATCCAAAAGTGGTTTTCTGCACTATATTCTAGGCATTTGAAATTAACTAAAACGCCAAAAAAAACAGTAAAAAAATTTAAAATTTTTTGAAATTTTGTATACGGTCCCCCGTTAGAAAAATGTCAAAAATTTCGATTTGAGCCAAATCGATCATTTTTCGTCCCACTTGCTCATAAGTTAAAATATCCAAAAGTGGTTTTCTGCACTATATTCTAGGCATTTGAAATTAACTAAAACGCCAAAAAAAACAGTAAAAAAATTTAAAATTTTTTGATATTTTTTATACGGTCCCATTAGAAAAAAGTCAAAAATTTCGATTTGGGCCAAATCGATAATTTTTCGTCCCACTTGCTCATAAGTAAAAATATCCAAAAGTGGTCTCCTACACTATATTATACGCATTTGAAATTAACTAAAACGCCCGAAAAAAACAGTAAAGAAAAATTTAAAATTTTTTGAAATTTTTTATACGGTCCCATTAGAAAAAAGTCAAAAATTTCGATTTGGGCCAAATCGATAATTTTTCGTCCCACTTGCTCATAAGTTAAAATATCCAAAAGTGGTCTTCTGCACTATATTATACGCATTTGAAATTAACTAAAACGCCCGAATAAAACAGTAAAAAAATTTTAAATTTTTTCAAATTTTTTATACGGTCCCCCATTAGAAAAAAGTCAAAAATTTCGATTTGGGCCAAATCGATAATTTTTCGTCCCACTTGCTCATAAGTTAAAATATCCAAAAGTGGTTTTCTGCACTATATTATACGCATTTGAAATTAACTAAAACGCCCGAATAAAACAGTAAAAAAATTTAAAATTTTTTGATATTTTTTATACGGTCCCATTAGAAAAAAGTCAAAAATTTCGATTTGGGCCAAATCGATCATTTTTCGTCCCACTTGCTCATAAGTTAAAATATCTAAAAGTGGTTTTCTGCAGGGACCGAAAATAATTATTATGCCTGTTTTCACAGCCGAAAAAATTACCGCTTTTTAAGAAGTATTAATAAATGTTATTTTTAATAATTATCAATTGATATTAATTATTCTTGTTGAAAATAACTATTATTTTGGAAAAAAATTTTTCCCATTGCTGCATAACTATTATTTTGTGAGAAATATTTTTTACGTTATCGAATAACTATTATTTTGTGAGAAATATTTTTTCCGTTGCCGCATAACTTTTATTTTTGGGAATAAATTTTTTACGTTGTTTTTGTGTCACGCCTCAACGGCTGAACTTATTTGGCTGAAACTTGGTGGGTATATAGTGCATTTTGTGGGCTATAACCTAGCCCACTTTTCATCCCGGAAAAATCTGAAGGGGCGTGGCACTTCCGGTTTTCAAATTTCATGTTGTACACATATGTATGTATATTGGAAATTACAACTTTAAAAATCGATAGTCTGTTATAATTTTGTTATGCCTTTTCACTAGTGCAGCTTTGGGGTTTTGAGTAAGGGGGCGTGGCACTTTTCATATAACCCAATTTTGGTTTGCTATAAACTTTGGACGTATAACCTTTGGACCCTTTTTGCCTATCTAGAAGCCTCAGTTTCATTTAACACTACCAGGCGCTCATAAGCCTGTAGGCAGTGTCTCCCGCGCATCTTCTCTTCCATATGTTCTGTAAACTATTTAAGAATGTTTACTGCTCAAGTTGTAAATTGCCGAAATGGGGTGACTCTTTTTGGAGCGCACGCATTCGAATTAAAAAATCCGATAACCGCTTGTGAAAACTAACAAATCGCAAGTGTCGGCTGTACTTGGAGATGCATAAACCAAGAGCCAAAGACCAGACCCACATAATACAATTGTTTTTGTAGTCCACAGTTATTAAAATGAAAATGCATGTGGACAAAGAAGCTCCAGAAGATAATTGTTGTTGTTTTCTTTTGCATACCCATAAATTGGAAAATTCAATTTGAAAATTGAATGCTGAAAAAGTAACGGTAATTCTATCACTCCAGGCGTGGGAGAGCGGCCTCTATTGAAGTGTTCGAGAGAAGTTCTCCGTAAGGCCGCGAGAAAGCACCGCTTGACGTACAGGAGAATGGGAAGAGAAGATGAGCGGGAGACACTGCCTACAGGCTTATGAGCGCCTGGTAGTGTTAAATGAAACTGAGGCTTCTAGATAGGCAAAAAGGGTCCAAAGGTTATACGTCCAAAGTTTATAGCAAAACAAAATTGGGTTATATGAAAAGTGCCACGCCCCCTTACTCAAAACCCCAAAGCTGCACTAGTGAAAAGGCATAACAAAATTATAACAGACTACCGATTTTTAAAGTTGTAATTTCCAATATACATACATATGTGTACAACATAAAATTTCAAAACCGGAAGTGCCACGCCCCTTCAGATTTTTCCGGGATGAAAAGTGGGTTTGGTTATAGCCCACAAAATGCACTATATACCCACCAAGTTTCAGCCAAATAAGTTCAGCCGTTGAGGCGTGACACAAAAACAACGTAAAAAATTTATTCCCAAAAATAAAAGTTATGCGGCAACGGAAAAAATATTTCTCACAAAATAATAGTTATTCGATAACGTAAAAAATATTTCTCACAAATAATTGTTACCAGCAATTGAAAAATATTTCTCTTATAAATAATAGTTATTTTTAACGAAATTGGAAATTAGTTGTATCGCAACAATTATTTTCAATTTTTATCGGTAAACTCCATAATAGTTATGTCCCTGGTTTTCTGCACTATATTCTAGGCATTTGAAATTAACTAAAACGCAAAAAAAAACAGTAAAAAAATTTAAAATTTTTGGAAATTTTTTATACGGTCCCCCATTAGAAAAAATTCAAAAATTTCGATTTGGGCCACATCGATAATTTTTCGTCCCACTTGCTCATAAGTTAAAATATCCAAAAGTGGTCTTCTGCACTATATTATACGCATTTGAAATTAACCAAAACGACCGAAAAAATTAGTAAAAAAAATATTAAATTTTTTGAAATTTTTTATACGGTCCCCATTAGAAAAAAGTAAAAAATTTCGATTTGGGCCAAATCGATAATTTTTCGTCACACTTGCTCATAAGTTAAAATATTCAAAAATGGTTTTCTGCACTATATTCTAGGCATTTGAAATTAACTAAAACGCCGGAAAAAAAACACTAAAAAAAATTTGCAATTTTTTAAATTTTTTATACGGTCCCCCATTAGGAAAAAGTCAAAAATTTCGATTTGGGCCACATCGATAATTTTTCGTCCCACTTGCTCATAAGTTAAAATATCCAAAAGTGGTCTTCTGCACTATATTATACGCATTTGAAATTAATTAAACGCCCAAAAAAACGGTAAAAAAATTTGAAATTTTTTGAAATTTTTTATACGGTCCCCCTTTAGAAAAATGTCAAAAATTTCGATTTGGGCCAAATCGATAATTTTTCGTCCCACTTGCTCATAAGTTAAAATATCCAAAAGTGGTCTTCTGCACTATATTATACGCATTTGAAATTAACTAAAACGCCCGAATAAAACAGTAAAAAAAATTTTAAATTTTTAGAAATTTTTTATACGGTCCCCCATTAGAAAAATGTCAAAAATTTCGATTTGGGCCAAATCGATAATTTTTCGTCCCACTTGCTCATAAGTAAAAATATCCAAAAGTGGTCTTCTGCACTATATTATACGCATTTGAAATTAACTAAAACGCCCGAAAAAAACAGTAAATAAAAATTTAAAATTTTTTGAAATTTTTTATACGGTCCCATTAGAAAAAAGTCAAAAATTTCAATTTGGGCCAAATCGATAATTTTTCGTCCCACTTGCTCATAAGTTAAAATATCCAAAAGTGGTCTTCTGCACTATATTATACGCATTTGAAATTAACTAAAACGCCGGAAAAAAAACACTAAAAAAAATTTGCAATTTTTAACATTTTTTATACGGTCCCCCATTAGGAAAAAGTCAAAAATTTCGATTTGGGCCACATCGATAATTTTTCGTCCCACTTGCTCATAAGTTAAAATATCCAAAAGTGGTCTTCTGCACTATATTATACGCATTTGAAATTAATTAAACGCCCAAAAAAAACGGTAAAAAAATTTTAAATTTTTTGAAATTTTTTATACGGTCCCCCATTAGAAAAAAGTCAAAAATTTCGATTTGAGCCAAATCGATCATTTTTCGTCCCACTTGCTCATAAGTTAAAATATCCAAAAGTGGTCTTCTGCACTATATTATACGCAATGAAATTAACTAAAACGCCCGAAAAAAACAGTAAAAAAAATTTTCAATTTTCCAAAAATGGTTTTCTGCACTATATTCTAGGCATTTGAAATTAACTAAAACGCCGGAAAAAAAAAACAAAAAAAAATTTGCAATTTTTTAAATTTTTTATACGGTCCCCCATTAGGAAAAAGTCAAAAATTTCGATTTGGGCCATCTCGATCATTTTTCGTCCCACTTGCTCATAAGTTAAAATATCCAAAAGTGGTCTTCTGCACTATATTATACGCATTTGAAATTAACTAAAACGCCAAAAGAACAGTAAAAAAATTTAAAATTTTTTGAAATTTTTTATACGGTCCCATTAGAAAAAAGTAAAAAATTTCGATTTGAGCCAAATCGATCATTTTTCGTCCCACTTGCTCATAAGTTAAAATATCCAAAAGTGCTCTTCTGCACTATATTATACGCATTTGAAATTAACTAAAACGCCCGAAAAAAACAGTAAATAAAAATAAAAAATTTTTTGATATTTTTTATACCGTCCCATTAGAAAAAAGTCAAAAATTTCGATTTGGGCCAAATCGATAATTTTTCGTCCCACTTGCTCATAAGTAAAAATATCCAAAAGTGGTCTCCTGCACTATATTATACGCATTTGAAATTAACTAAAACGCCCGAAAAAAACAGTAAAGAAAAATTTAAAATTTTTTGAAATTTTTTATACGGTCCCATTAGAAAAAAGTCAAAAATTTCGATTTGGGCCAAATCGATAATTTTTCGTCCCACTTGCTCATAAGTTAAAATATCCAAAAGTGGTCTTCTGCACTATATTCTAGGCATTTGAAATTAACTAAAACGCCGGAAAAAAAAACACAAAAAAAAATTTGCAATTTTTTAAATTTTTTATACGGTCCCCCATTAGAAAAAAGTCAAAAATTTCGATTTGGGCCATCTCGATCATTTTTCGTCCCACTTGCTCATAAGTTAAAATATCCAAAAGTGGTATTCTGCACTATATTATACGCATTTGAAATTAACTAAAACGCCAAAAAAACAGTAAAAAAATTTAAAATTTTTTGAAATTTTTTATACGGTCCCCCATTAGAAAAATGTAAAAAATTTCGATTTGGGCCAAATCGATCATTTTTCGTCCCACTTGCTCATAAGTTAAAATATCCAAAAGTGGTCTTCTGCACTATATTATACGCATTTGAAATTAACTAAAACGCCCGAATAAAACAGTAAAAAAAATTTAAAATTTTTAGAAATTTTTTATACGGTCCCCCATTAGAAAAAAGTCAAAAATTTCGATTTGGGCCACATCGATAATTTTTCGTCCCACTTGCTCATAAGTTAAAATATCCAAAAGTGGTCTTCTGCACTATATTATACGCATTTGAAATTAATTAAACGCCCAAAAAAAACGGTAAAAAAATTTGAAATTTTTTGAAATTTTTTATACGGTCCCCCATTAGAAAAATGTAAAAAATTTCGATTTGGGCCAAATCGATCATTTTTCGTCCCACTTGCTCATAAGTTAAAATATCCAAAAGTGGTCTTCTGCACTATATTATACGCATTTGAAATTAACTAAAACGCCCTAATAAAACAGTAAAAAAAATTTAAAATTTTTAGAAATTTTTTATACGGTCCCCCATTAGAAAAATGTCAAAAATTTCGATTTGGGCCAAATCGATAATTTATCGTCCCACTTGCTCATAAGTTAAAATATCCAAAAGTGGTCTTCTGCACTATATTATACGCATTTGAAATTAACTAAAACGCCCGAAAAAAACAGTAAAAATATTTAAAATATTTTTATATTTTTTATACGGTCCCCCATTAGATAAAAGTCAAAAATTTCGATTTGGGCCACATCGATAATTTTTCGTCCCACTTGCTCATAAGTTAAAATATCCAAAAGTGGTCTTCTGCACTATATTATACGCATTTGAAATTAACTAAAACGCCCGAAAAAAACAGTAAAAATATTTAAAATATTTTTATATTTTTTATACGGTCCCCCATTAGATAAAAGTCAAAAATTTCGATTTGGGCCAAATCGATAATTTTTCGTCCCACTTGCTCATAAGTTAAAATATCCAAAAGTGGTCTTCTGCACTATATTCTAGGCATTTGAAATTAACTAAAACGCCAAAAAAACTACTGTTTAAAATTTTTTGAAATTTTTTATACGGTCCCCCATTAGAAAAAAGTCAAAAATTTCAATTTGGGCCAAATCGATAATTTTTCGTCCCACTTGCTCATAAGTTAAAATATCCAAAAGTGGTCTTCTGCACTATATTATACGCATTTGAAATTAACTAAAACGCCGGAAAAAAAACACTAAAAAAAATTTGCAATTTTTAACATTTTTTATACGGTCCCCCATTAGGAAAAAGTCAAAAATTTCGATTTGGGCCACATCGATAATTTTTCGTCCCACTTGCTCATAAGTTAAAATATCCAAAAGTGGTCTTCTGCACTATATTATACGCATTTGAAATTAATTAAACGCCCAAAAAAAACGGTAAAAAAATTTTAAATTTTTTGAAATTTTTTATACGGTCCCCCATTAGAAAAAAGTCAAAAATTTCGATTTGAGCCAAATCGATCATTTTTCGTCCCACTTGCTCATAAGTTAAAATATCCAAAAGTGGTCTTCTGCACTATATTATACGCAATGAAATTAACTAAAACGCCCGAAAAAAACAGTAAAAAAAATTTTCAATTTTCCAAAAATGGTTTTCTGCACTATATTCTAGGCATTTGAAATTAACTAAAACGCCGGAAAAAAAAAACAAAAAAAAATTTGCAATTTTTTAAATTTTTTATACGGTCCCCCATTAGGAAAAAGTCAAAAATTTCGATTTGGGCCATCTCGATCATTTTTCGTCCCACTTGCTCATAAGTTAAAATATCCAAAAGTGGTCTTCTGCACTATATTATACGCATTTGAAATTAACTAAAACGCCAAAAGAACAGTAAAAAAATTTAAAATTTTTTGAAATTTTTTATACGGTCCCATTAGAAAAAAGTAAAAAATTTCGATTTGAGCCAAATCGATCATTTTTCGTCCCACTTGCTCATAAGTTAAAATATCCAAAAGTGCTCTTCTGCACTATATTATACGCATTTGAAATTAACTAAAACGCCCGAAAAAAACAGTAAATAAAAATAAAAAATTTTTTGATATTTTTTATACCGTCCCATTAGAAAAAAGTCAAAAATTTCGATTTGGGCCAAATCGATAATTTTTCGTCCCACTTGCTCATAAGTAAAAATATCCAAAAGTGGTCTCCTGCACTATATTATACGCATTTGAAATTAACTAAAACGCCCGAAAAAAACAGTAAAGAAAAATTTAAAATTTTTTGAAATTTTTTATACGGTCCCATTAGAAAAAAGTCAAAAATTTCGATTTGGGCCAAATCGATAATTTTTCGTCCCACTTGCTCATAAGTTAAAATATCCAAAAGTGGTCTTCTGCACTATATTCTAGGCATTTGAAATTAACTAAAACGCCGGAAAAAAAAACACAAAAAAAAATTTGCAATTTTTTAAATTTTTTATACGGTCCCCCATTAGAAAAAAGTCAAAAATTTCGATTTGGGCCATCTCGATCATTTTTCGTCCCACTTGCTCATAAGTTAAAATATCCAAAAGTGGTCTTCTGCACTATATTATACGCATTTGAAATTAACTAAAACGCCAAAAAAACAGTAAAAAAATTTAAAATTTTTTGAAATTTTTTATACGGTCCCCCATTAGAAAAATGTAAAAAATTTCGATTTGGGCCAAATCGATCATTTTTCGTCCCACTTGCTCATAAGTTAAAATATCCAAAAGTGGTCTTCTGCACTATATTATACGCATTTGAAATTAACTAAAACGCCCGAATAAAACAGTAAAAAAAATTTAAAATTTTTAGAAATTTTTTATACGGTCCCCCATTAGAAAAAAGTCAAAAATTTCGATTTGGGCCACATCGATAATTTTTCGTCCCACTTGCTCATAAGTTAAAATATCCAAAAGTGGTCTTCTGCACTATATTATACGCATTTGAAATTAATTAAACGCCCAAAAAAAACGGTAAAAAAATTTGAAATTTTTTGAAATTTTTTATACGGTCCCCCATTAGAAAAATGTAAAAAATTTCGATTTGGGCCAAATCGATCATTTTTCGTCCCACTTGCTCATAAGTTAAAATATCCAAAAGTGGTCTTCTGCACTATATTATACGCATTTGAAATTAACTAAAACGCCCTAATAAAACAGTAAAAAAAATTTAAAATTTTTAGAAATTTTTTATACGGTCCCCCATTAGAAAAATGTCAAAAATTTCGATTTGGGCCAAATCGATAATTTATCGTCCCACTTGCTCATAAGTTAAAATATCCAAAAGTGGTCTTCTGCACTATATTATACGCATTTGAAATTAACTAAAACGCCCGAAAAAAACAGTAAAAATATTTAAAATATTTTTATATTTTTTATACGGTCCCCCATTAGATAAAAGTCAAAAATTTCGATTTGGGCCACATCGATAATTTTTCGTCCCACTTGCTCATAAGTTAAAATATCCAAAAGTGGTCTTCTGCACTATATTATACGCATTTGAAATTAACTAAAACGCCCGAAAAAAACAGTAAAAATATTTAAAATATTTTTATATTTTTTATACGGTCCCCCATTAGATAAAAGTCAAAAATTTCGATTTGGGCCAAATCGATAATTTTTCGTCCCACTTGCTCATAAGTTAAAATATCCAAAAGTGGTCTTCTGCACTATATTCTAGGCATTTGAAATTAACTAAAACGCCAAAAAAACTACTGTTTAAAATTTTTTGAAATTTTTTATACGGTCCCCCATTAGAAAAAAGTCAAAAACTTCGATTTGGACCAAATCGATCATTTTTCGTCCCACTTGCTCATAAGTTAAAATATCCAAAACTGGTCTTCTGCACTATATTATATGCATTTGAAATTAACCAAAACGCCCGAAAAAATTAGTAAAAAAAATATTAAATTTTTTGAAATTTTTTATACGGTCCCCCATTAGAAAAAAGTCCAAAATTTCGATTTGGGCCAAATCGATAATTTTTCGTCCCACTTGCTCATAAGTTAAAATATCCAAAAATGGTTTTCTGCACTATATTCTAGGCATTTGAAATTAACCAAAACGCCCGAAAAAAGCAGTAAATAAAAATTTAAAATTTTTTGAAATTTTTTATACGGTCCCATTAGAAAAAAGTCAAAAATTTCGATTTGGGCCAAATCGATAATTTTTCGTCCCACTTGCTCATAAGTTAAAATATCCAAAAGTGGTCTTCTGCACTATATTATACGCATTTAAAATTAACTAAAACGCCCGAATAAAACAGTAAAAAAATTTTAAATTTTTTGAAATTTTTTATACGGTCCCCCATTAGAAAAATGTCAAAAATTTCGATTTGGGCCAAATCGATAATTTTTCGTCCCACTTGCTCATAAGTTAAAATATCCAAAAGTGGTTTTCTGCACTATATTCTAGGCATTTGAAATTAACTAAAACGCCAAAAAAAACAGTAAAAAAATTAAAAATTTTTTGAAATTTTTTGAAATTTTTTATACGGTCCCCCATTAGAAAAAAGTCAAAAATTTCGATTTGGGCCAAATCGATCATTTTTCGTCCCACTTGCTCATAAGTTAAAATATCCAAAACTGGTCTTCTGCACTATATTATATGCATTTGAAATTAACCAAAACGCCCGAAAAAATTAGTAAAAAAAATATTAAATTTTTTGAAATTTTTTATACGGTCCCCCATTAGAAAAAAGTCCAAAATTTCGATTTGGGCCAAATCGATAATTTTTCGTCCCACTTGCTCATAAGTTAAAATATCCAAAAATGGTTTTCTGCACTATATTCTAGGCATTTGAAATTAACTAAAACGCCGGAGAAAAAAACACTAAAAAAAATTTGCAATTTTTTAAATTTTTTATACGGTCCCCCATTAGAAAAAAGTCAAAAATTTCGATTTGGGCCATCTCGATCCCATTTTCGTCCCACTTGCTCATAAGTTAAAATATCCAAAAGTGGTCTTCTGCACTATATTATACGCATTTGAAATTAATTAAACGCCCAAAAAAAACGGTAAAAAAATTTGAAATTTTTTGAAATTTTTTATACGGTCCCCCATTAGAAAAATGTAAAAAATTTCAATTTGGGCCATCTCGATCCCATTTTCGTCCCACTTGCTCATAAGTTAAAATATCCAAAAGTGGTCTTCTGCACTATATTATACGCATTTGAAATTAACTAAAACGCTCGAATAAAACAGTAAAAAAAAAATTTTTTTAAATTTTTTATACGTCCCCCATTAGAAAAATGTCAAAAATTTCGATTTGGGCCAAATCGATAATTTTTCGTCCCACTTGCTCATAAGTTAAAATATCCAAAAGTGGTCTTCTGCACTATATTATACGCATTTGAAATTAACTAAAACGCCCGAAAAAAACAGTAAAAATATTTAAAATATTTTTATATTTTTTATACGGTCCCCCATTAGATAAAAGTCAAAAATTTCGATTTGGGCCACATCGATAATTTTTCGTCCCACTTGCTCATAAGTTAAAATATCCAAAAGTGGTCTTCTGCACTATATTATACGCATTTGAAATTAACTAAAACGCCCGAAAAAACAGTAAATAAAAATTTAAAATTTTTTGAAATTTTTTATACGGTCCCATTAGAAAAAAGTCAAAAATTTCGATTTGGGCCAAATCGATAATTTTTCGTCCCACTTGCTCATAAGTAAAAATATCCAAAAGTGGTCTTCTGCACTATATTATACGCATTTGAAATTAACTAAAACGCCCGAAAAAAACAGTAAATAAAAATGTAAAATTTTTTGAAATTTTTTATACGGTCCCATTAGAAAAAAGTCAAAAATTTCGATTTGGGCCAAATCGATAATTTTTCGTCCCACTTGCTCATAAGTTAAAATATCCAAAAGTGGTCTTCTGCACTATATTATACGCATTTGAAATTAACTAAAACGCCCGAATAAAACAGTAAAAAAAATTTTAAATTTTTTGAAATTTTTTATACGGTCCCCCATTAGAAAAATGTCAAAAATTTCGATTTGGGCCAAATCGATAATTTTTCGTCCCACTTGCTCATAAGTTAAAATATCCAAAAGTGGTTTTCTGCACTATATTCTAGGCATTTGAAATTAACTAAAACGCCAAAAAAAACA
This sequence comes from Neria commutata, assembly GCA_963457695.1. Taxonomy (NCBI): domain Eukaryota; kingdom Metazoa; phylum Arthropoda; class Insecta; order Diptera; family Micropezidae; genus Neria; species Neria commutata. The sequence continues at coordinate 38,535,616 of OY735247.1, read as the reverse complement.
GTAAAAAAATTAAAAATTTTTTGAAATTTTTTATACGGTCCCCCATTAGAAAAAAGTCAAAAACTTCGATTTGGACCAAATCGATCATTTTTCGTCCCACTTGCTCATAAGTTAAAATATCCAAAACTGGTCTTCTGCACTATATTATACGCAATGAAATTAACTAAAACGCCCGAAAAAAACAGTAAAAAATATTTTCAATTTTTTTAAATTTTTTATACGGGCCCCCATTAGAAAAAAGTCACAAATTTCGATTTGGGCCACATCGATAATTTTTCGTCCCACTTGCTCATAAGTTAAAATATCCAAAAGTGGTCTTCTGCACTATATTATACGCATTTGAAATTAACTAAAACGCCCGAATAAAACAGTAAAAAAAATTTTAAATTTTTTGAAATTTTTTATACGGTCCCCCATTAGATAAAAGTCAAAAATTTCGATTTAGGCCACATCGATAATTTTTCGTCCCACTTGCTCATAAGTTAAAATATCCAAAAGTGGTCTTCTGCACTATATTATATGCATTTGAAATTAACCAAAACGCCCGAAAAAATTAGTAAAAAAAATATTAAATTTTTTGAAATTTTTTATACGGTCCCCCATTAGAAAAAAGTCAAAAATTTCGATTTGGGCCAAATCGATAATTTTTCGTCCCACTTGCTCATAAGTTAAAATATCCAAAAGTGGTCTTCTGCACTATATTATACGCATTTGAAATTAACTAAAACGCCCGAAAAAAACAGTAAATAAAAATTTAAAATTTTTTGAAATTTTTTATACGGTCCCATTAGAAAAAAGTCAAAAATTTCGATTTGGGCCAAATCGATAATTTTTCGTCCCACTTGCTCATAAGTTAAAATATCCAAAAGTGGTCTTCTGCACTATATTATACGCATTTGAAATTAACTAAAACGCCCGAAAAAAACAGTAAAAATATTTAAAATATTTTTATATTTTTTATACGGTCCCCCATTAGATAAAAGTCAAAAATTTCGATTTGGGCCACATCGATAATTTTTCGTCCCACTTGCTCATAAGTTAAAATATCCAAAAGTGGTCTTCTGCACTATATTATACGCATTTGAAATTAACTAAAACGCCCGAAAAAAACAGTAAATAAAAATTTCAAATTTTTTGAAATTTTTTATGCGGTCCCATTAGAAAAAAGTCAAAAATTTCGATTTGGGCCAAATCGATCATTTTTCGTCCCACTTGCTCATAAGTAAAAATATCCAAAAGTGGTCTTCTGCACTATATTATACGCATTTGAAATTAACTAAAACGCCCGAATAAAACAGTAAAAAAAATTTTAAATTTTTTGAAATTTTTTATACGGTCCCCCATTAGATAAAAGTCAAAAATTTCGATTTAGGCCACATCGATAATTTTTCGTCCCACTTGCTCATAAGTTAAAATATCCAAAAGTGGTCTTCTGCACTATATTATACGCATTTGAAATTAACTAAAACGCCCGAAAAAAACAGTAAAAATATTTAAAATATTTTTATATTTTTTATACGGTCCCCCATTAGATAAAAGTCAAAAATTTCGATTTGGGCCACATCGATAATTTTTCGTCCCACTTGCTCATAAGTTAAAATATCCAAAAGTGGTCTTCTGCACTATATTATACGCATTTGAAATTAACTAAAACGCCCGAAAAAAACAGTAAATAAAAATTTCAAATTTTTTGAAATTTTTTATGCGGTCCCATTAGAAAAAAGTCAAAAATTTCGATTTGGGCCAAATCGATCATTTTTCGTCCCACTTGCTCATAAGTAAAAATATCCAAAAGTGGTCTTCTGCACTATATTATACGCATTTGAAATTAACTAAAACGCCCGAATAAAACAGTAAAAAAAATTTTAAATTTTTTGAAATTTTTTATACGGTCCCCCATTAGATAAAAGTCAAAAATTTCGATTTAGGCCACATCGATAATTTTTCGTCCCACTTGCTCATAAGTTAAAATATCCAAAAGTGGTCTTCTGCACTATATTATATGCATTTGAAATTAACCAAAACGCCCGAAAAAATTAGTAAAAAAAATATTAAATTTTTTGAAATTTTTTATACGGTCCCCCATTAGAAAAAAGTCAAAAATTTCGATTTGGGCCAAATCGATAATTTTTCGTCCCACTTGCTCATAAGTTAAAATATCCAAAAGTGGTCTTCTGCACTATATTATACGCATTTGAAATTAACTAAAACGCCCGAAAAAAACAGTAAAAATATTTAAAATATTTTTATATTTTTTATACGGTCCCCCATTAGATAAAAGTCAAAAATTTCGATTTGGGCCACATCGATAATTTTTCGTCCCACTTGCTCATAAGTTAAAATATCCAAAAGTGGTCTTCTGCACTATATTATACGCATTTGAAATTAACTAAAACGCCCGAAAAAAACAGTAAATAAAAATTTCAAATTTTTTGAAATTTTTTATGCGGTCCCATTAGAAAAAAGTCAAAAATTTCGATTTGGGCCAAATCGATCATTTTTCGTCCCACTTGCTCATAAGTAAAAATATCCAAAAGTGGTCTTCTGCACTATATTATACGCATTTGAAATTAACTAAAACGCCCGAATAAAACAGTAAAAAAAATTTTAAATTTTTTGAAATTTTTTATACGGTCCCCCATTAGATAAAAGTCAAAAATTTCGATTTAGGCCACATCGATAATTTTTCGTCCCACTTGCTCATAAGTTAAAATATCCAAAAGTGGTCTTCTGCACTATATTATATGCATTTGAAATTAACCAAAACGCCCGAAAAAATTAGTAAAAAAAATATTAAATTTTTTGAAATTTTTTATACGGTCCCCCATTAGAAAAAAGTCAAAAATTTCGATTTGAGCCATAAGTTAAAATATCCAAAAGTGGTCTTCTGCACTATATTCTAGGCATTTGAAATTAACTAAAACGCCGGAAAAAAAACACTAAACAAAATTTGCAATTTTTTAAATTTTTTATACGGTCCCCCATTAGAAAAAAGTCAAAAATTTCGATTTGGGCCACATCGATAATTTTTCGTCCCACTTGCTCATAAGTTAAAATATCCAAAAGTGGTCTTCTGCACTATATTATACGCATTTGAAATTAATTAAACGCCCAAAAAAACGGTAAAAAAATTTGAAATTTGTTGAAATTTTTTTTACGGTCCCCCTTTAGAAAAATGTCAAAAATTTCGATTTGGGCCAAATCGATAATTTTTCGTCCCACTTGCTCATAAGTAAAAATATCCAAAAGTGGTCTTCTGCACTATATTATACGCATTTGAAATTAACTAAAACGCCCGAAAAAAACAGTAAATAAATATTTAAAATTTTTTGAAATTTTTTATACGGTCCCATTAGAAAAAAGTCAAAAATTTCGATTTGGGCCAAATCGATAATATTTCGTCCCACTTGCTCATAAGTTAAAATATCCAAAAGTGGTCTTCTGCACTATATTATACGCATTTGAAATTAACTAAAACGCCCGAAAAAAAAACTAAAAAAAATTTGCAATTTTTTAAATTTTTTATACGGTCCCCCATTAGAAAAAAGTAAAAAATTTCGATTTGGGCCATCTCGATCCCATTTTCGTCCCACTTGCTCATAAGTTAAAATATCCAAAAGTGGTCTTCTGCACTATATTATACGCATTTGAAATTAATTAAACGCCCAAAAAAAACGGTAAAAAAATTTGAAATTTTGGGAAATTTTTTATACGGTCCCCCATTAGAAAAATGTAAAAAATTTCGATTTGGGCCAAATCGATCATTTTTCGTCCCACTTGCTCATAAGTTAAAATATCCAAAAATGGTTTTCTGCACTATATTCTAGGCATTTGAAATTAACTAAAACGCCGGAAAAAAAACACTAAAAACAATTTGCAATTTTTTAAATTTTTTATACGGTCCCCCATTAGAAAAAAGTAAAAAATTTCGATTTGGGCCATCTCGATCCCATTTTCGTCCCACTTGCTCATAAGTTAAAATATCCAAAAGTGGTCTTCTGCACTATATTATACGCATTTGAAATTAACTAAAACGCCCGAAAAAAACAGTAAAAATATTTAAAATATTTTTATATTTTTTATACGGTCCCCCATTAGATAAAAGTCAAAAATTTCGATTTGGGCCACATCGATAATTTTTCGTCCCACTTGCTCATAAGTTAAAATATCCAAAAGTGGTCTTCTGCACTATATTCTAGGCATTTGAAATTAACTAAAACGCCGGAAAAAAAAACACTAAAAAAAATTTGCAATTTTTTAAATTTTTTATACGGTCCCCCATTAGAAAAAAGTAAAAAATTTCGATTTGGGCCACATCGATAATTTTTCGTCCCACTTGCTCATAAGTTAAAATATCCAAAAGTGGTCTTCTGCACTATATTATACGCATTTGAAATTAACTAAAACGCCCGAAAAAAACAGTAAAAATATTTAAAATATTTTTATATTTTTTATACGGTCCCCCATTAGATAAAAGTCAAAAATTTCGATTTGGGCCACATCGATAATTTTTCGTCCCACTTGCTCATAAGTTAAAATATCCAAAAGTGGTCTTCTGCACTATATTATACGCATTTGAAATTAACTAAAACGCCCGAAAAAACAGTAAATAAAAATTTAAAATTTTTGGAAATTTTTTATACGGTCCCATTAGAAACAAGTAAGGAAGTATCAGTCGGGTTTCACCGACAGAGTAATACCCTACACCATGTTCCCAAGTAGGGTGATAATTCACTGAAATTGTGGGTGCTTTTGATTTACAACCCACATAGTGGGCGGACCACGCCCATTTTTGGCAGACTACAAGATATACCTAATAGGACTATACATGCCAAATATTGATGCTCTGGCAGGTGTACAACAGATGTTATCGGTATATTTATTTTACTGCCCCCATGGTGGGCGGACCATGCCCATTTTTGGAGAATTAAAAGATATTCTTACCAGGAACGAAGTAACCAAATCTAGACGCTCTGGTGTATATATTATGGAAGTTAAGAGGGTTTTTCGTTTATCGCCTATATAGTGGGCGCACCACGCCCATTTTCTTCTATGGCATCTAAGACCTATATATCAACTTGGGAACCGAATTTCATTCATTTATATTCGTAACTAGTCAATTGGGAGCCATTTTACCGGAAAAAGTTTGCCGCCTATATAGTGGGCGGACCACGCCCATTTTTTCGTATGACATAGATAACCGCCCCCTTAACTTGAATACCAAGTATTATTCTTTTCAATGATTAATTAGACAAATTACAGTAATTTGATCGCAAAAAACCCGAGGTAGAGGGACTTATAGGTCCATTGGGGGCGTATCCTTCGACCGATTTGAATAATTTTAACACTTTACCTAACCCGAAGTTCACTGTCACTGTGTACCAAATTTGGTCCAAATCGGGCAACTCCTTCTTTCTTTTTTTTGCGTACACGCAGACAGACAGACAGACGGACGGACAGACGGACAGACGGACAGACGGACAACCGGAAATGAAAAGAGAAAGTGTTTCTGATCATTTCTATATACTTATGTCTATACCTAGGAAGGCTGCTTTAATGCGTTACAAATATCCAAAAGTGGTCTTCTGCACTATATTATACGCATTTGAAATTAACTAAAACGCCCGAAAAACACAGTAAATAAAAATTTAAAATTTTTTGAAATTTTTTATACGGTCCCATTAGAAAAAAGTCAAAAATTTCGATTTGGGCCAAATCGATAATTTTTCGTCCCACTTGCTCATAAGTTAAAATATCCAAAAGTGGTTTTCTGCACTATATTCTAGGCATTTGAAATTAACTAAAACGCCAAAAAAAACAGTAAAAAAATAAAAAATTTTTTGAAATTTTTTATACGGTTCCCCATTAGAAAAAAGTCAAAAATTTCGATTTGGGCCAAATCGATAATTTTTCGTCCCACTTGCTCATAAGTAAAAATATCCAAAAGTGGTCTTCTGCACTATATTATACGCATTTGAAATTAACTAAAACGCCCGAAAAAAACAGTAAATAAAAATTTAAAATTTTTTGAAATTTTTTATACGGTCCCATTAGAAAAAAGTCAAAAATTTCGATTTGGGCCAAATCGATCATTTTTCGTCCCACTTGCTCATAAGTTAAAATATCCAAAAGTGGTCTTCTGCACTATATTATACGCAATGATATTAACTAAAACGCCCGAAAAAAACAGTAAAAAAAATTTTAAATTTTTTTAAGTTTTTTATACGGTCCCCCATTAGAAAAAAGTCAAAAATTTCGATTTGGGCCAAATCGATAATTTTTCGTCCCACTTGCTCATAAGTTAAAATATCCAAAAGTGGTCTTCTGCACTATATTATACGCATTTGAAATTAACTAAAACGCCCGAATAAAACAGTAAAAAAAATTTAAAATTTTTAGAAATTTTTTATACGGTCCCCCATTAGAAAAATGTCAAAAATTTCGATTTGGGCCAAATCGATAATTTTTCGTCCCACTTGCTCATAAGTTAAAATATCCAAAAAAGGTCTTCTGCACTATATTATACGCATTTGAAATTAACTAAAACGCCCGAAAAAAACAGTAAAAATATTTAAAATATTTTGATATTTTTTATGTCCCCCATTAGATAAAAGTCAAAAATTTCGATTTGGGCCACATCGATAATTTTTCGTCCCACTTGCTCATAAGTTAAAATATCCAAAAGTGGTCTTCTGCACTATATTATACGCATTTGAAATTAACTAAAACGCCCGAAAAAAACAGTAAATAAAAATTTAAAATTTTTTGAAATTTTTTATACGGTCCCATTAGAAAAAAGTCAAAAATTTCGATTTGGGCCATATCGATAATTTTTCGTCCCACTTGCTCATAAGTAAAAATATCCAAAAGTGGTCTTCTGCACTATATTATACGCGTTTGAAATTAACTAAAACGCCCGAAAAAAACAGTAAATAAAAATTTAAAATTTTTTGAAATTTTTTATACGGTCCCATTAGAAAAAAGTAAAAAATTTCGATTTGGGCCAAATCGATAATTTTTCGTCCCACTTGCTCATAAGTTAAAATATCCAAAAGTGGTCTTCTGCACTATATTATACGCAATGATATTAACTAAAACGCCCGAAAAAAACAGTAAAAAAAATTTTAAATTTTTTATACGGTCCCATTAGAAAAAAGTCAAAAATTTCGATTTGGGCCAAATCGATAATTTTTCGTCCCACTTGCTCATAAGTTAAAATATCCAAAAGTGGTTTTCTGCACTATATTCTAGGCATTTGAAATTAACTAAAACGCCCGAAAAAAACAGTAAAAAAAATTTTAAATTTTTTTAAGTTTTTTATACGGTCCCCCATTAGAAAAAAGTCAAAAATTTCGATTTGGGCCAAATCGATAATTTTTCGTCCCACTTGCTCATAAGTTAAAATATCCAAAAGTGGTCTTCTGCACTATATTATACGCATTTCAAATTAACTAAAACGCCCGAATAAAACAGTAAAAAAAATTTAAAATTTTTAGAAATTTTTTATACGGTCCCCCATTAGAAAAATGTCAAAAATTTCGATTTGGGCCAAATCGATAATTTTTCGTCCCACTTGCTCATAAGTTAAAATATCCAAAAGTGGTCTTCTGCACTATATTATACGCATTTGAAATTAACTAAAACGCCCGAAAAAAACAGTAAAAATATTTAAAATATTTTTATATTTTTTATACGGTCCCCCATTAGATAAAAGTCAAAAATTTCGATTTGGGCCACATCGATAATTTTTCGTCCCACTTGCTCATAAGTTAAAATATCCAAAAGTGGTCTTCTGCACTATATTATACGCATTTGAAATTAACTAAAACGCCCGAAAAAAACAGTAAAAATATTTAAAATATTTTTATATTTTTTATACGGTCCCCCATTAGATAAAAGTCAAAAATTTCGATTTGGGCCACATCGATAATTTTTCGTCCCACTTGCTCATAAGTTAAAATATCCAAAAGTGGGTTTCTGCACTATATTCTAGGCATTTGAAATTAACTAAAACGCCAAAAAAACAGTAAAAAAATTTTAAATTTTTTGAAATTTTTTATACGGTCCCATTAGAAAAAAGTCAAAAATTTCGATTTGGGCCAAATCGATAATTTTTCGTCAGACTTGCTCATAAGTTAAAATATCCAAAAGTGGTCTTCTGCACTATACTCTAGGCATTTGAAATTAACTAAAACGCCCGAAAAAAACAGTAAAAAAAATTTCAAATTTTTTTAAATTTTTTATACGGTCCCCCATTAGAAAAAAGTCAAAAATTTCGATTTGTGACAAATCGTTAATTTTTTGTCCCACTTGCTTATAAGTTAAGATATCCAAAAGTGGTCTTCTGCACTATACTCTAGGCATTTGAAATTAACTAAAACGCCCGAATAAAATAGTAAGAATAATTTGAAATTTTTTGAAATTTTTTATACGGTCCCATTAGAAAAAATTCAAAAATTTCGATTTGGGCCAAATCGATAATTTTTCGTCCCACTTGCTCATAAGTTAAAATATCCAAAAGTGGGTTTCTGCACTATATTCTAGGCATTTGAAATTAACTAAAACGCCAAAAAAACAGTAAAAAAATTTAAAATTTTTGGAAATTTTTTATACGGTCCCATTAGAAAAAAGTCAAAAATTTCGATTTGGGCCAAATCGATAATTTTTCGTCCGACTTGCTCATAAGTTAAAATATCCAAAAGTGGTCTTCTGCACTATATTATACGCATTTGAAATTAATTAAACGCCCAAAAAAAACGGTAAAAAAAATTTGAAATTTTTTGAAATTTTTTATACGGTCCCCCATTAGAAAAAAGTCAAAAATTTCGATTTGAGCCAAATCGATCATTTTTCGTCCCACTTGCTCATAAGTTAAAATATCCAAAAGTGGTCTTCTGCACTATATTATACGCATTTGAAATTAACTAAAACGCCCAAAAAAAACGGTAAAAAAATTTGAAATTTTTTGAAATTTTTTATACGGTCCCCCATTAGAAAAAAGTCAATAATTTCGATTTGGGCCAGATCGATAATTTTTCGTCCCACTTGCTCATAAGTTAAAATATCCAAAAGAGGTCTTCTGCACTATATTATACGCATTTGAAATTAACTAAAACGCCCGAAAAAAACAGTAAATAAAAATTTAAAATTTTGTGAAATTTTTTATACGGTCCCATTAGAAAAAAGTCAAAAATTTCGATTTGGGCCAAATCGATAATTTTTCGTCCCACTTGCTCATAAGTAAAAATATCCAAAAGTGGTCTTCTGCACTATATTATACGCATTTGAAATTAACTAACACGCTCGAAAAAAACTGTAAGTAAAAATTTTAAATTTTTTGAAATTTTTTATACGGTCCCATTAGAAAAAAGTCAAAAATTTCGATTTGGGCCAAATCGATAATTTTTCGTCCCACTTGCTCATAAGTTAAAATATCCAAAAGTGGTCTTCTGCACTATATTATACGCATTTGAAATTAACTAAAACGCCCGAATAAAATAGTAAAAATAATTTGAAATTTTTTGAAATTTTTTATACGGTCCCCCATTAGAAAAAAGTCAAAAATTTCGATTTGAGCCATAAGTTAAAATATCCAAAAGTGGTCTTCTGCACTATATTATACGCATTTGAAATTAACTAAAACGCTCAAAAAACGGTAAAAAAATTTAAAATTTTTTTATATTTTTTATACGGTCCCCCATTAGATAAAAGTCAAAAATTTCGATTTGTGACAAATCGATAATTTTTCGTCCCACTTGCTCAAAAGTTAAAATATCCAAAAGTGGTCTTCTGCACTATATTATACGCAGTTGAAATTAACTAAAATGCCGGAAAAAAACACTAAAAAAAATATGCAATTTTTTTAAATTTTTTATACGGTCCCCCATTAGAAAAAAGTCAATAATTTCGATTTGGGCCAAACCGATAATTTTTCGTCCCACTTGCTCATAAGTTAAAATATCCAAAGGTGGTCTTCTGCACTATATTCTAGGCATTTGAAATTAACTAAAACGCCCAGAAAAAACAGTAAAAAAAATTTAAAATTTTTGGAAATTTTGTATACGGTCCCCCATTAGAAAAAAGTCAAAAATTTCGATTTGGGCCAGATCGATAATTTTTCGTCCCACTTGCTCAAAAGTTAAAATATCCAAAAGTGGTCTTCAGCACTATATTATACGCATTTGAAATTAACTAAAACGCTCAAAAAACGGTAAAAAAATTTAAAATTTTTTTATATTTTTTATACGGTTAGGGACACGAATATCGAAAAATAAAGTATCGATTCCTACTCATTTCGGCATCGACGGAAAAGTATCGAGGTACTCAAAATATCGGTGCAAAAGTATCGATATTCAAAATATCGAAATTAACTACTCATAGTAAATTAAATTAGTTTCAGAATTTTGTCAAAAAGCAATAACAAACAAAAAAGAAATGTTGCACAGCAACATATTGACCCTTTATATTATTTCAATCAGCCTTAAAAGAAAAAACTCTATTTAAATAAAATATCTACTTATTGAGATCAATCAATTTAATGCAAAAGGAACTTTTAAGTATTCCATTCTGCGTCCTCTAAATCGCTTAAAAATAGAATTTTATTTTATTTTTTGTCAGCGAGTCGATTACGCATATGTATTACTTATAGTAGCCCCGGCTTTGGAAAAAGTTTTTCGGATTGAACCGATGTTGAAGGTATGTGTAAGTATTCCCGCAATACTTTATACAAAAATGGATACATGTTTTTCAACTTTTCCCAATTTGTTGATTTTCAAACAAAAATTGTATTAAAACATTGAAAATTCACCTTCTGGCAAATATTGCTTTAATAAATTTCGCGCGTTCTTCTGCACCATTTCGCGTAATTTAGAGATGAAAACTTGGTTTCGATATTGAATGTGTCACGCACACGCTCTGTGCATGTTTATGCTGGTTTTATTGGAATCGAAACGTTAGTATTTAAATATACAAAGCTATGAAGTTTACAGTGTATCTATGCGACAGCGGCCACCGCTCGTAGCAGCGTGCCGCGAGTCGACCTCCTTCTTCGGACTACCGACACAGACTCCCTACTTGACAGTCGGCCCTTCCTGATGATTCGCATCTCCTGATCGAATGGGGGTTTCATCGTCATGAGAATTGTTGTCTTCCTCGTCGTCGTCGTATTCGTCGTCGTCAGGCCCAGGACCACACCATGGCTTTATATGGTCACTTGATAAAACGCCTGTATAGCGCCGCTGGGTTTTGGGTATGTCTGGCAGATCCTCCACCACATAGCGGTCAAAGTCGAGTACTCTTGTTATGATGTATGGCCCTTTGAACGCGGGCTCTAGCTTGTGCACTGACCCGTTGCAGTGGGGATGTGCTCCAGGACCACCAGGTCGCCTTCGGAGTAGGATGTGGGCTTGCGGTGCTTGGCGTCGAACCGCTCTTTCCACTTTGCCTTTTCTTTGATGATATTTTCGGCCGCTTCTTTCCGCCAAAAGTTGCTGTTGTTCTCGTTGTTGCTGACATCCTCACCCAGCGCTTGGATGAGACGATTCTGGCTTACGTCCCGTACGTGGTAGCTGAACACTAACGCATTTGGACTGTATTTCGTGGTTGCGTTCTTTTGCGAGTTGATACACCACTGCAGGTTTGGGAGTGCCTCATCCCATTCGCGGTCATCTACGGTGGTGCACTTTAAAGATGCTAGCACAGTCTTGTTGACTCGCTCGGCCTGGCCGTTGGCCCTTGGAGTTCGTACTGCCGTCTTAACATGAGGAATGCCATAAGTTGCGAGGAAGCCTTCGAACTCTTTCGACGTAAAGGCCGTTCCTCGATCGGTGATGACGCGCATTGGCTGGCCGTAGACTGTCAAAAACTCGCGGAGCACGTTGACCACAGGCGTCGTTTTCGTATTGCGCAGCGCTCGTAGTATGGTATACTTACTAAATAAGCACACCAGGACTAAAATGTAGAGATTTCCCCTTTTACTTCTTGGAAACGGTCCCAGGTGGTCAAGATGAATGCTTCTAAAAGGGATGGGCAGCACGTCGTCAATATGCAATTGCCCCTCTGCCTTTCCTCCTGCATTTTTGTTGTAGCAGCATTCAGGGCAAGCGTTGATGTATGCTTTAACGTAACGCCTCATTGCTGGAAACCAGAATTCCTTACGTATGCGGTCGAGCGTTTTCTCCAGCGCGAAATGACCTGCGTCGTCATGATATGCTTTGCAGATCCGCCACCTAGCTGAACGAGGGATTACTAACTTCCTTTCACCATTTACCTTACGATGCAATCGCTTCGCTTGAATTGCATAGTCACTCCGAATTTGTTAAGCATTGTCAGCACCTTTCCCGTTTAGCACCTCTACAATCTCGTGAAGCTTGTCGTCTTGTAGTTGTAGTGCCATAACCCAGTCGCCGTCGGTGATTGTTTGAACTCGCAACACGTTTTCTGCCACCGTATCTAGTTCGTGCGGGGGTAAAGATGGTGCTCTGCTCAATCCATCCACGTGTGCCATTTTACATCCCGGTCGATGAGTGCACTCGAAATTAAACTCCTGCAATTTCAACCACCATCTTGCTACTCGAGGTGGTAGCGTAGAGCTGGCTTTCATGGTGACTATTGCATTGCAGTCGGTCACGACTCGGAAGCGGCTGCCAAGGAGGTACATCCTGAACCGCTGGAGTGAATCAACGATGGCCAGGACCTCCAGTTCGTGGCTTGAGTACCGACTTTCTACGTCACTGCATTGCCTACTGTAGTAGAAGACTGGCTTTACCTCGTTACCTTCCATCTGAAAAAGTACTCCTGACAGGCCCAATGTACTCGCATCGGTGTGTACTTCATGTTCTTTGCTGGCATCGTACAACGTGAGAATTGGTTCGTTGGAGATGGCTTCTTTTAGCTGGGCGAAGGCCGCTTCCTGTTCGTCGGACCACTGAAATGAAACGTCATTCTTCAAAAGGTTAGTTAGCGGGCGTGCAATGCTGCTATAATGGTTAACAAACTTCCTAAAAAAACCTGTTACACCTAGGAACTGACGAACTGCCGTCACGCTTGTTGGAGTTGGAAACTTTCGGATCGTTTGCGTTTTCAGTTCACCTGGTCGAATCCCTTGGCTATCTACCGTATGGCCCAAAAATACCACTGAGCTTTCCATAAACGTGCATTTTGACGGTCTTAGCGTGAGGCCTGCGTACTTAACTGCTTCCAGAAACTCCTGCAGTACTCCTAGTCCCTCATCGGCAGTCTCCGTCCCGATGATAACTTCGTCCACATAGCTGATGATTTGGTCTCGGTTTTTCAAAGGCTTGATGATATTGCGAATCATCTCTTGGAACCACATAGGCGCGTTGATGAGGCCAAACGGCATAACGTTGAATTCAAATAAATCTTCATGCGTTAAGAAAGCAGTATATTGTTTACTGCGCTCTTCAATTGGAATTTGATAGTAGCCTGACGTCATGTCCAAGGTAGTGAAGCACTGCTTTCCAGCTAGCCGAGACAGCTGTTCCTCGACGATGGGCATTGGATATTGCTTCTTCAGTGTCATCGCGTTTAATGCCGTATAGTCGACGCACATGCGACTTTCGCCATTTGCTTTCTTCACTAGTAGGACTGAGGATGCATGCGGGGAGCTGCTTGGTCTGATGATGCCGTTCAATTGTAGATCTCGTAGGATTCCGGACAGCCTTCCCCTCTCGCTGAACGGGACCTGCTAGCGTTTGCCAATGATAGGCCGGTCGGTTGTTACCTCGATGCTCATCGTAATTGTATTGCATCGCCCTAAAGTGCTGATGTCTTCGGCAAAGCATGTTTTGTTGTCGTCTAGTAAACGGATAAGGTCTCCACGCTGCTTCTCGTTCAGCTGCGCACCGATTTGAAAGTTGCATTTTGGCAACGACTGCATCTGAAGTATGCCTGCCTCTATAATCATACGTTGGTCGTCTTTGCAGAGCACGTCTCTGCCCAATAAAACTTGCGCTGGCAGCAGGTTGTCTGGAACGATAACAAAATTTACCTGCACCTGTTTACCGTTCATCACGATCATAGCTTCAGCCATCTCCGTCGGTTCGACGATCGATTCTCCGAACCCCTTAAGTCGCTTAACCACCGGTTTTCTTGTGGCCGTTGTCTTAACTGACTCTCCAAGCAAAGAGCAGTCACTTCCAGTGTCGATGAATGCGTCATAGTTCTGGCCGTCGATGGTAATTTGTGTCATTACCGGTGGTGCTGTGTCGTTGAGAGTGGTGTCGTTTCCTATTCTTGCTATCGTTGTCGTGGCTCGGCAGTCCCTAGCTTCGTGCCCAATCCGATTGCATTTGGTGCACCTTGGTTTTTTCTGCGGTCGTGGGCATTTTATTGCAATATGGCCTACTTCATTGCAATTAAAGCTCGACGCTCAGGAATGTCGTTGTTGCTTCTGATCATCGTTGGGCCAATGCTGGCTCGTGGTGGCGTTGTTAATTTTTCCAGCGAGATGAGCAATTCCGTACACGTTGGAATGTTCATCGCCAAAAGTGTTCTCGATATGCTGGAATCGCCGAGGCCATTGATCACGTACGAGTTGATTGAGATGTCGTCAAGTGCGCCTCGTCTGCCAATACTTAGCATGGTGTAATAATATTCCGCGAACGTCTCGTTGCTTCTTCTTTTGCGGCTAGCCATGTCCTTGTGCAGGTCTGCCGCGTTAACCATTGTGGGAAAATCAGACAGGAACGCGTTGACAAATTCTCTCCACGTCTCGAAAACCGGTTGTGCGTCCATCCAGCGCTTCGCCATTCCAACCAATTTGTGATGCATTACGAACAGCACAAGGTCTTCGCTCCATCCGTACGCGCGCTGCAATTGCTCGACTCTTTGAATAAATTGTTGAGACGTAATTACCTTCTTCAATGGGTCATATTCTGGCAGCACTCCAATAGGATCTTTAATTGGTCCAGCGCGTGGTTCTTCGTTCACAGTCGTTTGCAGCTCATTTCGGGCATCATTCATCGCCGGTGCTGGTTGCCTTTCTGCAACTAACTCCGATACCGCTTGTGCCAAGTCCGCAACTACCTTCCTTAGGTCGTTGATCTGCGTTAGAGCCGCATCTTCTTCTGGCTCAACGTCTTCTGGAGCAACTTCATCAGTGCCCAGAATCTCCACCAGTTTTGCAGCTTTATGGGCTTTCATGCCCTGGACTTGCAAATTGTTAAGCCGCAGCAGCCTATTAATCTGCTCAACTTTTAATGAAGTGATTTTTATCATCGCTATGATTTTTCCGTTGTTTTCCGTTGAAGGTCCGCTTCGTTTGACTGCTCGTTTAGAAGTGCCCTCTTCTTGTTTTCGTGTACAGCTCGCGCGCTTGTGCCGAATACTTTTCGACTTAATTCCTTGGCGTCGGTGCGTCGCCTCTCGTTTCGCTGCCTCTCGTTGTGCTGCGTGTTTCGTTGCGCTTCTTGTATCGTGGCGTCGTTGCGCTGCCTGTATCGTGGCGTCGTTTCGTTGCCTGCCGTTGTGCTGCGTGTTCCGTTGCGCTTCTTGTATCGTGGCGTCGTTGCGCTGCCTGTATCGTGGCGTCGTTTCGTTGCCTGTCGTTGCGCTGCCTGTTTCGTCGCTCTGCTTGTATCGTGGTGTCGTTGGGCTGCGTGTTCCGTCGCGCTGCCTGTATCGTGGCGTCGTTGCGCTGCCTGTCGTTGTGCTGCGTGTTTCGTTGCGCTGCCTGTCGTTGCGCTGCTTGTATCGTGGCGTCGTTTCGTTGCCTGTCGTTGCTCTGCTTGTATCGTGGTGTCGTTGGGCTGCGTGTTCCGTTGCGCTGCCTGTCGTTGCTCATCTTGTTTCGTTGGCTTCGTGCGCTTGATATTTTTTTTCCGAACTTGCTGCTTTAACGTTTGAGCTTCGTGTTTGACTGTACGCGCGTTGTACAGGAAACTTCTCGTACTTTCTCATCGTTGCCGTGTATATCGTTGCTACCAGGCGTTGAAGCTTCGTTGTCCGTTAGTTTTCGTTGTTGCTACTTCGACGTTGTAGCGCCGTTGTGAAGACGTTGCAACTTGTTGTTGCTTTCCTCATTTCGTAGGAATAGCCGATTTAACGTTGTAGGGTGAAGTGAATCCCACTTCTGAGTTGTCACGCACACGCTCTGTGCATGTTCATGCTGGTTTTATTGGAATCGAAACGTTAGTATTTAAATATACAAAGCTATGAAGTTTACAGTGTATCTATGCGACAGCGGCCACCGCTCGTAGCAGCGTGCCGCGAGTCGACCTCCTTCTTCGGACTACCGACACAGACTCCCTACTTGACAGATGAGAGAGATCGATACCTTCAAATATCGAGTACTTCAAAAGTACTTGAAAAAATACTCATATCGAAACCAATAATATCGATACTGAGTAATATCGATACTATTTTCGTGTCCCTATATACGGTCCCCCATTAGAAAAAAGTCAAAAATTTCGATTTGTGACAAATCGTTAATTTTTTGTCCCACTTGCTTATAAGTTAAGATATCCAAAAGTGATCGAAATTTTTGACTTTTTTCTAATGGGGGACCGTATAATAAATTTCAAAAAATTTTTAATTTTTTTACTGTTTTTTCGGGCGTTTTAGTTAATTTCAAATGCGTATAATATAGTGCAGAATCTAATGGGGGACCGTATAAAAAATTTCAAAAAATTTAATATTTTTTTTACTAATTTTTTCTGGCGTTTTGGTTAATTTCAAATGCGTATAATATAGTGCAGAAGACCACTTTTGGATATTTTAACTTATGAGCAAGTGGGACGAAAAATGATCGATTTGGCCCAAATCCAAATTTTTGACTTTTTTCTAACGGGGGACCGTATAAAAAATTTAAAAAAAGTTTAAATTTTTTTACCGTTTTTTTTTGGCGTTTTAGTTAATTTCAAATGCGTATAATATAGTGCAGAAGACGACTTTTGGATATTTTAACTTATGAGCAAGTGGGACGAAAAATTATCGATGTGGCCCAAATCGAAATTATTGACTTTTTTGTAATGGGGGACCGTATAAAAAATTTAAAAAAATTTTAAATTTTTTTTACTGTTTTTTTCGGGCGTTTTAGTTAATTTCAAATGCCTAGAGTATAGTGCAGAAGACCACTTTTGGATATCTTAACTTATAAGCAAGTGGGACAAAAAATTTACGATTTGTTACAAATCGAAACTTTTGACTTTTTCTAATGGGGGCCCGTATAAAAAATTTCAAAAAATTTTAAATTTTTTTACCGTTTTTTTAGGGCGTTTTAGTTAATTTCAAATGCGTATAATATAGTGCAGAAAACCATTTTTGAATATTTTAACTTATGAGCAAGTGTGACGAAAAATTATCGATTTGGCCCTAATCGAAATTATTGACTTTTTTCTAATGGGGGACCGTATAAAAAATTTCCAAAAATTTTAAATTTTTTTTACTGTTTTTTTCGGGCGTTTTAGTTAATTTCAAATGCCTAGAATATAGTGCAGAAGACCACCTTTGAATATTTTAACTTATGAGCAAGTGGGACGAAAAATTATCGATTTGGCCCAAATCGAAATTATTGACTTTTTTCTAATGGGGGACCGTATAAAAAATTTAAAAAAATTGCATATTTTTTTTTAGTGTTTTATTATACGGTCCCCCATTAGAAAAAAGTCAAAAATTTCGATTTGGGCCAAATCGATCATTTTTCGTCCCACTTGCTCATCAGTTAAAATATCCAAAAGTGGTCTTCTGCAGTATATTATACGCAATGAAATTAACTAAAACGCCCGAAAAAAACAGTAAAAAAAATTTTCAATTTTTTTAAGTTTTTTATACGGTCCCCCATTAGAAAAAAGTCAAAAATTTCGATTTGGGCCACATCGATAATTTTTCGTCCCACTTGCTCATAAGTTAAAATATCCAAAAGTCGTCTTCTGCACTATATTATACGCATTTGAAATTAACTAAAACGTCCAAAAAAAACGGTAAAAAAATTTAAACTTTTTTTAAATTTTTTATACGGTCCCCCATTAGAAAAAAGTCCAAAATTTGGATTTGGGCCAAATCGATCATTTTTCGTCCCACTTGCTCATAAGTTAAAATATCCAAAAGTGGTCTTCTGCACTATATTATACGCATTTGAAATTAACCAAAACGCCAGAAAAAATTAGTAAAAAAAATATGAAATTTTTTGAAATTTTTTATTCGGTCCCCCATTAGATTCTGCACTATATTATACGCATTTGAAATTAACCAAAACGCCAGAAAAAATTAGTAAAAAAAATATGAAATTTTTTGAAATTTTTTATACGGTCCCCCATTAGGAAAATGTCAAAAATTTCGATTTGGGCCAAATCGATAATTTTTCGTCCAACTTGCTCATAAGTTAAAATATCCAAAAGTGGTTTTCTGCACTATATTATACGCATTTGAAATTAACTAAAACGCCGGAAAAAACAGTAAAAAAATTTAAAATTTTTTATACGGTCCCCCATTAGGAAAATGTCAAAAATTTCGATTTGGGCCAAATCGATAATTTTTCGTCCCACTTGCTCATAAGTAAAAATATCCAAAAGTGGTCTTCTGCACTATATTATACGCATTTGAAATTAACTAAAACGCCCGAATAAAACCGTAAAAAAATTTTAAATTTTTTGAAATTTTTTATACGGTCCCCCATTAGAAAAAAGTGAAAAATTTCGATTTGAGCCAAATCGATAATTTTTCGTCCCACTTGCTCATAAGTTAAAATATCCAAAAGTGGTTTTCTGCACTATATTATACGCATTTGAAATTAACTAAAACGCCCAAAAAAAACGGTCAAAAAATTTGAAATTTTTTGAAATTTTTTATACGGTCCCCCATTAGAAAAAAGTCAAAAATTTCGATTTGGGCCACATCGATAATTTTTCGTCCCACTTGCTCATAAGTTAAAATATTCAAAAGTGGTCTTCTGCACTACATTATACGCATTTGAAATTAACTAAAACGCCCAAAAAAAACGGTAAAAAAATTTGAAATTTTTTGAAATTTTTTATACGGTCCTCCATTAGAAAAAAGTGAAAAATTTCGATTTGAGCCAAATCGATAATTTTTCGTCCCACTTGCTCATAAGTAAAAATATCCAAAAATGGTCTTCTGCACTATATTATACGCAGTTGAAATTAACTAAAACGCCAAAAAAAACAGTAAAAAAAATCATCATCAGTTAAAATATCCAAAAGTGGTCTTCTGCAGTATATTATACGCAATGAAATTAACTAAAACGCCCGAAAAAAACAGTAAAAAAAATTTTCAATTTTTTTAAGTTTTTTATACGGTCCCCCATTAGAAAAAAGTCAAAAATTTCGATTTGGGCCACATCGATAATTTTTCGTCCCACTTGCTCATAAGTTAAAATATCCAAAAGTCGTCTTCTGCACTATATTATACGCATTTGAAATTAACTAAAACGTCCAAAAAAAACGGTAAAAAAATTTAAACTTTTTTTAAATTTTTTATACGGTCCCCCATTAGAAAAAAGTCCAAAATTTGGATTTGGGCCAAATCGATCATTTTTCGTCCCACTTGCTCATAAGTTAAAATATCCAAAAGTGGTCTTCTGCACTATATTATACGCATTTGAAATTAACCAAAACGCCAGAAAAAATTAGTAAAAAAAATATGAAATTTTTTGAAATTTTTTATTCGGTCCCCCATTAGATTCTGCACTATATTATACGCATTTGAAATTAACCAAAACGCCAGAAAAAATTAGTAAAAAAAATATGAAATTTTTTGAAATTTTTTATACGGTCCCCCATTAGGAAAATGTCAAAAATTTCGATTTGGGCCAAATCGATAATTTTTCGTCCAACTTGCTCATAAGTTAAAATATCCAAAAGTGGTTTTCTGCACTATATTATACGCATTTGAAATTAACTAAAACGCCGGAAAAAACAGTAAAAAAATTTAAAATTTTTTATACGGTCCCCCATTAGGAAAATGTCAAAAATTTCGATTTGGGCCAAATCGATAATTTTTCGTCCCACTTGCTCATAAGTAAAAATATCCAAAAGTGGTCTTCTGCACTATATTATACGCATTTGAAATTAACTAAAACGCCCGAATAAAACCGTAAAAAAATTTTAAATTTTTTGAAATTTTTTATACGGTCCCCCATTAGAAAAAAGTGAAAAATTTCGATTTGAGCCAAATCGATAATTTTTCGTCCCACTTGCTCATAAGTTAAAATATCCAAAAGTGGTTTTCTGCACTATATTATACGCATTTGAAATTAACTAAAACGCCCAAAAAAAACGGTCAAAAAATTTGAAATTTTTTGAAATTTTTTATACGGTCCCCCATTAGAAAAAAGTCAAAAATTTCGATTTGGGCCACATCGATAATTTTTCGTCCCACTTGCTCATAAGTTAAAATATTCAAAAGTGGTCTTCTGCACTACATTATACGCATTTGAAATTAACTAAAACGCCCAAAAAAAACGGTAAAAAAATTTGAAATTTTTTGAAATTTTTTATACGGTCCTCCATTAGAAAAAAGTGAAAAATTTCGATTTGAGCCAAATCGATAATTTTTCGTCCCACTTGCTCATAAGTAAAAATATCCAAAAGTGGTCTTCTGCACTATATTATACGCAGTTGAAATTAACTAAAACGCCAAAAAAACAGTAAAAAAAATTTAAAATTTTTTGAAATTTTTTATACGGTCCCCCATTAGAAAAATGTAAAAAATTTCGATTTGGGCCAAATCGATCATTTTTCGTCCCACTTGCTCATAAGTTAAAATATCCAAAAGTGGTCTTCTGCACTATATTATACGCATTTGAAATTAACTAAAACGCCCGAAAAAAACAGTAAAGAAAAATTTAAAATTTTTTGAAATTTTTTATACGGTCCCATTAGAAAAAAGTCAAAAATTTCGATTTGGGCCAAATCGATAATTTTTCGTCCCACTTGCTCATAAGTTAAAATATCCAAAAATGGTTTTCTGCACTATATTCTAGGCATTTGAAATTAACTAAAACGCCGGAAAAAAAAACACAAAAAAAATTTGCAATTTTTAAAATTTTTTATACGGTCCGCCATTAGAAAAAAGTAAAAAATTTCGATTTGGGCCATCTCGATCATTTTTCGTCCCACTTGCTCATAAGTTAAAATATCCAAAAGTGGTTTTCTGCACTATATTCTAGGCATTTGAAATTAACCAAAACGCCAGAAAAAATTAGTAAAAAAAATATGAAATTTTTTGAAATTTTTTATACGGTCCCCCATTAGATTCTGCACTATATTATACGCATTTGAAATTAACTAAAACGCCCGAAAAAACAGTAAAAAAATTTAAAATTTTTTGAAATTTTTTATACGGTCCCCCATTAGGAAAATGTCAAAAATTTCGATTTGGGCCAAATCGATAATTTTTCGTCCAACTTGCTCATAAGTTAAAATATCCAAAAGTGGTTTTCTGCACTATATTATACGCATTTGAAATTAACTAAAACGCCGGAAAAAACAGTAAAAAAATTTAAAATTTTTTATACGGTCCCCCATTAGGAAAATGTCAAAAATTTCGATTTGGGCCAAATCGATAATTTTTCGTCCCACTTGCTCATAAGTAAAAATATCCAAAAGTGGTCTTCTGCACTATATTATACGCATTTGAAATTAACTAAAACGCCCGAATAAAACCGTAAAAAAATTTTAAATTTTTTGAAATTTTTTATACGGTCCCCCATTAGAAAAAAGTGAAAAATTTCGATTTGAGCCAAATCGATAATTTTTCGTCCCACTTGCTCATAAGTTAAAATATCCAAAAGTGGTTTTCTGCACTATATTATACGCATTTGAAATTAACTAAAACGCCCAAAAAAAACGGTCAAAAAATTTGAAATTTTTTGAAATTTTTTATACGGTCCCCCATTAGAAAAAAGTCAAAAATTTCGATTTGGGCCACATCGATAATTTTTCGTCCCACTTGCTCATAAGTTAAAATATTCAAAAGTGGTCTTCTGCACTACATTATACGCATTTGAAATTAACTAAAACGCCCAAAAAAAACGGTAAAAAAATTTGAAATTTTTTGAAATTTTTTATACGGTCCCCCATTAGAAAAAAGTGAAAAATTTCGATTTGAGCCAAATCGATAATTTTTCGTCCCACTTGCTCATAAGTTAAAATATCCAAAAGTGGTTTTCTGCACTATATTATACGCATTTGAAATTAACTAAAACGCCCGAAAAAACAGTAAAAAAATTTAAAATTTTTTGAAATTTTTTATACGGTCCCCCATTAGGAAAATGTCAAAAATTTCGATTTGTGCCAAATCGATAATTTTTCGTCCCACTTGCTCATAAGTAAAAATATCCAAAAGTGGTCTTCTGCACTATATTATACGCATTTGAAATTAACTAAAACGCCCGAATAAAACAGTAAAAAAATTTTAAATTCTTTGAAATTTTTTATACGGTCCCCCATTAGGAAAATGTCAAAAATTTCGATTTGGGCCACATCGATAATTTTTCGTCCCACTTGCTCATAAGTAAAAATATCCAAAAGTGGTTTTCTGCACTATATTATACGCATTTGAAATTAACTAAAACGCCCGAAAAAACAGTAAAAAAATTTAAAATTTTTTGAAATTTTTTATACGGTCCCCCATTAGGAAAATGTCAAAAATTTCGATTTGTGCCAAATCGATAATTTTTCGTCCCACTTGCTCATAAGTAAAAATATCCAAAAGTGGTCTTCTGCACTATATTATACGCATTTGAAATTAACTAAAACGCCCGAATAAAACAGTAAAAAAATTTTAAATTCTTTGAAATTTTTTATACGGTCCCCCATTAGGAAAATGTCAAAAATTTCGATTTGGGCCACATCGATAATTTTTCGTCCCACTTGCTCATAAGTAAAAATATCCAAAAGTGGTCTTCTGCACTATATTATACGCATTTGAAATTAACTAAAACGCCCGAATAAAACAGTAAAAAAATTTTAAATTTTTTGAAATTTTTTATACGGTCCCCCATTAGGAAAATGTCAAAAATTTCGATTTGGGCCACATCGATAATTTTTCGTCCCACTTGCTCATAAGTAAAAATATCCAAAAGTGGTCTTCTGCACTATATTATACGCATTTGAAATTAACTAAAACGCCCGAATAAAACAGTAAAAAAATTTTAAATTTTTTGAAATTTTTTATACGGTCCCCCATTAGAAAAAAGTGAAAAATTTCGATTTGAGCCAAATCGATAATTTTTCGTCCCACTTGCTCATAAGTTAAAATATCCAAAAGTGGTTTTCTGCACTATATTATACGCATTTGAAATTAACTAAAACGCCCGAAAAAACAGTAAAAAAATTTAAAATTTTTTGAAATTTTTTATACGGTCCCCCATTAGGAAAATGTCAAAAATTTCGATTTGTGCCAAATCGATAATTTTTCGTCCCACTTGCTCATAAGTAAAAATATCCAAAAGTGGTCTTCTGCACTATATTATACGCATTTGAAATTAACTAAAACGCCCGAATAAAACAGTAAAAAAATTTTAAATTCTTTGAAATTTTTTATACGGTCCCCCATTAGGAAAATGTCAAAAATTTCGATTTGGGCCACATCGATAATTTTTCGTCCCACTTGCTCATAAGTAAAAATATCCAAAAGTGGTCTTCTGCACTATATTATACGCATTTGAAATTAACTAAAACGCCCGAATAAAACAGTAAAAAAATTTTAAATTTTTTGAAATTTTGTATACGGTCCCCCATTAGAAAAAAGTCAAAAATTTCGATTTGAGCCAAATCGATCATTTTTCGTCCCACTTGCTCATAAGTTAAAATATCCAAAAGTGGTCTTCTGCACTATATTATACGCATTTGAAATTAACCAAAACGCCAGAAAAAATTAGTAAAAAAAATATGAAATTTTTTGAAATTTTTTATACGGTCCCCCATTAGATTCTGCACTATATTATACGCATTTGAAATTAACTAAAACGCCCGAAAAAACAGTAAAAAAAATTTAAAATTTTTTGAAATTTATTATACGGTCCCCCATTAGAAAAAAGTCAAAAATTTCGATTTGTGACAAATCGTTAATTTTTTGTCCCACTTGCTTATAAGTTAAGATATCCAAAAGTGGTCTTCTGCACTATACTCTAGGCATTTGAAATTAACTAAAACGCCCGAATAAAACAGTAAAAAAATTTTAAATTTTTTGAAATTTTTTATACGGTCCCCCATTAGGAAAATGTCAAAAATTTCGATTTGGGCCACATCGATAATTTTTCGTCCCACTTGCTCATAAGTAAAAATATCCAAAAGTGGTCTTCTGCACTATATTATACGCATTTGAAATTAACTAAAACGCCCAAAAAAAACGGTCAAAAAATTTGAAATTTTTTGAAATTTTTTATACGGTCCCCCATTAGAAAAAAGTCAAAAATTTCGATTTGGGCCACATCGATAATTTTTCGTCCCACTTGCTCATAAGTTAAAATATTCAAAAGTGGTCTTCTGCACTACATTATACGCATTTGAAATTAACTAAAACGCCCAAAAAAAACGGTAAAAAAATTTGAAATTTTTTGAAATTTTTTATACGGTCCCCCATTAGAAAAAAGTGAAAAATTTCGATTTGAGCCAAATCGATAATTTTTCGTCCCACTTGCTCATAAGTTAAAATATCCAAAAGTGGTTTTCTGCACTATATTATACGCATTTGAAATTAACTAAAACGCCCGAAAAAACAGTAAAAAAATTTAAAATTTTTTGAAATTTTTTATACGGTCCCCCATTAGGAAAATGTCAAAAATTTCGATTTGTGCCAAATCGATAATTTTTCGTCCCACTTGCTCATAAGTAAAAATATCCAAAAGTGGTCTTCTGCACTATATTATACGCATTTGAAATTAACTAAAACGCCCGAATAAAACAGTAAAAAAATTTTAAATTTTTTGAAATTTTTTATACGGTCCCCCATTAGGAAAATGTCAAAAATTTCGATTTGGGCCACATCGATAATTTTTCGTCCCACTTGCTCATAAGTAAAAATATCCAAAAGTGGTCTTCTGCACTATATTATACGCATTTGAAATTAACTAAAACGCCCGAATAAAACAGTAAAAAAATTTTAAATTTTTTGAAATTTTTTATACGGTCCCCCATTAGAAAAAAGTCAAAAATTTCGATTTGGGCCACATCGATAATTTTTCGTCCCACTTGCTCATAAGTTAAAATATCCAAAAGTGGTCTTCTGCACTACATTATACGCATTTGAAATTAACTAAAACGCCCAAAAAAAACGGTCAAAAAATTTGAAATTTTTTGAAATTTTTTATACGGTCCCCCATTAGAAAAAAGTCAAAAATTTCGATTTGAGCCAAATCGATCATTTTTCGTCCCACTTGCTCATAAGTTAAAATATCCAAAAGTGGTCTTCTGCACTACATTATACGCATTTGAAATTAACTAAAACGCCCAAAAAAAACGGTAAAAAAATTTGAAATTTTTTGAAATTTTTTATACGGTCTCCCATTAGAAAAAAGTGAAAAATTTCGATTTGAGCCAAATCGATAATTTTTCGTCCCACTTGCTCATAAGTTAAAATATCCAAAAGTGGTTTTCTGCACTATATTATACGCATTTGAAATTAACTAAAACGCCCGAAAAAACAGTAAAAAAATTTAAAATTTTTTGAAATTTTTTATACGGTCCCCCATTAGGAAAATGTCAAAAATTTCGATTTGTGCCAAATCGATAATTTTTCGTCCCACTTGCTCATAAGTAAAAATATCCAAAAGTGGTCTTCTGCACTATATTATACGCATTTGAAATTAACTAAAACGCCCGAATAAAACAGTAAAAAAATTTTAAATTTTTTGAAATTTTTTATACGGTCCCCCATTAGGAAAATGTCAAAAATTTCGATTTGGGCCACATCGATAATTTTTCGTCCCACTTGCTCATAAGTAAAAATATCCAAAAGTGGTCTTCTGCACTATATTATACGCATTTGAAATTAACTAAAACGCCCGAATAAAACAGTAAAAAAATTTTAAATTTTTTGAAATTTTTTATACGGTCCCCCATTAGAAAAAAGTCAAAAATTTCGATTTGGGCCACATCGATAATTTTTCGTCCCACTTGCTCATAAGTTAAAATATCCAAAAGTGGTCTTCTGCACTACATTATACGCATTTGAAATTAACTAAAACGCCCAAAAAAAACGGTCAAAAAAATTTGAAATTTTTTGAAATTTTTTATACGGTCCCCCATTAGAAAAAAGTCAAAAATTTCGATTTGAGCCAAATCGATCATTTTTCGTCCCACTTGCTCATAAGTTAAAATATCCAAAAGTGGTCTTCTGCACTATATTATACGCATGAAATTAACCAAAACGCCAGAAAAAATTAGTAAAAAAAATATGAAATTTTTTGAAATTTTTTATACGGTCCCCCATTAGATTCTGCACTATATTATACGCATTTGAAATTAACTAAAACGCCCGAAAAAACAGTAAAAAAAATTTAAAATTTTTTGAAATTTATTATACGGTCCCCCATTAGAAAAAAGTCAAAAATTTCGATTTGTGACAAATCGTTAATTTTTTGTCCCACTTGCTTATAAGTTAAGATATCCAAAAGTGGTCTTCTGCACTATACTCTAGGCATTTGAAATTAACTAAAACGCCCAAAAAAAACGGTAAAAAAATTTGAAATTTTTTGAAATTTTTTATACGGTCCCCCATTAGAAAAAAGTCAAAAATTTCGATTTGGGCCACATCGATAATTTTTCGTCCCACTTGCTCATAAGTTAAAATATCCAAAAGTCGTCTTCTGCACTATATTATACGCATTTGAAATTAACTAAAACGCCCAAAAAAAACGGTCAAAAAATTTGAAATTTTTTGAAATTTTTTATACGGTCCCCCATTAGAAAAATGTCAAAAATTTCGATTTGAGCCAAATCGATAATTTTTCGTCCCACTTGCTCATAAGTTAAAATATCCAAAAGTGGTTTTCTGCACTATATTATACGCATTTGAAATTAACTAAAACGCCCAAAAAAAACGGTCAAAAAATTTGAAATTTTTTGAAATTTTTTATACGGTCCCCCATTAGAAAAAAGTCAAAAATTTCGATTTGGGCCACATCGATAATTTTTCGTCCCACTTGCTCATAAGTTAAAATATCCAAAAGTCGTCTTCTGCACTATATTATACGCATTTGAAATTAACTAAAACGTCCAAAAAAAACGGTAAAAAAATTTAAACTTTTTTTAAATTTTTTATACGGTCCCCCATTAGAAAAAAGTCCAAAATTTGGATTTGGGCCAAATCGATCATTTTTCGTCCCACTTGCTCATAAGTTAAAATATCCAAAAGTGGTCTTCTGCACTATATTATACGCATTTGAAATTAACCAAAACGCCAGAAAAAATTAGTAAAAAAAATATGAAATTTTTTGAAATTTTTTATACGGTCCCCCATTAGATTCTGCACTATATTATACGCATTTGAAATTAACTAAAACGCCCGAAAAAACAGTAAAAAAATTTAAAATTTTTTGAAATTTTTTATACGGTCCCCCATTAGGAAAATGTCAAAAATTTCGATTTGGGCCAAATCGATAATTTTTCGTCCCACTTGCTCATAAGTTAAAATATCCAAAAGTGGTTTTCTGCACTATATTATACGCATTTGAAATTAACTAAAACGCCCGAAAAAACAGTAAAAAAATTTAAAATTTTTTATACGGTCCCCCATTAGGAAAATGTCAAAAATTTCGATTTGGGCCAAATCGATAATTTTTCGTCCCACTTGCTCATAAGTAAAAATATCCAAAAGTGGTCTTCTGCACTATATTATACGCATTTGAAATTAACTAAAACGCCCGAAAAAACAGTAAAAAAATTTAAAATTTTTTATACGGTCCCCCATTAGGAAAATGTCAAAAATTTCGATTTGGGCCAAATCGATAATTTTTCGTCCCACTTGCTCATAAGTAAAAATATCCAAAAGTGGTCTTCTGCACTATATTATACGCATTTGAAATTAACTAAAACGCCCGAATAAAACAGTAAAAAAATTTTAAATTTTTTGAAATTTTTTATACGGTCCCCCATTAGGAAAATGTCAAAAATTTCGATTTGGGCCACATCGATAATTTTTCGTCCCACTTGCTCATAAGTTAAAATATCCAAAAGTGGTTTTCTGCACTATATTATACGCATTTGAAATTAACTAAAACGCCCAAAAAAAACGGTCAAAAAATTTGAAATTTTTTGAAATTTTTTATACGGTCCCCCATTAGAAAAAAGTCAAAAATTTCGATTTGGGCCACATCGATAATTTTTCGTCCCACTTGCTCATAAGTTAAAATATTCAAAAGTGGTCTTCTGCACTACATTATACGCATTTGAAATTAACTAAAACGCCCAAAAAAAACGGTAAAAAAATTTGAAATTTTTTGAAATTTTTTATACGGTCCCCCATTAGAAAAAAGTGAAAAATTTCGATTTGAGCCAAATCGATAATTTTTCGTCCCACTTGCTCATAAGTTAAAATATCCAAAAGTGGTTTTCTGCACTATATTATACGCATTTGAAATTAACTAAAACGCCCGAAAAAACAGTAAAAAAATTTAAAATTTTTTGAAATTTTTTATACGGTCCCCCATTAGGAAAATGTCAAAAATTTCGATTTGTGCCAAATCGATAATTTTTCGTCCCACTTGCTCATAAGTAAAAATATCCAAAAGTGGTCTTCTGCACTATATTATACGCATTTGAAATTAACTAAAACGCCCGAATAAAACAGTAAAAAAATTTTAAATTTTTTGAAATTTTTTATACGGTCCCCCATTAGGAAAATGTCAAAAATTTCGATTTGGGCCACATCGATAATTTTTCGTCCCACTTGCTCATAAGTAAAAATATCCAAAAGTGGTCTTCTGCACTATATTATACGCATTTGAAATTAACTAAAACGCCCGAATAAAACAGTAAAAAAATTTTAAATTTTTTGAAATTTTTTATACGGTCCCCCATTAGAAAAAAGTCAAAAATTTCGATTTGAGCCAAATCGATCATTTTTCGTCCCACTTGCTCATAAGTTAAAATATCCAAAAGTGGTCTTCTGCACTATATTATACGCATTTGAAATTAACCAAAACGCCAGAAAAAATTAGTAAAAAAAATATGAAATTTTTTGAAATTTTTTATACGGTCCCCCATTAGATTCTGCACTATATTATACGCATTTGAAATTAACTAAAACGCCCGAAAAAACAGTAAAAAAAATTTAAAATTTTTTGAAATTTATTATACGGTCCCCCATTAGAAAAAAGTCAAAAATTTCGATTTGTGACAAATCGTTAATTTTTTGTCCCACTTGCTTATAAGTTAAGATATCCAAAAGTGGTCTTCTGCACTATACTCTAGGCATTTGAAATTAACTAAAACGCCCGAAAAAACAGTAAAAAAATTTAAAATTTTTTATACGGTCCCCCATTAGGAAAATGTCAAAAATTTCGATTTGGGCCAAATCGATAATTTTTCGTCCCACTTGCTCATAAGTAAAAATATCCAAAAGTGGTCTTCTGCACTATATTATACGCATTTGAAATTAACTAAAACGCCCGAATAAAACAGTAAAAAAATTTTAAATTTTTTGAAATTTTTTATACGGTCCCCCATTAGGAAAATGTCAAAAATTTCGATTTGGGCCACATCGATAATTTTTCGTCCCACTTGCTCATAAGTTAAAATATCCAAAAGTGGTCTTCTGCACTACATTATACGCATTTGAAATTAACTAAAACGCCCGAAAAAACAGTAAAAAAATTTAAAATTTTTTGAAATTTTTTATACGGTCCCCCATTAGGAAAATGTCAAAAATTTCGATTTGTGCCAAATCGATAATTTTTCGTCCCACTTGCTCATAAGTAAAAATATCCAAAAGTGGTCTTCTGCACTATATTATACGCATTTGAAATTAACTAAAACGCCCGAATAAAACAGTAAACAAATTTTAAATTTTTTGAAATTTTTTATACGGTCCCCCATTAGGAAAATGTCAAAAATTTCGATTTGGGCCACATCGATAATTTTTCGTCCCACTTGCTCATAAGTAAAAATATCCAAAAGTGGTCTTCTGCACTATATTATACGCATTTGAAATTAACTAAAACGCCCGAATAAAACAGTAAAAAAATTTTAAATTTTTTGAAATTTTTTATACGGTCCCCCATTAGAAAAAAGTCAAAAATTTCGATTTGGGCCACATCGATAATTTTTCGTCCCACTTGCTCATAAGTTAAAATATCCAAAAGTGGTTTTCTGCACTATATTATACGCATTTGAAATTAACTAAAACGCCCAAAAAAAACGGTCAAAAAATTTGAAATTTTTTTTACATTTTTTATACGGTCCCCCATTAGAAAAAAGTCAATAATTTCGATTTGGGCCAAATCGATCATTTTTCGTCCCACTTGCTCATAAGTTAAAATATCCAAAAGTGGTCTTCTGCACTATATTATACGCAATGAAATTAACTAAAACGCCCAAAAAAAACGGTAAAAAAATTTAAAATTTTTTGAAATTTTTTATACGGTCCCCCATTAGAAAAAAGTCCAAAATTTGGATTTGGGCCAAATCGATCATTTTTCGTCCCACTTGCTCATAAGTTAAAATATCCAAAAGTGGTCTTCTGCACTATATTATACGCATTTGAAATTAACCAAAACGCCAGAAAAAATTAGTAAAAAAAAATATTAAATTTTTTGAAATTTTTTATACGGTCCCCCATTAGAAAAATGTCCAAAATTTCGATTTGGGCCAAATCGATAATTTTTCGTCCCACTTGCTCATAAGTTAAAATATCCAAAAGTGGTCTTCTGCACTATATTATACGCAATGAAATTAACTAAAACGCCGGAAAAAAACAGTAAAAAAAATTTTCAATTTTTTTAAGTTTTTTATACGGTCCCCCATTAGAAAAAAGTCAAAAATTTCGATTTGGGCCAGATCGGTAATTTTTCGTCCCACTTGCTCATAAGTAAAAATATCCAAAAGTGGTCTTCTGCACTATATTAATTTTAAATTAATTTAGGCCAAATCGATAATTTTTCGTCCCACTTGCTCATAAGTTAAAATATCCAAAAGTGGTCTTCTGCACTATATTATACGCATTTGAAATTAACTAAAACGCCCGAATAAAACAGTAAAAAAAATTTTCAATTTTTTGAAATTTTTTATACGGTCCCATTAGAAAAAATTCAAAAATTTCGATTTGGGCCAAATCGATAATTTTTCGTCCCACTTGCTCATAAGTTAAAATATCCAAAAGTGGTTTTCTGCACTATATTCTAGGCATTTGAAATTAACTAAAACGCCAAAAAAAACAGTAAAAAAATTTAAAATTTTTTGAAATTTTTTATACGGTCCCATTAGAAAAAAGTCAAAAATTTCGATTTGCGCCAAATCGATCATTTTTCGTCCCACTTGCTCATAAGTTAAAATATCCAAAAGTGGTCTTCTGCACTATATTATACGCATTTGAAATTAACTAAAACGCTCGAATAAAACAGTAAAAAAATTTAAAATTTTTTGAAATTTTTTATACGGTCCCCCATTAGAAAAAAGTCAAAAATTTCGATTTGTGACAAATCGTAAATTTTTTGTCCCACTTGTTTATAAGTTAAGATATCCAAAAGTGGTCTTCTGCACTATACTCTAGGCATTTGAAATTAACTAAAACGCCCGAAAAAAACAGTAAAAAAAATTTAAAATTTTTTGAAATTTTTTATACGGGCCCCCATTAGGAAAATGTCAATAATTTCGATTTGGGCCAAATCGATCATTTTTCGTCCCACTTGCTCATAAGTTAAAATATCCAAAAGTGGTCTTCTGCACTATATTATACGCAATGAAATTAACTAAAACGCCCGAAAAAAACAGTAAAAAAATTTAAAATTTTTTGAAATTTTTTATACGGTCCCCCATTAGAAAAAAGTCCAAAATTTGGATTTGGGCCAAATCGATCATTTTTCGTCCCACTTGCTCATAAGTTAAAATATCCAAAAGTGGTCTTCTGCACTATATTATACGCATTTGAAATTAACCAAAACGCCAGAAAAAATTAGTAAAAAAAATATTAAATTTTTTGAAATTTTTTATACGGTCCCCCATTAGAAAAAAGTCCAAAATTTCGATTTGGGCCAAATCGATAATTTTTCGTCCCACTTGCTCATAAGTTAAAATATCCAAAAGTGGTCTTCTGCACTATATTATACGCAATGAAATTAACTAAAACGCCCGAAAAAAACAGTAAAAAAAATTTTCAATTTTTTTAAGTTTTTTATACGGTCCCCCATTAGAAAAAAGTCAAAAATTTCGATTTGGGCCAAATCGATAATTTTTCGTCCCACTTGCTCATAAGTTAAAATATCCAAAAATGGTTTTCTGCACTATATTCTAGGCATTTGAAATTAACTAAAACGCCGGAAAAAAACACAAAAAAATTTGCAATTTTTTTAAGTTTTTTATACGGTCCCCCATTAGAAAAAAGTAAAAAATTTCGATTTGGGCCAAATCGATAATTTTTCGTCCCACTTGCTCATAAGTTAAAATATCCAAAAATGGTTTTCTGCACTATATTCTAGGCATTTGAAATTAACTAAAACACCGGAAAAAAACACTAAAAAAAATTTGCAATTTTTAAAATTTTTTATACGGTCCCCCATTAGAAAAAAGTCAAAAATTTCGATTTGGGCCACATCGATAATTTTTCGTCCCACTTGCTCATAAGTTAAAATATCCAAAAGTGGTCTTCTGCACTATATTATACGCATTTGAAATTAATTAAACGCCCAAAAAAACGGTAAAAAAATTTGAAATTTTTTGAAATTTTTTATACGGTCCCCCATTAGAAAAAAGTCAAAAATTTCGATTTGGGCCAGATCGATAATTTTTCGTCCCACTTGTTTATAAGTTAAGATATCCAAAAGTGGTCTTCTGCACTATACTCTAGGCATTTGAAATTAACTAAAACGCCCGAAAAAAACAGTAAAAAAAATTTAAAATTTTTTGAAATTTTTTATACGGGCCCCCATTAGGAAAATGTCAAAAATTTCGATTTGGGCCAAATCGATAATTTTTCGTCCCACTTGCTCATAAGTTAAAATATCCAAAAGTGGTCTTCTGCACTATATTATACGCATTTGAAATTAACTAAAACGCCAAAAAAAAACAGTAAAAAAATTTAACATTTTTTGAAATTTTTTATACGGTCCCCCATTAGGAAAATGTCAAAAATTTCGATTTGGGCCAAATCGATAATTTTTCGTCCCACTTGCTCATAAGTTAAAATATCCAAAAGTGGTCTTCTGCACTATATTATACGCATTTGAAATTAACTAAAACGCCAAAAAAAAACAGTAAAAAAATTTAACATTTTTTGAAATTTTTTATACGGGCCCCCATTAGGAAAATGTCAAAAATTTCGATTTGGGCCAAATCGATAATTTTTCGTCCCACTTGCTCATAAGTTAAAATATCCAAAAGTGGTCTTCTGCACTATATTATACGCATTTGAAATTAACTAAAACGCCAAAAAAAAACAGTAAAAAAATTTAAAATTTTTTAAAATTTTTTATACGGGCCCCCATTAGGAAAATGTCAAAAATTTCGATTTGCGCCAAATCGATCATTTTTTGTCCCACTTGCTCATAAGTTAAAATATCCAAAAGTGGTCTTCTGCACTATATTATACGCATTTGATATTAATTTAGGCCAAATCGATAATTTTTCGTCCCACTTGCTCATAAGTTAAAATATCCAAAAGTCGTCTTCTGCACTATATTATACGCATTTGAAATTAACTAAAACGTCCAAAAAAAACGGTAAAAAAATTTAAACTTTTTTTAAATTTTTTATACGGTCCCCCATTAGAAAAAAGTCCAAAATTTGGATTTGGGCCAAATCGATCATTTTTCGTCCCACTTGCTCATAAGTTAAAATATCCAAAAGTGGTCTTCTGCACTATATTATACGCATTTGAAATTAACCAAAACGCCAGAAAAAATTAGTAAAAAAAATATGAAATTTTTTGAAATTTTTTATACGGTCCCCCATTAGATTCTGCACTATATTATACGCATTTGAAATTAACTAAAACGCCCGAAAAAACAGTAAAAAAATTTAAAATTTTTTGAAATTTTTTATACGGTCCCCCATTAGGAAAATGTCAAAAATTTCGATTTGGGCCAAATCGATAATTTTTCGTCCCACTTGCTCATAAGTTAAAATATCCAAAAGTGGTTTTCTGCACTATATTATACGCATTTGAAATTAACTAAAACGCCCGAAAAAACAGTAAAAAAATTTAAAATTTTTTATACGGTCCCCCATTAGAAAAAAGTCAAAAATTTCGATTTGGGCCACATCGATAATTTTTCGTCCCACTTGCTCATAAGTTAAAATATCCAAAAGTGGTCTTCTGCACTATATTATACGCATTTGAAATTAACCAAAACGCCAGAAAAAATTAGTAAAAAAAATATGAAATTTTTTGAAATTTTTTATACGGTCCCCCATTAGATTCTGCACTATATTATACGCATTTGAAATTAACTAAAACGCCCGAAAAAACAGTAAAAAAATTTAAAATTTTTTGAAATTTTTTATACGGTCCCCCATTAGGAAAATGTCAAAAATTTCGATTTGGGCCAAATCGATAATTTTTCGTCCCACTTGCTCATAAGTTAAAATATTCAAAAGTGGTCTTCTGCACTACATTATACGCATTTGAAATTAACTAAAACGCCCAAAAAAAACGGTAAAAAAATTTTAAATTTTTTGAAATTTTTTATACGGTCCCCCATTAGAAAAAAGTGAAAAATTTCGATTTGAGCCAAATCGATAATTTTTCGTCCCACTTGCTCATAAGTTAAAATATCCAAAAGTGGTTTTCTGCACTATATTATACGCATTTGAAATTAACTAAAACGCCCGAAAAAACAGTAAAAAAATTTAAAATTTTTTGAAATTTTTTATACGGTCCCCCATTAGGAAAATGTCAAAAATTTCGATTTGTGCCAAATCGATAATTTTTCGTCCCACTTGCTCATAAGTAAAAATATCCAAAAGTGGTCTTCTGCACTATATTATACGCATTTGAAATTAACTAAAACGCCCGAATAAAACAGTAAAAAAATTTTAAATTTTTTGAAATTTTTTATACGGTCCCCCATTAGGAAAATGTCAAAAATTTCGATTTGGGCCACATCGATAATTTTTCGTCCCACTTGCTCATAAGTAAAAATATCCAAAAGTGGTCTTCTGCACTATATTATACGCATTTGAAATTAACTAAAACGCCCGAATAAAACAGTAAAAAAATTTTAAATTTTTTGAAATTTTTTATACGGTCCCCCATTAGAAAAAAGTCAAAAATTTCGATTTGGGCCACATCGATAATTTTTCGTCCCACTTGCTCATAAGTTAAAATATCCAAAAGTGGTCTTCTGCACTACATTATACGCATTTGAAATTAACTAAAACGCCCAAAAAAAACGGTCAAAAAATTTGAAATTTTTTGAAATTTTTTATACGGTCCCCCATTAGAAAAAAGTCAAAAATTTCGATTTGAGCCAAATCGATCATTTTTCGTCCCACTTGCTCATAAGTTAAAATATCCAAAAGTGGTCTTCTGCACTATATTATACGCATTTGAAATTAACCAAAACGCCAGAAAAAATTAGTAAAAAAAATATGAAATTTTTTGAAATTTTTTATACGGTCCCCCATTAGATTCTGCACTATATTATACGCATTTGAAATTAACTAAAACGCCCGAAAAAACAGTAAAAAAAATTTAAATTTTTTGAAATTTTTTATACGGTCCCCCATTAGAAAAAAGTCAAAAATTTCGATTTGGGCCACATCGATAATTTTTCGTCCCACTTGCTCATAAGTTAAAATATCCAAAAGTGGTCTTCTGCACTACATTATACGCATTTGAAATTAACTAAAACGCCCGAATAAAACAGTAAAAAAATTTTAAATTTTTTGAAATTTTTTATACGGTCCCCCATTAGAAAAAAGTCAAAAATTTCGATTTGGGCCACATCGATAATTTTTCGTCCCACTTGCTCATAAGTAAAAATATCCAAAAGTGGTCTTCTGCACTATATTATACGCATTTGAAATTAACTAAAACGCCCGAATAAAACAGTAAAAAAATTTTAAATTTTTTGAAATTTTTTATACGGTCCCCCATTAGAAAAAAGTCAAAAATTTCGATTTGGGCCACATCGATAATTTTTCGTCCCACTTGCTCATAAGTTAAAATATCCAAAAGTGGTCTTCTGCACTACATTATACGCATTTGAAATTAACTAAAACGCCCAAAAAAAACGGTCAAAAAATTTGAAATTTTTTGAAATTTTTTATACGGTCCCCCATTAGAAAAAAGTCAAAAATTTCGATTTGAGCCAAATCGATCATTTTTCGTCCCACTTGCTCATAAGTTAAAATATCCAAAAGTGGTCTTCTGCACTATATTATACGCATTTGAAATTAACCAAAACGCCAGAAAAAATTAGTAAAAAAAATATGAAATTTTTTGAAATTTATTATACGGTCCCCCATTAGAAAAAAGTCAAAAATTTCGATTTGTGACAAATCGTTAATTTTTTGTCCCACTTGCTTATAAGTTAAGATATCCAAAAGTGGTCTTCTGCACTATACTCTAGGCATTTGAAATTAACTAAAACGCCCGAAAAAAACAGTAAAAAAAATTTAAATTTTTTTTACATTTTTTATACGGTCCCCCATTAGAAAAAAGTCAATAATTTCGATTTGGACCAAATCGATCATTTTTCGTCCCACTTGCTCATAAGTTAAAATATCCAAAAGTGGTCTTCTGCACTATATTATACGCAATGAAATTAACTAAAACGCCCAAAAAAAACGGTAAAAAAATTTAAAATTTTTTGAAATTTTTTATACGGTCCCCCATTAGAAAAAAGTCCAAAATTTCGATTTGGGCCAAATCGATAATTTTTCGTCCCACTTGCTCATAAATTAAAATATCCAAAAGTGGTCTTCTGCACTATATTATACGCATTTGAAATTAACCAAAACGCCAGAAAAAATTAGTAAAAAAAATATTAAATTTTTTGAAATTTTTTATACGGTCCCCCATTAGAAAAAAGTCAAAAATTTCGATTTGGGCCACATCGATAATTTTTCGTCCCACTTGCTCATAAGTAAAAATATCCAAAAGTGGTCTTCTGCACTATATTATACGCATTTGAAATTAACTAAAACGCCCGAATAAAACAGTAAAAAAATTTTAAATTTTTTGAAATTTTTTATACGGTCCCCCATTAGAAAAAAGTCAAAAATTTCGATTTGGGCCACATCGATAATTTTTCGTCCCACTTGCTCATAAGTTAAAATATCCAAAAGTGGTCTTCTGCACTACATTATACGCATTTGAAATTAACTAAAACGCCCAAAAAAAACGGTCAAAAAATTTGAAATTTTTTGAAATTTTTTATACGGTCCCCCATTAGAAAAAAGTCAAAAATTTCGATTTGAGCCAAATCGATCATTTTTCGTCCCACTTGCTCATAAGTTAAAATATCCAAAAGTGGTCTTCTGCACTATATTATACGCATTTGAAATTAACCAAAACGCCAGAAAAAATTAGTAAAAAAAATATGAAATTTTTTGAAATTTATTATACGGTCCCCCATTAGAAAAAAGTCAAAAATTTCGATTTGTGACAAATCGTTAATTTTTTGTCCCACTTGCTTATAAGTTAAGATATCCAAAAGTGGTCTTCTGCACTATACTCTAGGCATTTGAAATTAACTAAAACGCCCGAAAAAAACAGTAAAAAAAATTTAAATTTTTTTTACATTTTTTATACGGTCCCCCATTAGAAAAAAGTCAATAATTTCGATTTGGACCAAATCGATCATTTTTCGTCCCACTTGCTCATAAGTTAAAATATCCAAAAGTGGTCTTCTGCACTATATTATACGCAATGAAATTAACTAAAACGCCCAAAAAAAACGGTAAAAAAATTTAAAATTTTTTGAAATTTTTTATACGGTCCCCCATTAGAAAAAAGTCCAAAATTTCGATTTGGGCCAAATCGATAATTTTTCGTCCCACTTGCTCATAAATTAAAATATCCAAAAGTGGTCTTCTGCACTATATTATACGCATTTGAAATTAACCAAAACGCCAGAAAAAATTAGTAAAAAAAATATTAAATTTTTTGAAATTTTTTATACGGTCCCCCATTAGAAAAAAGTCCAAAATTTCGATTTGGGCCAAATCGAAATTTTTCGTCCCACTTGCTCATAAATTAAAATATCCAAAAGTGGTCTTCTGCACTATATTATACGCAATGAAATTAACTAAAACGCCGGAAAAAAACAGTAAAAAAAATTTTCAATTTTTTTAAGTTTTTTATACGGTCCCCCATTAGAAAAAAGTCAAAAATTTCGATTTGGGCCAAATCGATAATTTTTCGTCCCACTTGCTCATAAGTTAAAATATCCAAAAATGGTTTTCTGCACTATATTCTAGGCATTTGAAATTAACTAAAACACCGGAAAAAAAACACTAAAAAAAATTTGCAATTTTTTAAATTTTTTATACGGTCCCCCATTAGAAAAAAGTCAAAAATTTCGATTTGGGCCACATCGATAATTTTTCGTCCCACTTGCTCATAAGTTAAAATATCCAAAAGTGGTCTTCTGCACTATATTATACGCATTTGAAATTAATTAAACGCCCAAAAAAACGGTAAAAAAATTTGAAATTTTTTGAAATTTTTTATACGGTCCCCCATTAGAAAAAAGTCAAAAATTTCGATTTGGGCCAGATCGATAATTTTTCGTCCCACTTGCTCATAAGTAAAAATATCCAAAAGTGGTCTTCTGCACTATATTATACGCATTTGAAATTAATTTAGGCCAAATCGATAATTTTTCGTCGCACTTGCTCATAAGTTAAAATATCCAAAAGTGGTCTTCTGCACTATATTATACGCATTTGAAATTAACTAAAACGCCCGAATAAAACAGTAAAAAAAATTTTCAATTTTTTGAAATTTTTTATACGGTCCCATTAGAAAAAATTCAAAAATTTCGATTTGGGCCAAATCGATAATTTTTCGTCCCACTTGCTCATAAGTTAAAATATCCAAAAGTGGTTTTCTGCACTATATTCTAGGCATTTGAAATTAACTAAAACGCCAAAAAAAAACAGTAAAAAAATTTTAAATTTTTTGAAATTTTTTATACGGTCCCATTAGAAAAAAGTCAAAAATTTCGATTTGCGCCAAATCGATCATTTTTCGTCCCACTTGCTCATAAGTTAAAATATCCAAAAGTGGTCTTCTGCACTATATTATACGCAATGAAATTAACTAAAACGCCCGAAAAAAACAGTAAAAAAATTTGAAATTTTTTGAAATTTTTTATACGGTCCCCCATTAGAAAAAAGTCAAAAATTTCGATTTGGGCCAGATCGATAATTTTTCGTCCCACTTGCTCATAAGTAAAAATATCCAAAAGTGGTCTTCTGCACTATATTATACGCATTTGAAATTAATTTAGGCCAAATCGATAATTTTTCGTCGCACTTGCTCATAAGTTAAAATATCCAAAAGTGGTCTTCTGCACTATATTATACGCATTTGAAATTAACCAAAACGCCAGAAAAAATTAGTAAAAAAAATATTAAATTTTTTGAAATTTTTTATACGGTCCCCCATTAGAAAAAAGTCCAAAATTTCGATTTGGGCCAAATCGATAATTTTTCGTCCCACTTGCTCATAAGTTAAAATATCCAAAAGTGGTCTTCTGCACTATATTATACGCAATGAAATTAACTAAAACGCCCGAAAAAAACAGTAAAAAAAATTTTCAATTTTTTTAAGTTTTTTATACGGTCCCCCATTAGAAAAAAGTCAAAAATTTCGATTTGGGCCAAATCGATAATTTTTCGTCCCACTTGCTCATAAGTTAAAATATCCAAAAATGGTTTTCTGCACTATATTCTAGGCATTTGAAATTAACTAAAACGCCGGAAAAAAACACAAAAAAATTTGCAATTTTTTTAAGTTTTTTATACGGTCCCCCATTAGAAAAAAGTAAAAAATTTCGATTTGGGCCAAATCGATAATTTTTCGTCCCACTTGCTCATAAGTTAAAATATCCAAAAATGGTTTTCTGCACTATATTCTAGGCATTTGAAATTAACTAAAACACCGGAAAAAAAACACTAAAAAAAATTTGCAATTTTTTAAATTTTTTATACGGTCCCCCATTAGAAAAAAGTCAAAAATTTCGATTTGGGCCACATCGATAATTTTTCGTCCCACTTGCTCATAAGTTAAAATATCCAAAAGTGGTCTTCTGCACTATATTATACGCATTTGAAATTAATTAAACGCCCAAAAAAACGGTAAAAAAATTTGAAATTTTTTGAAATTTTTTATACGGTCCCCCATTAGAAAAAAGTCAAAAATTTCGATTTGGGCCAGATCGATAATTTTTCGTCCCACTTGCTCATAAGTAAAAATATCCAAAAGTGGTCTTCTGCACTATATTATACGCATTTGAAATTAATTTAGGCCAAATCGATAATTTTTCGTCCCACTTGCTCATAAGTTAAAATATCCAAAAGTGGTCTTCTGCACTATATTATACGCATTTGAAATTAACTAAAACGCCCGAATAAAACAGTAAAAAAAATTTTCAATTTTTTGAAATTTTTTATACGGTCCCATTAGAAAAAATTCAAAAATTTCGATTTGGGCCAAATCGATAATTTTTCGTCCCACTTGCTCATAAGTTAAAATATCCAAAAGTGGTTTTCTGCACTATATTCTAGGCATTTGAAATTAACTAAAACGCCAAAAAAAACAGTAAAAAAATTTAAAATTTTTTGAAATTTTTTATACGGTCCCATTAGAAAAAAGTCAAAAATTTCGATTTGCGCCAAATCGATCATTTTTCGTCCCACTTGCTCATAAGTTAAAATATCCAAAAGTGGTCTTCTGCACTATATTATACGCATTTGAAATTAACTAAAACGCTCGAATAAAACAGTAAAAAAAATTTAAAATTTTTTGAAATTTTGTATACGGTCCCCCATTAGAAAAAAGTCAAAAATTTCGATTTGTGACAAATCGTAAATTTTTTGTCCCACTTGTTTATAAGTTAAGATATCCAAAAGTGGTCTTCTGCACTATACTCTAGGCATTTGAAATTAACTAAAACGCCCGAAAAAAACAGTAAAAAAAATTTAAAATTTTTTGAAATTTTTTATTCGGGCCCCCATTAGGAAAATGTCAAAAATTTCGATTTGGGCCAAATCGATAATTTTTCGTCCCACTTGCTCATAAGTTAAAATATCCAAAAGTGGTCTTCTGCACTATATTATACGCATTTAAAATTAACTAAAACGCCAAAAAAAAACAGTAAAAAAATTTAACATTTTTTGAAATTTTTTATACGGTCCCATTAGAAAAAAGTCAAAAATTTCGATTTGCGCCAAATCGATCATTTTTTGTCCCACTTGCTCATAAGTTAAAATATCCAAAAGTGGTCTTCTGCACTATATTATACGCATTTGAAATTAACTAAAACGCTCGAATAAAACAGTAAAAAAAATTTTAAATTTTTTGAAATTTTTTATACGGTCCCCCATTAGAAAAAAGTCAAAAATTTCGATTTGAGCCAAATCGATCATTTTTCGTCCCACTTGCTCATAAGTTAAAATATCCAAAAGTGGTCTTCTGCACTATATTATACGCATTTGAAATTAACCAAAACGCCAGAAAAAATTAGTAAAAAAATATGAAATTTTTTGAAATTTTTTATACGGTCCCCCATTAGATTCTGCACTATATTATACGCATTTGAAATTAACTAAAACGCCCGAAAAAACAGTAAAAAAATTTAAAATTTTTTGAAATTTTTTATACGGTCCCCCATTAGGAAAATGTCAAAAATTTCGATTTGGGCCAAATCGATAATTTTTCGTCCCACTTGCTCATAAGTAAAAATATCCAAAAGTGGTCTTCTGCACTATATTATACGCATTTGAAATTAACTAAAACGCCCAAAAAAAACGGTAAAAAAAATTTGAAATTTTTTGAAATTTTTTATACGGTCCCCCATTAGAAAAAAGTCAATAATTTCGATTTGGGCCAGATCGATAATTTTTCGTCCCACTTGCTCATAAGTTAAAATATCCAAAAGTGGTCTTCTGCACTATATTATACGCATTTGAAATTAACTAAAACGCCCAAAAAAAACGGTAAAAAAAATTTGAAATTTTTTGAAATTTTTTATACGGTCCCCCATTAGAAAAAAGTCAATAATTTCGATTTGGGCCAGATCGATAATTTTTCGTCCCACTTGCTCATAAGTTAAAATATCCAAAAGTGGTTTTCTGCACTATATTATACGCATTTGAAATTAACTAAAACGCCCGAAAAAACAGTAAAAAAATTTAAAATTTTTTGAAATTTTTTATACGGTCCCCCATTAGGAAAATGTCAAAAATTTCGATTTGGGCCAAATCGATAATTTTTCGTCCCACTTGCTCATAAGTAAAAATATCCAAAAGTGGTCTTCTGCACTACATTATACGCATTTGAAATTAACTAAAACGCTCGAATAAAACAGTAAAAAAAATTTTAAATTTTTTGAAATTTTTTATACGGTCCCCCATTAGAAAAAAGTCAAAAATTTCGATTTGAGCCAAATCGATCATTTTTCGTCCCACTTGCTCATAAGTTAAAATATCCAAAAGTGGTCTTCTGCACTATATTATACGCATTTGAAATTAACCAAAACGCCAGAAAAAATTAGTAAAAAAAATATGAAATTTTTTATACGGTCCCCCATTAGATTCTGCACTATATTATACGCATTTGAAATTAACTAAAACGCCCGAAAAAACAGTAAAAAAATTTAAAATTTTTTGAAATTTTTTATACGGTCCCCCATTAGGAAAATGTCAAAAATTTCGATTTGGGCCAAATCGATAATTTTTCGTCCCACTTGCTCATAAGTAAAAATATCCAAAAGTGGTCTTCTGCACTATATTATACGCATTTGAAATTAACTAAAACGCCCAAAAAAAACGGTAAAAAAAATTTGAAATTTTTTGAAATTTTTTATACGGTCCCCCATTAGAAAAAAGTCAATAATTTCGATTTGGGCCTGATCGATAATTTTTCGTCCCACTTGCTCATAAGTTAAAATATCCAAAAGTGGTCTTCTGCACTATATTATACGCATTTGAAATTAACTAAAACGCCCAAAAAAAACGGTAAAAAAAATTTGAAATTTTTTGAAATTTTTTGAAATTTTTTATACGGTCCCCCATTAGAAAAAAGTCAATAATTTCGATTTGGGCCAGATCGATAATTTTTCGTCCCAATTGCTCATAAGTTAAAATATCCAAAAGTGGTCTTCTGCACTATATTATACGCATTTGAAATTAACTAAAACGCCCAAAAAAAACGGTAAAAAAAATTTGAAATTTTTTGAAATTTTTTATACGGTCCCCCATTAGAAAAAAGTCAATAATTTCGATTTGGGCCAGATCGATAATTTTTCGTCCCACTTGCTCATAAGTTAAAATATCCAAAAGTGGTTTTCTGCACTATATTATACGCATTTGAAATTAACTAAAACGCCCGAAAAAACAGTAAAAAAATTTAAAATTTTTTGAAATTTTTTATACGGTCCCCCATTAGGAAAATGTCAAAAATTTCGATTTGGGCCAAATCGATAATTTTTCGTCCCACTTGCTCATAAGTAAAAATATCCAAAAGTGGTCTTCTGCACTATATTATACGCATTTGAAATTAACTAAAACGCCTAAAAAAAAACGGTAAAAAAAATTTGAAATTTTTTGAAATTTTTTATACGGTCCCCCATTAGAAAAAAGTCAATAATTTCGATTTGGGCCAGATCGATAATTTTTCGTCCCACTTGCTCATAAGTTAAAATATCCAAAAGTGGTCTTCTGCACTATATTATA
Source organism: Neria commutata (assembly GCA_963457695.1). Classification (NCBI taxonomy): domain Eukaryota; kingdom Metazoa; phylum Arthropoda; class Insecta; order Diptera; family Micropezidae; genus Neria; species Neria commutata. Next base: position 38,491,577 of record OY735247.1, on the reverse strand, counting down.
CGCATTTGAAATTAACTAAAACGCCAAAAAAAAACGGTAACAAAAATTTGAAATTTTTTGAAATTTTTTATACGGTCCCCCATTAGAAAAAAGTCAATAATTTCGATTTGGGCCAGATCGATAATTTTTCGTCCCACTTGCTCATAAGTTAAAATATCCAAAAGTGGTCTTCTGCACTATATTATACGCATTTGAAATTAACTAAAACGCCCGAATAAAACAGTAAAAAAATTTTAAATTTTTTGAAATTTTTTATACGGTCCCCCATTAGGAAAATGTCAAAAATTTCGATTTGGGCCGCATCGATAATTTTTCGTCCCACTTGCTCATAAGTTAAAATATCCAAAAGTGGTCTTCTGCACTACATTATACGCATTTGAAATTAACTAAAACGCCCAAAAAAAACGGTCAAAAAATTTGAAATTTTTTGAAATTTTTTATACGGTCCCCCATTAGAAAAAAGTCAAAAATTTCGATTTGGGCCACATCGATAATTTTTCGTCCCACTTGCTCATAAGTTAAAATATCCAAAAGTGGTTTTCTGCACTATATTATACGCATTTGAAATTAACTAAAACGCCCGAAAAAACAGTAAAAAAATTTAAAATTTTTTGAAATTTTTTATACGGTCCCCCATTAGGAAAATGTCAAAAATTTCGATTTGGGCCAAATCGATAATTTTTCGTCCCACTTGCTCATAAGTAAAAATATCCAAAAGTGGTCTTCTGCACTATATTATACGCATTTGAAATTAACTAAAACGCCCGAATAAAACAGTAAAAAAATTTGAAATTTTTTGAAATTTATTATACGGTCCCCCATTAGAAAAAAGTCAAAAATTTCGATTTGTGACAAATCGTTAATTTTTTGTCCCACTTGCTTATAAGTTAAGATATCCAAAAGTGGTCTTCTGCACTATACTCTAGGCATTTGAAATTAACTAAAACGCCCGAAAAAAACAGTAAAAAAAATTTAAATTTTTTTTACATTTTTTATACGGGCCCCCATTAGAAAAAAGTCAAAAATTTCGATTTGTGACAAATCGTTAATTTTTTGTCCCACTTGCTTATAAGTTAAGATATCCAAAAGTGGTCTTCTGCACTATACTCTAGGCATTTGAAATTAACTAAAACGCCCGAAAAAAACAGTAAAAAAAATTTAAATTTTTTTTACATTTTTTATACGGTCCCCCATTAGAAGAAAGTCAATAATTTCGATTTGGGCCAAATCGATCATTTTTCGTCCCACTTGCTCATAAGTTAAAATATCCAAAAGTGGTCTTCTGCACTATATTATACGCAATGAAATTAACTAAAACGCCCAAAAAAAACGGTAAAAAAATTTAAAATTTTTTGAAATTTTTTATACGGTCCCCCATTAGAAAAAAGTCCAAAATTTGGATTTGGGCCAAATCGATCATTTTTCGTCCCACTTGCTCATAAGTTAAAATATCCAAAAGTGGTCTTCTGCACTATATTATACGCATTTGAAATTAACCAAAACGCCAGAAAAAATTAGTAAAAAAAATATTAAATTTTTTGAAATTTTTTATACGGTCCCCCATTAGAAAAAAGTCCAAAATTTCGATTTGGGCCAAATCGATAATTTTTCGTCCCACTTGCTCATAAGTTAAAATATCCAAAAGTGGTCTTCTGCACTATATTATACGCAATGAAATTAACTAAAACGCCCGAAAAAAACAGTAAAAAAATTTTAAATTTTTTGAAATTTTTTATACGGTCCCCCATTAGAAAAAAGTCCAAAATTTGGATTTGGGCCAAATCGATCATTTTTCGTCCCACTTGCTCATAAGTTAAAATATCCAAAAGTGGTCTTCTGCACTATATTATACGCATTTGAAATTAACCAAAACGCCAGAAAAAATTAGTAAAAAAAATATTAAATTTTTTGAAATTTTTTATACGGTCGGTCCCCCATTAGAAAAAAGTCCAAAATTTCGATTTGGGCCAAATCGATAATTTTTCGTCCCACTTGCTCATAAGTTAAAATATCCAAAAGTGGTCTTCTGCACTATATTATACGCATTTGAAATTAACTAAAACGCCCGAATAAAACAGTAAAAAAATTTAAAATTTTTTGAAATTTTTTATACGGTCCCCCATTAGGAAAATGTCAAAAATTTCGATTTGGGCCACATCGATAATTTTTCGTCCCACTTGCTCATAAGTTAAAATATCCAAAAGTGGTCTTCTGCACTACATTATACGCATTTGAAATTAACTAAAACGCCCAAAAAAAACGGTCAAAAAATTTTAAATTTTTTGAAATTTTTTATACGGTCCCCCATTAGAAAAAAGTCAAAAATTTCGATTTGGGCCACATCGATAATTTTTCGTCCCACTTGCTCATAAGTTAAAATATCCAAAAGTGGTCTTCTGCACTATATTATACGCATTTGAAATTAACCAAAACGCCAGAAAAAATTAGTAAAAAAAATATTAAATTTTTTGAAATTTTTTATACGGTCCCCCATTAGAAAAAAGTCAAAAATTTCGATTTGGGCCACATCGATAATTTTTCGTTCCACTTGCTCATAAGTAAAAATATCCAAAAGTGGTCTTCTGCACTATATTATACGCATTTGAAATTAACTAAAACGCCCGAATAAAACAGTAAAAAAATTTTAAATTTTTTGAAATTTTTTATACGGTCCCCCATTAGAAAAAAGTCAAAAATTTCGATTTGGGCCAAATCGATCATTTTTCGTCCCACTTGCTCATAAGTTAAAATATCCAAAAGTGGTCTTCTGCACTACATTATACGCATTTGAAATTAACTAAAACGCCCAAAAAAAACGGTCAAAAAATTTTTAATTTTTTGAAATTTTTTATACGGTCCCCCATTAGAAAAAAGTCAAAAATTTCGATTTGAGCCAAATCGATCATTTTTCGTCCCACTTGCTCATAAGTTAAAATATCCAAAAGTGGTCTTCTGCACTATATTATACGCATTTGAAATTAACTAAAACGCTCGAATAAAACAGTAAAAAAAATTTTAAATTTTTTGAAATTTTTTATACGGTCCCCCATTAGAAAAAAGTCCAAAATTTCGATTTGGGCCAAATCGATAATTTTTCGTCCCACTTGCTCATAAGTTAAAATATCCAAAAGTGGTCTTCTGCACTATATTATACGCATTTGAAATTAACTAAAACGCCCGAATAAAACAGTAAAAAAATTTTAAATTTTTTGAAATTTTTTATACGGTCCCCCATTAGGAAAATGTCAAAAATTTCGATTTGGGCCACATCGATAATTTTTCCTCCCACTTGCTCATAAGTTAAAATATCCAAAAGTGGTCTTCTGCACTACATTATACGCATTTGAAATTAACTAAAACGCCCAAAAAAAACGGTCAAAAAATTTTAAATTTTTTGAAATTTTTTATACGGTCCCCCATTAGAAAAAAGTCAAAAATTTCGATTTGGGCCACATCGATAATTTTTCGTCCCACTTGCTCATAAGTTAAAATATCCAAAAGTGGTCTTCTGCACTATATTATACGCATTTGAAATTAACCAAAACGCCAGAAAAAATTAGTAAAAAAAATATTAAATTTTTTGAAATTTTTTATACGGTCCCCCATTAGAAAAAAGTCAAAAATTTCGATTTGGGCCACATCGATAATTTTTCGTTCCACTTGCTCATAAGTAAAAATATCCAAAAGTGGTCTTCTGCACTATATTATACGCATTTGAAATTAACTAAAACGCCCGAATAAAACAGTAAAAAAATTTTAAATTTTTTGAAATTTTTTATACGGTCCCCCATTAGAAAAAAGTCAAAAATTTCGATTTGGGCCAAATCGATCATTTTTCGTCCCACTTGCTCATAAGTTAAAATATCCAAAAGTGGTCTTCTGCACTACATTATACGCATTTGAAATTAACTAAAACGCCCAAAAAAAACGGTCAAAAAATTTTAAATTTTTTGAAATTTTTTATACGGTCCCCCATTAGAAAAAAGTCAAAAATTTCGATTTGGGCCAGATCGATAATTTTTCGCCCCACTTGCTCATAAGTTAAAATATCCAAAAGTGGTCTTCTGCACTATATTATACGCATTTGAAATTAACTAAAACGCCAGAATAAAACAGTAAAAAAAATTTAAAATTTTTTGAAATTTTTTATACGGTCCCCCATTAGAAAAATGTCAAAAATTTCGATTTGGGCCAAATCGATAATTTTTCGTCCCACTTGCTCATAAGTTAAAATATCCAAAAATGATTTTCTGCACTATATTCTAGGCATTTGAAATTAACTAAAACACCGGAAAAAAACACAAAAAAATTTGCAATTTTTTTAAGTTTTTTATACGGTCCCCCATTAGAAAAAAGTCAAAAATTTCGATTTGGGCCACATCGATAATTTTTCGTCCCACTTGCTCATAAGTTAAAATATCCAAAAGTGGTCTTCTGCACTATATTATACGCATTTGAAATTAACTAAAAAAATTTTAAATTTTTTATACGGTCCCCCATTGGAAAAAAGTCAATAATTTCGATTTGGGCCACATCGATAATTTTTCGTCCCACTTGCTCATAAGTTAAAATATCCAAAAGTCGTCTTCTGCACTATACTCTAGGCATTTGAAATTAACTAAAACGCCCGAAAAAAACAGTAAAAAAAATTTAAATTTTTTTTACATTTTTTATACGGTCCCCCATTAGAAAAAAGTCCAAAATTTGGATTTGGGCCAAATCGATCATTTTTCGTCCCACTTGCTCATAAGTTAAAATATCCAAAAGTGGTCTTCTGCACTATATTATACGCATTTGAAATTAACCAAAACGCCAGAAAAAATTAGTAAAAAAAATATGAAATTTTTTGAAATTTTTTATACGGTCCCCCATTAGATTCTGCACTATATTATACGCATTTGAAATTAACTAAAACGCCCGAAAAAACAGTAAAAAAATTTAAAATTTTTTGAAATTTTTTATACGGTCCCCCATTAGGAAAATGTCAAAAATTTCGATTTGGGCCAAATCGATAATTTTTCGTCCCACTTGCTCATAAGTTAAAATATCCAAAAGTGGTCTTCTGCACTATATTATACGCATTTGAAATTAACTAAAACGCCCGAATAAAACAGTAAAAAAATTTTAAATTTTTTGAAATTTTTTATACGGTCCCCCATTAGGAAAATGTCAAAAATTTCGATTTGGGCCACATCGATAATTTTTCGTCCCACTTGCTCATAAGTTAAAATATCCAAAAGTGGTCTTCTGCACTACATTATACGCATTTGAAATTAACTAAAACGCCCAAAAAAAACGGTCAAAAAATTTTAAATTTTTTGAAATTTTTTATACGGTCCCCCATTAGAAAAAAGTCAAAAATTTCGATTTGGGCCACATCGATAATTTTTCGTCCCACTTGCTCATAAGTTAAAATATCCAAAAGTGGTCTTCTGCACTATATTATACGCATTTGAAATTAACCAAAACGCCAGAAAAAATTAGTAAAAAAAATATAAAATTTTTTGAAATTTTTTATACGGTCCCCCATTAGAAAAAAGTCAATAATTTCGATTTGGGCCAGATCGATAATTTTTCGTCCCACTTGCTCATAAGTTAAAATATCCAAAAGTGGTCTTCTGCACTATATTATACGCATTTGAAATTAACTAAAACGCCAAAAAAAAACGGTAACAAAAATTTGAAATTTTTTGAAATTTTTTATACGGTCCCCCATTAGAAAAAAGTCAATAATTTCGATTTGGGCCAGATCGATAATTTTTCGTCCCACTTGCTCATAAGTTAAAATATCCAAAAGTGGTCTTCTGCACTATATTATACGCATTTGAAATTAACTAAAACGCCAAAAAAAACAGTAAAAAAATTTAACATTTTTTGAAATTTTTTATACGGTCCCATTAGAAAAATGTCAAAAATTTCGATTTGGGCCAAATCGATAATTTTTCGTCCCACTTGCTCATAAGTAAAAATATCCAAAAGTGGTCTTCTGCACTATATTATACGCATTTGAAATTAACTAAAACGCCCGAATAAAACAGTAACAAAATTTTAAATTTTTTGAAATTTTTTATACGGTCCCCCATTAGGAAAATGTCAAAAATTTCGATTTGGGCCACATCGATAATTTTTCGTCCCACTTGCTCATAAGTTAAAATATTCAAAAGTGGTCTTCTGCACTACATTATACGCATTTGAAATTAACTAAAACGCCCAAAAAAAACGGTAAAAAAATTTGAAATTTTTTGAAATTTTTTATACGGTCCCCCATTAGAAAAAAGTGAAAAATTTCGATTTGAGCCAAATCGATAATTTTTCGTCCCACTTGCTCATAAGTTAAAATATCCAAAAGTGGTTTTCTGCACTATATTATACGCATTTGAAATTAACTAAAACGCCCGAAAAAACAGTAAAAAAATTTAAAATTTTTTGAAATTTTTTATACGGTCCCCCATTAGGAAAATGTCAAAAATTTCGATTTGTGCCAAATCGATAATTTTTCGTCCCACTTGCTCATAAGTAAAAATATCCAAAAGTGGTCTTCTGCACTATATTATACGCATTTGAAATTAACTAAAACGCCCGAATAAAACAGTAAAAAAATTTTAAATTTTTTGAAATTTTTTATACGGTCCCCCATTAGGAAAATGTCAAAAATTTCGATTTGGGCCACATCGATAATTTTTCGTCCCACTTGCTCATAAGTAAAAATATCCAAAAGTGGTCTTCTGCACTATATTATACGCATTTGAAATTAACTAAAACGCCCGAATAAAACAGTAAAAAAATTTTAAATTTTTTGAAATTTTTTATACGGTCCCCCATTAGAAAAAAGTCAAAAATTTCGATTTGGGCCACATCGATAATTTTTCGTCCCACTTGCTCATAAGTTAAAATATCCAAAAGTGGTCTTCTGCACTACATTATACGCATTTGAAATTAACTAAAACGCCCGAAAAAACAGTAAAAAAAATTTAAAATTTTTTGAAATTTATTATACGGTCCCCCATTAGAAAAAAGTCAAAAATTTCGATTTGTGACAAATCGTTAATTTTTTGTCCCACTTGCTTATAAGTTAAGATATCCAAAAGTGGTCTTCTGCACTATACTCTAGGCATTTGAAATTAACTAAAACGCCCGAAAAAAACAGTAAAAAAAATTTAAATTTTTTTTACATTTTTTATACGGTCCCCCATTAGAAAAAAGTCAATAATTTCGATTTGGGCCAAATCGATCATTTTTCGTCCCACTTGCTCATAAGTTAAAATATCCAAAAGTGGTCTTCTGCACTATATTATACGCAATGAAATTAACTAAAACGCCCAAAAAAAACGGTAAAAAAATTTAAAATTTTTTGAAATTTTTTATACGGTCCCCCATTAGAAAAAAGTCCAAAATTTGGATTTGGGCCAAATCGATCATTTTTCGTCCCACTTGCTCATAAGTTAAAATATCCAAAAGTGGTCTTCTGCACTATATTATACGCATTTGAAATTAACCAAAACGCCAGAAAAAATTAGTAAAAAAAATATTAAATTTTTTGAAATTTTTTATACGGTCCCCCATTAGAAAAAAGTCCAAAATTTCGATTTGGGCCAAATCGATAATTTTTCGTCCCACTTGCTCATAAATTAAAATATCCAAAAGTGGTCTTCTGCACTATATTATACGCAATGAAATTAACTAAAACGCCGGAAAAAAACAGTAAAAAAAATTTTCAATTTTTTTAAGTTTTTTATACGGTCCCCCATTAGAAAAAAGTCAAAAATTTCGATTTGGGCCAAATCGATAATTTTTCGTCCCACTTGCTCATAAGTTAAAATATCCAAAAATGGTTTTCTGCACTATATTCTAGGCATTTGAAATTAACTAAAACACCGGAAAAAAAACACTAAAAAAAATTTGCAATTTTTTAAATTTTTTATACGGTCCCCCATTAGAAAAAAGTCAAAAATTTCGATTTGGGCCACATCGATAATTTTTCGTCCCACTTGCTCATAAGTTAAAATATCCAAAAGTGGTCTTCTGCACTATATTATACGCATTTGAAATTAATTAAACGCCCAAAAAAACGGTAAAAAAATTTGAAATTTTTTGAAATTTTTTATACGGTCCCCCATTAGAAAAAAGTCAAAAATTTCGATTTGGGCCAGATCGATAATTTTTCGTCCCACTTGCTCATAAGTAAAAATATCCAAAAGTGGTCTTCTGCACTATATTATACGCATTTGAAATTAATTTAGGCCAAATCGATAATTTTTCGTCCCACTTGCTCATAAGTTAAAATATCCAAAAGTGGTCTTCTGCACTATATTATACGCATTTGAAATTAACTAAAACGCCCGAATAAAACAGTAAAAAAATTTTCAATTTTTTGAAATTTTTTATACGGTCCCATTAGAAAAAATTCAAAAATTTCGATTTGGGCCAAATCGATAATTTTTCGTCCCACTTGCTCATAAGTTAAAATATCCAAAAGTGGTTTTCTGCACTATATTCTAGGCATTTGAAATTAACTAAAACGCCAAAAAAAAACAGTAAAAAAATTTTAAATTTTTTGAAATTTTTTATACGGTCCCATTAGAAAAAAGTCAAAAATTTCGATTTGCGCCAAATCGATCATTTTTCGTCCCACTTGCTCATAAGTTAAAATATCCAAAAGTGGTCTTCTGCACTATATTATACGCATTTGAAATTAACTAAAACGCTCGAATAAAACAGTAAAAAAAATTTTAAATTTTTTGAAATTTTTTATACGGTCCCCCATTAGAAAAAAGTCAAAAATTTCGATTTGTGACAAATCGTAAATTTTTTGTCCCACTTGTTTATAAGTTAAGATATCCAAAAGTGGTCTTCTGCACTATACTCTAGGCATTTGAAATTAACTAAAACGCCCGAAAAAAACAGTAAAAAAAATTTAAAATTTTTTGAAATTTTTTATACGGGCCCCCATTAGGAAAATGTCAATAATTTCGATTTGGGCCAAATCGATCATTTTTCGTCCCACTTGCTCATAAGTTAAAATATCCAAAAGTGGTCTTCTGCACTATATTATACGCAATGAAATGAACTAAAACGCCCGAAAAAAACAGTAAAAAAATTTAAAATTTTTTGAAATTTTTTATACGGTCCCCCATTAGAAAAAAGTCCAAAATTTGGATTTGGGCCAAATCGATCATTTTTTGTCCCACTTGCTCATAAGTTAAAATATCCAAAAGTGGTCTTCTGCACTATATTATACGCATTTGAAATTAACCAAAACGCCAGAAAAAATTAGTAAAAAAAATATTAAATTTTTTGAAATTTTTTATACGGTCCCCCATTAGAAAAAAGTCCAAAATTTCGATTTGGGCCAAATCGATAATTTTTCGTCCCACTTGCTCATAAGTTAAAATATCCAAAAGTGGTCTTCTGCACTATATTATACGCAATGAAATTAACTAAAACGCCCGAAAAAAACAGTAAAAAAATTTGAAATTTTTTGAAATTTTTTATACGGTCCCCCATTAGAAAAAAGTCAAAAATTTCGATTTGGGCCAGATCGATAATTTTTCGTCCCACTTGCTCATAAGTAAAAATATCCAAAAGTGGTCTTCTGCACTATATTATACGCATTTGAAATTAATTTAGGCCAAATCGATAATTTTTCGTCCCACTTGCTCATAAGTTAAAATATCCAAAAGTGGTCTTCTGCACTATATTATACGCATTTGAAATTAACTAAAACGCCCGAATAAAACAGTAAAAAAAATTTTCAATTTTTTGAAATTTTTTATACGGTCCCATTAGAAAAAATTCAAAAATTTCGATTTGGGCCAAATCGATAATTTTTCGTCCCACTTGCTCATAAGTTAAAATATCCAAAAGTGGTTTTCTGCACTATATTCTAGGCATTTGAAATTAACTAAAACGCCAAAAAAAAACAGTAAAAAAATTTAAAATTTTTTGAAATTTTTTATACGGTCCCATTAGAAAAAAGTCAAAAATTTCGATTTGCGCCAAATCGATCATTTTTCGTCCCACTTGCTCATAAGTTAAAATATCCAAAAGTGGTCTTCTGCACTATATTATACGCATTTGAAATTAACTAAAACGCTCGAATAAAACAGTAAAAAAAATTTAAAATTTTTTGAAATTTTGTATACGGTCCCCCATTAGAAAAAAGTCAAAAATTTCGATTTGTGACAAATCGTAAATTTTTTGTCCCACTTGTTTATAAGTTAAGATATCCAAAAGTGGTCTTCTGCACTATACTCTAGGCATTTGAAATTAACTAAAACGCCCGAAAAAAACAGTAAAAAAAATTGAAAATTTTTTGAAATTTTTTATACGGGCCCCCATTAGGAAAATGTCAAAAATTTCGATTTGGGCCAAATCGATAATTTTTCGTCCCACTTGCTCATAAGTTAAAATATCCAAAAGTGGTCTTCTGCACTATATTATACGCATTTGAAATTAACTAAAACGCCAAAAAAAAACAGTAAAAAAATTTAACATTTTTTGAAATTTTTTATACGGTCCCCCATTAGGAAAATGTCAAAAATTTCGATTTGGGCCAAATCGATAATTTTTCGTCCCACTTGCTCATAAGTAAAAATATCCAAAAGTGGTCTTCTGCACTATATTATACGCATTTGAAATTAACTAAAACGCCCAAAAAAAACGGTAAAAAAAATTTGAAATTTTTTGAAATTTTTTATACGGTCCCCCATTAGAAAAAAGTCAATAATTTCGATTTGGGCCTGATCGATAATTTTTCGTCCCACTTGCTCATAAGTTAAAATATCCAAAAGTGGTCTTCTGCACTATATTATACGCATTTGAAATTAATTAAAACGCCCAAAAAAAACGGTAAAAAAAATTTGAAATTTTTTGAAATTTTTTATACGGTCCCCCATTAGAAAAAAGTCAATAATTTCGATTTGGGCCAGATCGATAATTTTTCGTCCCACTTGCTCATAAGTTAAAATATCCAAAAGTGGTCTTCTGCACTATATTATACGCATTTGAAATTAACTAAAACGCCCAAAAAAAACGGTAAAAAAAATTTGAAATTTTTTGAAATTTTTTATACGGTCCCCCATTAGAAAAAAGTCAATAATTTCGATTTGGGCCAGATCGATAATTTTTCGTCCCACTTGCTCATAAGTTAAAATATCCAAAAGTGGTTTTCTGCACTATATTATACGCATTTGAAATTAACTAAAACGCCCGAAAAAACAGTAAAAAAATTTAAAATTTTTTGAAATTTTTTATACGGTCCCCCATTAGGAAAATGTCAAAAATTTCGATTTGGGCCAAATCGATAATTTTTCGTCCCACTTGCTCATAAGTAAAAATATCCAAAAGTGGTCTTCTGCACTATATTATACGCATTTGAAATTAACTAAAACGCCTAAAAAAAAACGGTAAAAAAAATTTGAAATTTTTTGAAATTTTTTATACGGTCCCCCATTAGAAAAAAGTCAATAATTTCGATTTGGGCCAGATCGATAATTTTTCGTCCCACTTGCTCATAAGTTAAAATATCCAAAAGTGGTCTTCTGCACTATATTATACGCATTTGAAATTAACTAAAACGCCAAAAAAAAACGGTAACAAAAATTTGAAATTTTTTGAAATTTTTTATACGGTCCCCCATTAGAAAAAAGTCAATAATTTCGATTTGGGCCAGATCGATAATTTTTCGTCCCACTTGCTCATAAGTTAAAATATCCAAAAGTGGTCTTCTGCACTATATTATACGCATTTGAAATTAACTAAAACGCCCGAATAAAACAGTAAAAAAATTTTAAATTTTTTGAAATTTTTTATACGGTCCCCCATTAGGAAAATGTCAAAAATTTCGATTTGGGCCACATCGATAATTTTTCGTCCCACTTGCTCATAAGTTAAAATATCCAAAAGTGGTCTTCTGCACTACATTATACGCATTTGAAATTAACTAAAACGCCCAAAAAAAACGGTCAAAAAATTTGAAATTTTTTATACGGTCCCCCATTAGAAAAAAGTCAAAAATTTCGATTTGGGCCACATCGATAATTTTTCGTCCCACTTGCTCATAAGTTAAAATATCCAAAAGTGGTTTTCTGCACTATATTATACGCATTTGAAATTAACTAAAACGCCCGAAAAAACAGTAAAAAAATTTAAAATTTTTTGAAATTTTTTATACGGTCCCCCATTAGGAAAATGTCAAAAATTTCGATTTGGGCCAAATCGATAATTTTTCGTCCCACTTGCTCATAAGTAAAAATATCCAAAAGTGGTCTTCTGCACTATATTATACGCATTTGAAATTAACTAAAACGCCCGAATAAAACAGTAAAAAAATTTTAAATTTTTTGAAATTTATTATACGGTCCCCCATTAGAAAAAAGTCAAAAATTTCGATTTGTGACAAATCGTTAATTTTTTGTCCCACTTGCTTATAAGTTAAGATATCCAAAAGTGGTCTTCTGCACTATACTCTAGGCATTTGAAATTAACTAAAACGCCCGAAAAAAACAGTAAAAAAAATTTAAATTTTTTTTACATTTTTTATACGGGCCCCCATTAGAAAAAAGTCAAAAATTTCGATTTGTGACAAATCGTTAATTTTTTGTCCCACTTGCTTATAAGTTAAGATATCCAAAAGTGGTCTTCTGCACTATACTCTAGGCATTTGAAATTAACTAAAACGCCCGAAAAAAACAGTAAAAAAAATTTAAATTTTTTTTACATTTTTTATATGGTCCCCCATTAGAAGAAAGTCAATAATTTCGATTTGGGCCAAATCGATCATTTTTCGTCCCACTTGCTCATAAGTTAAAATATCCAAAAGTGGTCTTCTGCACTATATTATACGCAATGAAATTAACTAAAACGCCCAAAAAAACGGTAAAAAAATTTAAAATTTTTTGAAATTTTTTATACGGTCCCCCATTAGAAAAAAGTCAAAAATTTGGATTTGGGCCAAATCGATCATTTTTCGTCCCACTTGCTCATAAGTTAAAATATCCAAAAGTGGTCTTCTGCACTATATTATACGCATTTGAAATTAACCAAAACGCCAGAAAAAATTAGTAAAAAAAATATTAAATTTTTTGAAATTTTTTATACGGTCCCCCATTAGAAAAAAGTCAAAAATTTCGATTTGGGCCAAATCGATAATTTTTCGTCCCACTTGCTCATAAGTTAAAATATCCAAAAGTGGTCTTCTGCACTATATTATACGCAATGAAATTAACTAAAACGCCCGAAAAAAACAGTAAAAAAAATTTTAAATTTTTTGAAATTTTTTATACGGTCCCCCATTAGAAAAAAGTCCAAAATTTGGATTTGGGCCAAATCGATCATTTTTCGTCCCACTTGCTCATAAGTTAAAATATCCAAAAGTGGTCTTCTGCACTATATTATACGCATTTGAAATTAACCAAAACGCCAGAAAAAATTAGTAAAAAAAATATTAAATTTTTTGAAATTTTTTATACGGTCCCCCATTAGAAAAAAGTCCAAAATTTCGATTTGGGCCAAATCGATAATTTTTCGTCCCACTTGCTCATAAGTTAAAATATCCAAAAGTGGTCTTCTGCACTATATTATACGCATTTGAAATTAACTAAAACGCCCGAATAAAACAGTAAAAAAATTTTAAATTTTTTGAAATTTTTTATACGGTCCCCCATTAGGAAAATGTCAAAAATTTCGATTTGGGCCACATCGATAATTTTTCGTCCCACTTGCTCATAAGTTAAAATATCCAAAAGTGGTCTTCTGCACTACATTATACGCATTTGAAATTAACTAAAACGCCCAAAAAAAACGGTCAAAAAATTTTAAATTTTTTTAAATTTTTTATACGGTCCCCCATTAGAAAAAAGTCAAAAATTTCGATTTGGGCCACATCGATAATTTTTCGTCCCACTTGCTCATAAGTTAAAATATCCAAAAGTGGTCTTCTGCACTATATTATACGCATTTGAAATTAACCAAAACGCCAGAAAAAATTAGTAAAAAAAATATTAAATTTTTTGAAATTTTTTATACGGTCCCCCATTAGAAAAAAGTCAAAAATTTCGATTTGGGCCACATCGATAATTTTTCGTTCCACTTGCTCATAAGTAAAAATATCCAAAAGTGGTCTTCTGCACTATATTATACGCATTTGAAATTAACTAAAACGCCCGAATAAAACAGTAAAAAAATTTTAAATTTTTTGAAATTTTTTATACGGTCCCCCATTAGAAAAAAGTCCAAAATTTCGATTTGGGCCAAATCGATAATTTTTCGTCCCACTTGCTCATAAGTTAAAATATCCAAAAGTGGTCTTCTGCACTATATTATACGCATTTGAAATTAACTAAAACGCCCGAATAAAACAGTAAAAAAATTTTAAATTTTTGGAAATTTTTTATACGGTCCCCCATTAGAAAAAAGTCCAAAATTTCGATTTGGGCCAAATCGATAATTTTTCGTCCCACTTGCTCATAAGTTAAAATATCCAAAAGTGGTCTTCTGCACTATATTATACGCATTTGAAATTAACTAAAACGCTCGAATAAAACAGTAAAAAAAATTTAAATTTTTTGAAATTTTTTATACGGTCCCCCATTAGAAAAAAGTCCAAAATTTCGATTTGGGCCAAATCGATAATTTTTCGTCCCACTTGCTCATAAGTTAAAATATCCAAAAGTGGTCTTCTGCACTATATTATACGCATTTGAAATTAACTAAAACGCCCGAATAAAACAGTAAAAAAATTTTAAATTTTTTGAAATTTTTTATACGGTCCCCCATTAGGAAAATGTCAAAAATTTCGATTTGGGCCACATCGATAATTTTTCGTCCCACTTGCTCATAAGTTAAAATATCCAAAAGTGGTCTTCTGCACTACATTATACGCATTTGAAATTAACTAAAACGCCCAAAAAAAACGGTCAAAAAATTTTAAATTTTTTGAAATTTTTTATACGGTCCCCCATTAGAAAAAAGTCAAAAATTTCGATTTGGGCCACATCGATAATTTTTCGTCCCACTTGCTCATAAGTTAAAATATCCAAAAGTGGTCTTCTGCACTATATTATACGCATTTGAAATTAACCAAAACGCCAGAAAAAATTAGTAAAAAAAATATTAAATTTTTTGAAATTTTTTATACGGTCCCCCATTAGAAAAAAGTCAAAAATTTCAATTTGGGCCACATCGATAATTTTTCGTTCCACTTGCTCATAAGTAAAAATATCCAAAAGTGGTCTTCTGCACTATATTATACGCATTTGAAATTAACTAAAACGCCCGAATAAAACAGTAAAAAAATTTTAAATTTTTTGAAATTTTTTATACGGTCCCCCATTAGAAAAAAGTCAAAAATTTCGATTTGGGCCAAATCGATCATTTTTCGTCCCACTTGCTCATAAGTTAAAATATCCAAAAGTGGTCTTCTGCACTACATTATACGCATTTGAAATTAACTAAAACGCCCAAAAAAAACGGTCAAAAAATTTTAAATTTTTTGAAATTTTTTATACGGTCCCCCATTAGAAAAAAGTCAAAAATTTCGATTTGGGCCAGATCGATAATTTTTCGCCCCACTTGCTCATAAGTTAAAATATCCAAAAGTGGTCTTCTGCACTATATTATACGCATTTGAAATTAACTAAAACGCCAGAATAAAACAGTAAAAAAAATTTAAAATTTTTTGAAATTTTTTATACGGTCCCCCATTAGAAAAATGTCAAAAATTTCGATTTGGGCCAAATCGATAATTTTTCGTCCCACTTGCTCATAAGTTAAAATATCCAAAAATGATTTTCTGCACTATATTCTAGGCATTTGAAATTAACTAAAACACCGGAAAAAAACACAAAAAAATTTGCAATTTTTTTAAGTTTTTTATACGGTCCCCCATTAGAAAAAAGTCAAAAATTTCGATTTGGGCCACATCGATAATTTTTCGTCCCACTTGCTCATAAGTTAAAATATCCAAAAGTGGTCTTCTGCACTATATTATACGCATTTGAAATTAACTAAAAAAATTTTAAATTTTTTATACGGTCCCCCATTGGAAAAAAGTCAATAATTTCGATTTGGGCCACATCGATAATTTTTCGTCCCACTTGCTCATAAGTTAAAATATCCAAAAGTCGTCTTCTGCACTATATTATACGCATTTGAAATTAACTAAAACGTCCAAAAAAAACGGTAAAAAAATTTAAACTTTTTTTAAATTTTTTATACGGTCCCCCATTAGAAAAAAGTCCAAAATTTGGATTTGGGCCAAATCGATCATTTTTCGTCCCACTTGCTCATAAGTTAAAATATCCAAAAGTGGTCTTCTGCACTATATTATACGCATTTGAAATTAACCAAAACGCCAGAAAAAATTAGTAAAAAAAATATGAAATTTTTTGAAATTTTTTATACGGTCCCCCATTAGATTCTGCACTATATTATACGCATTTGAAATTAACTAAAACGCCCGAAAAAACAGTAAAAAAATTTAAAATTTTTTGAAATTTTTTATACGGTCCCCCATTAGGAAAATGTCAAAAATTTCGATTTGGGCCAAATCGATAATTTTTCGTCCCACTTGCTCATAAGTTAAAATATCCAAAAGTGGTCTTCTGCACTATATTATACGCATTTGAAATTAACTAAAACGCCCGAAAAAACAGTAAAAAAATTTAAAATTTTTTGAAATTTTTTATACGGTCCCCCATTAGGAAAATGTCAAAAATTTCGATTTGGGCCACATCGATAATTTTTCGTCCCACTTGCTCATAAGTTAAAATATCCAAAAGTGGTCTTCTGCACTACATTATACGCATTTGAAATTAACTAAAACGCCCAAAAAAAACGGTCAAAAAATTTGAAATTTTTTGAAATTTTTTATACGGTCCCCCATTAGAAAAAAGTCAAAAATTTCGATTTGGGCCACATCGATAATTTTTCGTCCCACTTGCTCATAAGTTAAAATATTCAAAAGTGGTCTTCTGCACTACATTATACGCATTTGAAATTAACTAAAACGCCCAAAAAAAAACGGTAAAAAAATTTGAAATTTTTTGAAATTTTTTATACGGTCCCCCATTAGAAAAAAGTCAAAAATTTCGATTTGGGCCACATCGATAATTTTTCGTCCCACTTGCTCATAAGTAAAAATATCCAAAAGTGGTTTTCTGCACTATATTATACGCATTTGAAATTAACTAAAACGCCCGAAAAAACAGTAAAAAAATTTGCAATTTTTTAAATTTTTTATACGGTCCCCCATTAGAAAAAAGTCAAAAATTTCGATTTGGGCCACATCGATAATTTTTCGTCCCACTTGCTCATAAGTTAAAATATCCAAAAATGGTTTTCTGCACTATATTCTAGGCATTTGAAATTAACTAAAACACCGGAAAAAAAACACTAAAAAAAATTTGCAATTTTTTAAATTTTTTATACGGTCCCCCATTAGAAAAAAGTCAAAAATTTCGATTTGGGCCACATCGATAATTTTTCGTCCCACTTGCTCATAAGTTAAAATATCCAAAAGTGGTCTTCTGCACTATATTATACGCATTTGAAATTAATTAAACGCCCAAAAAAACGGTAAAAAAATTTGAAATTTTTTGAAATTTTTTATACGGTCCCCCATTAGAAAAAAGTCAAAAATTTCGATTTGGGCCAGATCGATAATTTTTCGCCCCACTTGCTCATAAGTTAAAATATCCAAAAGTGGTCTTCTGCACTATATTATACGCATTTGAAATTAACTAAAACGCCAGAATAAAACAGTAAAAAAAATTTAAAATTTTTTGAAATTTTTTATACGGTCCCCCATTAGAAAAATGTCAAAAATTTCGATTTGGGCCAAATCGATAATTTTTCGTCCCACTTGCTCATAAGTTAAAATATCCAAAAATGATTTTCTGCACTATATTCTAGGCATTTGAAATTAACTAAAACACCGGAAAAAAACACAAAAAAATTTGCAATTTTTTTAAGTTTTTTATACGGTCCCCCATTAGAAAAAAGTCAAAAATTTCGATTTGGGCCACATCGATAATTTTTCGTCCCACTTGCTCATAAGTTAAAATATCCAAAAGTGGTCTTCTGCACTATATTATACGCATTTGAAATTAACTAAAAAAATTTTAAATTTTTTATACGGTCCCCCATTGGAAAAAAGTCAATAATTTCGATTTGGGCCACATCGATAATTTTTCGTCCCACTTGCTCATAAGTTAAAATATCCAAAAGTCGTCTTCTGCACTATATTATACGCATTTGAAATTAACTAAAACGTCCAAAAAAAACGGTAAAAAAATTTAAACTTTTTTTAAATTTTTTATACGGTCCCCCATTAGAAAAAAGTCCAAAATTTGGATTTGGGCCAAATCGATCATTTTTCGTCCCACTTGCTCATAAGTTAAAATATCCAAAAGTGGTCTTCTGCACTATATTATACGCATTTGAAATTAACCAAAACGCCAGAAAAAATTAGTAAAAAAAATATGAAATTTTTTGAAATTTTTTATACGGTCCCCCATTAGATTCTGCACTATATTATACGCATTTGAAATTAACTAAAACGCCCGAAAAAACAGTAAAAAAATTTAAAATTTTTTGAAATTTTTTATACGGTCCCCCATTAGGAAAATGTCAAAAATTTCGATTTGGGTCAAATCGATAATTTTTCGTCCCACTTGCTCATAAGTTAAAATATCCAAAAGTGGTCTTCTGCACTATATTATACGCATTTGAAATTAACTAAAACGCCCGAATAAAACAGTAAAAAAATTTTAAATTTTTTGAAATTTTTTATACGGTCCCCCATTAGGAAAATGTCAAAAATTTCGATTTGGGCCACATCGATAATTTTTCGTCCCACTTGCTCATAAGTTAAAATATCCAAAAGTGGTCTTCTGCACTATATTATACGCATTTGAAATTAATTAAACGCCCAAAAAAACGGTAAAAAAATTTGAAATTTTTTGAAATTTTTTATACGGTCCCCCATTAGAAAAAAGTCAAAAATTTCGATTTGGGCCAGATCGATAATTTTTCGCCCCACTTGCTCATAAGTTAAAATATCCAAAAGTGGTCTTCTGCACTATATTATACGCATTTGAAATTAACTAAAACGCCAGAATAAAACAGTAAAAAAAATTTAAAATTTTTTGAAATTTTTTATACGGTCCCCCATTAGAAAAATGTCAAAAATTTCGATTTGGGCCAAATCGATAATTTTTCGTCCCACTTGCTCATAAGTTAAAATATCCAAAAATGATTTTCTGCACTATATTCTAGGCATTTGAAATTAACTAAAACACCGGAAAAAAACACAAAAAAATTTGCAATTTTTTTAAGTTTTTTATACGGTCCCCCATTAGAAAAAAGTCAAAAATTTCGATTTGGGCCAGATCGATAATTTTTCGCCCCACTTGCTCATAAGTTAAAATATCCAAAAGTGGTCTTCTGCACTATATTATACGCATTTGAAATTAACTAAAACGCCAGAATAAAACAGTAAAAAAAATTTAAAATTTTTTGAAATTTTTTATACGGTCCCCCATTAGAAAAATGTCAAAAATTTCGATTTGGGGCACATCGATAATTTTTCGTCCCACTTGCTCATAAGTTAAAATATCCAAAAGTGGTCTTCTGCACTATATTATACGCATTTGAAATTAACTAAAAAAATTTTAAATTTTTTATACGGTCCCCCATTGGAAAAAAGTCAATAATTTCGATTTGGGCCACATCGATAATTTTTCGTCCCACTTGCTCATAAGTTAAAATATCCAAAAGTCGTCTTCTGCACTATATTATACGCATTTGAAATTAACTAAAACGTCCAAAAAAAACGGTAAAAAAATTTAAACTTTTTTTAAATTTTTTATACGGTCCCCCATTAGAAAAAAGTCCAAAATTTGGATTTGGGCCAAATCGATCATTTTTCGTCCCACTTGCTCATAAGTTAAAATATCCAAAAGTGGTCTTCTGCACTATATTATACGCATTTGAAATTAACCAAAACGCCAGAAAAAATTAGTAAAAAAAATATGAAATTTTTTGAAATTTTTTATACGGTCCCCCATTAGATTCTGCACTATATTATACGCATTTGAAATTAACTAAAACGCCCGAAAAAACAGTAAAAAAATTTAAAATTTTTTGAAATTTTTTATACGGTCCCCCATTAGGAAAATGTCAAAAATTTCGATTTGGGCCAAATCGATAATTTTTCGTCCCACTTGCTCATAAGTTAAAATATCCAAAAGTGGTCTTCTGCACTATATTATACGCATTTGAAATTAACTAAAACGCCCGAATAAAACAGTAAAAAAATTTTAAATTTTTTGAAATTTTTTATACGGTCCCCCATTAGGAAAATGTCAAAAATTTCGATTTGGGCCACATCGATAATTTTTCGTCCCACTTGCTCATAAGTTAAAATATCCAGAAGTGGTCTTCTGCACTACATTATACGCATTTGAAATTAACTAAAACGCCCAAAAAAAACGGTCAAAAAATTTGAAATTTTTTGAAATTTTTTATACGGTCCCCCATTAGAAAAAAGTCAAAAAATTCGATTTGGGCCACATCGATAATTTTTCGTCCCACTTGCTCATAAGTTAAAATATCCAGAAGTGGTCTTCTGCACTACATTATACGCATTTGAAATTAACTAAAACGCCCAAAAAAAACGGTAAAAAAATTTGAAATTTTTTGAAATTTTTTATACGGTCCCCCATTAGAAAAAAGTCAAAAATTTCGATTTGGGCCACATCGATAATTTTTCGTCCTACTTGCTCATAAGTAAAAATATCCAAAAGTGGTTTTCTGCACTATATTATACGCATTTGAAATTAACTAAAACGCCCGAAAAAACAGTAAAAAAATTTAAAATTTTTTGAAATTTTTTATACGGTCCCCCATTAGGAAAATGTCAAAAATTTCGATTTGGGCCAAATCGATAATTTTTCGTCCCACTTGCTCATAAGTAAAAATATCCAAAAGTGGTCTTCTGCACTATATTATACGCATTTGAAATTAACTAAAACGCCCGAATAAAACAGTAAAAAAATTTTAAATTTTTTGAAATTTTTTATACGGTCCCCCATTAGGAAAATGTCAAAAATTTCGATTTGGGCCACATCGATAATTTTTCGTCCCACTTGCTCATAAGTAAAAATATCCAAAAGTGGTCTTCTGCACTATATTATACGCATTTGAAATTAACTAAAACGCCCGAATAAAACAGTAAAAAAATTTAAAATTTTTTGAAATTTTTTATACGGTCCCCCATTAGAAAAAAGTCAAAAATTTCGATTTGGGCCACATCGATAATTTTTCGTCCCACTTGCTCATAAGTTAAAATATCCAAAAGTGGTCTCCTGCACTACAATATACGCATTTGAAATTAACTAAAACGCCCAAAAAAACGGTCAAAAAATTTGAAATTTTTTGAAATTTTTTATACGGTCCCCCATTAGAAAAAAGTCAAAAATTTCGATTTGAGCCAAATCGATCATTTTTCGTCCCACTTGCTCATAAGTTAAAATATCCAAAAGTGGTCTTCTGCACTATATTATACGCATTTGAAATTAACCAAAACGCCAGAAAAAATTAGTAAAAAAAATTTCTATTTTTTGAAATTTTTTATACGGTCCCCCATTAGATTCTGCACTATATTATACGCATTTGAAATTAACTAAAACGCCCGAAAAAACAGTAAAAAAATTTAAAATTTTTTGAAATTTATTATACGGTCCCCCATTAGAAAAAAGTCAAAAATTTCGATTTGTGACAAATCGTTAATTTTTTGTCCCACTTGCTTATAAGTTAAGATATCCAAAAGTGGTCTTCTGCACTATACTCTAGGCATTTGAAATTAACTAAAACGCCCGAAAAAAACAGTAAAAAAAATTAAAAATTTTTTTAAATTTTTTATACGGGCCCCCATTAGAAAAAAGTCAAAAATTTCGATTTGTGACAAATCGTTAATTTTTTGTCCCACTTGCTTATAAGTTAAGATATCCAAAAGTGGTCTTCTGCACTATACTCTAGGCATTTGAAATTAACTAAAACGCCCGAAAAAAACAGTAAAAAAAATTTAAATTTTTTTTACATTTTTTATACGGTCCCCCATTAGAAAAAAGTCAATAATTTCGATTTGGGCCAAATCGATCATTTTTCGTCCCACTTGCTCATAAGTTAAAATATCCAAAAGTGGTCTTCTGCACTATATTATACGCAATGAAATTAACTAAAACGCCCAAAAAAAACGGTAAAAAAATTTTAAATTTTTTGAAATTTTTTATACGGTCCCCCATTAGAAAAAAGTCAAAAATTTCGATTTGGGCCACATCGATAATTTTTCGTCCCACTTGCTCATAAGTTAAAATATCCAAAAGTGGTCTCCTGCACTACAATATACGCATTTGAAATTAACTAAAACGCCCAAAAAAACGGTCAAAAAATTTGAAATTTTTTGAAATTTTTTATACGGTCCCCCATTAGAAAAAAGTCAAAAATTTCGATTTGAGCCAAATCGATCATTTTTCGTCCCACTTGCTCATAAGTTAAAATATCCAAAAGTGGTCTTCTGCACTATATTATACGCATTTGAAATTAACCAAAACGCCAGAAAAAATTAGTAAAAAAAATTTCTATTTTTTGAAATTTTTTATACGGTCCCCCATTAGATTCTGCACTATATTATACGAATTTGAAATTAACTAAAACGCCCGAAAAAACAGTAAAAAAATTTAAAATTTTTTGAAATTTATTATACGGTCCCCCATTAGAAAAAAGTCAAAAATTTCGATTTGTGACAAATCGTTAATTTTTTGTCCCACTTGCTTATAAGTTAAGATATCCAAAAGTGGTCTTCTGCACTATACTCTAGGCATTTGAAATTAACTAAAACGCCCGAAAAAAACAGTAAAAAAAATTAAAAATTTTTTTAAATTTTTTATACGGGCCCCCATTAGAAAAAAGTCAAAAATTTCGATTTGTGACAAATCGTTAATTTTTTGTCCCACTTGCTTATAAGTTAAGATATCCAAAAGTGGTCTTCTGCACTATACTCTAGGCATTTGAAATTAACTAAAACGCCCGAAAAAAACAGTAAAAAAAATTTAAATTTTTTTTACATTTTTTATACGGTCCCCCATTAGAAAAAAGTCAATAATTTCGATTTGGGCCAAATCGATCATTTTTCGTCCCACTTGCTCATAAGTTAAAATATCCAAAAGTGGTCTTCTGCACTATATTATACGCAATGAAATTAACTAAAACGCCCAAAAAAAACGGTAAAAAAATTTAAAATTTTTTGAAATTTTTTATACGGTCCCCCATTAGAAAAAAGTCCAAAATTTGGATTTGGGCCAAATCGATCATTTTTCGTCCCACTTGCTCATAAGTTAAAATATCCAAAAGTGGTCTTCTGCACTATATTATACGCATTTGAAATTAACCAAAACGCCAGAAAAAATTAGTAAAAAAAATATTAAATTTTTTGAAATTTTTTATACGGTCTCCCATTAGAAAAAAGTCCAAAATTTCGATTTGGGCCAAATCGATAATTTTTCGTCCCACTTGCTCATAAGTTAAAATATCCAAAAGTGGTCTTCTGCACTATATTATACGCAATGAAATTAACTAAAACGCCCGAAAAAAACAGTAAAAAAAATTTTCAATTTTTTTAAGTTTTTTATACGGTCCCCCATTAGAAAAAAGTCAAAAATTTCGATTTGGGCCAAATCGATAATTTTTCGTCCCACTTGCTCATAAGTTAAAATATCCAAAAATGGTTTTCTGCACTATATTCTAGGCATTTGAAATTAACTAAAACGCCGGAAAAAAACACAAAAAAATTTGCAATTTTTTTAAGTTTTTTATACGGTCCCCCATTAGAAAAAAGTAAAAAATTTCGATTTGGGCCAAATCGATAATTTTTCGTCCCACTTGCTCATAAGTTAAAATATCCAAAAGTGGTCTTCTGCACTATATTATACGCAATGAAATTAACTAAAACGCCCGAAAAAAACAGTAAAAAAAATGTTCAATTTTTTTAAGTTTTTTATACGGTCCCCCATTAGAAAAAAGTCAAAAATTTCGATTTGGGCCAAATCGATAATTTTTCGTCCCACTTGCTCATAAGTTAAAATATCCAAAAATGGTTTTCTGCACTATATTCTAGGCATTTGAAATTAACTAAAACGCCGGAAAAAAACACAAAAAAATTTGCAATTTTTTTAAGTTTTTTATACGGTCCCCCATTAGAAAAAAGTAAAAAATTTCGATTTGGGCCAAATCGTAAATTTTTCGTCCCACTTGCTCATAAGTTAAAATATCCAAAAATGGTTTTCTGCACTATATTCTAGGCATTTGAAATTAACTAAAACACCGGAAAAAAAACACTAAAAAAAATTTGCAATTTTTTAAATTTTTTATACGGTCCCCCATTAGAAAAAAGTCAAAAATTTCGATTTGGGCCACATCGATAATTTTTCGTCCCACTTGCTCATAAGTTAAAATATCCAAAAGTGGTCTTCTGCACTATATTATACGCATTTGAAATTAATTAAACGCCCAAAAAAACGGTAAAAAAATTTGAAATTTTTTGAAATTTTTTATACGGTCCCCCATTAGAAAAAAGTCAAAAATTTCGATTTGGGCCAGATCGATAATTTTTCGCCCCACTTGCTCATAAGTTAAAATATCCAAAAGTGGTCTTCTGCACTATATTATACGCATTTGAAATTAACTAAAACGCCAGAATAAAACAGTAAAAAAAATTTAAAATTTTTTGAAATTTTTTATACGGTCCCCCATTAGAATAATGTCAAAAATTTCGATTTGGGCCAAATCGATAATTTTTCGTCCCACTTGCTCATAAGTTAAAATATCCAAAAATGATTTTCTGCACTATATTATACGCATTTGAAATTAACCAAAACGCCAGAAAAAATTAGTAAAAAAAATTTCTATTTTTTGAAATTTTTTTATACGGTCCCCCATTAGATTCTGCACTATATTATACGCATTTGAAATTAACTAAAACGCCCGAAAAAACAGTAAAAAAATTTAAAATTTTTTGAAATTTATTATACGGTCCCCCATTAGAAAAAAGTCAAAAATTTCGATTTGTGACAAATCGTTAATTTTTTGTCCCACTTGCTTATAAGTTAAGATATCCAAAAGTGGTCTTCTGCACTATACTCTAGGCATTTGAAATTAACTAAAACGCCCGAAAAAAACAGTAAAAAAAATTAAAAATTTTTTTAAATTTTTTATACGGGCCCCCATTAGAAAAAAGTCAAAAATTTCGATTTGTGACAAATCGTTAATTTTTTGTCCCACTTGCTTATAAGTTAAGATATCCAAAAGTGGTCTTCTGCACTATACTCTAGGCATTTGAAATTAACTAAAACGCCCGAAAAAAACAGTAAAAAAAATTTAAATTTTTTTTACATTTTTTATACGGTCCCCCATTAGAAAAAAGTCAATAATTTCGATTTGGGCCAAATCGATCATTTTTCGTCCCACTTGCTCATAAGTTAAAATATCCAAAAGTGGTCTTCTGCACTATATTATACGCAATGAAATTAACTAAAACGCCCAAAAAAAACGGTAAAAAAATTTTAAATTTTTTGAAATTTTTTATACGGTCCCCCATTAGAAAAAAGTCAAAAATTTCGATTTGGGCCACATCGATAATTTTTCGTCCCACTTGCTCATAAGTTAAAATATCCAAAAGTGGTCTCCTGCACTACAATATACGCATTTGAAATTAACTAAAACGCCCAAAAAAACGGTCAAAAAATTTGAAATTTTTTGAAATTTTTTATACGGTCCCCCATTAGAAAAAAGTCAAAAATTTCGATTTGAGCCAAATCGATCATTTTTCGTCCCACTTGCTCATAAGTTAAAATATCCAAAAGTGGTCTTCTGCACTATATTATACGCATTTGAAATTAACCAAAACGCCAGAAAAAATTAGTAAAAAAAATTTCTATTTTTTGAAATTTTTTATACGGTCCCCCATTAGATTCTGCACTATATTATACGAATTTGAAATTAACTAAAACGCCCGAAAAAACAGTAAAAAAATTTAAAATTTTTTGAAATTTATTATACGGTCCCCCATTAGAAAAAAGTCAAAAATTTCGATTTGTGAGAAAATCGTTAATTTTTTGTCCCACTTGCTTATAAGTTAAGATATCCAAAAGTGGTCTTCTGCACTATACTCTAGGCATTTGAAATTAACTAAAACGCCCGAAAAAAACAGTAAAAAAAATTAAAAAATTTTTTAAATTTTTTATACGGGCCCCCATTAGAAAAAAGTCAAAAATTTCGATTTGTGACAAATCGTTAATTTTTTGTCCCACTTGCTTATAAGTTAAGATATCCAAAAGTGGTCTTCTGCACTATACTCTAGGCATTTGAAATTAACTAAAACGCCCGAAAAAAACAGTAAAAAAAATTTAAATTTTTTTTACATTTTTTATACGGTCCCCCATTAGAAAAAAGTCAATAATTTCGATTTGGGCCAAATCGATCATTTTTCGTCCCACTTGCTCATAAGTTAAAATATCCAAAAGTGGTCTTCTGCACTATATTATACGCAATGAAATTAACTAAAACGCCCAAAAAAAACGGTAAAAAAATTTAAAATTTTTTGAAATTTTTTATACGGTCCCCCATTAGAAAAAAGTCAAAAATTTCGATTTGGGCCAAATCGATAATTTTTCGTCCCACTTGCTCATAAGTTAAAATATCCAAAAATGGTTTTCTGCACTATATTCTAGGCATTTGAAATTAACTAAAACGCCGGAAAAAAACACAAAAAAATTTGCAATTTTTTTAAGTTTTTTATACGGTCCCCCATTAGAAAAAAGTAAAAAATTTCGATTTGGGCCAAATCGATAATTTTTCGTCCCACTTGCTCATAAGTTAAAATATCCAAAAGTGGTCTTCTGCACTATATTATACGCAATGAAATTAACTAAAACGCCCGAAAAAAACAGTAAAAAAAATGTTCAATTTTTTTAAGTTTTTTATACGGTCCCCCATTAGAAAAAAGTCAAAAATTTCGATTTGGGCCAAATCGATAATTTTTCGTCCCACTTGCTCATAAGTTAAAATATCCAAAAATGGTTTTCTGCACTATATTCTAGGCATTTGAAATTAACTAAAACGCCGGAAAAAAACACAAAAAAATTTGCAATTTTTTTAAGTTTTTTATACGGTCCCCCATTAGAAAAAAGTAAAAAATTTCGATTTGGGCCAAATCGTAAATTTTTCGTCCCACTTGCTCATAAGTTAAAATATCCAAAAATGGTTTTCTGCACTATATTCTAGGCATTTGAAATTAACTAAAACACCGGAAAAAAAACACTAAAAAAAATTTGCAATTTTTTAAATTTTTTATACGGTCCCCCATTAGAAAAAAGTCAAAAATTTCGATTTGGGCCACATCGATAATTTTTCGTCCCACTTGCTCATAAGTTAAAATATCCAAAAGTGGTCTTCTGCACTATATTATACGCATTTGAAATTAATTAAACGCCCAAAAAAACGGTAAAAAAATTTGAAATTTTTTGAAATTTTTTATACGGTCCCCCATTAGAAAAAAGTCAAAAATTTCGATTTGGGCCAGATCGATAATTTTTCGCCCCACTTGCTCATAAGTTAAAATATCCAAAAGTGGTCTTCTGCACTATATTATACGCATTTGAAATTAACTAAAACGCCAGAATAAAACAGTAAAAAAAATTTAAAATTTTTTGAAATTTTTTATACGGTCCCCCATTAGAAAAATGTCAAAAATTTCGATTTGGGCCAAATCGATAATTTTTCGTCCCACTTGCTCATAAGTTAAAATATCCAAAAATGATTTTCTGCACTATATTCTAGGCATTTGAAATTAACTAAAACACCGGAAAAAAACACAAAAAAATTTGCAATTTTTTTAAGTTTTTTATACGGTCCCCCATTAGAAAAAAGTCAAAAATTTCGATTTGGGCCACATCGATAATTTTTCGTCCCACTTGCTCATAAGTTAAAATATCCAAAAGTGGTCTTCTGCACTATATTATACGCATTTGAAATTAACTAAAACGCCCAAAAAAAAACGGTAAAAAAATAAAAAATTTTTTGAAATTTTTTATACGGTCCCCCATTAGAAAAAAGTCAAAAATTTCGATTTGAGCCAAATCGATCATTTTTCGTCCCACTTGCTCATAAGTTAAAATATCCAAAAGTGGTCTTCTGCACTATATTATACGCATTTGAAATTAACTAAAACGCCCAAAAAAAAACGGTAAAAAAATAAAAAATTTTTTGAAATTTTTTATACGGTCTCCCATTAGAAAAAAGTCAAAAATTTCGATTTGGGCCAAATCGATCATTTTTCGTCCCACTTGCTCATAAGTTAATATATCCAAAAGTGGTCTTCTGCACTATATTATACGCATTTGAAATTAACTAAAACGCCAAAAAAAAAAACGGTAAAAAAATTAAAAATTTTTGGAAATTTTTTATACGGTCCCCCATTAGAAAAAAGTCAAAAATTTCGATTTGTGACAAATCGTTAATTTTTTGTCCCACTTGCTTATAAGTTAAGATATCCAAAAGTGGTCTTCTGCACTATACTCTAGGCATTTGAAATTAACTAAAACGCCCAAAAAAAACGGTAAAAAAATTTAAACTTTTTTTAAATTTTTTATACGGTCCCCCATTAGAAAAAAGTCAAAAATTTGGATTTGGGCCAAATCGATAATTTTTCGTCCCACTTGCTCATAAGTTAAAATATCCAAAAGTGGTCTTCTGCACTATATTATACGCATTTGAAATTAACCAAAACGCCAGAAAAAATTAGTAAAAAAAATATTTAATTTTTTGAAATTTTTTACACGGTCCCCCATTAGATTCTGCACTATATTATACGCATTTGAAATTAACTAAGACGCCCGAAAAAACCGTAAAAAAAAATTTAAAATTTTTTGAAATTTATTATTCGGTCCCCCATTAGAAAAAAGTCAAAAATTTCGATTTGAGCCAAATCGATCATTTTTCGTCCCACTTGCTCATAAGTTAAAATATCCAAAAGTGGTCTTCTGCACTATATTAGACGCATTTGAAATTAACTAAAACGCCCAAAAAAAACGGTAAAAAATTTAAAATTTTTAAAATTTTTTATACGGTCCCCCATTAGAAAAAAGTCAAAAATTTCGATTTGTGACAAATCGTTTATTTTTTGTCCCACTTGCTTATAAGTTAAGATATCCAAAAGTGGTCTTCTGCACTATACTCTAGGCATTTGAAATTAACTAAAACGCCCGAAAAAAACAGTAAAAAAAATTTTAAATTTTTTTAAATTTTTTATACGGTCCCCCATTAGAAAAAAGTCAAAAATTTCGATTTGAGCCAAATCGGTCATTTTTCGTCCCACTTGCTCATAAGTTAAAATATCCAAAAGTGGTCTTCTGCACTATATTATACGCATTTGAAATAAACTAAAACGCCAAAAAAAAAAACCGTAAAAAAATTAAAAATTTTTTGAAATTTTTTATACGGTCCCCCATTAGAAAAAAGTCAAAAATTTCGATTTGGGCCAAATCGATAATTTTTCGTCCCACTTGCTCATAAGTTAAAATATCCAAAAGTGGTCTTCTGCACTATATTATACGCATTTGAAATTAACTAAAACGCCCAAAAAAAAACGGTAAAAAAATAAAAAATTTTTTGAAATTTTTTCTACGGTCCCCCATTAGAAAAAAGTCAAAAATTTCGATTTGTGACAAATCGTTAATTTTTTGTCCCACTTGCTTATAAGTTAAGATATCCAAAAGTGGTCTTCTGCACTATACTCTAGGCATTTGAAATTAACTAAAACGCCCGAAAAAAACAATAAAAAAATTTAAAATTTTTTTAAATTTTTTATACGGTCCCCCATTAGAAAAAAGTCAAAAATTTCGATTTGTGACAAATCGTTAATTTTTTGTCCCACTTGCTTATAAGTTAAGATATCCAAAAGTGGTCTTCTGCACTATATTATACGCATTTGAAATTAACTAAAACGCCCAAAAAAAAGGTAAAAAAATTTAAAATTTTTTTTTAAATTTTTTATACGGTCCCCCATTAGAAAAAAGTCAAAAATTTCGATTTGGGCCAGATCGATAATTTTTCGTCCCACTTGCTCAAAAGCTAAAATATCGAAAAGTGGTCTTCTGCACTATATTATACGCATTTGAAATTAACTAAAACGCCCAAAAAAAACGGTAAAAAAATTTAAAATTTTTTGAAATTTTCTATACGGTCCCCCATTAGAAAAAAGTCAAAAATTTCGATTTGGGCCAAATCGATAATTTTTCGTCCCACTTGCTCATAAGTTAAAATATCCAAAAGTGGTCTTCTGCACTATATTATACGCATTTGAAATTAACTAAAACGCCCAAAAAAAAACGGTAAAAAAATAAAAAATTTTTTGAAATTTTTTCTACGGTCCCCCATTAGAAAAAAGTCAAAAATTTCGATTTGTGACAAATCGTTAATTTTTTGTCCCACTTGCTTATAAGTTAAGATATCCAAAAGTGGTCTTCTGCACTATACTCTAGGCATTTGAAATTAACTAAAACGCCCGAAAAAAACAATAAAAAAATTTAAAATTTTTTTAAATTTTTTA
This sequence comes from Neria commutata, assembly GCA_963457695.1. NCBI lineage: Eukaryota > Metazoa > Arthropoda > Insecta > Diptera > Micropezidae > Neria > Neria commutata. The sequence goes on along the minus strand of OY735247.1, from coordinate 38,460,913 downwards.
TACGGTCCCCCATTAGAAAAAAGTCAAAAATTTCGATTTGTGACAAATCGTTAATTTTTTGTCCCACTTGCTTATAAGTTAAGATATCCAAAAGTGGTCTTCTGCACTATATTATACGCATTTGAAATTAACTAAAACGCCCAAAAAAAAACGGTAAAAAAATAAAAAATTTTTTGAAATTTTTTATACGGTCCCCCATTAGAAAAAAGTCAAAAATTTCGATTTGGGCCAAATCGATCATTTTTCGTCCCACTTGCTCATAAGTTAATATATCCAAAAGTGGTCTTCTGCACTATATTATACGCATTTGAAATTAACTAAAACGCCAAAAAAAAAAACGGTAAAAAAATTAAAAATTTTTGGAAATTTTTTATACGGTCCCCCATTAGAAAAAAGTCAAAAATTTCGATTTGTGACAAATCGTTAATTTTTTGTCCCACTTGCTTATAAGTTAAGATATCCAAAAGTGGTCTTCTGCACTATACTCTAGGCATTTGAAATTAACTAAAACGCCCAAAAAAGGGTAAAAAAATTTGAAATTTTTTGAAATTTTTTATACGGTCCCCCATTAGAAAAAAGTTAAAAATTTCGATTTGAGCCATAAGTTAAAATATCCAAAAGTCGTCTTCTGCACTATATTATACGCATTTGAAATTAACTAAAACGCCCAAAAAAAACGGTAAAAAAATTTAAACTTTTTTTAAATTTTTTATACGGTCCCCCATTAGAAAAAAGTCAAAAATTTGGATTTGGGCCAAATCGATAATTTTTCGTCCCACTTGCTCATAAGTTAAAATATCCAAAAGTGGTCTTCTGCACTATATTATACGCATTTGAAATTAACCAAAACGCCAGAAAAAATTAGTAAAAAAAATATTTAATTTTTTGAAATTTTTTACACGGTCCCCCATTAGATTCTGCACTATATTATACGCATTTGAAATTAACTAAAACGCCCGAAAAAACCGTAAAAAAAAATTAAAAATTTTTTGAAATTTATTATTCGGTCCCCCATTAGAAAAAAGTCAAAAATTTCGATTTGAGCCAAATCGATCATTTTTCGTCCCACTTGCTCATAAGTTAAAATATCCAAAAGTGGTCTTCTGCACTATATTAGACGCATTTGAAATTAACTAAAACGCCCAAAAAAAACGGTAAAAAATTTAAAATTTTTAAAATTTTTTATACGGTCCCCCATTAGAAAAAAGTCAAAAATTTCGATTTGTGACAAATCGTTTATTTTTTGTCCCACTTGCTTATAAGTTAAGATATCCAAAAGTGGTCTTCTGCACTATACTCTAGGCATTTGAAATTAACTAAAACGCCCGAAAAAAACAGTAAAAAAAATTTTAAATTTTTTTAAATTTTTTATACGGTCCCCCATTAGAAAAAAGTCAAAAATTTCGATTTGAGCCAAATCGGTCATTTTTCGTCCCACTTGCTCATAAGTTAAAATATCCAAAAGTGGTCTTCTGCACTATATTATACGCATTTGAAATAAACTAAAACGCCAAAAAAAAAAACCGTAAAAAAATTAAAAATTTTTTGAAATTTTTTATACGGTCCCCCATTAGAAAAAAGTCAAAAATTTCGATTTGGGCCAAATCGATAATTTTTCGTCCCACTTGCTCATAAGTTAAAATATCCAAAAGTGGTCTTCTGCACTATATTATACGCATTTGAAATTAACTAAAACGCCCAAAAAAAAACGGTAAAAAAATAAAAAATTTTTTGAAATTTTTTCTACGGTCCCCCATTAGAAAAAAGTCAAAAATTTCGATTTGTGACAAATCGTTAATTTTTTGTCCCACTTGCTTATAAGTTAAGATATCCAAAAGTGGTCTTCTGCACTATATTATACGCATTTGAAATTAACTAAAACGCCCAAAAAAAAGGTAAAAAAATTTAAAATTTTTTTTTAAATTTTTTATACGGTCCCCCATTAGAAAAAAGTCAAAAATTTCGATTTGGGCCAGATCGATAATTTTTCGTCCCACTTGCTCAAAAGCTAAAATATCGAAAAGTGGTCTTCTGCACTATATTATACGCATTTGAAATTAACTAAAACGCCCAAAAAAAACGGTAAAAAAATTTAAAATTTTTTGAAATTTTCTATACGGTCCCCCATTAGAAAAAAGTCAAAAATTTCGATTTGTGACAAATTGTTAACTTTTTGTCCCACTTGCTTATAAGTTAAGATATCCAAAAGTGGTCTTCTGCACTATACTCTAGGCATTTGAAATTAACTAAAACGCCCGAAAAAAACAGTAAAAAAAATTTGAAATTTTTTGAAATTTTTTATACGGTCCCCCATTAGAAAAAAGTCAAAAATTTGGATTTGGGCCAAATCGATAATTTTTCGTCCCACTTGCTCATAAGTTAAAATATCCAAAAGTGGTCTTCTGCACTATATTATACGCATTTGAAATTAACCAAAACGCCAGAAAAAATTAGTAAAAAAAATATTAAATTTTTTGAAATTTTTTACACGGTCCCCCATTAGATTCTGCACTATATTATACGCATTTGAAATTAACTAAAACGCCCGAAAAAACCGTAAAAAAAAATTTAAAATTTTTTGAAATTTATTATACGGTCCCCCATTAGAAAAAAGTCAAAAATTTCGATTTGAGCCAAATCGATCATTTTTCGTCCCACTTGCTCATAAGTTAAAATATCCAAAAGTGGTCTTCTGCACTATATTATACGCATTTGAAATTAACTAAAACGCCCAAAAAAAACGGTAAAAAATTTAAAATTTTTTTAAAATTTTTTATACGGTCCCCCATTAGAAAAAAGTCAAAAATTTCGATTTGTGACAAATCGTTTATTTTTTGTCCCACTTGCTTATAAGTTAAGATATCCAAAAGTGGTCTTCTGCACTATACTCTAGGCATTTGAAATTAACTAAAACGCCCGAAAAAAACAGTAAAAAAAATTTTAAATTTTTTTAAATTTTTTATACGGTCCCCCATTAGAAAAAAGTCAAAAATTTCGATTTGTGACAAATCGTAAATTTTTTGTCCCACTTGCTTATAAGTTAAGATATCCAAAAGTGGTCTTCTGCACTATATTATACGCATTTGAAATTAACTAAAACGCCCAAAAAAAAAGGTAAAAAAATTAAAAATTTTTGAAATTTTTTATACGGTCCCCCATTAGAAAAAAGTCAAAAATTTCGATTTGGGCCAAATCGATAATTTTTCGTCCCACTTGCTCATAAGTTAAAATATCCAAAAGTGGTCTTCTGCACTATATTATACGCATTTGAAATTAACTAAAACGCCCAAAAAAAAACGGTAAAAAAATAAAAAATTTTTTGAAATTTTTTCTACGGTCCCCCATTAGAAAAAAGTCAAAAATTTCGATTTGTGACAAATCGTAAATTTTTTGTCCCACTTGCTTATAAGTTAAGATATCCAAAAGTGGTCTTCTGCACTATACTCTAGGCATTTGAAATTAACTAAAACGCCCGAAAAAAACAATAAAAAAAATTTAAAATTTTTTTAAATTTTTTATACGGTCCCCCATTAGAAAAAAGTCAAAAATTTCGATTTGTGACAAATCGTTAATTTTTTGTCCCACTTGCTTATAAGTTAAGATATCCAAAAGTGGTCTTCTGCACTATATTATACGCATTTGAAATTAACTAAAACGCCCAAAAAAAAAGGTAAAAAAATTTAAAATTTTTTTTTAAATTTTTTATACGGTCCCCCATTAGATAAAAGTCAAAAATTTCGATTTGGGCCACATCGATAATTTTTCGTCCCACTTGCTCATAAGTTAAAATATCCAAAAGTGGTCTTCTGCACTATATTATACGCATTTGAAATTAACTAAAACGCCCAAAAAAAACGGTAAAAAAATTAAAAATTTTTTGAAATATTTTATACGGTCCCCCATTAGAAAAAAGTCAAAAATTTCGATTTGTGACAAATCGTAAATTTTTTGTCCCACTTGCTTATAAGTTAAGATATCCAAAAGTGGTCTTCTGCACTATACTCTAGGCATTTGAAATTAACTAAAACGCCCGAAAAAAACAGTAAAAAAAATTTTAAATTTTTTTAAATTTTTTATACGGTCCCCCATTAGAAAAAAGTCAAAAATTTCGATTTGAGCCAAATCGATCATTTTTCGTCCCACTTGCTCATAAGTTAAAATATCCAAAAGTGGTCTTCTGCACTATATTATACGCATTTGAAATTAACTAAAACGCCCAAAAAAAAACGGTAAAAAAATTAAAAATTTTTGGAAATTTTTTATACGGTCCCCCATTAGAAAAAAGTCAAAAATTTCGATTTGGGCCAAATCGATCATTTTTCGTCCCACTTGCTCATAAGTTAAAATATCCAAAAGTGGTCTTCTGCACTATATTATACGCATTTGAAATTAACTAAAACGCCCAAAAAAAAACGGTAAAAAAATTAAAAATTTTTTGAAATATTTTATACGGTCCCCCATTAGAAAAAAGTCAAAAATTTCGATTTGTGACAAATCGTTTATTTTTTGTCCCACTTGCTTATAAGTTAAGATATCCAAAAGTGGTCTTCTGCACTATACTCTAGGCATTTGAAATTAACTAAAACGCCCGAAAAAAACAGTAAAAAAAATTTTAAATTTTTTTAAATTTTTTATACGGTCCCCCATTAGAAAAAAGTCAAAAATTTCGATTTGTGACAAATCGTAAATTTTTTGTCCCACTTGCTTATAAGTTAAGATATCCAAAAGTGGTCTTCTGCACTATATTATACGCATTTGAAATTAACTAAAACGCCCAAAAAAAAAGGTAAAAAAATTTAAAATTTTTTTTTAAATTTTTTATACGGTCCCCCATTAGATAAAAGTCAAAAATTTCGATTTGGGCCACATCGATAATTTTTCGTCCCACTTGCTCATAAGTTAAAATATCCGAAAAAAACAATAAAAAAAATTTAAAATTTTTTTAAATTTTTTATACGGTCCCCCATTAGAAAAAAGTCAAAAATTTCGATTTGTGACAAATCGTTAATTTTTTGTCCCACTTGCTTATAAGTTAAGATATCCAAAAGTGGTCTTCTGCACTATATTATACGCATTTGAAATTAACTAAAACGCCCAAAAAAAAGGTAAAAAAATTTAAAATTTTTTTTTTAATTTTTTATACGGTCCCCCATTAGATAAAAGTCAAAAATTTCGATTTGGGCCAAATCGATCATTTTTCGTCCCACTTGCTCATAAGTTAAAATATCCAAAAGTGGTCTTCTGCACTATATTATACGCATTTGAAATTAACTAAAACGCCCAAAAAAAAACGGTAAAAAAATTAAAAATTTTTTGAAATATTTTATACGGTCCCCCATTAGAAAAAAGTCAAAAATTTCGATTTGTGACAAATCGTTTATTTTTTGTCCCACTTGCTTATAAGTTAAGATATCCAAAAGTGGTCTTCTGCACTATACTCTAGGCATTTGAAATTAACTAAAACGCCCGAAAAAAACAGTAAAAAAAATTTTAAATTTTTTTAAATTTTTTATACGGTCCCCCATTAGAAAAAAGTCAAAAATTTCGATTTGTGACAAATCGTAAATTTTTTGTCCCACTTGCTTATAAGTTAAGATATCCAAAAGTGGTCTTCTGCACTATATTATACGCATTTGAAATTAACTAAAACGCCCAAAAAAAAAGGTAAAAAAATTAAAAATTTTTGAAATTTTTTATACGGTCCCCCATTAGAAAAAAGTCAAAAATTTCGATTTGGGCCAAATCGATAATTTTTCGTCCCACTTGCTCATAAGTTAAAATATCCAAAAGTGGTCTTCTGCACTATATTACACGCATTTGAAATTAACTAAAACGCCCAAAAAAAAACGGTAAAAAAATAAAAAATTTTTTGAAATTTTTTCTACGGTCCCCCATTAGAAAAAAGTCAAAAATTTCGATTTGTGACAAATCGTTAATTTTTTGTCCCACTTGCTTATAAGTTAAGATATCCAAAAGTGGTCTTCTGCACTATACTCTAGGCATTTGAAATTAACTAAAACGCCCGAAAAAAACAATAAAAAAAATTTAAAATTTTTTTAAATTTTTTATACGGTCCCCCATTAGAAAAAAGTCAAAAATTTCGATTTGTGACAAATCGTTAATTTTTTGTCCCACTTGCTTATAAGTTAAGATATCCAAAAGTGGTCTTCTGCACTATATTATACGCATTTGAAATTAACTAAAACGCCCAAAAAAAAGGTAAAAAAATTTAAAATTTTTTTTTTAATTTTTTATACGGTCCCCCATTAGATAAAAGTCAAAAATTTCGATTTGGGCCACATCGATAATTTTTCGTCCCACTTGCTCATAAGTTAAAATATCCAAAAGTGGTCTTCTGCACTATATTATACGCATTTGAAATTAACTAAAACGCCCAAAAAAAACGGTAAAAAAATTAAAAATTTTTTGAAATATTTTATACGGTCCCCCATTAGAAAAAAGTCAAAAATTTCGATTTGTGACAAATCGTAAATTTTTTGTCCCACTTGCTTATAAGTTAAGATATCCAAAAGTGGTCTTCTGCACTATACTCTAGGCATTTGAAATTAACTAAAACGCCCGAAAAAAACAGTAAAAAAAATTTTAAATTTTTTTAAATTTTTTATACGGTCCCCCATTAGAAAAAAGTCAAAAATTTCGATTTGAGCCAAATCGATCATTTTTCGTCCCACTTGCTCATAAGTTAAAATATCCAAAAGTGGTCTTCTGCACTATATTATACGCATTTGAAATTAACTAAAACGCCCAAAAAAAAACGGTAAAAAAAATTAAAAATTTTTGGAAATTTTTTATACGGTCCCCCATTAGAAAAAAGTCAAAAATTTCGATTTGGGCCAAATCGATCATTTTTCGTCCCACTTGCTCATAAGTTAAAATATCCAAAAGTGGTCTTCTGCACTATATTATACGCATTTGAAATTAACTAAAACGCCCAAAAAAAAACGGTAAAAAAATAAAAAATTTTTTGAAATTTTTTGAAATTTTTTCTACGGTCCCCCATTAGAAAAAAGTCAAAAATTTCGATTTGTGACAAATCGTTAATTTTTTGTCCCACTTGCTTATAAGTTAAGATATCCAAAAGTGGTCTTCTGCACTATACTCTAGGCATTTGAAATTAACTAAAACGCCCGAAAAAAACAAAAAAAAAAATTTAAAATTTTTTGAAATTTTTTATACGGTCCCCCATTAGAAAAAAGTCAAAAATTTCGATTTGTGACAAATCGTAAATTTTTTGTCCCACTTGCTTATAAGTTAAGATATCCAAAAGTGGTCTTCTGCACTATACTCTAGGCATTTGAAATTAACTAAAACGCCCGAAAAAAACAATAAAAAAAATTTAAAATTTTTGGAAATTTTTTCTACGGTCCCCCATTAGAAAAAAGTCAAAAATTTCGATTTGGGCCAAATCGATCATTTTTCGTCCCACTTGCTCATAAGTTAAAATATCCAAAAGTGGTCTTCTGCACTATATTATACGCATTTGAAATTAACTAAAACGCCCAAAAAAAAACGGTAAAAAAATTAAAAATTTTTTGAAATATTTTATACGGTCCCCCATTAGAAAAAAGTCAAAAATTTCGATTTGTGACAAATCGTTTATTTTTTGTCCCACTTGCTTATAAGTTAAGATATCCAAAAGTGGTCTTCTGCACTATACTCTAGGCATTTGAAATTAACTAAAACGCCCGAAAAAAACAGTAAAAAAAATTTTAAATTTTTTTAAATTTTTTATACGGTCCCCCATTAGAAAAAAGTCAAAAATTTCGATTTGTGACAAATCGTAAATTTTTTGTCCCACTTGCTTATAAGTTAAGATATCCAAAAGTGGTCTTCTGCACTATATTATACGCATTTGAAATTAACTAAAACGCCCAAAAAAAAAGGTAAAAAAATTAAAAATTTTTGAAATTTTTTATACGGTCCCCCATTAGAAAAAAGTCAAAAATTTCGATTTGGGCCAAATCGATAATTTTTCGTCCCACTTGCTCATAAGTTAAAATATCCAAAAGTGGTCTTCTGCACTATATTACACGCATTTGAAATTAACTAAAACGCCCAAAAAAAAACGGTAAAAAAATAAAAAATTTTTTGAAATTTTTTCTACGGTCCCCCATTAGAAAAAAGTCAAAAATTTCGATTTGTGACAAATCGTTAATTTTTTGTCCCACTTGCTTATAAGTTAAGATATCCAAAAGTGGTCTTCTGCACTATACTCTAGGCATTTGAAATTAACTAAAACGCCCGAAAAAAACAATAAAAAAAATTTAAAATTTTTTTAAATTTTTTATACGGTCCCCCATTAGAAAAAAGTCAAAAATTTCGATTTGTGACAAATCGTTAATTTTTTGTCCCACTTGCTTATAAGTTAAGATATCCAAAAGTGGTCTTCTGCACTATATTATACGCATTTGAAATTAACTAAAACGCCCAAAAAAAAGGTAAAAAAATTTAAAATTTTTTTTTTAATTTTTTATACGGTCCCCCATTAGATAAAAGTCAAAAATTTCGATTTGGGCCACATCGATAATTTTTCGTCCCACTTGCTCATAAGTTAAAATATCCAAAAGTGGTCTTCTGCACTATATTATACGCATTTGAAATTAACTAAAACGCCCAAAAAAAACGGTAAAAAAATTAAAAATTTTTTGAAATATTTTATACGGTCCCCCATTAGAAAAAAGTCAAAAATTTCGATTTGTGACAAATCGTAAATTTTTTGTCCCACTTGCTTATAAGTTAAGATATCCAAAAGTGGTCTTCTGCACTATACTCTAGGCATTTGAAATTAACTAAAACGCCCGAAAAAAACAGTAAAAAAAATTTTAAATTTTTTTAAATTTTTTATACGGTCCCCCATTAGAAAAAAGTCAAAAATTTCGATTTGAGCCAAATCGATCATTTTTCGTCCCACTTGCTCATAAGTTAAAATATCCAAAAGTGGTCTTCTGCACTATATTATACGCATTTGAAATTAACTAAAACGCCCAAAAAAAAACGGTAAAAAAAATTAAAAATTTTTGGAAATTTTTTATACGGTCCCCCATTAGAAAAAAGTCAAAAATTTCGATTTGGGCCAAATCGATCATTTTTCGTCCCACTTGCTCATAAGTTAAAATATCCAAAAGTGGTCTTCTGCACTATATTATACGCATTTGAAATTAACTAAAACGCCCAAAAAAAAACGGTAAAAAAATAAAAAATTTTTTGAAATTTTTTGAAATTTTTTCTACGGTCCCCCATTAGAAAAAAGTCAAAAATTTCGATTTGTGACAAATCGTTAATTTTTTGTCCCACTTGCTTATAAGTTAAGATATCCAAAAGTGGTCTTCTGCACTATACTCTAGGCATTTGAAATTAACTAAAACGCCCGAAAAAAACAAAAAAAAAAATTTAAAATTTTTTGAAATTTTTTATACGGTCCCCCATTAGAAAAAAGTCAAAAATTTCGATTTGTGACAAATCGTAAATTTTTTGTCCCACTTGCTTATAAGTTAAGATATCCAAAAGTGGTCTTCTGCACTATACTCTAGGCATTTGAAATTAACTAAAACGCCCGAAAAAAACAATAAAAAAAATTTAAAATTTTTGGAAATTTTTTCTACGGTCCCCCATTAGAAAAAAGTCAAAAATTTCGATTTGGGCCAAATCGATCATTTTTCGTCCCACTTGCTCATAAGTTAAAATATCCAAAAGTGGTCTTCTGCACTATATTATACGCATTTGAAATTAACTAAAACGCCCAAAAAAAACGGTAAAAAAATTAAAAATTTTTTGAAATATTTTATACGGTCCCCCATTAGAAAAAAGTCAAAAATTTCGATTTGTGACAAATCGTAAATTTTTTGTCCCACTTGCTTATAAGTTAAGATATCCAAAAGTGGTCTTCTGCACTATACTCTAGGCATTTGAAATTAACTAAAACGCCCGAAAAAAACAGTAAAAAAAATTTTAAATTTTTTTAAATTTTTTATACGGTCCCCCATTAGAAAAAAGTCAAAAATTTCGATTTGAGCCAAATCGATCATTTTTCGTCCCACTTGCTCATAAGTTAAAATATCCAAAAGTGGTCTTCTGCACTATATTATACGCATTTGAAATTAACTAAAACGCCCAAAAAAAAACGGTAAAAAAAATTAAAAATTTTTTGAAATTTTTTATACGGTCCCCCATTAGAAAAAAGTCAAAAATTTCGATTTGGGCCAAATCGATCATTTTTCGTCCCACTTGCTCATAAGTTAAAATATCCAAAAGTGGTCTTCTGCACTATATTATACGCATTTGAAATTAACTAAAACGCCCAAAAAAAAACGGTAAAAAAATAAAAAATTTTTTGAAATTTTTTGAAATTTTTTCTACGGTCCCCCATTAGAAAAAAGTCAAAAATTTCGATTTGTGACAAATCGTTAATTTTTTGTCCCACTTGCTTATAAGTTAAGATATCCAAAAGTGGTCTTCTGCACTATACTCTAGGCATTTGAAATTAACTAAAACGCCCGAAAAAAACAAAAAAAAAAATTTAAAATTTTTTGAAATTTTTTATACGGTCCCCCATTAGAAAAAAGTCAAAAATTTCGATTTGTGACAAATCGTAAATTTTTTGTCCCACTTGCTTATAAGTTAAGATATCCAAAAGTGGTCTTCTGCACTATACTCTACATTTGAAATTAACTTAAACGCCCGAAAAAAACAATAAAAAAATTTTAAAATTTTTTTAAATTTTTTATACGGTCCCCCATTAGAAAAAAGTCAAAAATTTCGATTTGTGACAAATCGTTAATTTTTTGTCCCACTTGCTTATAAGTTTAGATATCCAAAAGTGGTCTTCTGCACTATATTATACGCATTTGAAATTAACTAAAACGCCCGAAAAAAACAGTAAAAAAAATTTTAAATTTTTTGAAATTTTTTATACGGTCCCCCATTAGAAAAAAGTCCAAAATTGCGATTTGTGCCAGATCGATAATTTTACGTCCCACTTGCTCATAAGTTAAAATATCCAAAAGTGGTCTTCTGCACTATATTATATGCATTTGAAATTAACTAAATCGCCGAAAAAAACAGTTAAAAAAATATAAAATTTTTGGAAATTTGTTATACGGTCCCCCATTAGAAAAAAGTCAAAAATTTCGATTTGTGACAAATCGTTAATTTTTTTTACCACTTGCTTATAAGTTAAGATATCCAAAAGTGGTCTTCTGCACTATATTCTAGGCATTTGAAATTAACTAAAACGCCCGAAAAAAACAGTAAAAAAAATTTTAAATTTTTTGAAATTTTTTATACGGTCCCCCATTAGAAAAAAGTCAAAAATTTCGATTTGTGACAAATCGTTAATTTTTTGTACCACTTGCTTATAAGTTAAGATATCCAAAAGTGGTCTTCTGCACTATATTATACGCATTTGAAATTAACCAAAACGCCCGAAAAAAACAGTAAGAAAAATATTAACTTTTTAACTTTAAAATATCCAAAAGTGGTCTTCTGCACTATATTCTAGGCATTTGAAATTAACTAAAACGCCCGAAAAATCAGTAAAAAAAATTTAACATTTTTTGAAATTTTTTATACGGTCCCCCATTAGAAAAGTCAAAAATTTCGATTTGTGACACTTCCCACTTCCTCATAAGTTAAGATATCCAAAAGTGGTCTTCTGCACTATATTATACGCCTTTGAAATTAACCAAAACGCCCGAAAAAAACAGTAAGAAAAATATTAACTTTTTAACTTTAAAATATCCAAATGTGGTCTTCTGCACTATATTATATGCATTTGAAATTAACTAAAACGCCCAAAAAAACAGTTTAAAAAATATAAAATTTGTTGAAATTTTTTTACGGTCCCCCATTAGAAAAAAGTCAATAATTTCGATTTGTGACAAATCGTGAATTTTTTGTACCACTTGCTTATAAGTTAAGATATCCAAAAGTGGTCTTCTGCACTATATTCTAGGCATTTGAAATTAACTAAAACGCCCGAATAAAACAGTAAAAAAAATTTTGAATTTTTTGAAATTTTTTATACGGTCCCCCATTAGAAAAGTCAAAAATTTCGATTTGTGATAAATCGTTAATTTTTTGTCCCACTTCCTCATAAGTTCAGATATCCAAAAGTGGTCTTCTGCACTATATTATACGCATTTGAAATTAACCAAAACGCCCGAAAAAAACAGTAAGAAAAATATTAACTTTTTAACTTTAAAATATCCAAAAGTGGTCTTCTGCACTATGCCTAGAAAGGCATTTGAAATTAACTAAAACGCCCGAAAAAACAGTAAAAAAAATTTTACATTTTTTGAAATTTTTTATACGGTTAGAAAAAGTCCAAAATTTCGATTTGGGCCAGATCGATAATTTTTCGTCCCACTTGCTCATAAGTTAAAATATCCAAATGTGGTCTTCTGCACTATATTATATGCATTTGAAATTAACTAAAACGCCCAAAAAAACAGTTTAAAAAATATAAAATTTGTTGAAATTTTTTTACGGTCCCCCATTAGAAAAAAGTCAATAATTTCGATTTGTGACAAATCGTGAATTTTTTGTACCACTTGCTTATAAGTTAAGATATCCAAAAGTGGTCTTCTGCACTATATTCTAGGCATTTGAAATTAACTAAAACGCCCGAAAAAAACAGTAAAAAAAATTTAGAATTTTTTGAAATTTTTTATACGGTCCCCCATTAGAAATAAGTCAAAAATTTCGATTTGTGACAAATCGTTATTTTTTGGTCCCACTTGCTTATTAGTTAAGATATCCAAAAGTGGTCTTCTGCACTATATTCTAGGCATTTGAAATTAACTAAAACGCCCGAAAAAAACAGAAAAAAAAATTTCCAATTTTTTTAAATTTTTTATACGGTCCCCCATTAGAAAAAGTCCAAAATTTCGATTTGGGCCAGATCGATAATTTTTCGTCTCACTTGCTCATAAGTTAAAATATCCAAAAGTGGTCTTCTGCACTATATTATATGCATTTGAAATTAACTAAAACGCCCAAAAATAACAGTTAAAAAAATTTGCAATTTTTTTAAATTTTTTATACGGTCCCCCATTAGAAAAAAGTCAAAAATTTCGATTTGGGCCACATCGATAATTTTTCGTCCCACTTGCTCATAAGTTAAAATATCCAAAAGTGGTCTTCTGCACTATATTATACGCATTTGAAATTAACTAAAACGCCCGAATAAAACAGTTAAAAAAATTTTTAATTTTTTGAAATTTTTTATACGGTCCCCCATTAGAAAAAAGTAAAAAATTTCGATTTGGGCCACATCGATAATTTTTTGTCCCACTTGCTCATAAGTTAAAATATCCAAAAGTGGTCTTCTGCACTATATTATACGCATTTGAAATTAACTAAAACGCCCAAAAAAAACGGTAAAAAAATTAAAAATTTTTTGAAATTTTTTATACGGTCCCCCATTAGAAAAAAGTCAAAAATTTCGATTTGTGACAAATCGTTAATTTTTTATCCCAATTGCTTATAAGTTAAGATATCCAAAAGTGGTCTTCTGCACTATATTCTAGGCATTTGAAATTAACTAAAGCGCCCGAAAAAAACAGAAAAAAAATTAAAAATTTTTTGAAATTTTTTATACGGTCCCCATTAGAATAAAGCCAAAAATTTCGATTTGTGACAAATAGTTAATTTTTTGTCCCACTTCCTCATAAGTTAAGATATCCAAAAGTGGTCTTCTGCACTATATTATACGCATTTGAAATTAACCAAAACGCCCGAAAAAAACAGTAAAAAAAATTTTTAATTTTTTGAAATTTTATATACGGTCCCCCATTAGAAAAAAGTCAAAAATTTCGATTTGTGACAAATCGTTAATTTTTTGTCCCAATTGCTTATAAGTTAAGATATCCAAAAGTGGTCTTCTGCACTATATTCTAGGCATTTGAAATTAACTAAAGCGCCCGAAAAAAACAGAAAAAAAATTTAAAATTTTTTGAAATTTTTTATACGGTCCCCATTAGAATAAAGCCAAAAATTTCGATTTGTGACAAATAGTTAATTTTTTGTCCCACTTCCTCATAAGTTAAGATATCCAAAAGTGGTCTTCTGCACTATATTATACGCATTTGAAATTAACCAAAACGCCCGAAAAAAACAGTAAGAAAAATATTAACTTTTTAACTTTAAAATATCCAAAAGTGGTCTTCTGCACTATGCCTAGAAAGGCATTTGAAATTAACTAAAACGCCCGAAAAAAACAGTAAAAAAAATTTTACATATTTTGAAATTTTTTATACGGTCCCCCATTAGAAAAAGTCCAAAATTTCGATTTGGGCCAGATCGATAATTTTTCGTCCCACTTGCTCATAAGTTAAAATATCCAAAAGTGGTCTTCTGCACTATATTATATGCATTTGAAATTAACTAAAACGCCCAAAAATAACAGTTAAAAAAATTTGCAATTTTTTTAAATTTTTTATACGGTCCCCCATTAGGAAAAAGTCAAAAATTTCGATTTGGGCCACATCGATAATTTTTCCCCCACTTGCTCATAAGTTTAAATATCCAAAAGTGGTCTTCTGCACTATATTATACGCATTTGAAATTAACTAAAACGCCCGAATAAAACAGTAAAAAAAATTTAACATATTTTGAAATTTTTTATACGGTCCCCCATTAGAAAAACGTCAAAAATTTCGATTTGTGACAAATCGTTAATTTTTTATCCCACTTGCTCATAAGTTAAAATATCCAAAAGTGGTCTTCTGCACTATATTATACGCATTTGAAATTAACTAAAACGCCCGAATAAAACAGTAAAAAAAATTTTTATTTTTTGAAATTTTATATACGGTCCCCCATTAGAAAAAAGTCAAAAATTTCGATTTGTGACAAATCGTTAATTTTTTGTCCCACTTGCTCATAAGTTAAGATATCCAAAAGTGGTCTTCTGCACTATACTCTAGGCATTTGAAATTAACTAAAACGCCCGAAAAAAACAGTAAACAAAATTTAAAATTTTTTTAAATTTTTTATACGGTCCCCCATTAGAAAAAAGTCAAAAATTTCGATTTGAGCCAAATCGATCATTTTTCGTCCCACTTGCTCATAAGTTAAAATATCCAAAAGTGGTCTTCTGCACTATATTATACGCATTTGAAATTAACTAAAACGCCCAAAAAAAAACGGTAAAAAAATTAAAAATTTTTGGAAATTTTTTATACGGTCCCCCATTAGAAAAAAGTCAAAAATTTCGATTTGGGCCAAATCGATCATTTTTCGTCCCACTTGCTCATAAGTTAAAATATCCAAAAGTGGTCTTCTGCACTATATTATACGCATTTGAAATTAACTAAAACGCCCAAAAAAAAACGGTAAAAAAATAAAAAATTTTTTGAAATTTTTTGAAATTTTTTCTACGGTCCCCCATTAGAAAAAAGTCAAAAATTTCGATTTGTGACAAATCGTTAATTTTTTGTCCCACTTGCTTATAAGTTAAGATATCCAAAAGTGGTCTTCTGCACTATACTCTAGGCATTTGAAATTAACTAAAACGCTCGAAAAAAACAATAAAAAAAATTTTACATTTTTTTAAATTTTTTACACGGTCCCCCATTAGAAAAAAGTCAAAAATTTCGATTTGTGACAAATCGTTAATTTTTTGTCCCACTTGCTTATAAGTTAAGATATCCAAAAGTGGTCTTCTGCACTATACTCTAGGCATTTGAAATTAACTAAAACGCCCGAAAAAAACAAAAAAAAAAATTTAAAATTTTTTGAAATTTTTTATACGGTCCCCCATTAGAAAAAAGTCAAAAATTTCGATTTGTGACAAATCGTAAATTTTTTGTCCCACTTGCTTATAAGTTAAGATATCCAAAAGTGGTCTTCTGCACTATACTCTAGGCATTTGAAATTAACTAAAACGCCCGAAAAAAACAATAAAAAAAATTTAAAATTTTTTGAAATTTTTTATACGGTCCCCCATTAGAAAAAAGTCAAAAATTTCGATTTGGGCCAAATCGATCATTTTTCGTCCCACTTGCTCATAAGTTAAAATATCCAAAAGTGGTCTTCTGCACTATATTATACGCATTTGAAATTAACTAAAACGCCCAAAAAAAAACGGTAAAAAAATAAAAAATTTTTTGAAATTTTTTGAAATTTTTTCTACGGTCCCCCATTAGAAAAAAGTCAAAAATTTCGATTTGTGACAAATCGTTAATTTTTTGTCCCACTTGCTTATAAGTTAAGATATCCAAAAGTGGTCTTCTGCACTATACTCTAGGCATTTGAAATTAACTAAAACGCCCGAAAAAAACAATAAAAAAATGTAAAATTTTTTTAAATTTTTTACACGGTCCCCCATTAGAAAAAAGTCAAAAATTTCGATTTGAGCCAAATCGATCATTTTTCGTCCCACTTGCTCATAAGTTAAAATATCCAAAAGTGGTCTTTTGCACTATATTATACGCATTTGAAATTAACTAAAACGCCCAAAAAAAAACGGTAAAAAAATTAAAAATTTTTTGAAATTTTTTATACGGTCCCCCATTAGAAAAAAGTCAAAAATTTCGATTTGGGCCAAATCGATCATTTTTCGTCCCACTTGCTCATAAGTTAAAATATCCAAAAGTGGTCTTCTGCACTATATTATACGCATTTGAAATTAACTAAAACGCCCAAAAAAACGGTAAAAAAATAAAAAATTTTTTGAAATTTTTCCTACGGTCCCCCATTAGAAAAAAGTCAAAAATTTCGATGTGTGACAAATCGTTAATTTTTTGTCCCACTTGCTTATAAGTTAAGATATCCAAAAGTGGTCTTCTGCACTATACTCTAGGCATTTGAAATTAACTAAAACGCCCGAAAAAAACAATAAAAAAAATTTCAAATTTTTTGAAATTTTTTCTACGGTCCCCCATTAGAAAAAAGTCAAAAATTTCGATTTGTGACAAATCGTTAATTTTTTGTCCCACTTGCTTATAAGTTAAGATATCCAAAAGTGGTCTTCTGCACTATACTCTAGGCATTTGCAATTAACTAAAACGCCCAAAAAAAAGGGTAAAAAAATTTGAAATTTTTTGAAATTTTTTGTACGGTCCCCCATTAGAAAAAAGTCAAAAATTTCGATTTTTCGTCCCACTTGCTCATAAGTTAAAATATCCAAAAGTGGTCTTCTGCACTATACTCTAGGCATTTGAAATTAACTAAAACGCCCGAAAAAAACAATAAAAAAAATTTAAAATTTTTTTAAATTTTTTATACGGTCCCCCATTAGAAAAAAGTCAAAAATTTCGATTTGTGACAAATCGTTAATTTTTTGTCCCACTTGCTTATAAGTTAAGATATCCAAAAGTGGTCTTCTGCACTATATTATACGCATTTGAAATTAACTAAAACGCCGGAAAAAAACAGTAAAAAAAATTTTACATTTTTTTAAAATTTTTTTAAATTTTTTATACGGTCCCCCATTAGAAAAAAGTCAAAAATTTCGATTTGTGACAAATCGTTAAATTTTTGTCCCACTTGCTTATAAGTTAAGATATCCAAAAGTGGTCTTCTGCACTATACTCTAGGCATTTGAAATTAACTAAAACGCCCAAAAAAAAGGGTAAAAAAATTTGAAATTTTTTGAAATTTTTTATACGGTCCCCCATTAGAAAAAAGTCAAAAATTTCGATTTGAGCCAAATCGATCATTTTTCGTCCCACTTGCTCATAAGTTGAAATATCCAAAAGTGGTCTTCTGCACTATATTATACGCATTTGAAATTAACTATAACGCCCAAAAAACGGTAAAAAAATTAAAAATTTTTTGAAATTTTTTATACGGTCCCCCATTAGAAAAAAGTCACAAATTTCGATTTGTGACAAATCGTTAATTTTTTGTCCCACTTGTTTATAAGTTAAAATATCCAGAAGTGGTCTTCTGCACTATATTATACGCATTTGAAATTAACTAAAACGCCCGAAAAAAACAATAAAAAAAATTTCAAATTTTTTGAAATTTTTTCTACGGTCCCCCATTAGAAAAAAGTCAAAAATTTCGATTTGTGACAAATCGTTAATTTTTTGTCCCACTTGCTTATAAGTTAAGATATCCAAAAGTGGTCTTCTGCACTATACTCTAGGCATTTGCAATTAACTAAAACGCCCAAAAAAAAGGGTAAAAAAATTTGAAATTTTTTGAAATTTTTTGTACGGTCCCCCATTAGAAAAAAGTCAAAAATTTCGATTTTTCGTCCCACTTGCTCATAAGTTAAAATATCCAAAAGTGGTCTTCTGCACTATACTCTAGGCATTTGAAATTAACTAAAACGCCCGAAAAAAACAATAAAAAAAATTTAAAATTTTTTTAAATTTTTTATACGGTCCCCCATTAGAAAAAAGTCAAAAATTTCGATTTGTGACAAATCGTTAATTTTTTGTCCCACTTGCTTATAAGTTAAGATATCCAAAAGTGGTCTTCTGCACTATATTATACGCATTTGAAATTAACTAAAACGCCCGAAAAAAACAGTAAAAAAAATTTTACATTTTTTTAAAATTTTTTTAAATTTTTTATACGGTCCCCCATTAGAAAAAAGTCAAAAATTTCGATTTGTGACAAATCGTTAAATTTTTGTCCCACTTGCTTATAAGTTAAGATATCCAAAAGTGGTCTTCTGCACTATACTCTAGGCATTTGAAATTAACTAAAACGCCCAAAAAAAAGGGTAAAAAAATTTGAAATTTTTTGAAATTTTTTATACGGTCCCCCATTAGAAAAAAGTCAAAAATTTCGATTTGAGCCAAATCGATCATTTTTCGTCCCACTTGCTCATAAGTTGAAATATCCAAAAGTGGTCTTCTGCACTATATTATACGCATTTGAAATTAACTATAACGCCCAAAAAACGGTAAAAAAATTAAAAATTTTTTGAAATTTTTTATACGGTCCCCCATTAGAAAAAAGTCACAAATTTCGATTTGTGACAAATCGTTAATTTTTTGTCCCACTTGTTTATAAGTTAAAATATCCAGAAGTGGTCTTCTGCACTATATTATACGCATTTGAAATTAACTAAAACGCCCAAAAAAAACCGTAAAAAAATTTACAATTTTTTGAAATTTTTTATACGGTCCCCCATTAGAAAAAAGTCAAAAATTTCGATTTGTTACAAATCGTAAATTTTTTGTCCCACTTGCTTATAAGTTAAGATATCCAAAAGTGGTCTTCTGCACTATACTCTAGGCATTTGAAATTAACTAAAACGCCCGAAAAAAACAGTAAAAAAAATTTTAAATTTTTTGAAATTTTTTATACGGTCCCCCATTAGAAAAAAGTCCAAAATTGCGATTTGTGCCAGATCGATAATTTTACGTCCCACTTGCTCATAAGTTAAAATATCCAAAAGTGGTCTTCTGCACTATATTATATGCATTTGAAATTAACTAAATCGCCCAAAAAAACAGTTAAAAAAATATAAAATTTTTGGAAATTTGTTATACGGTCCCCCATTAGAAAAAAGTCAAAAATTTCGATTTGTGACAAATCGTTAATTTTTTTTACCACTTGCTTATAAGTTAAGATATCCAAAAGTGGTCTTCTGCACTATATTCTAGGCATTTGAAATTAACTAAAACGCCCGAAAAAAACAGTAAAAAAAATTTTAAATTTTTTGAAATTTTTTATACGGTCCCCCATTAGAAAAAAGTCAAAAATTTCGATTTGTGACAAATCGTTAATTTTTTGTCCCACTTCCTCATAAGTTAAGATATCCAAAAGTGGTCTTCTGCACTATATTATACGCCTTTGAAATTAACCAAAACGCCCGAAAAAAACAGTAAGAAAAATATTAACTTTTTAACTTTAAAATATCCAAAAGTGGTCTTCTGCACTATATTCTAGGCATTTGAAATTAACTAAAACGCCCGAAAAATCAGTAAAAAAAATTTAACATTTTTTGAAATTTTTTATACGGTCCCATTAGAAAAAAGTCAAAAATTTCGATTTGGGCCAAATCGATAATATTTCGTCCCACTTGCTCATAAGTTAAAATATCCAAAAGTGGTCTTCTGCACTATATTATACGCATTTGAAATTAACTAAAACGCCCGAATAAAACAGTAAAAAAATTTAAAATTTTTTGAAATTTTTTATACGGTCCCCCATTAGAAAAGTCAAAAATTTCGATTTGTGATAAATCGTTAATTTTTTGTCCCACTTCCTCATAAGTTCAGATATCCAAAAGTGGTCTTCTGCACTATATTATACGCATTTGAAATTAACTAAAACGCCCGAAAAATCAGTAAAAAAAATTTAACATTTTTTGAAATTTTTTATACGGTCCCCCATTAGAAAAGTCAAAAATTTCGATTTGTGATACTTCCCACTTCCTCATAAGTTAAGATATCCAAAAGTGGTCTTCTGCACTATATTATACGCCTTTGAAATTAACCAAAACGCCCGAAAA
Organism: Neria commutata; assembly: GCA_963457695.1. Taxonomy (NCBI): domain Eukaryota; kingdom Metazoa; phylum Arthropoda; class Insecta; order Diptera; family Micropezidae; genus Neria; species Neria commutata. Next base: position 38,440,476 of record OY735247.1, on the reverse strand, counting down.
AAACAGTAAGAAAAATATTAACTTTTTAACTTTAAAATATCCAAAAGTGGTCTTCTGCACTATATTCTAGGCATTTGAAATTAACTAAAACGCCCGAAAAATCAGTAAAAAAAATTTAACATTTTTTGAAATTTTTTATACGGTCCCATTAGAAAAAAGTCAAAAATTTCGATTTGGGCCAAATCGATAATATTTCGTCCCACTTGCTCATAAGTTAAAATATCCAAAAGTGGTCTTCTGCACTATATTATACGCATTTGAAATTAACTAAAACGCCCGAATAAAACAGTAAAAAAATTTAAAATTTTTTGAAATTTTTTATACGGTCCCCCATTAGAAAAGTCAAAAATTTCGATTTGTGATAAATCGTTAATTTTTTGTCCCACTTCCTCATAAGTTCAGATATCCAAAAGTGGTCTTCTGCACTATATTATACGCATTTGAAATTAACTAAAACGCCCGAAAAATCAGTAAAAAAAATTTAACATTTTTTGAAATTTTTTATACGGTCCCCCATTAGAAAAGTCAAAAATTTCGATTTGTGATACTTCCCACTTCCTCATAAGTTAAGATATCCAAAAGTGGTCTTCTGCACTATATTATACGCCTTTGAAATTAACCAAAACGCCCGAAAAAAACAGTAAGAAAAATATTAACTTTTTAACTTTAAAATATCCAAAAGTGGTCTTCTGCACTATATTATATGCATTTGAAATTAACTAAAACGCCCAAAAAAACAGTTAAAAAAATATAAAATTTGTTGAAATTTTTTTACGGTCCCCCATTAGAAAAAAGTCAATAATTTCGATTTGTGACAAATCGTGAATTTTTTGTACCACTTGCTTATAAGTTAAGATATCCAAAAGTGGTCTTCTGCACTATATTCTAGGCATTTGAAATTAACTAAAACGCCCGAATAAAACAGTAAAAAAAATTTGGAATTTTTTGAAATTTTTTATACGGTCCCCCATTAGAAAAGTCAAAAATTTCGATTTGTGATAAATCGTTAATTTTTTGTCCCACTTCCTCATAAGTTCAGATATCCAAAAGTGGTCTTCTGCACTATATTATACGCATTTGAAATTAACCAAAACGCCCGAAAAAAACAGTAAGAAAAATATTAACTTTTTAACTTTAAAATATCCAAAAGTGGTCTTCTGCACTATGCCTAGAAAGGCATTTGAAATTAACTAAAACGCCCGAAAAAAACAGTAAAAAAAATTTTACATTTTTTGAAATTTTTTATACGGTTAGAAAAAGTCCAAAATTTCGATTTGGGCCAGATCGATAATTTTTCGTCCCACTTGCTCATAAGTTAAAATATCCAAAAGTGGTCTTCTGCACTATATTATATGCATTTGAAATTAACTAAAACGCCCGAAAAAAACAGTAAAAAAAACTTAGAATTTTTTGAAATTTTTTATACGGTCCCCCATTAGAAATAAGTCAAAAATTTCGATTTGTGACAAATCGTTATTTTTTGGTCCCACTTGCTTATTAGTTAAGATATCCAAAAGTGGTCTTCTGCACTATATTCTAGGCATTTGAAATTAACTAAAACGCCCGAAAAAAACAGAAAACAAAATTTCCAATTTTTTTAAATTTTTTATACGGTCCCCCATTAGAAAAAGTCCAAAATTTCGATTTGGGCCAGATCGATAATTTTTCGTCTCACTTGCTCATAAGTTAAAATATCCAAAAGTGGTCTTCTGCACTATATTATATGCATTTGAAATTAACTAAAACGCCCAAAAATAACAGTTAAAAAAATTTGCAATTTTTTTAAATTTTTTATACGGTCCCCCATTAGGAAAAAGTCAAAAATTTCGATTTGGGCCACATCGATAATTTTTCGTCCCACTTGCTCATAAGTTAAAATATCCAAAAGTGGTCTTCTGCACTATATTATACGCATTTGAAATTAACTAAAACGCCCGAATAAAACAGTTAAAAAAATTTTTAATTTTTTGAAATTTTTTATACGGTCCCCCATTAGAAAAAAGTAAAAAATTTCGATTTGGGCCACATCGATAATTTTTCGTCCCACTTGCTCATAAGTTTAAATATCCAAAAGTGGTCTTCTGCACTATATTATACGCATTTGAAATTAACTAAAACGCCCGAAAAAAACAATAAAAAAAATTTAAAATTTTTTTAAATTTTTTATACGGTCCCCCATTAGAAAAAGTCAAAAATTTCGATTTGTGACAAATCGTTAATTTTTTGTCCCACTTGCTTATAAGTTAAAATACCCAAAAGTGGTCTTCTGCACTATATTATACGCATTTGAAATTAACTAAAACGCCCAAATAAAACAGTTAAAAAAATTTTTAATTTTTTGAAATTTTTTATACGGTCCCCCATTAGAAAAAAGTAAAAAATTTCGATTTGGGCCACATCGATAATTTTTTGTCCCACTTGCTCATAAGTTAAAATATCCAAAAGTGGTCTTCTGCACTATATTATACGCATTTGAAATTAACTAAAACGCCCAAAAAAAACGGTAAAAAAATTAAAAATTTTTTTAAATTTTTTATACGGTCCCCCATTAGAAAAAAGTCAAAAATTTCGATTTGTGACAAATCGTTAATTTTTCGTCCCACTTGCTCATAAGTTTAAATATCCAAAAGTAGTCTTCTGCACTATATTATACGCATTTGAAATTAACTAAAACGCCCGAATAAAACAGTAAAAAAAATTTAACATATTTTGAAATTTTTTATACGGTCCCCCATTAGAAAAACGTCAAAAATTTCGATTTGTGACAAATCGTTAATTTTTTATCCCACTTGCTCATAAGTTAAAATATCCAAAAGTGGTCTTCTGCACTATATTATACGCATTTGAAATTAACTAAAACGCCCGAATAAAACAGTAAAAAAAAATTTTTATTTTTTGAAATTTTATATACGGTCCCCCATTAGAAAAAAGTCAAAAATTTCGATTTGTGACAAATCGTTAATTTTTTGTCCCACTTGCTTATAAGTTAAGATATCCAAAAGTGGTCTTCTGCACTATATTCTAGGCATTTGAAATTAACTAAAACGCCCGAAAAAAACAGTAAAAAAATTTTAAATTTTTTGAAATTTTATATACGGTCCCCCATTAGAAAAAAGTCAAAAATTTCGATTTGTGACAAATCGTTAATTTTTTGTCCCACTTGCTCATAAGTTAAAATATCCAAAAGTGGTCTTCTGCACTATATTATAAGCATTTGAAATTAACTAAAACGCCCGAAAAAAACAATAAAAAAAATTTAAAATTTTTTTAAATTTTTTATACGGTCCCCCATTAGAAAAAAGTCAAAAATTTCGATTTGTGACAAATCGTTAATTTTTTGTCCCACTTGCTTATAAGTTAAAATATCCAAAAGTGGTCTTCTGCACTATATTATACGCATTTGAAATTAACTAAAACGCCCGAATAAAACAGTAAAAAAAATTTTTAATTTTTTGAAATTTTATATACGGTCCCCCATTAGAAAAAAGTCAAAAATTTCGATTTGTGACAAATCGTTAATTTTTTGTCCCACTTGCTCATAAGTTAAAATATCCAAAAGTGGTCTTCTGCACTATATTATAAGCATTTGAAATTAACTAAAACGCCCGAAAAAAACAATAAAAAAAATTTAAAATTTTTTTAAATTTTTTATACGGTCCCCCATTAGAAAAAAGTCAAAAATTTCGATTTGTGACAAATCGTTAATTTTTTGTCCCACTTGCTTATAAGTTAAAATATCCAAAAGTGGTCTTCTGCACTATATTATACGCATTTGAAATTAACTAAAACGCCCGAATAAAACAGTTAAAAAAATTTTTAATTTTTTGAAATTTTTTATACGGTCCCCCATTAGAAAAAAGTAAAAAATTTCGATTTGGGCCACATCGATAATTTTTTGTCCCACTTGCTCATAAGTTAAAATATCCAAAAGTGGTCTTCTGCACTATATTATACGCATTTGAAATTAACTAAAACGCCCAAAAAAAACGGTAAAAAAATTAAAAATTTTTTTAAATTTTTTATACGGTCCCCCATTAGAAAAATGTCAAAAATTTCGATTTGTGACAAATCGTTAATTTTTTGTCCCACTTGCTCATAAGTTAAAATATCCAAAAGTGGTCTTCTGCACTATATTATACGCATTTGAAATTAACTAAAACGCCCGAATAAAACAGTAAAAAAAATTTTTAATTTTTTGAAATTTTATATACGGTCCCCCATTAGAAAAAAGTCAAAAATTTCGATTTGTGACAAATCGTTAATTTTTTGTCCCACTTGCTTATAAGTTAAAATATCCAAAAGTGGTCTTCTGCACTATATTATACGCATTTGAAATTAACTAAAACGCCCGAATAAAACAGTTAAAAAAATTTTTAATTTTTTGAAATTTTTTATACGGTCCCCCATTAGAAAAAAGTAAAAAATTTCGATTTGGGCCACATCGATAATTTTTCGTCCCACTTGCTCATAAGTTTAAATATCCAAAAGTGGTCTTCTGCACTATATTATACGCATTTGAAATTAACTAAAACGCCCGAAAAAAACAATAAAAAAAATTTAAAATTTTTTTAAATTTTTTATACGGTCCCCCATTAGAAAAAGTCAAAAATTTCGATTTGTGACAAATCGTTAATTTTTTGTCCCACTTGCTTATAAGTTAAAATACCCAAAAGTGGTCTTCTGCACTATATTATACGCATTTGAAATTAACTAAAACGCCCAAATAAAACAGTTAAAAAAATTTTTAATTTTTTGAAATTTTTTATACGGTCCCCCATTAGAAAAAAGTAAAAAATTTCGATTTGGGCCACATCGATAATTTTTTGTCCCACTTGCTCATAAGTTAAAATATCCAAAAGTGGTCTTCTGCACTATATTATACGCATTTGAAATTAACTAAAACGCCCAAAAAAAACGGTAAAAAAATTAAAAATTTTTTGAAATTTTTTATACGGTCCCCCATTAGAAAAAAGTCAAAAATTTCGATTTGTGACAAATCGTTAATTTTTCGTCCCACTTGCTCATAAGTTTAAATATCCAAAAGTAGTCTTCTGCACTATATTATACGCATTTGAAATTAACTAAAACGCCCGAATAAAACAGTAAAAAAAATTTAACATATTTTGAAATTTTTTATACGGTCCCCCATTAGAAAAACGTCAAAAATTTCGATTTGTGACAAATCGTTAATTTTTTATCCCACTTGCTCATAAGTTAAAATATCCAAAAGTGGTCTTCTGCACTATATTATACGCATTTGAAATTAACTAAAACGCCCGAATAAAACAGTAAAAAAAAATTTTTATTTTTTGAAATTTTATATACGGTCCCCCATTAGAAAAAAGTCAAAAATTTCGATTTGTGACAAATCGTTAATTTTTTGTCCCACTTGCTCATAAGTTAAAATATCCAAAAGTGGTCTTCTGCACTATATTATACGCATTTGAAATTAACTAAAACGCCCGAATAAAACAGTAAAAAAAATTTTTAATTTTTTGAAATTTTATATACGGTCCCCCATTAGAAAAAAGTCAAAAATTTCGATTTGTGACAAATCGTTAATTTTTTGTCCCACTTGCTCATAAGTTAAAATATCCAAAAGTGGTCTTCTGCACTATATTATACGCATTTGAAATTAACTAAAACGCCCGAAAAAAACAATAAAAAAAATTTAAAATTTTTTTAAATTTTTTATACGGTCCCCCATTAGAAAAAAGTCAAAAATTTCGATTTGTGACAAATCGTTAATTTTTTGTCCCACTTGCTTATAAGTTAAAATATCCAAAAGTGGTCTTCTGCACTATATTATACGCATTTGAAATTAACTAAAACGCCCGAATAAAACAGTTAAAAAAATTTTTAATTTTTTGAAATTTTTTATACGGTCCCCCATTAGAAAAAAGTAAAAAATTTCGATTTGGGCCACATCGATAATTTTTTGTCCCACTTGCTCATAAGTTAAAATATCCAAAAGTGGTCTTCTGCACTATATTATACGCATTTGAAATTAACTAAAACGCCCAAAAAAAACGGTAAAAAAATTAAAAATTTTTTTAAATTTTTTATACGGTCCCCCATTAGAAAAATGTCAAAAATTTCGATTTGTGACAAATCGTTAATTTTTTGTCCCACTTGCTCATAAGTTAAAATATCCAAAAGTGGTCTTCTGCACTATATTATACGCATTTGAAATTAACTAAAACGCCCGAATAAAACAGTAAAAAAAATTTTTAATTTTTTGAAATTTTATATACGGTCCCCCATTAGAAAAAAGTCAAAAATTTCGATTTGTGACAAATCGTTAATTTTTTGTCCCACTTGCTTATAAGTTAAAATATCCAAAAGTGGTCTTCTGCACTATATTATACGCATTTGAAATTAACTAAAACGCCCGAATAAAACAGTTAAAAAAATTTTTAATTTTTTGAAATTTTTTATACGGTCCCCCATTAGAAAAAAGTAAAAAATTTCGATTTGGGCCACATCGATAATTTTTCGTCCCACTTGCTCATAAGTTAAAATATCCAAAAGTGGTCTTCTGGTTCAACGGATTTGGACGAAACTTTGTTTCTGGATAGCTATTAATGCGTTCTAAAATATGGCATACTTTTTATCCCGCTAGAACCTTACGGCTAAACGGTTCAACGGATTTGGACGAAACTTTGTTTCTGGATAGCTATTAATGCGTTATAAAATATGGCATACTTTTTATCCCGCTAGAACCTTACGGCTAAATGGTTCAACGGATTTGGACGAAACTTTGTTTCTGGATAGCTATTAATGCGTTCTAAAATATGGCATACTTTTTATCCCGCTAGAACCTTACGGCTAAACGGTTCAACGGATTTGGACGAAACTTTGTTTCTGGATAGCTATTAATGCGTTCTAAAATATGGCATACTTTTTATCCCGCTAGAACCTTACGGCTAAATGGTTCAACGGATTTGGACGAAACTTTGTTTCTGGATAGCTATTAATGCGTTCTAAAATATGGCATACTTTTTATCCCGCTAGAACCTTACGACTAACCGGTTCGACGGATTTGGACGAAACTTTGTTTCTGGATAGCTATTAATGCGTTCTAAAATATGGCATACTTTTTATCCCGCTAGAACCTTACGACTAACCGGTTCGACGGATTTGGACGAAACTTTGTTTCTGGATAGCTATTAATGCGTTCTAAAATATGGCATACTTTTTATCCCGCTAGAATCTTACGGCTAAACGGTTCAACGGATTTGGACGAAACTTTGTTTCTGGATAGCTATTAATGCGTTCTAAAATATGGCATACTTTTTATCCCGCTAGAACCTTACGGCTAATCGGTTCAACGGATTTGGACGAAACTTTGTTTCTGGATAGCTATTAATGCGTTCTAAAATATGGCATACTTTTTATCCCGCTAGAACCTTACGGCTAAACGGTTCAATGGATTTGGACGAAACTTTGTTTCTGGATAGCTATTAATGCGTTCTAAAATAAGGCATACTTTTTATCCCGCTAGAACCTTACGACTAAACGGTTCAACGGATTTGGACGAAACTTTCTTTCTGGTTAGCTATTAATGCGTTCTAAAATATGGCATACTTTTTATCCCGCTAGAACCTTACGACTAAACGGTTCAAGGGATTTGGACGAAACTTTGTTTCTGGATAGCAATTAATGCGTTCTAAAATAAGGCATACTTTTTATCCCGCTAGAACCTTACGACTAAACGGTTCAACGGATTTGGACGAAACTTTCTTTCTGGTTAGCTATTAATGCGTTCTAAAATATGGCATACTTTTTATCCCGCTAGAACCTTACGGCTAAATGGTTCAACGGATTTGGACGAAACTTTGTTTCTGGATAGCTATTAATGCGTTATAAAATATGGCATACTTTTTATCCCGCTAGAACCTTACGGCTAAACGGTTCAATGGATTTGGACGAAACTTTGTTTCTGGATAGCTATTAATGCGTTCTAAAATATGGCATACTTTTTATCCGGCTAGAACCTTACGGCTAAATGGTTCAACGGATTTGGACGAAACTTTGTTTCTGGATAGCTATTAATGCGTTCTAAAATATGGCATACTTTTTATCCCGCTAGAACCTTACGGCTAAACGGTTCAACGGATTTGGACGAAACTTTGTTTCTGGATAATTATTAATGCGTTATAAAATATGGCATACTTTTTATCCCGCTAGAACCTTACGGCTAAACGGTTCAATGGATTTGGACGAAACTTTGTTTCTGGATAGCTATTAATGCGTTCTAAAATATGGCATACTTTTTATCCCGCTAAAACCTTACGGCTAAACGGTTCAACGGATTTGGACGAAACTTTGTTTCTGGATAGCTATTAATGCGTTCTAAAATATGGCATACTTTTTATCCCGCTAGAACCTTACGGCTAAACGGTTCAATGGATTTGGACGAAACTTTGTTTCTGGATAGCTATTAATGCGTTCTAAAATAAGGCATACTTTTTATCCCGCTAGAACCTTACGACTAAACGGTTCAACGGATTTGGACGAAACTTTCTTTCTGGTTAGCTATTAATGCGTTCTAAAATATGGCATACTTTTTATCCCGCTAGAACCTTACGACTAAACGGTTCAAGGGATTTGGACGAAACTTTGTTTCTGGATAGCAATTAATGCGTTCTAAAATAAGGCATACTTTTTATCCCGCTAGAACCTTACGACTAAACGGTTCAACGGATTTGGACGAAACTTTCTTTCTGGTTAGCTATTAATGCGTTCTAAAATATGGCATACTTTTTATCCCGCTAGAACCTTACGGCTAAACGGTTCAATGGATTTGGACGAAACTTTGTTTCTGGATAGCTATTAATGCGTTCTAAAATATGGCATACTTTTTATCCGGCTAGAACCTTACGGCTAAATGGTTCAACGGATTTGGACGAAACTTTGTTTCTGGATAGCTATTAATGCGTTATAAAATATGGCATACTTTTTATCCCGCTAGAACCTTACGGCTAAACGGTTCAATGGATTTGGACGAAACTTTGTTTCTGGATAGCTATTAATGCGTTCTAAAATATGGCATACTTTTTATCCCGCTAGAACCTTACGGCTAAATGGTTCAACGGATTTGGACGAAACTTTGTTTCTGGATAGCTATTAATGCGTTATAAAATATGGCATACTTTTTATCCCGCTAGAACCTTACGGCTAAACGGTTCAATGGATTTGGACGAAACTTTGTTTCTGGATAGCTATTAATGCGTTCTAAAATATGGCATACTTTTTATCCGGCTAGAACCTTACGGCTAAATGGTTCAACGGATTTGGACGAAACTTTGTTTCTGGATAGCTATTAATGCGTTCTAAAATATGGCATACTTTTTATCCCGCTAGAACCTTACGGCTAAACGGTTCAACGGATTTGGACGAAACTTTGTTTCTGGATAGCTATTAATGCGTTCTAAAATATGGCATACTTTTTATCCCGCTAGAACCTTACGGCTGAACGGTTCAACGGATTTGGACGAAACTTTGTTTCTGGATAGTTATTAATGCGTTATGAAATATGGCATACTTTTTATCCCGCTAGAACCTTACGGCTAAACGGTTCAATGGATTTGGACGAAACTTTGTTTCTGGATAGCTATTAATGCGTTCTAAAATAAGGCATACTTTTTATCCCGCTAGAACCTTACGACTAAACGGTTCAACGGATTTGGACGAAACTTTCTTTCTGGTTAGCTATTAATGCGTTCTAAAATATGGCATACTTTTTATCCCGCTAGAACCTTACGACTAAACGGTTCAAGGGATTTGGACGAAACTTTGTTTCTGGATAGCAATTAATGCGTTCTAAAATAAGGCATACTTTCTATCCCGCTAGAACCTTACGACTAAACGGTTCAACGGATTTGGACGAAACTTTCTTTTTGGTTAGCTATTAATGCGTTCTAAAATAAGGCATACTTTCTATCCCGCTAGAACCTTACGACTAAACGGTTCAACGGATTTGGACGAAACTTTCTTTTTGGTTAGCTATTAATGCGTTCTAAAATATGGCATACTTTTTATCCCGCTAGAACCTTACGGCTAAATGGTTCAACGGATTTGGACGAAACTTTGTTTCTGGATAGCTATTAATGCGTTATAAAATATGGCATACTTTTTATCCGGCTAGAACCTTACGGCTAAATGGTTCAACGGATTTGGACGAAACTTTGTTTCTGGATAGCTATTAATGCGTTCTAAAATATGGCATACTTTTTATCCCGCTAGAACCTTACGGCTAAACGGTTCAATGGATTTGGACGAAACTTTGTTTCTGTATAGCTATTAATGCGTTCTAAAATATGGCATACTTTTTATCCGGCTAGAACCTTACGGCTAAATGGTTCAACGGATTTGGACGAAACTTTGTTTCTGGATAGCTATTAATGCGTTCTAAAATATGGCAAACTTTTTATCCCGCTAGAACCTTACGGCTAAACGGTTCAACGGATTTGGACGAAACTTTGTTTCTGGATAATTATTAATGCGTTATAAAATATGGCATACTTTTTATCCCGCTAGAACCTTACGGCTAAACGGTTCAATGGATTTGGACGAAACTTTGTTTCTGGATAGCTATTAATGCGTTCTAAAATATGGCATACTTTTTATCCGGCTAGAACCTTACGGCTAAATGGTTCAACGGATTTGGACGAAACTTTGTTTCTGGATAGCTATTAATGCGTTCTAAAATATGGCATACTTTTTATCCCGCTAGAACCTTACGGCTAAACGGTTCAACGGATTTGGACGAAACTTTGTTTCTGGATAGCTATTAATGCGTTCTAAAATATGGCGTACTTTTTATCCCGCTAGAACCTTACGGCTAATCGGTTCAACGGATTTGGACGAAACTTTGTTTCTGGATAGCTATTAATGCGTTCTAAAATATGGCATACTTTTTATCCCGCTAGAACCTTACGGCTAAACGGTTCAACGGATTTGGACGAAACTTTGTTTCTGGAGTGTTATTAATGCGATATAAAATATGGCATACTTTTTATCCCGCTAGAACCTTACGGCTAAATGGTTCAACGGATTTGGACGAAACTTTGTTTCTGGATAGTTATTAATGCGTTATAAAATATGGCATACTTTTTATCCCGCTAGAACCTTACGGCTAAACGGTTCAATGGATTTGGACGAAACTTTGTTTCTGGATAGCTATTAATGCGTTCTAAAATATGGCATACTTTTTATCCCGCTAGAACCTTACGGCTAAACGGTTCAACAGATAGCTATTCTGGATAGCTATTAATGCGTTCTAAAATATGGCATACTTTTTATCCGGCTAGAACCTTACGGCTAAATGGTTCAACGGATTTGGACGAAACTTTGTTTCTGGATAGCTATTAATGCGTTCTAAAATATGGCATACTTTCTATCCCGCTAGAACCTTACGGCTAAACGGTTCAACGGATTTGGACGAAACTTTCTTTCTGGTTAGCTATTAATGCGTTCTAAAATATGGCATACTTTTTATCCCGCTAGAACCTTACGGCTAAACGGTTCAATGGATTTGGACGAAACTTTGTTTCTGGATAGCTATTAATGCGTTCTAAAATATGGCATACTTTTTATCCGGCTAGAACCTTACGGCTAAATGGTTCAACGGATTTGGACGAAACTTTGTTTCTGGATAGCTATTAATGCGTTATAAAATATGGCGTACTTTTTATCCCGCTAGAACCTTACGGCTAAACGGTTCAATGGATTTGGACGAAACTTTGTTTCTGGATAGCTATTAATGCGTTCTAAAATATGGCATACTTTTTATCCCGCTAGAACCTTACGGCTAAATGGTTCAACGGATTTGGACGAAACTTTGTTTCTGGATAGCTATTAATGCGTTATAAAATATGGCATACTTTTTATCCCGCTAGAACCTTACGGCTAAACGGTTCAATGGATTTGGACGAAACTTTGTTTCTGGATAGCTATTAATGCGTTCTAAAATATGGCATACTTTTTATCCCGCTAGAACCTTACGGCTAAACGGTTCAACGGATTTGGACGAAACTTTGTTTCTGGAGTGTTATTAATGCGATATAAAATATGGCATACTTTTTATCCCGCTAGAACCTTACGGCTAAATGGTTCAACGGATTTGGACGAAACTTTGTTTCTGGATAGTTATTAATGCGTTATAAAATATGGCATACTTTTTATCCCGCTAGAACCTTACGGCTAAACGGTTCAATGGATTTGGACGAAACTTTGTTTCTGGATAGCTATTAATGCGTTCTAAAATATGGCATACTTTTTATCCCGCTAGAACCTTACGGCTAAACGGTTCAACGGATAGCTATTCTGGATAGCTATTAATGCGTTCTAAAATATGGCATACTTTTTATCCGGCTAGAACCTTACGGCTAAATGGTTCAACGGATTTGGACGAAACTTTGTTTCTGGATAGCTATTAATGCGTTCTAAAATATGGCATACTTTCTATCCCGCTAGAACCTTACGGCTAAACGGTTCAACGGATTTGGACGAAACTTTCTTTCTGGTTAGCTATTAATGCGTTCTAAAATATGGCATACTTTTTATCCCGCTAGAACCTTACGGCTAAACGGTTCAATGGATTTGGACGAAACTTTGTTTCTGGATAGCTATTAATGCGTTCTAAAATATGGCATACTTTTTATCCGGCTAGAACCTTACGGCTAAATGGTTCAACGGATTTGGACGAAACTTTCTTTCTGGATAGCTATTAATGCGTTATAAAATATGGCATACTTTTTATCCCGCTAGAACCTTACGGCTAAACGGTTCAATGGATTTGGACGAAACTTTGTTTCTGGATAGCTATTAATGCGTTCTAAAATATGGCATACTTTTTATCCCGCTAGAACCTTACGGCTAAATGGTTCAACGGATTTGGACGAAACTTTGTTTCTGGATAGCTATTAATGCGTTATAAAATATGGCATACTTTTTATCCCGCTAGAACCTTACGGCTAAACGGTTCAATGGATTTGGACGAAACTTTGTTTCTGGATAGCTATTAATGCGTTCTAAAATATGGCATACTTTTTATCCGGCTAGAACCTTACGGCTAAATGGTTCAACGGATTTGGACGAAACTTTGTTTCTGGATAGCTATTAATGCGTTCTAAAATATGGCATACTTTTTATCCCGCTAGAACCTTACGGCTGAACGGTTCAACGGATTTGGACGAAACTTTGTTTCTGGATAGTTATTAATGCGTTATGAAATATGGCATACTTTTTATCCCGCTAGAACCTTACGGCTAAACGGTTCAATGGATTTGGACGAAACTTTGTTTCTGGATAGCTATTAATGCGTTCTAAAATAAGGCATACTTTTTATCCCGCTAGAACCTTACGACTAAACGGTTCAACGGATTTGGACGAAACTTTCTTTCTGGTTAGCTATTAATGCGTTCTAAAATATGGCATACTTTTTATCCCGCTAGAACCTTACGACTAAACGGTTCAAGGGATTTGGACGAAACTTTGTTTCTGGATAGCAATTAATGCGTTCTAAAATAAGGCATACTTTCTATCCCGCTAGAACCTTACGACTAAACGGTTCAACGGATTTGGACGAAACTTTCTTTTTGGTTAGCTATTAATGCGTTCTAAAATATGGCATACTTTTTATCCCGCTAGAACCTTACGGCTAAATGGTTCAACGGATTTGGACGAAACTTTGTTTCTGGATAGCTATTAATGCGTTATAAAATATGGCATACTTTTTATCCCGCTAGAACCTTACGGCTAAACGGTTCAATGGATTTGGACGAAACTTTGTTTCTGGATAGCTATTAATGCGTTCTAAAATATGGCATACTTTTTATCCGGCTAGAACCTTACGGCTAAATGGTTCAACGGATTTGGACGAAACTTTGTTTCTGGATAGCTATTAATGCGTTCTAAAATATGGCATACTTTTTATCCCGCTAGAACCTTACGGCTGAACGGTTCAACGGATTTGGACGAAACTTTGTTTCTGGATAGTTATTAATGCGTTATGAAATATGGCATACTTTTTATCCCGCTAGAACCTTACGGCTAAACGGTTCAATGGATTTGGACGAAACTTTGTTTCTGGATAGCTATTAATGCGTTCTAAAATATGGCATACTTTTTATCCCGCTAGAACCTTACGGCTAAATGGTTCAACGGATTTGGACGAAACTTTGTTTCTGGATAGCTATTAATGCGTTATAAAATATGGCATACTTTTTATCCCGCTAGAACCTTACGGCTAAACGGTTCAATGGATTTGGACGAAACTTTGTTTCTGGATAGCTATTAATGCGTTCTAAAATATGGCATACTTTTTATCCGGCTAGAACCTTACGGCTAAATGGTTCAACGGATTTGGACGAAACTTTGTTTCTGGATAGCTATTAATGCGTTCTAAAATATGGCATACTTTTTATCCGGCTAGAACCTTACGGCTAAACGGTTCAACGGATTTGGACGAAACTTTGTTTCTGGATAGCTATTAATGCGTTCTAAAATATGGCATACTTTTTATCCGGCTAGAACCTTACGGCTAAATGGTTCAACGGATTTGGACGAAACTTTGTTTCTGGATAGCTATTAATGCGTTCTAAAATATGGCATACTTTCTATCCCGCTAGAACCTTACGGCTAAACGGTTCAACGGATTTGGACGAAACTTTCTTTCTGGTTAGCTATTAATGCGTTCTAAAATATGGCATACTTTTTATCCCGCTAAACGGTTCAATGGATTTGGACGAAACTTTGTTTCTGGATAGCTATTAATGCGTTCTAAAATATGGCATACTTTTTATCCGGCTAGAACCTTACGGCTAAATGGTTCAACGGATTTGGACGAAACTTTGTTTCTGGATAGCTATTAATGCGTTATAAAATATGGCATACTTTTTATCCCGCTAGAACCTTACGGCTAAACGGTTCAATGGATTTGGACGAAACTTTGTTTCTGGATAGCTATTAATGCGTTCTAAAATATGGCATACTTTTTATCCCGCTAGAACCTTACGGCTAAATGGTTCAACGGATTTGGACGAAACTTTGTTTCTGGATAGCTATTAATGCGTTATAAAATATGGCATACTTTTTATCCCGCTAGAACCTTACGGCTAAACGGTTCAATGGATTTGGACGATACTTTGTTTCTGGATAGCTATTAATGCGTTCTAAAATATGGCATACTTTTTATCCGGCTAGAACCTTACGGCTAAATGGTTCAACGGATTTGGACGAAACTTTGTTTCTGGATAGCTATTAATGCGTTCTAAAATATGGCATACTTTTTATCCCGCTAGAACCTTACGGCTAAACGGTTCAACGGATTTGGACGAAACTTTGTTTCTGGATAGCTATTAATGCGTTCTAAAATATGGCATACTTTTTATCCCGCTAGAACCTTACGGCTAATCGGTTCAACGGATTTGGACGAAACTTTGTTTCTGGATAGCTATTAATGCGTTCTAAAATATGGCATACTTTCTATCCCGCTAGAACCTTACGGCTAAACGGTTCAACGGATTTGGACGAAACTTTCTTTCTGGTTAGCTATTAATGCGTTCTAAAATATGGCATACTTTTTATCCCGCTAGAACCTTACGGCTAAACGGTTCAATGGATTTGGACGAAACTTTGTTTCTGGATAGCTATTAATGCGTTCTAAAATATGGCATACTTTTTATCCGGCTAGAACCTTACGGCTAAATGGTTCAACGGATTTGGACGAAACTTTGTTTCTGGATAGCTATTAATGCGTTATAAAATATGGCATACTTTTTATCCCGCTAGAACCTTACGGCTAAACGGTTCAATGGATTTGGACGAAACTTTGTTTCTGGATAGCTATTAATGCGTTCTAAAATATGGCATACTTTTTATCCCGCTAGAACCTTACGGCTAAATGGTTCAACGGATTTGGACGAAACTTTGTTTCTGGATAGCTATTAATGCGTTATAAAATATGGCATACTTTTTATCCCGCTAGAACCTTACGGCTAAACGGTTCAATGGATTTGGACGAAACTTTGTTTCTGGATAGCTATTAATGCGTTCTAAAATATGGCATACTTTTTATCCGGCTAGAACCTTACGGCTAAATGGTTCAACGGATTTGGACGAAACTTTGTTTCTGGATAGCTATTAATGCGTTCTAAAATATGGCATACTTTTTATCCCGCTAGAACCTTACGGCTAAACGGTTCAACGGATTTGGACGAAACTTTGTTTCTGGATAGCTATTAATGCGTTCTAAAATATGGCATACTTTTTATCCCGCTAGAACCTTACGGCTAATCGGTTCAACGGATTTGGACGAAACTTTGTTTCTGGATAGCTATTAATGCGTTCTAAAATATGGCATACTTTTTATCCCGCTAGAACCTTACGGCTGAACGGTTCAACGGATTTGGACGAAACTTTGTTTCTGGATAGTTATTAATGCGTTATGAAATATGGCATACTTTTTATCCCGCTAGAACCTTACGGCTAAACGGTTCAATGGATTTGGACGAAACTTTGTTTCTGGATAGCTATTAATGCGTTCTAAAATAAGGCATACTTTTTATCCCGCTAGAACCTTACGACTAAACGGTTCAACGGATTTGGACGAAACTTTCTTTCTGGTTAGCTATTAATGCGTTCTAAAATATGGCATACTTTTTATCCCGCTAGAACCTTACGACTAAACGGTTCAAGGGATTTGGACGAAACTTTGTTTCTGGATAGCAATTAATGCGTTCTAAAATAAGGCATACTTTCTATCCCGCTAGAACCTTACGACTAAACGGTTCAACGGATTTGGACGAAACTTTCTTTTTGGTTAGCTATTAATGCGTTCTAAAATATGGCATACTTTTTATCCCGCTAGAACCTTACGGCTAAATGGTTCAACGGATTTGGACGAAACTTTGTTTCTGGATAGCTATTAATGCGTTATAAAATATGGCATACTTTTTATCCCGCTAGAACCTTACGGCTAAACGGTTCAATGGATTTGGACGAAACTTTGTTTCTGGATAGCTATTAATGCGTTCTAAAATATGGCATACTTTTTATCCGGCTAGAACCTTACGGCTAAATGGTTCAACGGATTTGGACGAAACTTTGTTTCTGGATAGCTATTAATGCGTTCTAAAATATGGCATACTTTTTATCCCGCTAGAACCTTACGGCTAAACGGTTCAACGGATTTGGACGAAACTTTGTTTCTGGATAGCTATTAATGCGTTCTAAAATATGGCATACTTTTTATCCCGCTAGAACCTTACGGCTAAACGGTTCAATGGATTTGGACGAAACTTTGTTTCTGGATAGCTATTAATGCGTTCTAAAATATGGCATACTTTTTATCCGGCTAGAACCTTACGGCTAAATGGTTCAACGGATTTGGACGAAACTTTGTTTCTGGATAGCTATTAATGCGTTCTAAAATATGGCAAACTTTTTATCCCGCTAGAACCTTACGGCTAAACGGTTCAACGGATTTGGACGAAACTTTGTTTCTGGATAATTATTAATGCGTTATAAAATATCGCATACTTTTTATCCCGCTAGAACCTTACGGCTAAACGGTTCAATGGATTTGGACGAAACTTTGTTTCTGGATAGCTATTAATGCGTTCTAAAATATGGCATACTTTTTATCCGGCTAGAACCTTACGGCTAAATGGTTCAACGGATTTGGACGAAACTTTGTTTCTGGATAGCTATTAATGCGTTCTAAAATATGGCTTACTTTTTATCCGGCTAGAACCTTACGGCTAATCGGTTCAACGGATTTGGACGAAACTTTGTTTCTGGATAGCTATTAATGCGTTCTAAAATATGGCATACTTTTTATCCCGCTAGAACCTTACGGCTAAACGGTTCAACGGATTTGGACGAAACTTTGTTTCTGGATAGTTATTAATGCGTTATAAAATATGGCATACTTTTTATCCCGCTAGAACCTTACGGCTAAACGGTTCAATGGATTTGGACGAAACTTTGTTTCTGGATAGTTATTAATGCGTTCTAAAATATGGCATACTTTTTATCCGGCTAGAACCTTACGGCTAAATGGTTCAACGGATTTGGACGAAACTTTGTTTCTGGATAGCTATTAATGCGTTCTAAAATATGGCATACTTTTTATCCCGCTAGAACCTTACGGCTAAACGGTTCAACGGATTTGGACGAAACTTTGTTTCTGGATAGCTATTAATGCGTTCTAAAATATGGCATACTTTTTATCCCGCTAGAACCTTACGGCTAAACGGTTCAACGGATTTGGACGAAACTTTGTTTCTGGATAGTTATTAATGCGTTATAAAATATGGCATACTTTTTATCCCGCTAGAACCTTACGGCTAAACGGTTCAATGGATTTGGACGAAACTTTGTTTCTGGATAGCTATTAATGCGTTCTAAAATATGGCATACTTTTTATCCGGCTAGAACCTTACGGCTAAATGGTTCAACGGATTTGGACGAAACTTTGTTTCTGGATAGCTATTAATGCGTTATAAAATATTGCATACTTTTTATCCCGCTAGAACCTTACGGCTAAACGGTTCAATGGATTTGGACGAAACTTTGTTTCTGGATAGCTATTAATGCGTTCTAAAATATGGCATACTTTTTATCCCGCTAGAACCTTACGGCTAAATGGTTCAACGGATTTGGACGAAACTTTGTTTCTGGATAGCTATTAATGCGTTCTAAAATATGGTATACTTTTTATCCCGCTAGAACCTTACGGCTAAACGGTTCAACGGATTTGGACGAAACTTTGTTTCTGGATAGTTATTAATGCGTTATAAAATTTGGCATACTTTTTATCCCGCTAGAACCTTACGGCTAAACGGTTCAACGGATTTGGACGAAACTTTGTTTCTGGATAGCTATTATTGCGTTCTAAAATATGGCATACTTTTTATCCCGCTAGAACCTTACGGCTAAACGGTTCAATGGATTTGGACGAAACTTTGTTTCTGGATAGCTATTAATGCGTTCTAAAATATGGCATACTTTTTATCCCGCTAGAACCTTACGGCTAAATGGTTCAACGGATTTGGACGAAACTTTGTTTCTGGATAGCTATTAATGCGTTCTAAAATATGGCATACTTTTTATCCGGCTAGAACCTTACGGCTAAATGGTTCAACGGATTTGGACGAAACTTTGTTTCTGGATAGCTATTAATGCGTTCTAAAATATGGCATACTTTTTATCCGGCTAGAACCTTACGGCTAAACGGTTCAATGGATTTGGACGAAACTTTGTTTCTGGATAGCTATTAATGCGTTCTAAAATATGGCATACTTTTTATCCCGCTAGAACTTTACGGCTAAATGGTTCAACGGATTTGGACGAAACTTTGTTTCTGGATAGCTATTAATGCGTTATAAAATATGGCATACTTTTTATCCCGCTAGAACCTTACGGCTAAACGGTTCAATGGATTTGGACGAAACTTTGTTTCTGGATAGCTATTAATGCGTTCTAAAATATGGCATACTTTTTATCCCGCTAGAACCTTACGGCTAAATGGTTCAACGGATTTGGACGAAACTTTGTTTCTGGATAGCTATTAATGCGTTCTAAAATATGGTATACTTTTTATCCCGCTAGAACCTTACGGCTAAACGGTTCAACGGATTTGGACGAAACTTTGTTTCTGGATAGTTATTAATGCGTTATAAAATATGGCATACTTTTTATCCCGCTAGAACCTTACGGCTAAACGGTTCAACGGATTTGGACGAAACTTTGTTTCTGGATAGCTATTAATGCGTTCTAAAATATGGCATACTTTTTATCCCGCTAGAACCTTACGGCTAAACGGTTCAATGGATTTGGACGAAACTTTGTTTCTGGATAGCTATTAATGCGTTCTAAAATATGGCATACTTTTTATCCCGGTAGAACCTTACGGCTAAATGGTTCAACGGATTTGGACGAAACTTTGTTTCTGGATAGCTATTAATGCGTTCTAAAATATGGCATACTTTTTATCCCGCTAGAACCTTACGGCAAAACGGTTCAACGGATTTGGACGAAACTTTGTTTCTGGATAGTTATTAATGCGTTCTAAAATATGGCATACTTTTTATCCCGCTAGAACCTTACGGCTAAACGGTTCAATGGATTTGGACGAAACTTTTTTTCTGGATAGCTATTAATGCGTTTTAAAATATGGCATACTTTTTATCCGGCTAGAACCTTACGGCTAAATGGTTCAACGGATTTGGACGAAACTTTGTTTCTGGATAGCTATTAATGCGTTCTAAAATATGGCATACTTTTTATCCCGCTAGAACCTTACGGCTAATCGGTTCAACGGATTTGGACGAAACTTTGTTTCTCGATAGCTATTAATGCGTTCTAAAATATGGCATACTTTTTATCCCGCTAGAACCTTACGGCTAAACGGTTCAACGGATTTGGACGAAACTTTGTTTCTGGATAGCTATTAATGCGTTCTAAAATATGGCATACTTTTTATCCCGCTAGAACCTTACGGCTAAACGGTTCAACGGATTTGGACGAAACTTTGTTTCTCGATAGCTATTAATGCGTTCTAAAATATGGCATACTTTTTATCCCGCTAGAACCTTACGGCTAAACGGTTCAACGGATTTGGACGAAACTTTGTTTCTGGATAGCTATTAATGCGTTATAAAATATGGCATACTTTTTATCCCGCTAGAACCTTACGGCTAAACGGTTCAATGGATTTGGACGAAACTTTGTTTCTGGATAGCTATTAATGCGTTCTAAAATATGGCATACTTTTTATCCCGCTAGAACCTTACGGCTAAACGGTTCAACGGATTTGGACGAAACTTTGTTTCTGGATAGTTATTAATGCGTTATAAAATATGGCATACTTTTTATCCCGCTAGAACCTTACGGCTAAACGGTTCAACGGATTTGGACGAAACTTTGTTTCTGGATAGTTATTAATGCGTTATCAAATATGGCATACTTTTTATCCCGCTAGAACCTTACGGCTAAACGGTTCAATGGATTTGGACGAAACTTTGTTTCTGGATAGCTATTAATGCGTTCTAAAATATGGCATACTTTTTATCCGGCTAGAACCTTACGGCTAAACGGTTCAATGGATTTGGACGAAACTTTGTTTCTGGATAGCTATTAATGCGTTCTAAAATATGGCATACTTTTTATCCCGCTAGAACCTTACGGCTAATCGGTTCAACGGATTTGGACGAAACTTTGTTTCTCGATAGCTATTAATGCGTTCTAAAATATGGCATACTTTTTATCCCGCTAGAACCTTACGGCTAAACGGTTCAACGGATTTGGACGAAACTTTGTTTCTGGATAGCTATTAATGCGTTCTAAAATATGGCATACTTTTTATCCGGCTAGAACCTTACGGCTAAACGGTTCAATGGATTTGGACGAAACTTTGTTTCTGGATAGCTATTAATGCGTTCTAAAATATGGCATACTTTTTATCCCGCTAGAACCTTACGGCTAAACGGTTCAACGGATTTGGACGAAACTTTGTTTCTGGATAGTTATTAATGCGTTATAAAATATGGCATACTTTTTATCCCGCTAGAACCTTACGGCTAAACGGTTCAATGGATTTGGACGAAACTTTGTTTCTGGATAGCTATTAATGCGTTCTAAAATATGGCATACTTTTTATCCGGCTAGAACCTTACGGCTAAATGGTTCAACGGATTTGGACGAAACTTTGTTTCTGGATAGCTATTAATGCGTTCTAAAATATGGCATACTTTTTATCCCGCTAGAACCTTACGGCTAAACGGTTCAACGGATTTGGACGAAACTTTGTTTCTGGATAGTTATTAATGCGTTATAAAATATGGCATACTTTTTATCCCGCTAGAACCTTACGGCTAAACGGTTCAATGGATTTGGACGAAACTTTGTTTCTGGATAGCTATTAATGCGTTCTAAAATATGGCATACTTTTTATCCCGCTAGAACCTTCGGCTAAACGGTTCAATGGATTTGGACGAAACTTTGTTTCTGGATAGCTATTAATGCGTTCTAAAATATGGCATACTTTTTATCCGGCTAGAACCTTACGACTAAACGGTTCAATGGATTTGGACGAAACTTTCTTTCTGGTTAGCTATTAATGCGTTCTAAAATATGGCATACTTTTTATCCCGCTAGAACCTTACGGCTAAACGGTTCAATGGATTTGGACGAAACTTTTTTTCTGGATAGCTATTAATGCGTTTTAAAATATGGCATACTTTTTATCCGGCTAGAACCTTACGGCTAAACGGTTCAACGGATTTGGACGAAACTTTATTTCTGGATAGTTATTAATGCGTTTTAAAATATGGCATACTTTTTATCCGGCTAGAACCTTACGGCTAAATGGTTCAACGGATTTGGACGAAACTTTCTTTCTGGATAGCTATTAATGCGTTCTAAAATATGGCATACTTTTTATCCGGCTAGAACCTTACGGCTAAATGGTTCAACGGATTTGGACGAAACTTTGTTTCTGGATAGCTATTAATGCGTTCTAAAATATGGCATACTTTTTATCCCGCTAGAACCTTACGGCTAAACGTTTCAACGGATTTGGACGAAACTTTATTTCTGGATAGCTATTAATGCGTTCTAAAATATGGCATACTTTTTATCCCGCTAGAACCTTACGGCTAAACGGTTCAACGGATTTGGACGAAACTTTGTTTCTGGATAGTTATTAATGCGTTATAAAATATGGCATACTTTTTATCCCGCTAGAACCTTACGGCTAAACGGTTCAATGGATTTGGACGAAACTTTGTTTCTGGATAGCTATTAATGCGTTCTAAAATATGGCATACTTTTTATCCCGCTAGAACCTTACGGCTAAACGGTTCAATGGATTTGGACGAAACTTTGTTTCTGGATAGCTATTAATGCGTTCTAAAATATGGCATACTTTTTATCCGGCTAGAACCTTACGGCTAAATGGTTCAACGGATTTGGACGAAACTTTGTTTCTGGATAGCTATTAATGCGTTCTAAAATATGGCATACTTTTTATCCCGCTAGAACCTTACGGCTAAACGGTTCAACGGATTTGGACGAAACTTTATTTCTGGATAGCTATTAATGCGTTCTAAAATATGGCATACTTTTTATCCCGCTAGAACCTTACGGCTAAACGGTTCAACGGATTTGGACGAAACTTTGTTTCTGGATAGTTATTAATGCGTTATAAAATATGGCATACTTTTTATCCCGCTAGAACCTTACGGCTAAACGGTTCAATGGATTTGGACGAAACTTTGTTTCTGGATAGCTATTAATGCGTTCTAAAATATGGCATACTTTTTATCCGGCTAGAACCTTACGGCTAAACGGTTCAATGGATTTGGACGAAACTTTGTTTCTGGATAGCTATTAATGCGTTCTAAAATATGGCATACTTTTTATCCGGCTAGAACCTTACGGCTAAACGGTTCAATGGATTTGGACGAAACTTTGTTTCTGGATAGCTATTAATGCGTTATAAAATATGGCATACTTTTTATCCCGCTAGAACCTTACGGCTAAACGGTTCAATGGATTTGGACGAAACTTTGTTTCTGGATAGCTATTAATGCGTTCTAAAATATGGCATACTTTTTATCCCGCTAGAACCTTACGGCTAAACGGTTCAATGGATTTGGACGAAACTTTGTTTCTGGATAGCTATTAATGCGTTCTAAAATATGGCATACTTTTTATCCCGCTAGAACCTTACGGCTAAATGGTTCAACGGATTTGGACGAAACTTTGTTTCTGGATAGCTATTAATGCGTTCTAAAATATGGCATACTTTTTATCCCGCTAGAACCTTACGACTAAACGGTTCAACGGATTTGGACGAAACTTTCTTTCTGGTTAGCTATTAATGCGTTCTAAAATATGGCATACTTTTTATCCCGCTAGAACCTTACGGCTAAATGGTTCAACGGATTTGGACGAAACATTGTTTCTGGATAGCTATTAATGCGTTCTAAAATATGGCATACTTTCTATCCCGCTAGAACCTTACGGCTAAATGGTTCAACGGATTTGGACGAAACTTTCTTTCTGGTTAGCTATTAATGCGTTCTAAAATATGGCATACTTTTTATCCCGCTAGAACCTTACGGCTAAACGGTTCAACGGATTTGGACGAAACTTTGTTTCTGGATAGCTATTAATGCGTTCTAAAATATGGCATACTTTTTATCCCGCTAGAACCTTACGGCTAAATGGTTCAACGGATTTGGACGAAACTTTGTTTCTGGATAGCTATTAATGCGTTCTAAAATATGGCATACTTTTTATCCCGCTAGAACCTTACGGCTAAATGGTTCAACGGATTTGGACGAAACTTTGTTTCTGGATAGCTATTAATGCGTTCTAAAATAAGGCATACTTTTTATCCCGCTAGAACCTTACGACTAAACGGTTCAACGGATTTGGACGAAACTTTCTTTCTGGTTAGCTATTAATGCGTTCTAAAATATGGCATACTTTTTATCCCGCTAGAACCTTACGGCTAAACGGTTTAACGTATTTGGACGAAACTTTGTTTCTGGATAGCAATTAATGCGTTCTAAAATATGGCATACTTTTTATCCCGCTAGAACCTTACGGCTAAATGGTTCAACGGATTTGGACGAAACTTTGTTTCTGGATAGCTATTAATGCGTTCTAAAATCTGGCATACTTTTTATCCCGCTAGAACCTTACGGCTAAACGGTTCAACGGATTTGGACGAAACTTTGTTTCTGGATAGCTATTAATGCGTTATAAAATATGGCATACTTTTTATCCCGCTAGAACCTTACGGCTAAATGGTTCAACGGATTTGGACGAAACTTTGTTTCTGGATAGCTATTAATGCGTTCTAAAATATGGCATACTTTTTATCCCGCTAGAACCTTACGGCTAAATGGTTCAACGGATTTGGACGAAACTTGTTTCTGGATAGCTATTAATGCGTTCTAAAATATGGCATACTTTTTATCCCGCTAGAACCTTACGGCTAAATGGTTCAACGGATTTAGACGAAACTTTGTTTCTGGATAGCTATTAATGCGTTCTAAAATATGGCATACTTTTTATCCCGCTAGAACCTTACGGCTAAACGGTTCAACGGATTTGGACGAAACTTTGTTTCTGGATAGCTATTAATGCGTTCTAAAATATGGCATACTTTTTATCCCGCTAGAACCTTACGGCTAAATGGTTCAACGGATTTGGACGAAACTTTGTTTCTGGATAGCTATTAATGCGTTCTAAAATATGGCATACTTTTTATCCCGGTAGAACCTTACGGCTAAATGGTTCAACGGATTTGGACGAAACTTTGTTTCTGGATAGCTATTAATGCGTTCTAAAATAAGGCATACTTTTTATCCCGCTAGAACCTTACGACTAAACGGTTCAACGGATTTGGACGAAACTTTCTTTCTGGTTAGCTATTGTGACGAATATGGGGGTTATACTACGGCAGCTAAAGAAAAGGACACCCTGTGCACGGTTACAGTTGAACAAGCATAGGCAAAACAAAAGCTTTAGCAAATATCAGCACCTCTGATTCGAAAGTGTTTCGAAGTTCTGACAAATATTGTGTATTGGAATTTTCTCGTACAATCCAGAAACAGGGCGAGCGAGAAGTTGTAGAATGTTCGACAGTAGCTGGCGAGAAACAGTAACAGGTATAAAAAGCGGCCGCCGGCAGTGTCGAGAGTCAGTCTTTGAGTAATAATTGAACGTGCAACATCGAGTCAGTTACCGAGTATCAAGTGAACGTGCAACATCGATTCCGAACGAGTGAACGTGAAGCACCGCAATCACAACCGAGGACAATTCAACTGCAACTGCAAAATAGTGCAAATCTTTGTAACAAAAGGATTGGAATAGTCAATCTGTTATTGGAATCAATAAAACCGTTACAAGCATTGAGCTTTTTGTGCATTATTCTTGACGATTACACAATCCAGTGATCCGAACCGAAGTAGCGGAGTACTTCAGCGGAATTACGTAACAATTGGTGTCAGAAGTGGGATTGTGCTAATCCAGAATAATGGTGAAGTTCGACCAGTTGAAAGTAGAGCAACTTAAGAATGAGCTGGCCCAGCTAGGGTTGCAGACAACAGGTTCAAAGACCGAATTGCAGCGTCGACTACGAGAGCCATTGGAGGCGAGAGGCTTTAATCTGGCAGAGCATGAGTTTGAGTGCGACTCAAAAGTGGCTGAGGTATCAGAGAAAGACATCGCTCCAGTGAGTATGGACATGAGCCAGTTGCTCGCTGCAATGCAAGGCATGATGGCCGAGAATTCTACAAGAGTCGAGCAGAAAATGGAAGAAAACTCTGTGATCATAAAGAAAGAACTCCTGGAAAATTCTGCGAACATGGAGCAGAAACTTCTAGAAAATTCTGAGAGCATGGGGCAGAAACTACAAGAACGAATCGAGAAGAAGATGGAAGAAAATTCTACACAACTACGAGAGATTTCTGAGACTTTGACTGGAAAGGTGAACGAGCTGCAAGGAAAAGTTAATGCGCTCGATGAGAGAATGCTGAAAATGGAATCAGGTCGAGATAATTCAATCGCAAGAATGAATACAAGCGGATCTGGAAAAGCAGCTGCAAGAGCAACTGCAAGAACAATTGCAAGAGCTGCAATTGCAAAGCCCACTGCCGCAAATAAGAGAATTCAGTGGTACGAAACTCAAAGCACCTACCTACGATGGGACAACGGCGTTTAACATCTTCCAACTGCAGTTTGAAACGACGGCCGCCCAGAATCGGTGGGGCGACGCAGAAAAGGCAGCGGCTCTGATAGTGGCATTGAAAGGAGCAGCAGCCGAGGTGTTACAGACGATTCCACCAATACTAAGATGCAGCTATGAGGCCATAATAAGTGCGGTAGGAAGGAAGTACGGTAGCGAGCACATGAAGCAGCTGTACTACATCGAGCTGAAGAATCGCAGGCAAAGGAGCGGGGAGAGCTTGCAGGTCTACGCAGCGGACATTGAGCGACTGGCACATTTAGCTCACTCTGACCTGGGCAGTGAACACTTGGAAAAGATGAAGATACAAGCATTCATCGAAGGAATTCGCGATCCAGAAATAAGACGCAGCGCAATAATGATGAGCAAAGCGACATTTACCGAGACGGTTACCAGTGCACTTACATACGAGGCAGCGTGGACCAGCACTATGCAATATTCTGCACCCAAAGTTCGCAGGGTTGAGGCTGAAGACGACGTTCTGTGTCAAGCAATCAAAACAGAACACCCGCCAGCGGACCGAACGATGAGGAAATTCACAGGAAGGTGTTTCAATTGCGACAAACCAGGTCACATGGCGCGGGAGTGCCGCCTTCGTCGGAAGCGATCCAGATCGCGTACACCAGAACGGGGCTATGGCGAACGGAAAGAGCAGAGCGGTAGCGGCAGCAAGGTGTCGTTAAACTAAAACGAGCCAGCTTCGAGGGGCGCGAACTGGCTCACACAACAAGCAGTCCCCAAATCTCCATTTCACAACTGCGACGGGAAAACAACAGCCTAACGATAGATGGCCAAATCGATTACCAATGGTTTACGGTGACCCTGGACACAGGAGCATCACATTCCATCATCAGAAGCGACTTGGTGAAGAAAGCAGAACCACTAGTTGGAATCAAATTACGCACAGCGACAGGAGAGGATGCACCAATACGTGGAAAAGTCACAAAAGAAATCACTATTGGTACAACGTCAGTTCAACACGAATTCATAGTAGCGGAAATCGTAGATGAACTCATTCTGGGAATGGACTTCATGATGCGGAATGGATTCACGTTGGACTTGCGGGAAAGAGTGCTGCGATACGGAAATACGGAAATGCCACTAAAGATCGGAGAAAACCAAGCGTTCGTGCATCAAGTGGTAATGACAGAGCAAGCAACTATTCCAGCTAACTCAGACGCTGTGATTTGGGCTCAAGTAAATGGAGGAGGTGGGAGCAACTCGTTGTGGATGATTGAAGCCGACACCAAGACACCGATAAATAACATCATAGTCGGAAAGACCCTCGTGAACGCGCAAACCAACAATCTAATACCAGTCCGAATTCTAAATTTGGCCAATTCGGCGAAACTAATCAAAACGGGAACCATTATTGGACAATGCCACCAAGTTACAACCATTGTCAATTGTGAAGCGGAACGTGCAACCAAGCAAAATCCGACACGCGAAAAAGAAAACCAGCTACGAAGCTTAATCAACGCCTGGACTTCGGACCTTTCTACCGAACACAACGTAAAAGCGCAGCAACTGCTGGAAAAACATCGGGACATATTTCCATCAGCGGCAAACGAAGGGAGAACGGCGATGGTGAAACACAAAATCAACACTGGCGATGCGAAACCCCTCCGTCAACCTCCGCGACGAGTACCACTTGCTAAAAGGGAGGAAGTTAATGCGCTGGTGGAGGAAATGCAACGCAACAAAGTCATTGAGCCATCCTCTAGTCCTTGGAGTTCTCCCGTAGTGCTAGTGAAGAAGAAGGATGGCAGCACACGATTTTGTGTGGACTACCGTAAGCTGAACGATGCCACCAAAAAGGACAGCTATCCATTGCCAAGAATTGACGACACCTTGGACACGCTCTCAGGATCCAAATGGTTTTCCACACTTGATTTACAAAGTGGATATTGGCAAGTTGAAATGGATAAGAGCGACAAAGAAAAGACAGCTTTCAGTTATGGAGATGGACTGTGGCAATTTTTGGTGATGCCTTTCGGACTGTGCAACGCACCGGCCACGTTCGAACGCTTAATGGAACGTGTGCTGAAAGGTTTAAATTGGAAGACTTGCTTGGTTTATTTGGACGACATCATTGTAATGGGCAAGGACTTCGATGACCACCTAAAGAACTTAGGAGAAGTATTTCAAAGAATCAACGAGGCTGGATTAAGACTTAGTCCGAAGAAATGCTCGCTGTTTAAGCAAGAAGTTAAATACCTCGGACATCGCGTAACTGCGGAAGGAATACACACGGATGAAGACAAAATCGCTGTTGTGAAGGAGTGGCCCACTCCAAAGAATTTACATGAATTGCGCAGCTTCCTAGGGCTATGCACGTATTACAGGCGATTTGTTCCAGCATTCGCGTCTATTGCAAGCAGCCTACATGAACTGACGAAGAAGAATCATCCATTCGAATGGAGGAACGAGCAGGAAGAGGCCTTCCAAAAGCTAAAGGAACGACTTTACACAGCGCCTATACTAGCATACCCGATTCCTGGCGAAAAATTTATATTGGACACGGATGCAAGTGCTACCGGAATTGGAGGAGTCCTCTCACAAGTCATCGAAGGCGAGGAACGGGTAATCGCTTACTACAGCACGACTCTAGCAAAACCGGAAAGAAATTACTGCGTCACTAGAAGAGAGCTGCTAGCCGTGGTGGACAGCGTTAAACATTTCCACAAGTATCTCTTCGGGCAGCCGTTCCTGTTAAGAACGGATCATGCGGCACTCAGGTGGTTGCTGCAGTTCAAGGACCCTGAAGGCCAAATTGCTCGATGGATCGAACGGTTGCAAAGTTACGATTTTGAAATTGAGCATCGCAAGGGAAGACTGCATGGAAACGCCGATGCACTATCTAGACGTCCCTGCAATACAGAATGCAGGCATTGTTCCAGAGCAGAGGAAAAAGAAGGACGACTCGATATTCGTTTGCTCAGTGTCTTGCCGGAAGAACAATGGACAGCAGAGCGAATAAGAACTGAGCAAAGAAATGATCCAGATCTGGCGAAAATAATGGACTACAAGGAAAGAGATGTACGGCCAACATTCGAAGAAATAGCATGTGAAAGCGCCATCACCAAAGCATACTGGGCACAGTGGCAGAGTTTACAACTACGCGGTGGATGCTTGCATCGAATATGGGAAAGCGAAGACGGAAAAGCACATAGAAACTTAATTGTTGTTCCTAAAGTGCGAGTAACGGACATTGTGTCATCATATCACAATGGTTCGAGTGGCGGTCATTTGGGTATCACCAAGACGGTGGAGAAGATAAAGAAGCGGTTCTACTGGGTAGGATGTCAGCAATCTGTTGCGGAATGGATTGGGACATGCGACGAATGCGTCACCGCTAAAGGACCCAAAACACGCAGCCGTGGCAGAATGATCCAATACAACGTGGGAGCACCTTTTGAGCGAGTTGCGATGGACGTTGCCGGACCGTTTCCCATAAGTGAGAGTGGCAACAGGTATGTTCTGGTGGTGATCGATTACTTCAGCAAATGGCCAGAGGTTTACCCGATACCGAATCAAGAGGCCAAAACATGTGCAGATGCTTTCATCAAAGATTGGGTGTGTCGCTTTGGAGTCCCGCTGGAACTTCACTCAGATCAAGGACGAAACTTTGAATCGGGCATCTTCAAAGAAATGTGCGCCACGCTTGGTATACGAAAGACAAGAACCACACCGTTGCACCCCCAATCTGATGGCATGGTAGAAAGATTTAATCGCACTCTGGAAGAGCATCTGAGAAAAGTTGTAAGCGACCACCAAAAGGACTGGGATGAGCACATACCGCTATTCTTGATGGCCTATAGATCAGCAATTCATGACACGACAGCAACGACACCCGCCAAGGCAATATTTGGCGAAGACTTACGACTGCCCGCTGATTTAAAGTTTGGGGTATGCGAGCCCATTGACGATGGCGATAATGACTTTGCGAGCAACAAGCGAAAGGAATTGGATGGGATACACCAATATATGCGGAAACGCACGCAGTTGATGAGTGACAAGATGAAAGCCAGATATGATTTGAGGGCAAATTCCGAAGGATTTGAAGAAGGGCAACTGGTGATGCTTTACAACCCACAGCGCAAGAAGGGGCTGTGTCCGAAGTTACAAACGCACTGGGAAGGGCCATACTGTGTGATCAAGCGCCTGAATGACGTCGTATATCGAATACAGCTGAACGGCAGTAGGAGAGCTAAACTTAAAGTAGTCCATTTGGAGAGACTGGCACCCTATAAGGCTAAAGAAGCTATCCTTGTTCGGGACGAACAAGTTTAAGAGGAGGGCAGTGTGACGAATATGGGGGTTATACTACGGCAGCTAAAGAAAAGGACACCCTGTGCACGGTTACAGTTGAACAAGCATAGGCAAAACAAAAGCTTTAGCAAATATCAGCACCTCTGATTCGAAAGTGTTTCGAAGTTCTGACAAATATTGTGTATTGGAATTTTCTCGTACAATCCAGAAACAGGGCGAGCGAGAAGTTGTAGAATGTTCGACAGTAGCTGGCGAGAAACAGTAACAGGTATAAAAAGCGGCCGCCGGCAGTGTCGAGAGTCAGTCTTTGAGTAATAATTGAACGTGCAACATCGAGTCAGTTACCGAGTATCAAGTGAACGTGCAACATCGATTCCGAACGAGTGAACGTGAAGCACCGCAATCACAACCGAGGACAATTCAACTGCAACTGCAAAATAGTGCAAATCTTTGTAACAAAAGGATTGGAATAGTCAATCTGTTATTGGAATCAATAAAACCGTTACAAGCATTGAGCTTTTTGTGCATTATTCTTGACGATTACACAATCCAGTGATCCGAACCGAAGTAGCGGAGTACTTCAGCGGAATTACGTAACACTATTAATGCGTTCTAAAATATGGCATACTTTTTATCCCGCTAGAACCTTACGGCTAAACGGTTTAACGTATTTGGACGAAACTTTGTTTCTGGATAGCTATTAATGCGTTCTAAAATATGGCATACTTTTTATCCCGCTAGAACCTTACGGCTAAATGGTTCAACGGATTTGGACGAAACTTTGTTTCTGGATAGCTATTAATGCGTTCTAAAATCTGGCATACTTTTTATCCCGCTAGAACCTTACGGCTAAACGGTTCAACGGATTTGGACGAAACTTTGTTTCTGGATAGCTATTAATGCGTTATAAAATATGGCATACTTTTTATCCCGCTAGAACCTTACGGCTAAATGGTTCAACGGATTTGGACGAAACTTTGTTTCTGGATAGCTATTAATGCGTTCTAAAATATGGCATACTTTTTATCCCGCTAGAACCTTACAGCTAAATGGTTCAACGGATTTGGACGAAACTTGTTTCTGGATAGCTATTAATGCGTTCTAAAATATGGCATACTTTTTATCCCGCTAGAACTTTACGGCTAAATGGTTCAACGGATTTGGACGAAACTTTGTTTCTGGATAGCTATTAATGCGTTCTAAAATATGGCATACTTTTTATCCCGCTAGAACCTTACGGCTAAACGGTTCAACGGATTTGGACGAAACTTTGTTTCTGGATAGCTATTAATGCGTTCTAAAATATGGCATACTTTTTATCCCGCTAGAACCTTACGGCTAAATGGTTCAACGGATTTGGACGAAACTTTGTTTCTGGATAGCTATTAATGCGTTCTAAAATATGGCATACTTTTTATCCCGCTAGAACCTTACGGCTAAATGGTTCAACGGATTTGGACGAAACTTTGTTTCTGGATAGCTATTAATGCGTTCTAAAATAAGGCATACTTTTTATCCCGCTAGAACCTTACGACTAAACGGTTCAACGGATTTGGACGAAACTTTCTTTCTGGTTAGCTATTAATGCGTTCTAAAATATGGCATACTTTTTATCCCGCTAGAACCTTACGGCTAAACGGTTTAACGTATTTGGACGAAACTTTGTTTCTGGATAGCTATTAATGCGTTCTAAAATATGGCATACTTTTTATCCCGCTAGAACCTTACGGCTAAATGGTTCAACGGATTTGGACGAAACTTTGTTTCTGGATAGCTATTAATGCGTTCTAAAATCTGGCATACTTTTTATCCCGCTAGAACCTTACGGCTAAACGGTTCAACGGATTTGGACGAAACTTTGTTTCTGGATAGCTATTAATGCGTTATAAAATATGGCATACTTTTTATCCCGCTAGAACCTTACGGCTAAATGGTTCAACGGATTTGGACGAAACTTTGTTTCTGGATAGCTATTAATGCGTTCTAAAATAAGGCATACTTTTTATCCCGCTAGAACCTTACGACTAAACGGTTCAACGGATTTGGACGAAACTTTCTTTCTGGTTAGCTATTAATGCGTTCTAAAATATGGCATACTTTTTATCCCGCTAGAACCTTACGGCTAAATGGTTCAACGGATTTGGACGAAACTTTCTTTCTGGTTAGCTATTAATGCGTTCTAAAATATGGCATACTTTTTATCCCGCTAGAACCTTACGGCTAAACGGTTCAACGGATTTGGACGAAACTTTGTTTCTGGATAGCTATTAATGCGTTCTAAAATATGGCATACTTTTTATCCCGCTAGAACCTTACGGCTAAATGGTTCAACGGATTTGGACGAAACTTTGTTTCTGGATAGCTATTAATGCGTTCTAAAATATGGCATACTTTTTATCCCGCTAGAACCTTACGGCTAAATGGTTCAACGGATTTGGACGAAACTTTGTTTCTGGATAGCTATTAATGCGTTCTAAAATAAGGCATACTTTTTATCCCGCTAGAACCTTACGACTAAACGGTTCAACGGATTTGGACGAAACTTTCTTTCTGGTTAGCTATTAATGCGTTCTAAAATATGGCATACTTTTTATCCCGCTAGAACCTTACGGCTAAACGGTTTAACGTATTTGGACGAAACTTTGTTTCTGGATAGCAATTAATGCGTTCTAAAATATGGCATACTTTTTATCCCGCTAGAACCTTACGGCTAAATGGTTCAACGGATTTGGACGAAACTTTGTTTCTGGATAGCTATTAATGCGTTCTAAAATCTGGCATACTTTTTATCCCGCTAGAACCTTACGGCTAAACGGTTCAACGGATTTGGACGAAACTTTGTTTCTGGATAGCTATTAATGCGTTCTAAAATATGGCATACTTTTTATCCCGCTAGAACCTTACGGCTAAATGGTTCAACGGATTTGGACGAAACTTTGTTTCTGGATAGCTATTAATGCGTTCTAAAATATGGCATACTTTTTATCCCGGTAGAACCTTACGGCTAAATGGTTCAACGGATTTGGACGAAACTTTGTTTCTGGATAGCTATTAATGCGTTCTAAAATAAGGCATACTTTTTATCCTGCTAGAACCTTACGACTAAACGGTTCAACGGATTTGGACGAAACTTTCTTTCTGGTTAGCTATTAATGCGTTCTAAAATATGGCATACTTTTTATCCCGCTAGAACCTTACGGCTAAACGGTTTAACGTATTTGGACGAAACTTTGTTTCTGGATAGCTATTAATGCGTTCTAAAATATGGCATACTTTTTATCCCGCTAGAACCTTACGGCTAAATGGTTCAACGGATTTGGACGAAACTTTGTTTCTGGATAGCTATTAATGCGTTCTAAAATCTGGCATACTTTTTATCCCGCTAGAACCTTACGGCTAAACGGTTCAACGGATTTGGACGAAACTTTGTTTCTGGATAGCTATTAATGCGTTATAAAATATGGCATACTTTTTATCCCGCTAGAACCTTACGGCTAAATGGTTCAACGGATTTGGACGAAACTTTGTTTCTGGATAGCTATTAATGCGTTATAAAATATGGCATACTTTTTATCCCGCTAGAACCTTACGGCTAAATGGTTCAACGGATTTGGACGAAACTTTGTTTCTGGATAGCTATTAATGCGTTATAAAATATGGCATACTTTTTATCCCGCTAGAACCTTACGGCTAAATGGTTCAACGGATTTGGACGAAACTTTGTTTCTGGATAGCTATTAATGCGTTCTAAAATATGGCATACTTTTTATCCCGCTAGAACCTTACGGCTAAATGGTTCAACGGATTTGGACGAAACTTTGTTTCTGGATAGCTATTAATGCGTTCTAAAATCTGGCATACTTTTTATCCTGCTAGAGCCTTACGGCTAAATGGTTCAACGGATTTGGACGAAACTTTGTTTCTGGATAGCTATTAATGCGTTCTAAAATCTGGCATACTTTTTATCCCGCTAGAACCTTACGGCTAAACGGTTCAACGGATTTGGACGAAACTTTGTTTCTGGATAGCTATTAATGCGTTATAAAATATGGCATACTTTTTATCCCGCTAGAACCTTACGGCTAAATGGTTCAACGGATTTGGACGAAACTTTGTTTCTGGATAGCTATTAATGCGTTATAAAATATGGCATACTTTTTATCCCGCTAGAACCTTACGGCTAAATGGTTCAACGGATTTGGACGAAACTTTGTTTCTGGATAGCTATTAATGCGTTCTAAAATATGGCATACTTTTTATCCCGCTAGAACCTTACAGCTAAATGGTTCAACGGATTTGGACGAAACTTGTTTCTGGATAGCTATTAATGCGTTCTAAAATATGGCATACTTTTTATCCCGCTAGAACTTTACGGCTAAATGGTTCAACGGATTTGGACGAAACTTTCTTTCTGGTTAGCTATTAATGCGTTCTAAAATATGGCATACTTTTTATCCCGCTAGAACCTTACGGCTAAACGGTTCAACGGATTTGGACGAAACTTTCTTTCTGGTTAGCTATTAATGCGTTCTAAAATATGGCATACTTTTTATCCCGCTAGAACCTTACGGCTAAACGGTTTAACGTATTTGGACGAAACTTTGTTTCTGGATAGCTATTAATGCGTTCTAAAATATGGCATACTTTTTATCCCGCTAGAACCTTACGGCTAAATGGTTCAACGGATTTGGACGAAACTTTGTTTCTGGATAGCTATTAATGCGTTCTAAAATCTGGCATACTTTTTATCCCGCTAGAACCTTACGGCTAAACGGTTCAACGGATTTGGACGAAACTTTGTTTCTGGATAGCTATTAATGCGTTATAAAATATGGCATACTTTTTATCCCGCTAGAACCTTACGGCTAAATGGTTCAACGGATTTGGACGAAACTTTGTTTCTGGATAGCTATTAATGCGTTCTAAAATATGGCATACTTTTTATCCCGCTAGAACCTTACGGCTAAATGGTTCAACGGATTTGGACGAAACTTTGTTTCTGGATAGCTATTAATGCGTTCTAAAATAAGGCATACTTTTTATCCCGCTAGAACCTTACGACTAAACGGTTCAACGGATTTGGACGAAACTTTCTTTCTGGTTAGCTATTAATGCGTTCTAAAATATGGCATACTTTTTATCCCGCTAGAACCTTACGGCTAAACGGTTTAACGTATTTGGACGAAACTTTGTTTCTGGATAGCTATTAATGCGTTCTAAAATATGGCATACTTTTTATCCCGCTAGAACCTTACGGCTAAATGGTTCAACGGATTTGGACGAAACTTTGTTTCTGGATAGCTATTAATGCGTTCTAAAATCTGGCATACTTTTTATCCCGCTAGAACCTTACGGCTAAACGGTTCAACGGATTTGGACGAAACTTTGTTTCTGGATAGCTATTAATGCGTTATAAAATATGGCATACTTTTTATCCCGCTAGAACCTTACGGCTAAACGGTTTAACGTATTTGGACGAAACTTTGTTTCTGGATAGCTATTAATGCGTTCTAAAATAAGGCATACTTTTTATCCCGCTAGAACCTTACGACTAAACGGTTCAACAGATTTGGACGAAACTTTCTTTCTGGTTAGCTATTAATGCGTTCTAAAATATGGCATACTTTTTATCCCGCTAGAACCTTACGGCTAAACGGTTTAACGTATTTGGACGAAACTTTGTTTCTGGATAGCTATTAATGCGTTCTAAAATATGGCATACTTTTTATCCCGCTAGGACCTTACGGCTAAATGGTTCAACGGATTTGGACGAAACTTTGTTTCTGGATAGCTATTAATGCGTTCTAAAATCTGGCATACTTTTTATCCCGCTAGAACTTTACGGCTAAATGGTTCAACGGATTTGGACGAAACTTTGTTTCTGGATAGCTATTAATGCGTTCTAAAATATGGCATACTTTTTATCCCGCTAGAACCTTACGGCTAAATGGTTCAACGGATTTGGACGAAACTTGTTTCTGGGTAGCTATTAATGCGTTCTAAAATATGGCATACTTTTTATCCCGCTAGAACCTTACGGCTAAATGGTTCAACGGATTTGGACGAAACTTTGTTTCTGGATAGCTATTAATGCGTTCTAAAATATGGCATACTTTTTATCCCGCTAGAACCTTACGGCTAAACGGTTCAACGGATTTGGACGAAACTTTGTTTCTGGATAGCTATTAATGCGTTCTAAAATATGGCATACTTTTTATCCCGCTAGAACCTTACGGCTAAATGGTTCAACGGATTTGGACGAAACTTTGTTTCTGGATAGCTATTAATGCGTTCTAAAATATGGCATACTTTTTATCCCGCTAGAACCTTACGGCTAAATGGTTCAACGGATTTGGACGAAACTTTGTTTCTGGATAGCTATTAATGCGTTCTAAAATAAGGCATACTTTTTATCCCGCTAGAACCTTACGACTAAACGGTTCAACGGATTTGGACGAAACTTTCTTTCTGGTTAGCTATTAATGCGTTCTAAAATATGGCATACTTTTTATCCCGCTAGAACCTTACGGCTAAACGGTTTAACGTATTTGGACGAAACTTTGTTTCTGGATAGCTATTAATGCGTTCTAAAATATGGCATACTTTTTATCCCGCTAGAACCTTACGGCTAAATGGTTCAACGGATTTGGACGAAACTTTGTTTCTGGATAGCTATTAATGCGTTCTAAAATCTGGCATACTTTTTATCCCGCTAGAACCTTACGGCTAAACGGTTCAACGGATTTGGACGAAACTTTGTTTCTGGATAGCTATTAATGCGTTCTAAAATATAGCATACTTTTTATCCCGCTAGAACCTTACGGCTAAATGGTTCAACGGATTTGGACGAAACTTTGTTTCTGGATAGCTATTAATGCGTTCTAAAATCTGGCATACTTTTTATCCCGCTAGAACCTTACGGCTAAACGGTTCAACGGATTTGGACGAAACTTTGTTTCTGGATAGCTATTAATGCGTTCTAAAATATGGCATACTTTTTATCCCGCTAGAACCTTACGGCTAAATGGTTCAACGGATTTGGACGAAACTTTGTTTCTGGATAGCTATTAATGCGTTCTAAAATATGGCATACTTTTTATCCCGCTAGAACCTTACGGCTAAATGGTTCAACGGATTTGGACGAAACTTGTTTCTGGATAGCTATTAATGCGTTCTAAAATATGGCATACTTTTTATCCCGCTAGAACCTTACGGCTAAATGGTTCAACGGATTTAGACGAAACTTTGTTTCTGGATAGCTATTAATGCGTTCTAAAATATGGCATACTTTTTATCCCGCTAGAACCTTACGGCTAAACGGTTCAACGGATTTGGACGAAACTTTGTTTCTGGATAGCTATTAATGCGTTCTAAAATATGGCATACTTTTTATCCCGCTAGAACCTTACGGCTAAATGGTTCAACGGATTTGGACGAAACTTTGTTTCTGGATAGCTATTAATGCGTTCTAAAATATGGCATACTTTTTATCCCGGTAGAACCTTACGGCTAAATGGTTCAACGGATTTGGACGAAACTTTGTTTCTGGATAGCTATTAATGCGTTCTAAAATAAGGCATACTTTTTATCCTGCTAGAACCTTACGACTAAACGGTTCAACGGATTTGGACGAAACTTTCTTTCTGGTTAGCTATTAATGCGTTCTAAAATATGGCATACTTTTTATCCCGCTAGAACCTTACGGCTAAACGGTTTAACGTATTTGGACGAAACTTTGTTTCTGGATAGCTATTAATGCGTTCTAAAATATGGCATACTTTTTATCCCGCTAGAACCTTACGGCTAAATGGTTCAACGGATTTGGACGAAACTTTGTTTCTGGATAGCTATTAATGCGTTCTAAAATCTGGCATACTTTTTATCCCGCTAGAACCTTACGGCTAAACGGTTCAACGGATTTGGACGAAACTTTATTTCTGGATAGCTATTAATGCGTTATAAAATATGGCATACTTTTTATCCCGCTAGAACCTTACGGCTAAATGGTTCAACGGATTTGGACGAAACTTTGTTTTGGATAGCTATTAATGCGTTATAAAATATGGCATACTTTTTATCCCGCTAGAACCTTACGGCTAAATGGTTCAACGGATTTGGACGAAACTTTGTTTCTGGATAGCTATTAATGCGTTATAAAATATGGCATACTTTTTATCCCGCTAGAACCTTACGGCTAAATGGTTCAACGGATTTGGACGAAACTTTGTTTCTGGATAGCTATTAATGCGTTCTAAAATATGGCATACTTTTTATCCCGCTAGAACCTTACGGCTAAATGGTTCAACGGATTTGGACGAAACTTTGTTTCTGGATAGCTATTAATGCGTTCTAAAATCTGGCATACTTTTTATCCCGCTAGAACCTTACGGCTAAATGGTTCAACGGATTTGGACGAAACTTTGTTTCTGGATAGCTATTAATGCGTTCTAAAATCTGGCATACTTTTTATCCCGCTAGAACCTTACGGCTAAACGGTTCAACGGATTTGGACGAAATTTTGTTTCTGGATAGCTATTAATGCGTTATAAAATATGGCATACTTTTTATCCCGCTAGAACCTTACGGCTAAATGGTTCAACGGATTTGGACGAAACTTTGTTTCTGGATAGCTATTAATGCGTTATAAAATATGGCATACTTTTTATCCCGCTAGAACCTTACGGCTAAATGGTTCAACGGATTTGGACGAAACTTTGTTTCTGGATAGCTATTAATGCGTTCTAAAATATGGCATACTTTTTATCCCGCTAGAACCTTACAGCTAAATGGTTCATCGGATTTGGACGAAACTTGTTTCTGGATAGCTATTAATGCGTTCTAAAATATGGCATACTTTTTATCCCGCTAGAACTTTACGGCTAAATGGTTCAACGGATTTGGACGAAACTTTCTTTCTGGTTAGCTATTAATGCGTTCTAAAATATGGCATACTTTTTATCCCGCTAGAACCTTACGGCTAAACGGTTCAACGGATTTGGACGAAACTTTCTTTCTGGTTAGCTATTAATGCGTTCTAAAATATGGCATACTTTTTATCCCGCTAGAACCTTACGGCTAAACGGTTTAACGTATTTGGACGAAACTTTGTTTCTGGATAGCTATTAATGCGTTCTAAAATATGGCATACTTTTTATCCCGCTAGAACCTTACGGCTAAATGGTTCAACGGATTTGGACGAAACTTTGTTTCTGGATAGCTATTAATGCGTTCTAAAATCTGGCATACTTTTTATCCCGCTAGAACCTTACGGCTAAACGGTTCAACGGATTTGGACGAAACTTTGTTTCTGGATAGCTATTAATGCGTTATAAAATATGGCATACTTTTTATCCCGCTAGAACCTTACGGCTAAATGGTTCAACGGATTTGGACGAAACTTTGTTTCTGGATAGCTATTAATGCGTTCTAAAATAAGGCATACTTTTTATCCCGCTAGAACCTTACGACTAAACGGTTCAACGGATTTGGACGAAACTTTCTTTCTGGTTAGCTATTAATGCGTTCTAAAATATGGCATACTTTTTATCCCGCTAGAACCTTACGGCTAAACGGTTTAACGTATTTGGACGAAACTTTGTTTCTGGATAGCTATTAATGCGTTCTAAAATATGGCATACTTTTTATCCCGCTAGAACCTTACGGCTAAATGGTTCAACGGATTTGGACGAAACTTTGTTTCTGGATAGCTATTAATGCGTTCTAAAATCTGGCATACTTTTTATCCCGCTAGAACCTTACGGCTAAACGGTTCAACGGATTTGGACGAAACTTTGTTTCTGGATAGCTATTAATGCGTTATAAAATATGGCATACTTTTTATCCCGCTAGAACCTTACGGCTAAACGGTTTAACGTATTTGGACGAAACTTTGTTTCTGGATAGCTATTAATGCGTTCTAAAATAAGGCATACTTTTTATCCCGCTAGAACCTTACGACTAAACGGTTCAACGGATTTGGACGAAACTTTCTTTCTGGTTAGCTATTAATGCGTTCTAAAATATGGCATACTTTTTATCCCGCTAGAACCTTACGGCTAAACGGTTTAACGTATTTGGACGAAACTTTGTTTCTGGATAGCTATTAATGCGTTCTAAAATATGGCATACTTTTTATCCCGCTAGAACCTTACGGCTAAATGGTTCAACGGATTTGGACGAAACTTTGTTTCTGGATAGCTATTAATGCGTTCTAAAATCTGGCATACTTTTTATCCCGCTAGAACTTTACGGCTAAATGGTTCAACGGATTTGGACGAAACTTTGTTTCTGGATAGCTATTAATGCGTTCTAAAATATGGCATACTTTTTATCCCGCTAGAACCTTACGGCTAAATGGTTCAACGGATTTGGACGAAACTTGTTTCTGGGTAGCTATTAATGCGTTCTAAAATATGGCATACTTTTTATCCCGCTAGAACCTTACGGCTAAATGGTTCAACGGATTTGGACGAAACTTTGTTTCTGGATAGCTATTAATGCGTTCTAAAATATGGCATACTTTTTATCCCGCTAGAACCTTACGGCTAAACGGTTCAACGGATTTGGACGAAACTTTGTTTCTGGATAGCTATTAATGCGTTCTAAAATATGGCATACTTTTTATCCCGCTAGAACCTTACGGCTAA
Source organism: Neria commutata (assembly GCA_963457695.1). Lineage (NCBI taxonomy): Eukaryota > Metazoa > Arthropoda > Insecta > Diptera > Micropezidae > Neria > Neria commutata. Next base: position 38,398,785 of record OY735247.1, on the reverse strand, counting down.
ATGGTTCAACGGATTTGGACGAAACTTTGTTTCTGGATAGCTATTAATGCGTTCTAAAATATGGCATACTTTTTATCCCGCTAGAACCTTACGGCTAAATGGTTCAACGGATTTGGACGAAACTTTGTTTCTGGATAGCTATTAATGCGTTCTAAAATAAGGCATACTTTTTATCCCGCTAGAACCTTACGACTAAACGGTTCAACGGATTTGGACGAAACTTTCTTTCTGGTTAGCTATTAATGCGTTCTAAAATATGGCATACTTTTTATCCCGCTAGAACCTTACGGCTAAACGGTTTAACGTATTTGGACGAAACTTTGTTTCTGGATAGCTATTAATGCGTTCTAAAATATGGCATACTTTTTATCCCGCTAGAACCTTACGGCTAAATGGTTCAACGGATTTGGACGAAACTTTGTTTCTGGATAGCTATTAATGCGTTCTAAAATCTGGCATACTTTTTATCCCGCTAGAACCTTACGGCTAAACGGTTCAACGGATTTGGACGAAACTTTGTTTCTGGATAGCTATTAATGCGTTCTAAAATATAGCATACTTTTTATCCCGCTAGAACCTTACGGCTAAATGGTTCAACGGATTTGGACGAAACTTTGTTTCTGGATAGCTATTAATGCGTTCTAAAATATGGCATACTTTTTATCCCGCTAGAACCTTACGGCTAAATGGTTCAACGGATTTGGACGAAACTTTGTTTCTGGATAGCTATTAATGCGTTCTAAAATAAGGCATACTTTTTATCCCGCTAGAACCTTACGACTAAACGGTTCAACGGATTTGGACGAAACTTTCTTTCTGGTTAGCTATTAATGCGTTCTAAAATATGGCATACTTTTTATCCCGCTAGAACCTTACGGCTAAACGGTTTAACGTATTTGGACGAAACTTTGTTTCTGGATAGCTATTAATGCGTTCTAAAATATGGCATACTTTTTATCCCGCTAGAACCTTACGGCTAAATGGTTCAACGGATTTGGACGAAACTTTGTTTCTGGATAGCTATTAATGCGTTCTAAAATCTGGCATACTTTTTATCCCGCTAGAACCTTACGGCTAAACGGTTCAACGGATTTGGACGAAACTTTGTTTCTGGATAGCTATTAATGCGTTATAAAATATGGCATACTTTTTATCCCGCTAGAACCTTACGGCTAAATGGTTCAACGGATTTGGACGAAACTTTGTTTCTGGATAGCTATTAATGCGTTCTAAAATATGGCATACTTTTTATCCCGCTAGAACCTTACGGCTAAACGGTTCAACGGATTTGGACGAAACTTTGTTTCTGGATAGCTATTAATGCGTTCTAAAATATGGCATACTTTTTATCCCGCTAGAACCTTACGACTAAACGGTTCAACGGATTTGGACGAAACTTTCTTTCTGGTTAGCTATTAATGCGTTCTAAAATATGGCATACTTTTTATCCCGCTAGAACCTTACGGCTAAACGGTTTAACGTATTTGGACGAAACTTTGTTTCTGGATAGCTATTAATGCGTTCTAAAATATGGCATACTTTTTATCCCGCTAGAACCTTACGGCTAAATGGTTCAACGGATTTGGACGAAACTTTGTTTCTGGATAGCTATTAATGCGTTCTAAAATCTGGCATACTTTTTATCCCGCTAGAACCTTACGGCTAAACGGTTCAACGGATTTGGACGAAACTTTGTTTCTGGATAGCTATTAATGCGTTATAAAATATGGCATACTTTTTATCCCGCTAGAACCTTACGGCTAAATGGTTCAACGGATTTGGACGAAACTTTGTTTCTGGATAGCTATTAATGCGTTCTAAAATATGGCATACTTTTTATCCCGCTAGAACCTTACGGCTAAACGGTTCAACGGATTTGGACGAAACTTTGTTTCTGGATAGCTATTAATGCGTTCTAAAATATGGCATACTTTTTATCCCGCTAGAACCTTACGGCTAAATGGTTCAACGGATTTGGACGAAACTTTGTTTCTGGATAGCTATTAATGCGTTCTAAAATAAGGCATACTTTTTATCCCGCTAGAACCTTACGACTAAACGGTTCAACGGATTTGGACGAAACTTTCTTTCTGGTTAGCTATTAATGCGTTCTAAAATATGGCATACTTTTTATCCCGCTAGAACCTTACGGCTAAACGGTTTAACGTATTTGGACGAAACTTTGTTTCTGGATAGCTATTAATGCGTTCTAAAATATGGCATACTTTTTATCCCGCTAGAACCTTACGGCTAAATGGTTCAACGGATTTGGACGAAACTTTGTTTCTGGATAGCTATTAATGCGTTCTAAAATCTGGCATACTTTTTATCCCGCTAGAACCTTACGGCTAAACGGTTCAACGGATTTGGACGAAACTTTGTTTCTGGATAGCTATTAATGCGTTATAAAATATGGCATACTTTTTATCCCGCTAGAACCTTACGGCTAAATGGTTCAACGGATTTGGACGAAACTTTGTTTCTGGATAGCTATTAATGCGTTCTAAAATATGGCATACTTTTTATCCCGCTAGAACCTTACGGCTAAACGGTTCAACGGATTTGGACGAAACTTTGTTTCTGGATAGCTATTAATGCGTTCTAAAATATGGCATACTTTTTATCCCGCTAGAACCTTACGGCTAAATGGTTCAACGGATTTGGACGAAACTTTGTTTCTGGATAGCTATTAATGCGTTCTAAAATCTGGCATACTTTTTATCCCGCTAGAACCTTACGGCTAAACGGTTCAACGGATTTGGACGAAACTTTGTTTCTGGATAGCTATTAATGCGTTCTAAAATATGGCATACTTTTTATCCCGCTAGAACCTTACGGCTAAACGGTTCAACGGATTTGGACGAAACTTTGTTTCTGGATAGCTATTAATGCGTTCTAAAATATGGCATACTTTTTATCCCGCTAGAACCTTACGGCTAAATGGTTCAACGGATTTGGACGAAACTTTGTTTCTGGATAGCTATTAATGCGTTCTAAAATAAGGCATACTTTTTATCCCGCTAGAACCTTACGACTAAACGGTTCAACGGATTTGGACGAAACTTTCTTTCTGGTTAGCTATTAATGCGTTCTAAAATATGGCATACTTTTTATCCCGCTAGAACCTTACGGCTAAACGGTTTAACGTATTTGGACGAAACTTTGTTTCTGGATAGCTATTAATGCGTTCTAAAATAAGGCATACTTTTTATCCCGCTAGAACCTTACGACTAAACGGTTCAACGGATTTGGACGAAACTTTCTTTCTGGTTAGCTATTAATGCGTTCTAAAATATGGCATACTTTTTATCCCGCTAGAACCTTACGGCTAAATGGTTCAACGGATTTGGACGAAACTTTGTTTCTGGATAGCTATTAATGCGTTCTAAAATAAGGCATACTTTTTATCCCGCTAGAACCTTACGACTAAACGGTTCAACGGATTTGGACGAAACTTTCTTTCTGGTTAGCTATTAATGCGTTCTAAAATATGGCATACTTTTTATCCCGCTAGAACCTTACGGCTAAATGGTTCAACGGATTTGGACGAAACTTTGTTTCTGGATAGCTATTAATGCGTTCTAAAATAAGGCATACTTTTTATCCCGCTAGAACCTTACGACTAAACGGTTCAACGGATTTGGACGAAACTTTCTTTCTGGTTAGCTATTAATGCGTTCTAAAATATGGCATACTTTTTATCCCGCTAGAACCTTACGGCTAAACGGTTTAACGTATTTGGACGAAACTTTGTTTCTGGATAGCTATTAATGCGTTCTAAAATATGGCATACTTTTTATCCCGCTAGAACCTTACGGCTAAATGGTTCAACGGATTTGGACGAAACTTTGTTTCTGGATAGCTATTAATGCGTTCTAAAATCTGGCATACTTTTTATCCCGCTAGAACCTTACGGCTAAACGGTTCAACGGATTTGGACGAAACTTTGTTTCTGGATAGCTATTAATGCGTTATAAAATATGGCATACTTTTTATCCCGCTAGAACCTTACGGCTAAATGGTTCAACGGATTTGGACGAAACTTTGTTTCTGGATAGCTATTAATGCGTTCTAAAATATGGCATACTTTTTATCCCGCTAGAACCTTACGACTAAACGGTTCAACGGATTTGGACGAAACTTTCTTTCTGGTTAGCTATTAATGCGTTCTAAAATATGGCATACTTTTTATCCCGCTAGAACCTTACGGCTAAACGGTTCAACGGATTTGGACGAAACTTTGTTTCTGGATAGCTATTAATGCGTTATAAAATATGGCATTCTTTTTATCCCGCTAGAACCTTACGGTTAAATGGTTCAACGGATTTGGACGAAACTTTGTTTCTGGATAGCTATTAATGCGTTCTAAAATCTGGCATACTTTTTATCCCGCTAGAACCTTACGGCTAAATGGTTCAACGGATTTGGACGAAACTTTGTTTCTGGATAGCTATTAATGCGTTCTAAAATATGGCATACTTTTTATCCCGCTAGAACCTTACGGCTAAACGGTTCAACGGATTTGGACGAAACTTTGTTTCTGGATAGCTATTAATGCGTTCTAAAATATGGCATACTTTTTATCCCGCTAGAACCTTACGGCTAAATGGTTCAACGGATTTGGACGAAACTTTGTTTCTGGATAGCTATTAATGCGTTCTAAAATCTGGCATACTTTTTATCCCGCTAGAACCTTACGGCTAAACGGTTCAACGGATTTGGACGAAACTTTGTTTCTGGATAGCTATTAATGCGTTATAAAATATGGCATACTTTTTATCCCGCTAGAACCTTACGGCTAAATGGTTCAACGGATTTGGACGAAACTTTGTTTCTGGATAGCTATTAATGCGTTCTAAAATATGGCATACTTTTTATCCCGCTAGAACCTTACGGCTAAACGGTTCAACGGATTTGGACGAAACTTTGTTTCTGGATAGCTATTAATGCGTTCTAAAATATGGCATACTTTTTATCCCGCTAGAACCTTACGGCTAAATGGTTCAACGGATTTGGACGAAACTTTGTTTCTGGATAGCTATTAATGCGTTCTAAAATAAGGCATACTTTTTATCCCGCTAGAACCTTACGACTAAACGGTTCAACGGATTTGGACGAAACTTTCTTTCTGGTTAGCTATTAATGCGTTCTAAAATATGGCATACTTTTTATCCCGCTAGAACCTTACGGCTAAACGGTTTAACGTATTTGGACGAAACTTTGTTTCTGGATAGCTATTAATGCGTTCTAAAATATGGCATACTTTTTATCCCGCTAGAACCTTACGGCTAAATGGTTCAACGGATTTGGACGAAACTTTGTTTCTGGATAGCTATTAATGCGTTCTAAAATCTGGCATACTTTTTATCCCGCTAGAACCTTACGGCTAAACGGTTCAACGGATTTGGACGAAACTTTGTTTCTGGATAGCTATTAATGCGTTATAAAATATGGCATACTTTTTATCCCGCTAGAACCTTACGGCTAAATGGTTCAACGGATTTGGACGAAACTTTGTTTCTGGATAGCTATTAATGCGTTCTAAAATATGGCATACTTTTTATCCCGCTAGAACCTTACGGCTAAATGGTTCAACGGATTTGGACGAAACTTTGTTTCTGGATAGCTATTAATGCGTTCTAAAATATGGCATACTTTTTATCCCGCTAGAACCTTACGGCTAAACGGTTCAACGGATTTGGACGAAACTTTGTTTCTGGATAGCTATTAATGCGTTATAAAATATGGCATACTTTTTATCCCGCTAGAACCTTACGGCTAAATGGTTCAACGGATTTGGACGAAACTTTGTTTCTGGATAGCTATTAATGCGTTCTAAAATATGGCATACTTTTATCCCGCTAGAACCTTACGGCTAAACGGTTCAACGGATTTGGACGAAACTTTGTTTCTGGATAGCTATTAATGCGTTATAAAATATGGCATACTTTTTATCCCGCTAGAACCTTACGGCTAAATGGTTCAACGGATTTGGCCGAAACTTTGTTTCTGGTTAGCTATTAATGCGTTCTAAAATATGGCATACTTTTTATCCCGCTAGAACCTTACGGCTAAACGGTTCAACGGATTTGGACGAAACTTTGTTTCTGGATAGCTATTAATGCGTTATAAAATATGGCATACTTTTTATCCCGCTAGAACCTTACGGCTAAATGGTTCAACGGTTTTGGACGAAACTTTGTTTCTGGATAGCTATTAACGCGTTCTAAAATATGGCATACTTTTTATCCCGCTAGAACCTTACGGCTAAATGGTTCAACGGATTTGGACGAAACTTTGTTTCTGGATAGCTATTAATGCGTTCTAAAATATGGCATACTTTTTATCCCGCTAGAACCTTACGGCTAAACGGTTCAACGGATTTGGACGAAACTTTGTTTCTGGATAGCTATTAATGCGTTCTAAAATATGGCATACTTTTCATCCCGCTAGAACCTTACGGCTAAATGGTTCAACTGATTTGGACGAAACTTTGTTTCTGGATAGCTATTAATGCGTTCTAAAATATGGCATACTTTTTATCCCGCTAGAACCTTACGGCTAAATGGTTCAACGGATTTGGACGAAACTTTGTTTCTGGATAGCTATTAATGCGTTCTAAAATATGGCATACTTTTCATCCCGCTAGAACCTTACGGCTAAATGGTTCAACTGATTTGGACGAAACTTTGTTTCTGGATAGCTATTAATGCGTTCTAAAATATGGCATACTTTTCATCCCGCTAGAACCTTACGGCTAAATGGTTCAACTGATTTGGACGAAACTTTGTTTCTGGATAGCTATTAATGCGTTCTAAAATATGGCATACTTTTTATCCCGCTAGAACCTTACGGCTAAACGGTTCAACGGATTTGGACGAAACTTTGTTTCTGGATAGCTATTAATGCGTTCTAAAATATGGCATACTTTTTATCCCGCTAGAACCTTACGGCTAAATGGTTCAACGGATTTGGCCGAAACTTTCTTTCTGGTTAGCTATTAATGCGTTCTAAAATTTGGCATACTTTTTATCCCGCTAGAACCTTACGGCTAAACGGTTCAACGGATTTGGACGAAACTTTGTTTCTGGATAGCTATTAATGCGTTATAAAATATGGCATACTTTTTATCCCGCTAGAACCTTACGGCTAAACGGTTCAACGGATTTGGACGAAACTTTGTTTCTGGTTAGCTATTAATGCGTTCTAAAATATGGCATACTTTTTATCCCGCTAGAACCTTACGGCTAAATGGTTCAACGGATTTGGACGAAACTTTGTTTCTGGATAGCTACTAATGCGTTCTAAAATATGGCATACTTTTTACGGATTTGGACGAAACTTTGTTTCTGGATAGCTATTAATGCGTTCTAAAATATGGCATACTTTCTATCCCGCTAGAACCTTACGGCTAAATGGTTCAACGGATTTGGACGAAACTTTCTTTCTGGTTAGCTATTAATGTGTTCTAAAATATGGCATACTTTTTATCCCGCTAGAACCTTACGGCTAAACGGTTCAACGGATTTGGACAAAACTTTGTTTCTGGATAGCTATTAATGCGTTCTAAAATATGGCATACTTTTTATCCCGCTAGAACCTTACGGCTAAACGGTTCAACGGATTTGGACGAAACTTTGTTTCTGGATAGCTATTAATGCGTTCTAAAATATAGCATACTTTTTATCCCGCTAGAACCTTACGGCTAAATGCTTCAACGGATTTGGACGAAACTTTGTTTCTGGATAGCTATTAATGCGTTCTAAAATATAGCATACTTTTTATCCCGCTAGAACCTTACGGCTAAACGGTTCAACGGATTTGGACGAAACTTTGTTTCTGGATAGCTATTAATGCGTTCTAAAATATAGCATACTTTTTATCCCGCTAGAACCTTACGGCTAAATGCTTCAACGGATTTGGACGAAACTTTGTTTCTGGATAGCTATTAATGCGTTCTAAAATAAGGCATACTTTTTATCCCGCTAGAATCTTACGGCTAAATGCTTCAACGGATTTGGACGAAACTTTGTTTCTGGATAGCTATTAATGCGTTCTAAAATATAGCATACTTTTTATCCCGCTAGAACCTTACGGCTAAACGGTTCAACGGATTTGGACGAAACTTTGTTTCTGGATAGCTATTAATGCGTTCTAAAATATGGCATACTTTTTATCCCGCTAGAACCTTACGGCTAAATGGTTCAACGGATTTGGACGAAACTTTCTTTCTGGTTAGCTATTAATGCGTTCTAAAATATGGCATACTTTTTATCCCGCTAGAACCTTACGACTAAACGGTTCAACGGATTTGGACGAAACTTTGTTTCTGCTTAACTATTAATGCGTTCTAAAATATGGCATACTTTTTATCCCGCTAGAACCTTACGACTAAACGGTTCAACGGATTTGGACGAAACTTTGTTTCTGGTTAGCTATTAATGCGTTCTAAAATATGGCATACTTTTTATCCCGCTAGAACCTTACGGCTAAACGGTTCAACGGATTTGGACGAAACTTTGTTTCTGCTTAGCTATTAATGCGTTCTAAAATATGGCATACTTTTTATCCCGCTAGAACCTTACGGCTAAACGGTTCAACGGATTTGGACGAAACTTTGTTTCTGGATAGCTATTAATGCGCTCTAAAATATGGCATACTTTTTATCCCGCTAGAACCTTACGGCTAAACGGTTCAACGGATTTGGACGAAACTTTGTTTCTGGATAGCTATTAATGCGCTCTAAAATATGGCATACTTTTTATCCCGCTAGAACCTTACGGCTAAACGGTTCAACGGATTTGGACGAAACTTTGTTTCTGCTTAGCTATTAATGCGCTCTAAAATATGGCATACTTTTTATCCCGCTAGAACCTTACGGCTAAACGGTTCAACGGATTTGGACGAAACTTTGTTTCTGCTTAGCTATTAATGCGTTCTAAAATATGGCATACTTTTTATCCCGCTAGAACCTTACGGCTAAACGGTTCAACGGATTTGGACGAAACTTTGTTTCTGCTTACCTATTAATGCGTTCTAAAATATGGCATACTTTTTATCCCGCTAGAACCTTACGGCTAAACGGTTCAACGGATTTGAACGAAACTTTGTTTCTGCTTAGCTATTAATGCGTTCTAAAATATGGCATCCTTTTTATCCCGCTAGAACCTTACAGCTAAACGGTTCAACGGATTTGGACGAAACTTTGTTTCTGGATAGCTATTAATGCGCTCTAAAATATGGCATACTTTTTATCCCGCTAGAACCTTACGGCTAAACGGTTCAACGGATTTGGACGAAACTTTGTTTCTGCTTAACTATTAAAGCGTTCTAAAATATGGCATACTTTTTATCCCGCTAGAACCTTACGACTAAACGGTTCAACGGATTTGGACGAAACTTTGTTTCTGCTTAGCTATTAATGCGTTCTAAAATATGGCATACTTTTTATCCCGCTAGAACCTTACGGCTAAACGGTTCAACGGATTTGGACGAAACTTTGTTTCTGCTTAGCTATTAATGCGTTCTAAAATATGGCATACTTTTTATCCCGCTAGAACCTTACGGCTAAACGGTTCAACGGATTTGGACGAAACTTTGTTTCTGTTTAGCTATTAATGCGTTCCAAAATATGGCATACTTTTTATCCCGCTAGAATCTTACGGCTAAATGCTTCAACGGATTTGGACGAAACTTTGTTTCTGGATAGCTATTAATGCGTTCTAAAATATAGCATACTTTTTATCCCGCTAGAACCTTACGGCTAAACGGTTCAACGGATTTGGACGAAACTTTGTTTCTGGATAGCTATTAATGCGTTCTAAAATATGGCATACTTTTTATCCCGCTAGAACCTTACGGCTAAACGGTTCAACGGATTTGGACAAAACTTTGTTTCTGGATAGCTATTAATGCGTTCTAAAATATGGCATACTTTTTATCCCGCTAGAACCTTACGGCTAAACGGTTCAACGGATTTGGACGAAACTTTGTTTCTGGATAGCTATTAATGCGTTCTAAAATATAGCATACTTTTTATCCCGCTAGAACCTTACGGCTAAATGCTTCAACGGATTTGGACGAAACTTTGTTTCTGGATAGCTATTAATGCGTTCTAAAATATAGCATACTTTTTATCCCGCTAGAACCTTACGGCTAAACGGTTCAACGGATTTGGACGAAACTTTGTTTCTGGATAGCTATTAATGCGTTCTAAAATATGGCATACTTTCTATCCCGCTAGAACCTTACGGCTAAATGGTTCAACGGATTTGGACGAAACTTTCTTTCTGGTTAGCTATTAATGTGTTCTAAAATATGGCATACTTTTTATCCCGCTAGAACCTTACGGCTAAACGGTTCAACGGATTTGGACAAAACTTTGTTTCTGGATAGCTATTAATGCGTTCTAAAATATGGCATACTTTTTATCCCGCTAGAACCTTACGGCTAAACGGTTCAACGGATTTGGACGAAACTTTGTTTCTGGATAGCTATTAATGCGTTCTAAAATATAGCATACTTTTTATCCCGCTAGAACCTTACGGCTAAATGCTTCAACGGATTTGGACGAAACTTTGTTTCTGGATAGCTATTAATGCGTTCTAAAATATAGCATACTTTTTATCCCGCTAGAACCTTACGGCTAAACGGTTCAACGGATTTGGACGAAACTTTGTTTCTGGATAGCTATTAATGCGTTCTAAAATATAGCATACTTTTTATCCCGCTAGAACCTTACGGCTAAATGCTTCAACGGATTTGGACGAAACTTTGTTTCTGGATAGCTATTAATGCGTTCTAAAATAAGGCATACTTTTTATCCCGCTAGAATCTTACGGCTAAATGCTTCAACGGATTTGGACGAAACTTTGTTTCTGGATAGCTATTAATGCGTTCTAAAATATAGCATACTTTTTATCCCGCTAGAACCTTACGGCTAAACGGTTCAACGGATTTGGACGAAACTTTGTTTCTGGATAGCTATTAATGCGTTCTAAAATATGGCATACTTTTTATCCCGCTAGAACCTTACGGCTAAATGGTTCAACGGATTTGGACGAAACTTTCTTTCTGGTTAGCTATTAATGCGTTCTAAAATATGGCATACTTTTTATCCCGCTAGAACCTTACGACTAAACGGTTCAACGGATTTGGACGAAACTTTGTTTCTGCTTAACTATTAATGCGTTCTAAAATATGGCATACTTTTTATCCCGCTAGAACCTTACGACTAAACGGTTCAACGGATTTGGACGAAACTTTGTTTCTGGTTAGCTATTAATGCGTTCTAAAATATGGCATACTTTTTATCCCGCTAGAACCTTACGGCTAAACGGTTCAACGGATTTGGACGAAACTTTGTTTCTGCTTAGCTATTAATGCGTTCTAAAATATGGCATACTTTTTATCCCGCTAGAACCTTACGGCTAAACGGTTCAACGGATTTGGACGAAACTTTGTTTCTGGATAGCTATTAATGCGCTCTAAAATATGGCATACTTTTTATCCCGCTAGAACCTTACGGCTAAACGGTTCAACGGATTTGGACGAAACTTTGTTTCTGGATAGCTATTAATGCGCTCTAAAATATGGCATACTTTTTATCCCGCTAGAACCTTACGGCTAAACGGTTCAACGGATTTGGACGAAACTTTGTTTCTGCTTAGCTATTAATGCGCTCTAAAATATGGCATACTTTTTATCCCGCTAGAACCTTACGGCTAAACGGTTCAACGGATTTGGACGAAACTTTGTTTCTGCTTAGCTATTAATGCGTTCTAAAATATGGCATACTTTTTATCCCGCTAGAACCTTACGGCTAAACGGTTCAACGGATTTGGACGAAACTTTGTTTCTGCTTACCTATTAATGCGTTCTAAAATATGGCATACTTTTTATCCCGCTAGAACCTTACGGCTAAACGGTTCAACGGATTTGAACGAAACTTTGTTTCTGCTTAGCTATTAATGCGTTCTAAAATATGGCATCCTTTTTATCCCGCTAGAACCTTACAGCTAAACGGTTCAACGGATTTGGACGAAACTTTGTTTCTGGATAGCTATTAATGCGCTCTAAAATATGGCATACTTTTTATCCCGCTAGAACCTTACGGCTAAACGGTTCAACGGATTTGGACGAAACTTTGTTTCTGCTTAACTATTAAAGCGTTCTAAAATATGGCATACTTTTTATCCCGCTAGAACCTTACGACTAAACGGTTCAACGGATTTGGACGAAACTTTGTTTCTGCTTAGCTATTAATGCGTTCTAAAATATGGCATACTTTTTATCCCGCTAGAACCTTACGGCTAAACGGTTCAACGGATTTGGACGAAACTTTGTTTCTGTTTAGCTATTAATGCGTTCCAAAATATGGCATACTTTTTATCCCGCTAGAACCTTACGGCTAAACGGTTCAACGGATTTGGACGAAACTTTGTTTCTGCTTAGCTATTAATGCGTTCTAAAATATGGCATACTTTTTATCCCGCTAGAACCTTACGGTTAAACGGTTCAACGGATTTGGACGAAACTTTGTTTCTGCTTACCTATTAATGCGTTCTAAAATATGGCATACTTTTTATAGAACCTTACGGCTAAACGGTTCAACGGATTTGAACGAAACTTTGTTTCTGCTTAGCTATTAATGCGTTCTAAAATATGGCATACTTTTTATCCCGCTAGAACCTTACGGCTAAACGGTTCAACGGATTTGGACGAAACTTTGTTTCTGGATAGCTATTAATGCGCTCTAAAATATGGCATACTTTTTATCCCGCTAGAACCTTACGGCTAAACGGTTCAACGGATTTGGACGAAACTTTGTTTCTGCTTAACTATTAATGCGTTCTAAAATATGGCATACTTTTTATCCCGCTAGAACCTTACGACTAAATGGTTCAACGGATTTGGACGAAACTTTGTTTCTGCTTAGCTATTAATGCGTTCTAAAATATGGCATACTTTTTATCCCGCTAGAACCTTACGGCTAAACGGTTCAACGGATTTGGACGAAACTTTGTTTCTGCTTAGCTATTAATGCGTTCTTCTAAAATATGGCATACTTTTTATGCGTTATAAAATATGGCATACTTTTTATCCCGCTAGAACCTTACGGCTAAACAGTTCAACGGATTTGGACGAAACTTTGTTTCTGGATAGCTATTAATGCGTTCTAAAATATGGCATACTTTTTATCCCGCTAGAACCTTACGGCTAAATGGTTCAACGGATTTGGACGAAACTTTGTTTCTGGATAGCTATTAATGCGTTCTAAAATATGGTATACTTTTTACGGATTTGGACGAAACTAACGCATTAATAGCTATCCAGAAACAAAGTTTCGTCCAAATCCGTTGAACCGTTTAGCCGTAAGGTTCTAGCGGGATAAAAAGTATGCCATATTTTAGAACGCATTAATAGCTATCCAGAAACAAAGTTTCATCCAAATCCGTTGAACCGTTTAGCCGTAAGGTTCTAGCGGGATAAAAAGTATGCCATATTTTAGAACGCATTAATAGCTATCCAGAAACATAGTTTCGTCCAAATCCGTTGAACCGTTTAGCCGTAAGGTTCTAGCGGGATAAAAAGTATGCCATATTTTAGAACGCATTAGTAGCTATCCAGAAACAATGTTTCGTCCAAATCCGTTGAACCGTTTAGCCGTAAGGTTCTAGCGGGATAAAAAGTACGCATTAATAGCTATCCAGAAACAAAGTTTCGTCCAAATCCGTAAAAAGTATGCCATATTTTAGAACGCATTAGTAGCTATCCAGAAACAAAGTTTCGTCCAAATCCGTTGAACCGTTTAGCCGTAAGGTTCTAGCGGGATAAAAAGTATGCCATATTTTAGAACGCATTAATAGCTATCCAGAAACAAAGTTTCGTCCAAATCCGTTGAACCGTTTAGCCGTAAGGTTCTAGCGGGATAAAAAGTATGCCATATTTTAGAACGCATTAATAGCTATCCAGAAACAAAGTTTCGTCCAAATCCGTTGAACCGTTTAGCCGTAAGGTTCTAGCGGGATAAAAAGTATGCCATATTTTAAAACGCATTAATAGCTATCCAGAAACAAAGTTTCATCCAAATCCGTTGAACCGTTTAGCCGTAAGGTTCTAGCGGGATAAAAAGTATGCCATATTTTAGAACGCATTAATAGCTATCCAGAAACATAGTTTCGTCCAAATCCGTTGAACCGTTTAGCCGTAAGGTTCTAGCGGGATAAAAAGTATGCCATATTTTAGAACGCATTAATAGCTATCCAGAAACAAAGTTTCGTCCAAATCCGTTGAACCGTTTAGCCGTAAGGTTCTAGCGGGATAAAAAGTATGCCATATTTTAGAACGCATTAATAGCTATCCAGAAACAAAGTTTCGTCCAAATCCGTTGAACCGTTTAGCCGTAAGGTTCTAGCGGGATAAAAAGTATGCCATATTTTAGAACGCATTAATAGCTATACAGAAACAAAGTTTCGTCCAAATCCGTTGAACCATTTAGCCGTAAGGTTCTAGCGGGATAAAAAGTATGCCATATTTTAGAACGCATTAATAGCTATCCAGAAACAAAGTTTCGTCCAAATCCGTTGAACCGTTTAGCCGTAAGGTTCTAGCGGGATAAAAAGTATGCCATATTTTAGAACGCATTAATAGCTATCCAGAAACAAAGTTTCGTCCAAATCCGTTGAACCGTTTAGCCGTAAGGTTCTAGCGGGATAAAAAGTATGCCATATTTTAAAACGCATTAATAGCTATCCAGAAACAAAGTTTCATTCAAATCCGTTGAACCGTTTAGCCGTAAGGTTCTAGCGGGATAAAAAGTATGCCATATTTTAGAACGCATTAATAGCTATCCAGAAACATAGTTTCGTCCAAATCCGTTGAACCGTTTAGCCGTAAGGTTCTAGCGGGATAAAAAGTATGCCATATTTTAGAACGCATTAATAGCTATCCAGAAACAAAGTTTCGTCCAAATCCGTTGAACCGTTTAGCCGTAAGGTTCTAGCGGGATAAAAAGTATGCCATATTTTAGAACGCATTAATAGCTATCCAGAAACAAAGTTTCGTCCAAATCCGTTGAACCGTTTAGCCGTAAGGTTCTAGCGGGATAAAAAGTATGCCATATTTTAGAACGCATTAATAGCTATACAGAAACAAAGTTTCGTCCAAATCCGTTGAACCATTTAGCCGTAAGGTTCTAGCGGGATAAAAAGTATGCCATATTTTAGAACGCATTAATAGCTATCCAGAAACAAAGTTTCGTCCAAATCCGTTGAACCGTTTAGCCGTAAGGTTCTAGCGGGATAAAAAGTATGCCATATTTTAGAACGCATTAATAGCTATACAGAAACAAAGTTTCGTCCAAATCCGTTGAACCATTTAGCCGTAAGGTTCTAGCGGGATAAAAAGTATGGCATATTTTAGAACGCATTAATAGCTATCCAGAAACAAAGTTTCGTCCAAATCCGTTGAACCGTTTAGCCGTAAGGTTCTAGCGGGATAAAAAGTATGCCATATTTTAGAACGCATTAATAGCTATCCAGAAACAAAGTTTCGTCCAAAACCGTTGAACCGTTTAGCCGTAAGGTTCTAGCGGTATTAAAAGTATGCCATATTTTAGAACGCATTAATAGCTATCCAGAAACAAAGTTTCGTCCAAATCCGTAAAAAGTATACCATATTTTAGAACGCATTAATAGCTATCCAGAAACAAAGTTTCGTCCAAATCCGTTGAACCATTTAGCCGTAAGGTTCTAGCGGGATAAAAAGTATGCCATATTTTATAACGCATTAATAGCTATCCAGAAACAAAGTTTCGTCCAAATCCGTTGAACCGTTTAGCCGTAAGGTTCTAGCGGGATAAAAAGTATGCCATATTTTAGAACGCATTAATAGCTATACAGAAACAAAGTTTCGTCCAAATCCGTTGAACCATTTAGCCGTAAGGTTCTAGCGGGATAAAAAGTATGCCATATTTTAGAACGCATTAATAGCTATCCAGAAACAAAGTTTCGTCCAAATCCATTGAACCGTTTAGCCGTAAGGTTCTAGCGGGATAAAAAGTATGCCATATTTTAGAACGCATTAATAGCTATACAGAAACAAAGTTTCGTCCAAATCCGTTGAACCATTTAGCCGTAAGGTTCTAGCGGGATAAAAAGTATGGCATATTTTAGAACGCATTAATAGCTATCCAGAAACAAAGTTTCGTCCAAATCCGTTGAACCGTTTAGCCGTAAGGTTCTAGCGGGATAAAAAGTATGCCATATTTTAGAACGCATTAATAGCTATCCAGAAACAAAGTTTCGTCCAAAACCGTTGAACCGTTTAGCCGTAAGGTTCTAGCGGTATTAAAAGTATGCCATATTTTAGAACGCATTAATAGCTATCCAGAAACAAAGTTTCGTCCAAATCCGTAAAAAGTATACCATATTTTAGAACGCATTAATAGCTATCCAGAAACAAAGTTTCGTCCAAATCCGTTGAACCATTTAGCCGTAAGGTTCTAGCGGGATAAAAAGTATGCCATATTTTAGAACGCATTAATAGCTATCCAGAAACAAAGTTTCGTCCAAATCCGTTGAACTGTTTAGCCGTAAGGTTCTAGCGGGATAAAAAGTATGCCATATTTTATAACGCATTAATAGCTATCCAGAAACAAAGTTTCGTCCAAATCCGTTGAACCATTTAGCCGTAAGGTTCTAGCGGGATAAAAAGTATGCCATATATTAGAACGCATTAATAGCTATCCAGAAACAAAGTTTCGTCCAAATCCGTTGAACCGTTTAGCCGTAAGGTTCTAGCGGGATAAAAAGTATGCCATATTTTAGAACGCATTAATAGCTATCCAGAAACAAAGTTTCGTCCAAATCCGTTGAACCGTTTAGCCGTAAGGTTCTAGCGGGATAAAAAGTATGCCATATTTTAGAACGCATTAATAGCTATCCAGAAACAAAGTTTCATCCAAATCCGTTGAACCGTTTAGCCGTAAGGTTCTAGCGGGATAAAAAGTATGCCATATTTTAGAACGCATTAATAGCTATCCAGAAACATAGTTTCGTCCAAATCCGTTGAACCGTTTAGCCGTAAAGTTCTAGCGGGATAAAAATTATGCCATATTTTAGAACGCATTAATAGCTATCCAGAAACAAAGTTTCATCCAAATCCGTTGAACCGTTCAGCCGTAAGGTTCTAGCGGGATAAAAAGTATGCCATATTTTAGAACGCATTAGTAGCTATCCAGAAACAATGTTTCGTCCAAATCCGTTGAACCGTTTAGCCGTAAGGTTCTAGCGGGATAAAAAGTATGCCATATTTTAGAACGCATTAATAGCTATCCAGAAACAAAGTTTCGTCCAAATCCGTTGAACCGTTTAGCCGTAAGGTTCTAGCGGGATAAAAATTATGCCATATTTTAGAACGCATTAATAGCTATCCAGAAACAAAGTTTCGTCCAAATCCGTTGAACCGTTTAGCCGTAAGGTTCTAGCGGGATAAAAAGTATGGCATATTTTAGAACGCATTAATAGCTATCCAGAAACAAAGTTTCGTCCAAATCCGTTGAACCGTTTAGCCGTAAGGTTCTAGCGGGATAAAAAGTATGGCATATTTTAGAACGCATTAATAGCTATCCAGAAACAAAGTTTCGTCCAAATCCGTTGAACCGTTTAGCCGTAAGGTTCTAGCGGGATAAAAATTATGCCATATTTTAGAACGCATTAGTAGCTATCCAGAAACAATGTTTCGTCCAAATCCGTTGAACCGTTTAGCCGTAAGGTTCTAGCGGGATAAAAAGTATGCCATATTTTAGAACGCATTAATAGCTATCCAGAAACATAGTTTCGTCCAAATCCGTTGAACCGTTTAGCCGTAAAGTTCTAGCGGGATAAAAATTATGCCATATTTTAGAACGCATTAATAGCTATCCAGAAACAAAGTTTCGTCCAAATCCGTTGAACCGTTTAGCCGTAAGGTTCTAGCGGGATAAAAAGTATGCCATATTTTAGAACGCATTAATAGCTATCCAGAAACAAAGTTTCGTCCAAATCCGTTGAACCGTTTAGCCGTAAGGTTCTAGCGGGATAAAAAGTATGCCATATTTTAGAACGCATTAATAGCTATCCAGAAACAAAGTTTCGTCCAAATCCGTTGAACCGTTTAGCCGTAAGGTTCTAGCGGGATAAAAAGTATGCCATATTTTAGAACGCATTAATAGCTATACAGAAACAAAGTTTCGTCCAAATCCGTTGAACCATTTAGCCGTAAGGTTCTAGCGGGATAAAAAGTATGCCATATTTTAGAACGCATTAATAGCTATCCAGAAACAAAGTTTCGTCCAAATCCGTAAAAAGTATACCATATTTTAGAACGCATTAATAGCTATCCAGAAACAAAGTTTCGTCCAAATCCGTTGAACCGTTTAGCCGTAAGGTTCTAGCGGGATAAAAAGTATGCCATATTTTAGAACGCATTAGTAGCTATCCAGAAACAATGTTTCGTCCAAATCCGTTGAACCGTTTAGCCGTAAGGTTCTAGCGGGATAAAAAGTATGCCATATTTTAGAACGCATTAATAGCTATACAGAAACAAAGTTTCGTCCAAATCCGTTGAACCGTTTAGCCGTAAGGTTCTAGCGGGATAAAAAGTATGCCATATTTTAGAACGCATTAGTAGCTATCCAGAAACAAAGTTTCATCCAAATCCGTTGAACCGTTTAGCCGTAAGGTTCTAGCGGGATAAAAAGTATGCCATATTTTAGAACGCATTAATAGCTATCCAGAAACAAAGTTTCATCCAAATCCGATGAACCGTTTAGCCCTAAGGTTCTAGCGGGATAAAAAGTATGCCATATTTTAGAACGCATTAATAGCTATCCAGAAACAAAGTTTCATCCAAATCCGATGAACCGTTTAGCCCTAAGGTTCTAGCGGGATAAAAAGTATGCCATATTTTAGAACGAATTAATAGCTATCCAGAAACAAAGTTTCGTCCAAATCCGTTGAACCGTTTAGCCGTAAGGTTCTAGCGGGATGAAAAGTATGCCATATTTTAGAACGCATTAGTAGCTATCCAGAAACAAAGTTTCATCCAAATCCGATGAACCGTTTAGCCGTAAGGTTCTAGCGGGATAAAAAGTATGCCATATTTTAGAACGCATTAATAGCTATCCAGAAACAAAGTTTCATCCAAATCCGATGAACCGTTTAGCCGTAAGATTCTAGCGGAATAAAAGTATGCCATATTTTAGAACGCATTAATAGCTATCCAGAAACAAAGTTTCATCCAAATCCGATGAACCGTTTAGCCGTAAGGTTCTAGCGGGATAAAAAGTATGCCATATTTTAGAACGCATTAATAGCTATCCAGAAACAAAGTTTCATCCAAATCCGTTGAACCGTTTAGCCGTAAAGTTCTAGCGGGATAAAAATTATGCCATATTTTAGAACGCATTAATAGCTATCCAGAAACAAAGTTTCATCCAAATCCGTTGAACCGTTTAGCCGTAAGGTTCTAGCGGGATAAAAAGTATGCCATATTTTAGAACGCATTAGTAGCTATCCAGAAACAATGTTTCGTCCAAATCCGTTGAACAGTTTAGCCGTAAGGTTCTAGCGGGATAAAAAGTATGCCATATTTTAGAACGCATTAATAGCTATCCAGAAACAAAGTTTCGTCCAAATCCGTTGAACCGTTTAGCCGTAAGGTTCTAGCGGGATGAAAAGTATGCCATATTGTAGAACGCATTAATAGCTATCCAGAAACAAAGTTTCGTCCAAATCCGTTGAACCGTTTAGCCGTAAGGTTCTAGCGGGATAAAAAGTATGCCATAGTTTATAACGCATTAATAGCTATCCAGAAACAAAGTTTCGTCCAAATCCGTTGAACCGTTTAGCCGTAAGGTTCTAGCGGGATAAAAAGTATGCCATAGTTTAGAACGCATTAATAGCTATCCAGAAACAAAGTTTCGTCCAAATCCGTAAAAAGTATGCCATATTTTAGAACGCATTAATAGCTATCCAGAAACAAAGTTTCGTCCAAATCCGTTGAACCGTTTAGCCGTAAGGTTCTAGCGGGATAAAAAGTATGCCATATTTTAGAACGCATTAATAGCTATCCAGAAACAATGTTTCGTCCAAATCCGTTGAACCGTTTGCCGTAAGGTTCTAGCGGGATAAAAAGTATGCCATATTTTAGAACGCATTAATAGCTATCCAGAAACAAAGTTTCATCCAAATCCGATGAACCGTTTAGCCGTAAGATTCTAGCGGGATAAAAGTATGCCATATTTTAGAACGCATTAATAGCTATCCAGAAACAAAGTTTCATCCAAATCCGATGAACCGTTTAGCCGTAAGGTTCTAGCGGGATAAAAAGTATGCCATATTTTAGAACGCATTAATAGCTATCCAGAAACAAAGTTTCGTCCAAATCCGTTGAACCGTTTAGCCGTAAGGTTCTAGCGGAATGAAAAGTATGCCATATTGTAGAACGCATTAATAGCTATCCAGAAACAAAGTTTCGTCCAAATCCGTTGAACCGTTTAGCCGTAAGGTTCTAGCGGGATAAAAAGTATGCCATATTTTAGAACGCATTAGTAGCTATCCAGAAACAAAGTTTCGTCCAAATCCGTTGAACCGTTTAGCCGTAAGGTTCTAGCGGGATAAAAAGTATGCCATATTTTAGAACGCATTAATAGCTATCCAGAAACAAAGTTTCGTCCAAATCCGTAAAAAGTATGCCAAATTTTAGAACGCATTAGTAGCTATCCAGAAACAAAGTTTCGTCCAAATCCGTTGAACCGTTTAGCCGTAAGGTTCTAGCGGGATAAAAAGTATGCCATATTTTAGAACGCATTAGTAGCTATCCAGAAACAATGTTTCGTCCAAATCCGTTGAACCGTTTAGCCGTAAGGTTCTAGCGGGATAAAAAGTATGCCATATTTTAGAACGCATTAATAGCTATACAGAAACAAAGTTTCGTCCAAATCCGTTGAACCGTTTAGCCGTAAGGTTCTAGCGGGATAAAAAGTATGCCATATTTTAGAACGCATTAATAGCTATCCAGAAACAAAGTTTCGTCCAAATCCGTTGAACCGTTTAGCCGTAAGGTTCTAGCGGGATAAAAAGTATGCCATATTTTAGAACGCATTAGTAGCTATCCAGAAACAAAGTTTCGTCCAAATCCGTTGAACCGTTTAGCCGTAAGGTTCTAGCGGGATAAAAAGTATGCCATATTTTAGAACGCATTAATAGCTATCCAGAAACAAAGTTTCGTCCAAATCCGTAAAAAGTATACCATATTTTAGAACGCATTAATAGCTATCCAGAAACAAAGTTTCGTCCAAATCCGTTGAACCGTTTAGCCGTAAGGTTCTAGCGGGATAAAAAGTATGCCATATTTTAGAACGCATTAGTAGCTATCCAGAAACAATGTTTCGTCCAAATCCGTTGAACCGTTTAGCCGTAAGGTTCTAGCGGGATAAAAAGTATGCCATATTTTAGAACGCATAAATAGCTATACAGAAACAAAGTTTCGTCCAAATCCGTTGAACCGTTTAGCCGTAAGGTTCTAGCGGGATAAAAAGTATGCCATATTTTAGAACGCATTAGTAGCTATCCAGAAACAAAGTTTCGTCCAAATCCGTTGAACCGTTTAGCCGTAAGGTTCTAGCGGGATAAAAAGTATGCCATATTTTAGAACGCATTAATAGCTATCCAGAAACAAAGTTTCGTCCAAATCCGTAAAAAGTATACCATATTTTAGAACGCATTAATAGCTATCCAGAAACAAAGTTTCGTCCAAATCCGTTGAACCGTTTAGCCGTAAGGTTCTAGCGGGATAAAAAGTATGCCATATTTTAGAACGCATTAGTAGCTATCCAGAAACAATGTTTCGTCCAAATCCGTTGAACCGTTTAGCCGTAAGGTTCTAGCGGGATAAAAAGTATGCCATATTTTAGAACGCATAAATAGCTATACAGAAACAAAGTTTCGTCCAAATCCGTTGAACCGTTTAGCCGTAAGGTTCTAGCGGGATAAAAAGTATGCCATATTTTAGAACGCATTAGTAGCTATCCAGAAACAAAGTTTCATCCAAATCCGTTGAACCGTTTAGCCGTAAGGTTCTAGCGGGATGAAAAGTATGCCATATTTTAGAACGCATTATAATAGCTATCCAGAAACAAAGTTTCATCCAAATCCGATGAACCGTTTAGCCCTAAGGTTCTAGCGGGATAAAAAGTATGCCATATTTTAGAACGAATTAATAGCTATCCAGAAACAAAGTTTCGTCCAAATCCGTTGAACCGTTTAGCCGTAAGGTTCTAGCGGGATGAAAAGTATGCCATATTTTAGAACGCATTAGTAGCTATCCAGAAACAAAGTTTCATCCAAATCCGATGAACCGTTTAGCCGTAAGGTTCTAGCGGGATAAAAAGTATGCCATATTTTAGAACGCATTAATAGCTATCCAGAAACAAAGTTTCATCCAAATCCGATGAACCGTTTAGCCGTAAGATTCTAGCGGAATAAAAGTATGCCATATTTTAGAACGCATTAATAGCTATCCAGAAACAAAGTTTCATCCAAATCCGATGAACCGTTTAGCCGTAAGGTTCTAGCGGGATAAAAAGTATGCCATATTTTAGAACGCATTAATAGCTATCCAGAAACAAAGTTTCATCCAAATCCGTTGAACCGTTTAGCCGTAAAGTTCTAGCGGGATAAAAATTATGCCATATTTTAGAACGCATTAATAGCTATCCAGAAACAAAGTTTCATCCAAATCCGTTGAACCGTTTAGCCGTAAGGTTCTAGCGGGATAAAAAGTATGCCATATTTTAGAACGCATTAGTAGCTATCCAGAAACAATGTTTCGTCCAAATCCGTTGAACCGTTTAGCCGTAAGGTTCTAGCGGGATAAAAAGTATGCCATATTTTAGAACGCATTAATAGCTATCCAGAAACAATGTTTCGTCCAAATCCGTTGAACCGTTTGCCGTAAGGTTCTAGCGGGATAAAAAGTATGCCATATTTTAGAACGCATTAATAGCTATCCAGAAACAAAGTTTCGTCCAAATCCGTTGAACCGTTTAGCCGTAAGGTTCTAGCGGGATGAAAAGTATGCCATATTGTAGAACGCATTAATAGCTATCCAGAAACAAAGTTTCGTCCAAATCCGTTGAACCGTTTAGCCGTAAGGTTCTAGCGGGATAAAAAGTATGCCATAGTTTATAACGCATTAATAGCTATCCAGAAACAAAGTTTCGTCCAAATCCGTTGAACCGTTTAGCCGTAAGGTTCTAGCGGGATAAAAAGTATGCCATAGTTTAGAACGCATTAATAGCTATCCAGAAACAAAGTTTCGTCCAAATCCGTAAAAAGTATGCCATATTTTAGAACGCATTAATAGCTATCCAGAAACAAAGTTTCGTCCAAATCCGTTGAACCGTTTAGCCGTAAGGTTCTAGCGGGATAAAAAGTATGCCATATTTTAGAACGCATTAATAGCTATCCAGAAACAATGTTTCGTCCAAATCCGTTGAACCGTTTGCCGTAAGGTTCTAGCGGGATAAAAAGTATGCCATATTTTAGAACGCATTAATAGCTATCCAGAAACAAAGTTTCATCCAAATCCGATGAACCGTTTAGCCGTAAGATTCTAGCGGGATAAAAGTATGCCATATTTTAGAACGCATTAATAGCTATCCAGAAACAAAGTTTCATCCAAATCCGATGAACCGTTTAGCCGTAAGGTTCTAGCGGGATAAAAAGTATGCCATATTTTAGAACGCATTAATAGCTATCCAGAAACAAAGTTTCGTCCAAATCCGTTGAACCGTTTAGCCGTAAGGTTCTAGCGGAATGAAAAGTATGCCATATTGTAGAACGCATTAATAGCTATCCAGAAACAAAGTTTCGTCCAAATCCGTTGAACCGTTTAGCCGTAAGGTTCTAGCGGGATAAAAAGTATGCCATATTTTAGAACGCATTAGTAGCTATCCAGAAACAAAGTTTCGTCCAAATCCGTTGAACCGTTTAGCCGTAAGGTTCTAGCGGGATAAAAAGTATGCCATATTTTAGAACGCATTAATAGCTATCCAGAAACAAAGTTTCGTCCAAATCCGTAAAAAGTATGCCATATTTTAGAACGCATTAGTAGCTATCCAGAAACAAAGTTTCGTCCAAATCCGTTGAACCGTTTAGCCGTAAGGTTCTAGCGGGATAAAAAGTATGCCTTATTTTAGAACGCATTAATAGCTATCCAGAAACAAAGTTTCATCCAAATCCGATGAACCGTTTAGCCCTAAGGTTCTAGCGGGATAAAAAGTATGCCATATTTTAGAACGAATTAATAGCTATCCAGAAACAAAGTTTCGCCCAAATCCGTTGAACCGTTTAGCCGTAAGGTTCTAGCGGGATAAAAAGTATGCCATATTTTAGAACGCATTAATAGCTATCCAGAAACAAAGTTTCATCCAAATCCGATGAACCGTTTAGCCGTAAGATTCTAGCGGGATAAAAGTATGCCATATTTTAGAACGCATTAATAGCTATCCAGAAACAAAGTTTCGTCCAAATCCGTAAAAAGTATACCATATTTTAGAACGCATTAATAGCTATCCAGAAACAAAGTTTCGTCCAAATCCGTTGAACCGTTTAGCCGTAAGGTTCTAGCGGGATAAAAAGTATGCCATATTTTAGAACGCATTAGTAGCTATCCAGAAACAATGTTTCGTCCAAATCCGTTGAACCGTTTAGCCGTAAGGTTCTAGCGGGATAAAAAGTATGCCATATTTTAGAACGCATAAATAGCTATACAGAAACAAAGTTTCGTCCAAATCCGTTGAACCGTTTAGCCGTAAGGTTCTAGCGGGATAAAAAGTATGCCATATTTTAGAACGCATTAGTAGCTATCCAGAAACAAAGTTTCATCCAAATCCGTTGAACCGTTTAGCCGTAAGGTTCTAGCGGGATGAAAAGTATGCCATATTTTAGAACGCATTATAATAGCTATCCAGAAACAAAGTTTCATCCAAATCCGATGAACCGTTTAGCCCTAAGGTTCTAGCGGGATAAAAAGTATGCCATATTTTAGAACGAATTAATAGCTATCCAGAAACAAAGTTTCGTCCAAATCCGTTGAACCGTTTAGCCGTAAGGTTCTAGCGGGATGAAAAGTATGCCATATTTTAGAACGCATTAGTAGCTATCCAGAAACAAAGTTTCATCCAAATCCGATGAACCGTTTAGCCGTAAGGTTCTAGCGGGATAAAAAGTATGCCATATTTTAGAACGCATTAATAGCTATCCAGAAACAAAGTTTCATCCAAATCCGATGAACCGTTTAGCCGTAAGATTCTAGCGGAATAAAAGTATGCCATATTTTAGAACGCATTAATAGCTATCCAGAAACAAAGTTTCATCCAAATCCGATGAACCGTTTAGCCGTAAGGTTCTAGCGGGATAAAAAGTATGCCATATTTTAGAACGCATTAATAGCTATCCAGAAACAAAGTTTCATCCAAATCCGTTGAACCGTTTAGCCGTAAAGTTCTAGCGGGATAAAAATTATGCCATATTTTAGAACGCATTAATAGCTATCCAGAAACAAAGTTTCATCCAAATCCGTTGAACCGTTTAGCCGTAAGGTTCTAGCGGGATAAAAAGTATGCCATATTTTAGAACGCATTAGTAGCTATCCAGAAACAATGTTTCGTCCAAATCCGTTGAACCGTTTAGCCGTAAGGTTCTAGCGGGATAAAAAGTATGCCATATTTTAGAACGCATTAATAGCTATCCAGAAACAATGTTTCGTCCAAATCCGTTGAACCGTTTGCCGTAAGGTTCTAGCGGGATAAAAAGTATGCCATATTTTAGAACGCATTAATAGCTATCCAGAAACAAAGTTTCGTCCAAATCCGTTGAACCGTTTAGCCGTAAGGTTCTAGCGGGATGAAAAGTATGCCATATTGTAGAACGCATTAATAGCTATCCAGAAACAAAGTTTCGTCCAAATCCGTTGAACCGTTTAGCCGTAAGGTTCTAGCGGGATAAAAAGTATGCCATAGTTTATAACGCATTAATAGCTATCCAGAAACAAAGTTTCGTCCAAATCCGTTGAACCGTTTAGCCGTAAGGTTCTAGCGGGATAAAAAGTATGCCATAGTTTAGAACGCATTAATAGCTATCCAGAAACAAAGTTTCGTCCAAATCCGTAAAAAGTATGCCATATTTTAGAACGCATTAATAGCTATCCAGAAACAAAGTTTCGTCCAAATCCGTTGAACCGTTTAGCCGTAAGGTTCTAGCGGGATAAAAAGTATGCCATATTTTAGAACGCATTAATAGCTATCCAGAAACAATGTTTCGTCCAAATCCGTTGAACCGTTTGCCGTAAGGTTCTAGCGGGATAAAAAGTATGCCATATTTTAGAACGCATTAATAGCTATCCAGAAACAAAGTTTCATCCAAATCCGATGAACCGTTTAGCCGTAAGATTCTAGCGGGATAAAAGTATGCCATATTTTAGAACGCATTAATAGCTATCCAGAAACAAAGTTTCATCCAAATCCGATGAACCGTTTAGCCGTAAGGTTCTAGCGGGATAAAAAGTATGCCATATTTTAGAACGCATTAATAGCTATCCAGAAACAAAGTTTCGTCCAAATCCGTTGAACCGTTTAGCCGTAAGGTTCTAGCGGAATGAAAAGTATGCCATATTGTAGAACGCATTAATAGCTATCCAGAAACAAAGTTTCGTCCAAATCCGTTGAACCGTTTAGCCGTAAGGTTCTAGCGGGATAAAAAGTATGCCATATTTTAGAACGCATTAGTAGCTATCCAGAAACAAAGTTTCGTCCAAATCCGTTGAACCGTTTAGCCGTAAGGTTCTAGCGGGATAAAAAGTATGCCATATTTTAGAACGCATTAATAGCTATCCAGAAACAAAGTTTCGTCCAAATCCGTAAAAAGTATGCCATATTTTAGAACGCATTAGTAGCTATCCAGAAACAAAGTTTCGTCCAAATCCGTTGAACCGTTTAGCCGTAAGGTTCTAGCGGGATAAAAAGTATGCCTTATTTTAGAACGCATTAATAGCTATCCAGAAACAAAGTTTCATCCAAATCCGATGAACCGTTTAGCCCTAAGGTTCTAGCGGGATAAAAAGTATGCCATATTTTAGAACGAATTAATAGCTATCCAGAAACAAAGTTTCGCCCAAATCCGTTGAACCGTTTAGCCGTAAGGTTCTAGCGGGATAAAAAGTATGCCATATTTTAGAACGCATTAATAGCTATCCAGAAACAAAGTTTCATCCAAATCCGATGAACCGTTTAGCCGTAAGATTCTAGCGGGATAAAAGTATGCCATATTTTAGAACGCATTAATAGCTATCCAGAAACAAAGTTTCATCCAAATCCGATGAACCGTTTAGCCGTAAGGTTCTAGCGGGATAAAAAGTATGCCATATTTTAGAACGCATTAATAGCTATCCAGAAACAAAGTTTCGTCCAAATCCGTTGAACCGTTTAGCCGTAAGATTCTAGCGGGATAAAAGTATGCCATATTTTAGAACGCATTAATAGCTATCCAGAAACAAAGTTTCGTCCAAATCCGTTGAACCGTTTAGCCGTAAGGTTCTAGCGGGATAAAAAGTATGCCATATTTTAGAACGCATTAATAGCTATCCAGAAACAAAGTTTCGTCCAAATCCGTTGAACCGTTTAGCCGTAAGGTTCTAGCGGGATAAAAAGTATGCCATATTTTAGAACGAATTAGTAGCTATCCAGAAACAAAGTTTCGTCCAAATCCGTTGAACCGTTTAGCCGTAAGGTTCTAGCGGGATAAAAAGTATGCCATATTTTAGAACGCATTAATAGCTATCCAGAAACAAAGTTTCGTCCAAATCCGTAAAAAGTATGCCATATTTTAGAACGCATTAGTAGCTATCCAGAAACAAAGTTTCGTCCAAATCCGTTGAACCGTTTAGCCGTAAGGTTCTAGCGGGATAAAAAGTATGCCTTATTTTAGAACGCATTAATAGCTATCCAGAAACAAAGTTTCATCCAAATCCGATGAACCGTTTAGCCCTAAGGTTCTAGCGGGATAAAAAGTATGCCATATTTTAGAACGAATTAATAGCTATCCAGAAACAAAGTTTCGCCCAAATCCGTTGAACCGTTTAGCCGTAAGGTTCTAGCGGGATAAAAAGTATGCCATATTTTAGAACGCATTAATAGCTATCCAGAAACAAAGTTTCATCCAAATCCGATGAACCGTTTAGCCGTAAGATTCTAGCGGGATAAAAGTATGCCATATTTTAGAACGCATTAATAGCTATCCAGAAACAAAGTTTCATCCAAATCCGATGAACCGTTTAGCCGTAAGGTTCTAGCGGGATAAAAAGTATGCCATATTTTAGAACGCATTAATAGCTATCCAGAAACAAAGTTTCGTCCAAATCCGTTGAACCGTTTAGCCGTAAGATTCTAGCGGGATAAAAGTATGCCATATTTTAGAACGCATTAATAGCTATCCAGAAACAAAGTTTCGTCCAAATCCGTTGAACCGTTTAGCCGTAAGGTTCTAGCGGGATAAAAAGTATGCCATATTTTAGAACGCATTAATAGCTATCCAGAAACAAAGTTTCGTCCAAATCCGTTGAACCGTTTAGCCGTAAGGTTCTAGCGGGATAAAAAGTATGCCATATTTTAGAACGAATTAGTAGCTATCCAGAAACAAAGTTTCGTCCAAATCCGTTGAACCGTTTAGCCGTAAGGTTCTAGCGGGATAAAAAGTATGCCATATTTTAGAACGCATTAATAGCTATCCAGAAACAAAGTTTCGTCCAAATCCGTAAAAAGTATGCCATATTTTAGAACGCATTAGTAGCTATCCAGAAACAAAGTTTCGTCCAAATCCGTTGAACCGTTTAGCCGTAAGGTTCTAGCGGGATAAAAAGTATGCCTTATTTTAGAACGCATTAATAGCTATCCAGAAACAAAGTTTCATCCAAATCCGATGAACCGTTTAGCCCTAAGGTTCTAGCGGGATAAAAAGTATGCCATATTTTAGAACGAATTAATAGCTATCCAGAAACAAAGTTTCGCCCAAATCCGTTGAACCGTTTAGCCGTAAGGTTCTAGCGGGATAAAAAGTATGCCATATTTTAGAACGCATTAATAGCTATCCAGAAACAAAGTTTCATCCAAATCCGATGAACCGTTTAGCCGTAAGATTCTAGCGGGATAAAAGTATGCCATATTTTAGAACGCATTAATAGCTATCCAGAAACAAAGTTTCATCCAAATCCGATGAACCGTTTAGCCGTAAGGTTCTAGCGGGATAAAAAGTATGCCATATTTTAGAACGCATTAATAGCTATCCAGAAACAAAGTTTCGTCCAAATCCGTTGAACCGTTTAGCCGTAAGATTCTAGCGGGATAAAAGTATGCCATATTTTAGAACGCATTAATAGCTATCCAGAAACAAAGTTTCGTCCAAATCCGTTGAACCGTTTAGCCGTAAGGTTCTAGCGGGATAAAAAGTATGCCATATTTTAGAACGCATTAATAGCTATCCAGAAACAAAGTTTCGTCCAAATCCGTTGAACCGTTTAGCCGTAAGGTTCTAGCGGGATAAAAAGTATGCCATATTTTAGAACGAATTAGTAGCTATCCAGAAACAAAGTTTCGTCCAAATCCGTTGAACCGTTTAGCCGTAAGGTTCTAGCGGGATAAAAAGTATGCCATATTTTAGAACGCATTAATAGCTATCCAGAAACAAAGTTTCGTCCAAATCCGTAAAAAGTATGCCATATTTTAGAACGCATTAGTAGCTATCCAGAAACAAAGTTTCGTCCAAATCCGTTGAACCGTTTAGCCGTAAGATTCTAGCGGGATAAAAGTATGCCATATTTTAGAACGCATTAATAGCTATCCAGAAACAAAGTTTCGTCCAAATCCGTTGAACCGTTTAGCCGTAAGGTTCTAGCGGGATAAAAAGTATGCCATATTTTAGAACGAATTAGTAGCTATCCAGAAACAAAGTTTCGTCCAAATCCGTTGAACCGTTTAGCCGTAAGGTTCTAGCGGGATAAAAAGTATGCCATATTTTAGAACGCATTAATAGCTATCCAGAAACAAAGTTTCGTCCAAATCCGTAAAAAGTATGCCATATTTTAGAACGCATTAGTAGCTATCCAGAAACAAAGTTTCGTCCAAATCCGTTGAACCGTTTAGCCGTAAGGTTCTAGCGGGATAAAAAGTATGCCTTATTTTAGAACGCATTAATAGCTATCCAGAAACAAAGTTTCATCCAAATCCGATGAACCGTTTAGCCCTAAGGTTCTAGCGGGATAAAAAGTATGCCATATTTTAGAACGCATTAATAGCTATCCAGAAACAAAGTTTCGTCCAAATCCGTTGAACCGTTTAGCCGTAAGATTCTAGCGGGATAAAAGTATGCCATATTTTAGAACGCATTAATAGCTATCCAGAAACAAAGTTTCGTCCAAATCCGTTGAACCGTTTAGCCGTAAGGTTCTAGCGGGATAAAAAGTATGCCATATTTTAGAACGCATTAATAGCTATCCAGAAACAAAGTTTCGTCCAAATCCGTTGAACCGTTTAGCCGTAAGGTTCTAGCGGGATAAAAAGTATGCCATATTTTAGAACGAATTAGTAGCTATCCAGAAACAAAGTTTCGTCCAAATCCGTTGAACCGTTTAGCCGTAAGGTTCTAGCGGGATAAAAAGTATGCCATATTTTAGAACGCATTAATAGCTATCCAGAAACAAAGTTTCGTCCAAATCCGTAAAAAGTATGCCATATTTTAGAACGCATTAGTAGCTATCCAGAAACAAAGTTTCGTCCAAATCCGTTGAACCGTTTAGCCGTAAGGTTCTAGCGGGATAAAAAGTATGCCTTATTTTAGAACGCATTAATAGCTATCCAGAAACAAAGTTTCATCCAAATCCGATGAACCGTTTAGCCCTAAGGTTCTAGCGGGATAAAAAGTATGCCATATTTTAGAACGAATTAATAGCTATCCAGAAACAAAGTTTCGCCCAAATCCGTTGAACCGTTTAGCCGTAAGGTTCTAGCGGGATAAAAAGTATGCCATATTTTAGAACGCATTAATAGCTATCCAGAAACAAAGTTTCATCCAAATCCGATGAACCGTTTAGCCGTAAGATTCTAGCGGGATAAAAGTATGCCATATTTTAGAACGCATTAATAGCTATCCAGAAACAAAGTTTCATCCAAATCCGATGAACCGTTTAGCCGTAAGGTTCTAGCGGGATAAAAAGTATGCCATATTTTAGAACGCATTAATAGCTATCCAGAAACAAAGTTTCGTCCAAATCCGTTGAACCGTTTAGCCGTAAGATTCTAGCGGGATAAAAGTATGCCATATTTTAGAACGCATTAATAGCTATCCAGAAACAAAGTTTCGTCCAAATCCGTTGAACCGTTTAGCCGTAAGGTTCTAGCGGGATAAAAAGTATGCCATAGTTTAGAACGCATTAATAGCTATCCAGAAACAAAGTTTCGTCCAAATCCGTAAAAAGTATGCCATATTTTAGAACGCATTAATAGCTATCCAGAAACAAAGTTTCGTCCAAATCCGTTGAACCGTTTAGCCGTAAGGTTCTAGCGGAATGAAAAGTATGCCATATTGTAGAACGCATTAATAGCTATCCAGAAACAAAGTTTCGTCCAAATCCGTTGAACCGTTTAGCCGTAAGGTTCTAGCGGGATAAAAAGTATGCCATATTTTAGAACGCATTAGTAGCTATCCAGAAACAAAGTTTCGTCCAAATCCGTTGAACCGTTTAGCCGTAAGGTTCTAGCGGGATAAAAAGTATGCCATATTTTAGAACGCATTAATAGCTATCCAGAAACAAAGTTTCGTCCAAATCCGTAAAAAGTATGCCATATTTTAGAACGCATTAGTAGCTATCCAGAAACAAAGTTTCGTCCAAATCCGTTGAACCGTTTAGCCGTAAGGTTCTAGCGGGATAAAAAGTATGCCATATTTTAGAACGCATTAATAGCTATCCAGAAACAAAGTTTCATCCAAATCCGATGAACCGTTTAGCCCTAAGGTTCTAGCGGGATAAAAAGTATGCCATATTTTAGAACGAATTAATAGCTATCCAGAAACAAAGTTTCGTCCAAATCCGTTGAACCGTTTAGCCGTAAGGTTCTAGCGGAATGAAAAGTATGCCATATTTTAGAACGCATTAGTAGCTATCCAGAAACAAAGTTTCGTCCAAATCCGTTGAACCGTTTGCCGTAAGGTCCTAGCGGGATAAAAAGTATGCCATATTTTAGAACGCATTAATAGCTATCCAGAAACAAAGTTTCATCCAAATCCGATGAACCGTTTAGCCGTAAGGTTCTAGCGGGATGAAAAGTATGCCATATTGTAGAACGCATTAATAGCTATCCAGAAACAAAGTTTCGTCCAAATCCGTTGAACCGTTTAGCCGTAAGGTTCTAGCGGGATAAAAAGTATGCCATAGTTTATAACGCATTAATAGCTATCCAGAAACAAAGTTTCGTCCAAATCCGTTGAACCGTTTAGCCGTAAGGTTCTAGCGGGATAAAAAGTATGCCATAGTTTAGAACGCATTAATAGCTATCCAGAAACAAAGTTTCATCCAAATCCGTTGAACCGTTTAGCCGTAAAGTTCTAGCGGGATAAAAATTATGCCATATTTTAGAACGCATTAATAGCTATCCAGAAACAAAGTTTCATCCAAATCCGTTGAACCGTTTAGCCGTAAGGTTCTAGCGGGATAAAAAGTATGCCATATTTTAGAACGCATTAGTAGCTATCCAGAAACAATGTTTCGTCCAAATCCGTTGAACCGTTTAGCCGTAAGGTTCTAGCGGGATAAAAAGTATGCCATATTTTAGAACGCATTAATAGCTATCCAGAAACAAAGTTTCGTCCAAATCCGTTGAACCGTTTAGCCGTAAGGTTCTAGCGGGATGAAAAGTATGCCATATTGTAGAACGCATTAATAGCTATCCAGAAACAAAGTTTCGTCCAAATCCGTTGAACCGTTTAGCCGTAAGGTTCTAGCGGGATAAAAAGTATGCCATAGTTTATAACGCATTAATAGCTATCCAGAAACAAAGTTTCGTCCAAATCCGTTGAACCGTTTAGCCGTAAGGTTCTAGCGGGATAAAAAGTATGCCATAGTTTAGAACGCATTAATAGCTATCCAGAAACAAAGTTTCGTCCAAATCCGTAAAAAGTATGCCATATTTTAGAACGCATTAATAGCTATCCAGAAACAAAGTTTCGTCCAAATCCGTTGAACCGTTTAGCCGTAAGGTTCTAGCGGGATAAAAAGTATGCCATATTTTAGAACGCATTAATAGCTATCCAGAAACAATGTTTCGTCCAAATCCGTTGAACCGTTTGCCGTAAGGTCCTAGCGGGATAAAAAGTATGCCATATTTTAGAACGCAATAATAGCTATCCAGAAACAAAGTTTCATCCAAATCCGATGAACCGTTTAGCCGTAAGATTCTAGCGGGATAAAAGTATGCCATATTTTAGAACGCATTAATAGCTATCCAGAAACAAAGTTTCATCCAAATCCGATGAACCGTTTAGCCGTAAGGTTCTAGCGGGATAAAAAGTATGCCATATTTTAGAACGCATTAATAGCTATCCAGAAACAAAGTTTCGTCCAAATCCGTTGAACCGTTTAGCCGTAAGGTTCTAGCGGAATGAAAAGTATGCCATATTGTAGAACGCATTAATAGCTATCCAGAAACAAAGTTTCGTCCAAATCCGTTGAACCGTTTAGCCGTAAGGTTCTAGCGGGATAAAAAGTATGCCATATTTTAGAACGCATTAGTAGCTATCCAGAAACAAAGTTTCGTCCAAATCCGTTGAACCGTTTAGCCGTAAGGTTCTAGCGGGATAAAAAGTATGCCATATTTTAGAACGCATTAATAGCTATCCAGAAACAAAGTTTCGTCCAAATCCGTAAAAAGTATGCCATATTTTAGAACGCATTAGTAGCTATCCAGAAACAAAGTTTCGTCCAAATCCGTTGAACCGTTTAGCCGTAAGGTTCTAGCGGGATAAAAAGTATGCCATATTTTAGAACGCATTAATAGCTATCCAGAAACAAAGTTTCATCCAAATCCGATGAACCGTTTAGCCCTAAGGTTCTAGCGGGATAAAAAGTATGCCATATTTTAGAACGAATTAATAGCTATCCAGAAACAAAGTTTCGTCCAAATCCGTTGAACCGTTTAGCCGTAAGGTTCTAGCGGGATAAAAAGTATGCCATATTTTAGAACGCATTAATAGCTATCCAGAAACAAAGTTTCATCCAAATCCGATGAACCGTTTAGCCCTAAGGTTCTAGCGGGATAAAAAGTATGCCATATTTTAGAACGAATTAATAGCTATCCAGAAACAAAGTTTCGTCCAAATCCGTTGAACCGTTTAGCCGTAAGGTTCTAGCGGAATGAAAAGTATGCCATATTTTAGAACGCATTAGTAGCTATCCAGAAACAAAGTTTCGTCCAAATCCGTTGAACCGTTTAGCCGTAAGGTTCTAGCGGGATAAAAAGTATGCCATATTTTAGAAAGCATTAATAGCTATCCAGAAACAAAGTTTCATCCAAATCCGATGAACCGTTTAGCCCTAAGGTTCTAGCGGGATAAAAAGTATGCCATATTTTAGAACGAATTAATAGCTATCCAGAAACAAAGTTTCGTCCAAATCGGTTGAACCGTTTAGCCGTAAGGTTCTAGCGGAATGAAAAGTATGCCATATTTTAGAACGCATTAATAGCTATCCAGAAACAAAGTTTCGTCCAAATCCGTTGAACCGTTTAGCCGTAAGGTTCTAGCGGGATAAAAAGTATGCCATATTTTAGAACGCATTAGTAGCTATCCAGAAACAATGTTTCGTCCAAATCCGTTGAACCGTTTAGCCGTAAGGTTCTAGCGGAATGAAAAGTATGCCATATTTTAGAACGCATTCATAGCTATCCAGAAACAAAGTTTCGTCCAAATCCGTTGAACCGTTTAGCCGTAAGGTTCTAGCGGGATAAAAAGTATGCCATATTTTAGAACGCATTAATAGCTATCCAGAAACAAAGTTTCGTCCAAATCCGTAAAAAGTATGCCATATTTTAGAACGCATTAGTAGCTATCCAGAAACAAAGTTTCGTCCAAATCCGTTGAACCGTTTAGCCGTAAGGTTCTAGCGGGATAAAAAGTATGCCATATTTTAGAACGCATTAATAGCTATCCAGAAACAAAGTTTCATCCAAATCCGATGAACCGTTTAGCCCTAAGGTTCTAGCGGGATAAAAAGTATGCCATATTTTAGAACGAATTAATAGCTATCCAGAAACAAAGTTTCGTCCAAATCCGTTGAACCGTTTAGCCGTAAGGTTCTAGCGGGATAAAAAGTATGCCATATTTTAGAACGCATTAATAGCTATCCAGAAACAAAGTTTCATCCAAATCCGATGAACCGTTTAGCCCTAAG
Source organism: Neria commutata (assembly GCA_963457695.1). Lineage (NCBI taxonomy): Eukaryota > Metazoa > Arthropoda > Insecta > Diptera > Micropezidae > Neria > Neria commutata. Next base: position 38,363,247 of record OY735247.1, on the reverse strand, counting down.
GTTCTAGCGGGATAAAAAGTATGCCATATTTTAGAACGAATTAATAGCTATCCAGAAACAAAGTTTCGTCCAAATCCGTTGAACCGTTTAGCCGTAAGGTTCTAGCGGAATGAAAAGTATGCCATATTTTAGAACGCATTAGTAGCTATCCAGAAACAAAGTTTCGTCCAAATCCGTTGAACCGTTTAGCCGTAAGGTTCTAGCGGGATAAAAAGTATGCCATATTTTAGAACGCATTAATAGCTATCCAGAAACAAAGTTTCATCCAAATCCGATGAACCGTTTAGCCCTAAGGTTCTAGCGGGATAAAAAGTATGCCATATTTTAGAACGAATTAATAGCTATCCAGAAACAAAGTTTCGTCCAAATCCGTTGAACCGTTTAGCCGTAAGGTTCTAGCGGGATAAAAAGTATGCCATATTTTAGAACGCATTAATAGCTATCCAGAAACAAAGTTTCATCCAAATCCGATGAACCGTTTAGCCCTAAGGTTCTAGCGGGATAAAAAGTATGCCATATTTTAGAACGAATTAATAGCTATCCAGAAACAAAGTTTCGTCCAAATCCGTTGAACCGTTTAGCCGTAAGGTTCTAGCGGAATGAAAAGTATGCCATATTTTAGAACGCATTAGTAGCTATCCAGAAACAAAGTTTCGTCCAAATCCGTTGAACCGTTTAGCCGTAAGGTTCTAGCGGGATAAAAAGTATGCCATATTTTAGAAAGCATTAATAGCTATCCAGAAACAAAGTTTCATCCAAATCCGATGAACCGTTTAGCCCTAAGGTTCTAGCGGGATAAAAAGTATGCCATATTTTAGAACGAATTAATAGCTATCCAGAAACAAAGTTTCGTCCAAATCGGTTGAACCGTTTAGCCGTAAGGTTCTAGCGGAATGAAAAGTATGCCATATTTTAGAACGCATTAATAGCTATCCAGAAACAAAGTTTCGTCCAAATCCGTTGAACCGTTTAGCCGTAAGGTTCTAGCGGGATAAAAAGTATGCCATATTTTAGAACGCATTAATAGCTATCCAGAAACAAAGTTACGTCCAAATCCGTTGAACCGTTTAGCCGTAAAGTTCTAGCGGGATAAAAATTATGCCATATTTTAGAACGCATTAATAGCTATCCAGAAACAAAGTTTCATCCAAATCCGTTGAACCGTTTAGCCGTAAGGTTCTAGCGGGATAAAAAGTATGCCATATTTTAGAACGCATTAGTAGCTATCCAGAAACAATGTTTCGTCCAAATCCGTTGAACCGTTTAGCCGTAAGGTTCTAGCGGGATAAAAAGTATGCCATATTTTAGAACGCATTAATAGCTATACAGAAACAAAGTTTCGTCCAAATCCGTTGAACCGTTTAGCCGTAAGGTTCTAGCGGGATAAAAAGTATGCCATATTTTAGAACGCATTAATAGCTATCCAGAAACAATGTTTCGTCCAAATCCGTTGAACTGTTTAGCCGTAAGGTTCTAGCGGGATAAAAAGTATGCCATATTTTAGAACGCATTAATAGCTATCCAGAAACAAAGTTACGTCCAAATCCGTGGAACCGTTTAGCCGTAAGGTTCTAGCGGGATAAAAAGTATGCCATATTTTAGAACGAATTAATAGCTATCCAGAAACAATGTTTCGTCCAAATCCGTTGAACTGTTTAGCCGTAAGGTTCTAGCGGGATAAAAAGTATGCCATATTTTAGAACGCATTAATAGCTATCCAGAAACAAAGTTACGTCCAAATCCGTTGAACCGTTTAGCCGTAAGGTTCTAGCGGGATAAAAAGTATGCCATATTTTAGAACGCATTAATAGCTATCCAGAAACAAAGTTTCGTCCAAATCCGTTGAACCGTTTAGCCGTAAGGTTCTAGCGGGATAAAAAGTATGTCATATTTTAGAACGCATTAATAGCTATCCAGAAACAAAGTTTCGTCCAATTCCGTTGAACCGTTTAGCCGTAAGGTTCTAGCGGGATGAAAAGTATGCCATATTGTAGAACGCATTAATAGCTATCCAGAAACAAAGTTTCGTCCAAATCCGTTGAACCGTTTAGCCGTAAGGTTCTAGCGGGATAAAAAGTATGCCATAGTTTAGAACGCATTAATAGCTATCCAGAAACAAAGTTTCGTCCAAATCCGTTGAACCGTTTAGCCGTAAGGTTCTAGCGGGATAAAAAGTATGCCATAGTTTAGAACGCATTAATAGCTATCCAGAAACAAAGTTTCGTCCAAATCCGTAAAAAGTATGCCATATTTTAGAACGCATTAGTAGCTATCCAGAAACAAAGTTTCGTCCAAATCCGTTGAACCGTTTAGCCGTAAGGTTCTAGCGGGATAAAAAGTATGCCATATTTTAGAACGCATTAATAGCTATCCAGAAACAAAGTTTCATCCAAATCCGATGAACCGTTTAGCCCTAAGGTTCTAGCGGGATAAAAAGTATGCCATATTTTAGAACGAATTAATAGCTATCCAGAAACAAAGTTTCGTCCAAATCCGTTGAACCGTTTAGCCGTAAGGTTCTAGCGGAATGAAAAGTATGCCATATTTTAGAACGCATTAATAGCTATCCAGAAACAAAGTTTCGTCCAAATCCGTTGAACCGTTTAGCCGTAAGGTTCTAGCGGGATAAAAAGTATGCCATATTTTAGAACGCATTAATAGCTATCCAGAAACAATGTTTCGTCCAAATCCGTTGAACCGTTTGCCGTAAGGTTCTAGCGGGATAAAAAGTATGCCATATTTTAGAACGCATTAATAGCTATCCAGAAACAAAGTTTCATCCAAATCCGATGAACCGTTTAGCCGTAAGATTCTAGCGGGATAAAAGTATGCCATATTTTAGAACGCATTAATAGCTATCCAGAAACAAAGTTTCATCCATATCCGATGAACCGTTTAGCCGTAAGGTTCTAGCGGGATAAAAAGTATGCCATATTTTAGAACGCATTAATAGCTATCCAGAAACAAAGTTTCGTCCAAATCCGTTGAACCGTTTAGCCGTAAGGTTCTAGCGGAATGAAAAGTATGCCATATTTTAGAACGCATTAGTAGCTATCCAGAAACAAAGTTTCGTCCAAATCCGTTGAACCGTTTAGCCGTAAGGTTCTAGCGGGATAAAAAGTATGCCATATTTTAGAACGCATTAGTAGCTATCCAGAAACAAAGTTTCGTCCAAATCCGTTGAACCGTTTGCCGTAAGGTTCTAGCGTGATAAAAAGTATGCCATATTTTAGAACGCATTAATAGCTATCCAGAAACAAAGTTTCATCCAAATCCGATGAACCGTTTAGCCGTAAGGTTCTAGCGGGATAAAAAGTATGCCATATTTTAGAACGCATTAATAGCTATCAAGAAACAAAGTTTCATCCAAATCCGATGAACCGTTTAGCCGTAAGGTTCTAGCGGGATAAAAAGTATGCCATATTTTAGAACGCATTAGTAGCTATCCAGAAACAAAGTTTCGTCCAAATCCGTTGAACCGTTTAGCCGTAAGGTTCTAGCGGGATAAAAAGTATACCATATTTTAGAACGCATTAATAGCTATCCAGAAACAAAGTTTCATCCAAATCCGTTGAACCGTTTAGCCGTAAGGTTCTAGCGGAATGAAAAGTATGCCATATTTTAGAACGCATTAGTAGCTATCCAGAAACAAAGTTTCGTCCAAATCCGTTGAACCGTTTAGCCGTAAGGTTCTAGCGGGATAAAAAGTATGCCATATTTTAGAACGCATTAATAGCTATCCAGAAACAAAGTTTCATCCAAATCCGATGAACCGTTTAGCCCTAAGGTTCTAGCGGGATAAAAAGTATGCCATATTTTAGAACGAATTAATAGCTATCCAGAAACAAAGTTTCGTCCAAATCCGTTGAACCGTTTAGCCGTAAGGTTCTAGCGGAATGAAAAGTATGCCATATTTTAGAACGCATTAGTAGCTATCCAGAAACAAAGTTTCGTCCAAATCCGTTGAAACGTTTAGCCGTAAGGTTCTAGCGGGATAAAAAGTATGCCATATTTTAGAACGCATTAATAGCTATCCAGAAACAAAGTTTCATCCAAATCCGATGAACCGTTTAGCCCTAAGGTTCTAGCGGGATAAAAAGTATGCCATATTTTAGAACGAATTAATAGCTATCCAGAAACAAAGTTTCATCCAAATCCGATGAACCGTTTAGCCCTAAGGTTCTAGCGGGATAAAAAGTATGCCATATTTTAGAACGAATTAATAGCTATCCAGAAACAAAGTTTCGTCCAAATCCGTTGAACCGTTTAGCCGTAAGGTTCTAGCGGAATGAAAAGTATGCCATATTTTAGAACGCATTAGTAGCTATCCAGAAACAAAGTTTCGTCCAAATCCGCTGAACCGTTTAGCCGTAAGGTTCTAGCGGGATAAAAAGTATGCCATATTTTAGAACGCATTAATAGCTATCCAGAAACAAAGTTTCATCCGAATCCGATGAACCGCTTAGCCCTAAGGTTCTAGCGGGATAAAAAGTATGCCATATTTTAGAACGAATTAATAGCTATCCAGAAACAAAGTTTCGTCCAAATCCGTTGAACCGTTTAGCCGTAAGGTTCTAGCGGGATGAAAAGTATGCCATATTTTAGAACGCATTAATAGCTATCCAGAAACAAAGTTTCGTCCAAATCCGTAAAAAGTATGCCATATTTTAGAACGCATTAGTAGCTATCCAGAAACAAAGTTTCGTCCAAATCCGTTGAACCGTTTAGCCGTAAGGTTCTAGCGGGATAAAAAGTATGCCATATTTTAGAACGCATTAATAGCTATCCAGAAACAAAGTTTCGTCCAAATCCGTAAAAAGTATGCCATATTTTAGAACGCATTAGTAGCTATCCAGAAACAAAGTTTCGTCCAAATCCGTTGAACCGTTTAGCCGTAAGGTTCTAGCGGAATGAAAAGTATGCCATATTTTAGAACGCATTAATAGCTATCCAGAAACAAAGTTTCGTCCAAATCCGTAAAAAGTATGCCATATTTTAGAACGCATTAGTAGCTATCCAGAAACAAAGTTTCGTCCAAATCCGTTGAACCATTTAGCCGTAAGGTTCTAGCGGGATAAAAAGTATGCCATATTTTAGAACGCATTAATACCTATCCAGAAACAAAGTTTCGTCCAAATCCGTTGAACCGTTTAGCCGTAAGGTTCTAGCGGAATGAAAAGTATGCCATATTGTAGAACGAATTAATAGCTATCCAGAAACAAAGTTTCGTCCAAATCCGTTTAACCGTTTAGCCGTAAGGTTCTAGCGGGATAAAAAGTATGCCATATTTTAGAACGCATTAATAGCTATCTAGAAACAAAGTTTCGTCCAAATCTGTTGAACCATTTAGCCGTAAGGTTCTAGCGAGATAAAAAGTATTCCATAATTTAGAACGCAATAATAGCTATCCAGAAACAAAGTTTCGTCCAAATCCGTTGAACCGTTTAGCCGTAAGGTTCTAGCGGGATAAAAAGTATGCCATATTTTAGAACGCATTAATAGCTATCCAGAAACAAAGTTTCATCCAAATCCGTTGAACCGTTTAGCCGTAAGGTTCTAGCGGAATGAAAAGTCTGCCATATTGTAGAACGCATTAATAGCTATCCAGAAACAAAGTTTCGTCCAAATCCGTTGAACCGTTTAGCCGTAAGGTTCTAGCGGGATAAAAAGTATGCCATATTTTAGAACGCATTAGTAGCTATCCAGAAACAAAGTTTCGTCCAAATCCGTTGAACCGTTTAGCCGTAAGGTTCTAGCGGGATAAAAAGTATGCCATATTTTAGAACGCATTAATAGCTATCCAGAAACAAAGTTTCATCCAAATCCGATGAACCGTTTAGCCCTAAGGTTCTAGCGGGATAAAAAGTATGCCATATTTTAGAACGAATTAATAGCTATCCAGAAACAAAGTTTCGTCCAAATCCGTTGAACCGTTTAGCCGTAAGGTTCTAGCGGGATAAAAAGTATGCCATATTTTAGAACGCATTAATAGCTATCCAGAAACAAAGTTTCATCCAAATCCGATGAACCGTTTAGCCCTAAGGTTCTAGCGGGATAACAAGTATGCCATATTTTAGAACGCATTAATAGCTATCCAGAAACAAAGTTTCGTCCAAATCCGTTGAACCGTTTAGCCGTAAGGTTCTAGCGGGATAAAAAAAAGTATGCCATATATTAGAACGCATTAATAGCTATCCAGAAACAAAGTTTCGTCCAAATCCGTTGAACCGTTTAGCCGTAAGGTTCTAGCGGGATAAAAAAAGTATGCCATATTTTATAACGCATTAATAGCTATCCAGAAACAAAGTTTCATCCAAATCCGCTGAACCGTTTAGCCGTAAGGTTCTAGCGGGATAATAAGTATGCCATATTTTAGAACGCATTAATAGCTATCCAGAAACAAAGTTTCGTCCAAATCCGTTGAACCGTTTAGCCGTAAGGTTCTAGCGGGATAAAAAGTATGCCATATTTTAGAACGCATTAATAGCTATCCAGAAACAAAGTTTCGTCCAAATCCGTTGAACCGTTTAGCCCTAAGGTTCTAGCGGGATAAAAAGTATGCCATATTTTAGAACGCATTAATAGCTATCCAGAAACAAAGTTTCGTCCAAATCCGTTGAACCGTTTAGCCGTAAGGTTCTAGCGGGATAAAAAGTATGCCATATTTTAGAACGCATTAATAGCTATCCAGAAACAAAGTTTCGTCCAAATCCGATGAACCGTTTAGCCCTAAGGTTCTAGCGGGATAAAAAGTATGCCATATTTTAGAACGCATTAATAGCTATCCAGAAACAAAGTTTCATCCAAATCCGAAGAACCGTTTAGCCCTAAGGTTCTAGCGGGATAAAAAGTATGCCATATTTTAGAACGAATTAATAGCTATCCAGAAACAAAGTTTCGTCCAAATCCGTTGAACCGTTTAGCCGTAAGGTTCTAGCGGGATAAAAAGTATGCCATATTTTAGAACGCATTAATAGCTATCCAGAAACAAAGTTTCGTCCAAATCCGTTGAACCGTTTAGCCGTAAGGTTCTAGCGGGATAAAAAAAAGTATGCCATATATTAGAACGCATTAATAGCTATCCAGAAACAAAGTTTCGTCCAAATCCGTTGAACCGTTTAGCCGTAAGGTTCTAGCGGGATAAAAAAAGTATGCCATATTTTATAACGCATTAATAGCTATCCAGAAACAAAGTTTCATCCAAATCCGCTGAACCGTTTAGCCGTAAGGTTCTAGCGGGATAATAAGTATGCCATATTTTAGAACGCATTAATAGCTATCCAGAAACAAAGTTTCGTCCAAATCCGTTGAACCGTTTAGCCGTAAGGTTCTAGCGGGATAAAAAGTATGCCATATTTTAGAACGCATTAATAGCTATCCAGAAACAAAGTTTCATCCAAATCCGCTGAACCGTTTAGCCGTAAGGTTCTAGCGGGATAATAAGTATGCCATATTTTAGAACGCATTAATAGCTATCCAGAAACAAAGTTTCGTCCAAATCCGTTGAACCGTTTAGCCGTAAGGTTCTAGCGGGATAAAAAAAGTATGCCATATTTTAGAACGCATTAATAGCTATCCAGAAACAAAGTTTCATCCAAATCCGATGAACCGTTTAGCCCTAAGGTTCTAGCGGGATAAAAAGTATGCCATATTTTAGAACGAATTAATAGCTATCCAGAAACAAAGTTTCATCCAAATCCGATGAACCGTTTAGCCCTAAGGTTCTAGCGGGATAACAAGTATGCCATATTTTAGAACGCATTAATAGCTATCCAGAAACAAAGTTTCGTCCAAATCCGTTGAACCGTTTAGCCGTAAGGTTCTAGCGGGATAAAAAAAAGTATGCCATATATTAGAACGCATTAATAGCTATCCAGAAACAAAGTTTCGTCCAAATCCGTTGAACCGTTTAGCCGTAAGGTTCTAGCGGGATAAAAAAAGTATGCCATATTTTATAACGCATTAATAGCTATCCAGAAACAAAGTTTCATCCAAATCCGCTGAACCGTTTAGCCGTAAGGTTCTAGCGGGATAATAAGTATGCCATATTTTAGAACGCATTAATAGCTATCCAGAAACAAAGTTTCGTCCAAATCCGTTGAACCGTTTAGCCGTAAGGTTCTAGCGGGATAAAAAGTATGCCATATTTTAGAACGCATTAATAGCTATCCAGAAACAAAGTTTCGTCCAAATCCGTTGAACCGTTTAGCCCTAAGGTTCTAGCGGGATAAAAAGTATGCCATATTTTAGAACGCATTAATAGCTATCCAGAAACAAAGTTTCGTCCAAATCCGTTGAACCGTTTAGCCGTAAGGTTCTAGCGGGATAAAAAGTATGCCATATTTTAGAACGCATTAATAGCTATCCAGAAACAAAGTTTCGTCCAAATCCGATGAACCGTTTAGCCCTAAGGTTCTAGCGGGATAAAAAGTATGCCATATTTTAGAACGCATTAATAGCTATCCAGAAACAAAGTTTCGTCCAAATCCATTGAACCGTTTAGCCGTAAGGTTCTAGCGGGATAAAAAGTATGCCATATTTTAGAACGCATTAATAGCTATCCAGAAACAAAGTTTCGTCCAAATCCGATGAACCGTTTAGCCCTAAGGTTCTAGCGGGATAAAAAGTATGCCATATTTTAGAACGAATTAATAGCTATCCAGAAACAAAGTTTCGTCCAAATCCGATGAACCGTTTAGCCCTAAGGTTCTAGCGGGATAAAAAGTATGCCATATTTTAGAACGAATTAATAGCTATCCAGAAACAAAGTTTCGTCCAAATCCGTTGAACCGTTTAGCCGTAAGGTTCTAGCGGAATGAAAAGTATGCCATATTTTAGAACGCATTAATAGCTATCCAGAAACAAAGTTTCGTCCAAATCCGTTGAACCGTTTAGCCGTAAGGTTCTAGCGGGATAAAAAGTATGCCATATTTTAGAACGCATTAATAGCTATCCAGAAACAAAGTTTCGTCCAAATCCGTTGAACCGTTTAGCCGTAAGGTTCTAGCGGGATAAAAAAAGTATGCCATATTTTATAACGCATTAATAGCTATCCAGAAACAAAGTTTCATCCAAATCCGCTGAACCGTTTAGCCGTAAGGTTCTAGCGGGATAATAAGTATGCCATATTTTAGAACGCATTAATAGCTATCCAGAAACAAAGTTTCGTCCAAATCCGTTGAACCGTTTAGCCGTAAGGTTCTAGCGGGATAAAAAGTATGCCATATTTTAGAACGCATTAATAGCTATCCAGAAACAAAGTTTCGTCCAAATCCGTAAAAAGTATGCCATATTTTAGAACGCATTAGTAGCTATCCAGAAACAAAGTTTCGTCCAAATCCGTTGAACCGTTTAGCCGTAAGGTTCTAGCGGAATGAAAAGTATGCCATATTTTAGAACGCATTAATAGATATCCAGAAACAAAGTTTCGTCCAAATCCGTTGAACCATTTAGCCGTAAGGTTCTAGCGGAATGAAAAGTATGCCATATTTTAGAACGCTTTAGTAGCTATCCAGAAACAAAGTTTCGTCCAAATCCGTTGAACCGTTTAGCCGTAAGGTTCTAGCGGGATAAAAAAAAGTATGCCATATTTTAGAACGCATTAATAGCTATCCAGAAACAAAGTTTCGTCCAAATCCGTTGAACCGTTTAGCCGTAAGGTTCTAGCGGGATAAAAAAAAGTATGCCATATTTTATAACGCATTAATAGCTATCCAGAAACAAAGTTTCATCCAAATCCGCTGAACCGTTTAGCCGTAAGGTTCTAGCGGGATAAAAAAAAGTATGCCATATTTTAGAACGCATTAATAGCTATCCAGAAACAAAGTTTCGTCCAAATCCGTTGAACCGTTTAGCCGTAAGGTTCTAGCGGGATAAAAAGTATGCCATTTTTTGAACGCATTAATAGCTATCCAGAAACAAAGTTTCGTCCAAATCCGTTGAACCGTTTAGCCCTAAGGTTCTAGCGGGATAAAAAGTATGCCATATTTTAGAACGCATTAATAGCTATCCAGAAACAAAGTTTCGTCCAAATCCGTTGAACCGTTTAGCCGTAAGGTTCTAGCGGGATAAAAAGTATGCCATATTTTAGAACGCATTAATAGCTATCCAGAAACAAAGTTTCGTCCAAATCCGTTGAACCGTTTAGCCGTAAGGTTCTAGCGGGATAAAAAGTATGCCATATTTTAGAACGCATTAATAGCTATCCAGAAACAAAGTTTCGTCCAAATCCGATGAACCGTTTAGCCCTAAGGTTCTAGCGGGATAAAAAGTATGCCATATTTTAGAACGCATTAATAGCTATCCAGAAACAAAGTTTCGTCCAAATCCGTTGAACCGTTTAGCCGTAAGGTTCTAGCGGGATAAAAAGTATGCCATATTTTAGAACGCATTAATAGCTATCCAGAAACAAAGTTTCGTCCAAATCCGTAAAAAGTATGCCATATTTTAGAACGCATTAGTAGCTATCCAGAAACAAAGTTTCGTCCAAATCCGTTGAACCGTTTAGCCGTAAGGTTCTAGCGGAATGAAAAGTATGCCATATTTTAGAACGCATTAATAGATATCCAGAAACAAAGTTTCGTCCAAATCCGTTGAACCGTTTAGCCGTAAGGTTCTAGCGGGATAAAAAGTATGCCATATTTTAGAACGCATTAATAGCTATCTAGAAACAAAGTTTCGTCCAAATCTGTTGAACCATTTAGCCGTAAGGTTCTAGCGAGATAAAAAGTATTCCATAATTTAGAACGCAATAATAGCTATCCAGAAACAAAGTTTCGTCCAAATCCGTTGAACCGTTTAGCCGTAAGGTTCTAGCGGGATAAAAAGTATGCCATATTTTAGAACGCATTAATAGCTATCCAGAAACAAAGTTTCATCCAAATCCGTTGAACCGTTTAGCCGTAAGGTTCTAGCGGAATGAAAAGTCTGCCATATTGTAGAACGCATTAATAGCTATCCAGAAACAAAGTTTCGTCCAAATCCGTTGAACCGTTTAGCCGTAAGGTTCTAGCGGGATAAAAAGTATGCCATATTTTAGAACGCATTAGTAGCTATCCAGAAACAAAGTTTCGTCCAAATCCGTTGAACCGTTTAGCCGTAAGGTTCTAGCGGGATAAAAAGTATGCCATATTTTAGAACGCATTAATAGCTATCCAGAAACAAAGTTTCATCCAAATCCGATGAACCGTTTAGCCCTAAGGTTCTAGCGGGATAAAAAGTATGCCATATTTTAGAACGAATTAATAGCTATCCAGAAACAAAGTTTCGTCCAAATCCGTTGAACCGTTTAGCCGTAAGGTTCTAGCGGGATAAAAAGTATGCCATATTTTAGAACGCATTAATAGCTATCCAGAAACAAAGTTTCATCCAAATCCGATGAACCGTTTAGCCCTAAGGTTCTAGCGGGATAAAAAGTATGCCATATTTTAGAACGAATTAATAGCTATCCAGAAACAAAGTTTCGTCCAAATCCGTTGAACCGTTTAGCCGTAAGGTTCTAGCGGAATGAAAAGTATGCCATATTTTAGAACGCTTTAGTAGCTATCCAGAAACAAAGTTTCGTCCAAATCCGTTGAACCGTTTAGCCGTAAGGTTCTAGCGGGATAAAAAAAAGTATGCCATATTTTATAACGCATTAATAGCTATCCAGAAACAAAGTTTCATCCAAATCCGCTGAACCGTTTAGCCGTAAGGTTCTAGCGGGATAATAAGTATGCCATATTTTAGAACGCATTAATAGCTATCCAGAAACAAAGTTTCGTCCAAATCCGTTGAACCGTTTAGCCGTAAGGTTCTAGCGGGATAAAAAGTATGCCATATTTTAGAACGCATTAATAGCTATCCAGAAACAAAGTTTCGTCCAAATCCGTTGAACCGTTTAGCCCTAAGGTTCTAGCGGGATAAAAAGTATGCCATATTTTAGAACGCATTAATAGCTATCCAGAAACAAAGTTTCGTCCAAATCCGTTGAACCGTTTAGCCGTAAGGTTCTAGCGGGATAAAAAGTATGCCATATTTTAGAACGCATTAATAGCTATCCAGAAACAAAGTTTCGTCCAAATCCGATGAACCGTTTAGCCCTAAGGTTCTAGCGGGATAAAAAGTATGCCATATTTTAGAACGCATTAATAGCTATCCAGAAACAAAGTTTCGTCCAAATCCATTGAACCGTTTAGCCGTAAGGTTCTAGCGGGATAAAAAGTATGCCATATTTTAGAACGCATTAATAGCTATCCAGAAACAAAGTTTCGTCCAAATCCGATGAACCGTTTAGCCCTAAGGTTCTAGCGGGATAAAAAGTATGCCATATTTTAGAACGAATTAATAGCTATCCAGAAACAAAGTTTCGTCCAAATCCGTTGAACCGTTTAGCCGTAAGGTTCTAGCGGAATGAAAAGTATGCCATATTTTAGAACGCATTAATAGCTATCCAGAAACAAAGTTTCGTCCAAATCCGTTGAACCGTTTAGCCGTAAGGTTCTAGCGGGATAAAAAGTATGCCATATTTTAGAACGCATTAATAGCTATCCAGAAACAAAGTTTCGTCCAAATCCGTAAAAAGTATGCCATATTTTAGAACGCATTAGTAGCTATCCAGAAACAAAGTTTCGTCCAAATCCGTTGAACCGTTTAGCCGTAAGGTTCTAGCGGAATGAAAAGTATGCCATATTTTAGAACGCATTAATAGATATCCAGAAACAAAGTTTCGTCCAAATCCATTGAACCGTTTAGCCGTAAGGTTCTAGCGGAATGAAAAGTATGCCATATTTTAGAACGCTTTAGTAGCTATCCAGAAACAAAGTTTCGTCCAAATCCGTTGAACCGTTTAGCCGTAAGGTTCTAGCGGGATAAAAAAAAGTATGCCATATTTTAGAACGCATTAATAGCTATCCAGAAACAAAGTTTCGTCCAAATCCGTTGAACCGTTTAGCCGTAAGGTTCTAGCGGGATAAAAAAAAGTATGCCATATATTAGAACGCATTAATAGCTATCCAGAAACAAAGTTTCCTCCAAATCCGTTGAACCGTTTAGCCGTAAGGTTCTAGCGGGATAAAAAAAAGTATGCCATATTTTATAACGCATTAATAGCTATCCAGAAACAAAGTTTCATCCAAATCCGCTGAACCGTTTAGCCGTAAGGTTCTAGCGGGATAATAAGTATGCCATATTTTAGAACGCATTAATAGCTATCCAGAAACAAAGTTTCGTCCAAATCCGTTGAACCGTTTAGCCGTAAGGTTCTAGCGGGATAAAAAGTATGCCATTTTTTGAACGCATTAATAGCTATCCAGAAACAAAGTTTCGTCCAAATCCGTTGAACCGTTTAGCCCTAAGGTTCTAGCGGGATAAAAAGTATGCCATATTTTAGAACGCATTAATATCTATCCAGAAACAAAGTTTCGTCCAAATCCGTTGAACCGTTTAGCCGTAAGGTTCTAGCGGGATAAAAAGTATGCCATATTTTAGAACGCATTAATAGCTATCCAGAAACAAAGTTTCGTCCAAATCCGTTGAACCGTTTAGCCGTAAGGTTCTAGCGGGATAAAAAGTATGCCATATTTTAGAACGCATTAATAGCTATCCAGAAACAAAGTTTCGTCCAAATCCGATGAACCTTTTAGCCCTAAGGTTCTAGCGGGATAAAAAGTATGCCATATTTTAGAACGAATTAATAGCTATCCAGAAACAAAGTTTCGTCCAAATCCGTTGAACCGTTTAGCCGTAAGGTTCTAGCGGAATGAAAAGTATGCCATATTTTAGAACGCATTAATAGCTATCCAGAAACAAAGTTTCGTCCAAATCCGTTGAACCGTTTAGCCGTAAGGTTCTAGCGGGATAAAAAGTATGCCATATTTTAGAACGCATTAATAGCTATCCAGAAACAAAGTTTCGTCCAAATCCGTTGAACCGTTTAGCCGTAAGGTTCTAGCGGGATAAAAAGTATGCCATATTTTAGAACGCATTAATAGCTATCCAGAAACAAAGTTTCGTCCAAATCCGATGAACCTTTTAGCCCTAAGGTTCTAGCGGGATAAAAAGTATGCCATATTTTAGAACGAATTAATAGCTATCCAGAAACAAAGTTTCGTCCAAATCCGTTGAACCGTTTAGCCGTAAGGTTCTAGCGGAATGAAAAGTATGCCATATTTTAGAACGCATTAATAGCTATCCAGAAACAAAGTTTCGTCCAAATCCGTTGAACCGTTTAGCCGTAAGGTTCTAGCGGGATAAAAAGTATGCCATATTTTAGAACGCATTAATAGCTATCCAGAAACAAAGTTTCGTCCAAATCCGTTGAACCGTTTAGCCCTAAGGTTCTAGCGGGATAAAAAGTATGCCATATTTTAGAACGCATTAATAGCTATCCAGAAACAAAGTTTCGTCCAAATCCGTTGAACCGTTTAGCCGTAAGGTTCTAGCGGGATAAAAAGTATGCCATATTTTAGAACGCATTAATAGCTATCCAGAAACAAAGTTTCGTCCAAATCCGTAAAAAGTATGCCATATTTTAGAACGCATTAGTAGCTATCCAGAAACAAAGTTTCGTCCAAATCCGTTGAACCGTTTAGCCGTAAGGTTCTAGCGGAATGAAAAGTATGCCATATTTTAGAACGCATTAATAGATATCCAGAAACAAAGTTTCGTCCAAATCCATTGAACCGTTTAGCCGTAAGGTTCTAGCGGAATGAAAAGTATGCCATATTTTAGAACGCTTTAGTAGCTATCCAGAAACAAAGTTTCGTCCAAATCCGTTGAACCGTTTAGCCGTAAGGTTCTAGCGGGATAAAAAAAAGTATGCCATATTTTAGAACGCATTAATAGCTATCCAGAAACAAAGTTTCGTCCAAATCCGTTGAACCGTTTAGCCGTAAGGTTCTAGCGGGATAAAAAAAAGTATGCCATATATTAGAACGCATTAATAGCTATCCAGAAACAAAGTTTCCTCCAAATCCGTTGAACCGTTTAGCCGTAAGGTTCTAGCGGGATAAAAAAAAGTATGCCATATTTTATAACGCATTAATAGCTATCCAGAAACAAAGTTTAATCCAAATCCGCTGAACCGTTTAGCCGTAAGGTTCTAGCGGGATAATAAGTATGCCATATTTTAGAACGCATTAATAGCTATCCAGAAACAAAGTTTCGTCCAAATCCGTTGAACCGTTTAGCCGTAAGGTTCTAGCGGGATAAAAAGTATGCCATTTTTTGAACGCATTAATAGCTATCCAGAAACAAAGTTTCGTCCAAATCCGTTGAACCGTTTAGCCCTAAGGTTCTAGCGGGATAAAAAGTATGCCATATTTTAGAACGCATTAATATCTATCCAGAAACAAAGTTTCGTCCAAATCCGTTGAACCGTTTAGCCGTAAGGTTCTAGCGGGATAAAAAGTATGCCATATTTTAGAACGCATTAATAGCTATCCAGAAACAAAGTTTCGTCCAAATCCGTTGAACCGTTTAGCCGTAAGGTTCTAGCGGGATAAAAAGTATGCCATATTTTATAACGCATTAATAGCTATCCAGAAACAAAGTTTCGTCCAAATCCGTTGAACCGTTTAGCCGTAAGGTTCTAGCGGGATAAAAAGTATGCCATATTTTAGAACGCATTAATAGCTATCCAGAAACAAAGTTTCGTCCAAATCCGATGAACCTTTTAGCCCTAAGGTTCTAGCGGGATAAAAAGTATGCCATATTTTAGAACGAATTAATAGCTATCCAGAAACAAAGTTTCGTCCAAATCCGTTGAACCGTTTAGCCGTAAGGTTCTAGCGGAATGAAAAGTATGCCATATTTTAGAACGCATTAATAGCTATCCAGAAACAAAGTTTCGTCCAAATCCGTTGAACCGTTTAGCCGTAAGGTTCTAGCGGGATAAAAAGTATGCCATATTTTAGAACGCATTAATAGCTATCCAGAAACAAAGTTTCGTCCAAATCCGTTGAACCGTTTAGCCGTAAGGTTCTAGCGGGATAAAAAGTATGCCATATTTTAGAACGCATTAATAGCTATCCAGAAACAAAGTTTCGTCCAAATCCGATGAACCTTTTAGCCCTAAGGTTCTAGCGGGATAAAAAGTATGCCATATTTTAGAACGAATTAATAGCTATCCAGAAACAAAGTTTCGTCCAAATCCGTTGAACCGTTTAGCCGTAAGGTTCTAGCGGAATGAAAAGTATGCCATATTTTAGAACGCATTAATAGCTATCCAGAAACAAAGTTTCGTCCAAATCCGTTGAACCGTTTAGCCGTAAGGTTCTAGCGGGATAAAAAGTATGCCATATTTTAGAACGCATTAATAGCTATCCAGAAACAAAGTTTCGTCCAAATCCGTTGAACCGTTTAGCCCTAAGGTTCTAGCGGGATAAAAAGTATGCCATATTTTAGAACGCATTAATAGCTATCCAGAAACAAAGTTTCGTCCAAATCCGTTGAACCGTTTAGCCGTAAGGTTCTAGCGGGATAAAAAGTATGCCATATTTTAGAACGCATTAATAGCTATCCAGAAACAAAGTTTCGTCCAAATCCGTAAAAAGTATGCCATATTTTAGAACGCATTAGTAGCTATCCAGAAACAAAGTTTCGTCCAAATCCGTTGAACCGTTTAGCCGTAAGGTTCTAGCGGAATGAAAAGTATGCCATATTTTAGAACGCATTAATAGATATCCAGAAACAAAGTTTCGTCCAAATCCATTGAACCGTTTAGCCGTAAGGTTCTAGCGGAATGAAAAGTATGCCATATTTTAGAACGCTTTAGTAGCTATCCAGAAACAAAGTTTCGTCCAAATCCGTTGAACCGTTTAGCCGTAAGGTTCTAGCGGGATAAAAAAAAGTATGCCATATTTTAGAACGCATTAATAGCTATCCAGAAACAAAGTTTCGTCCAAATCCGTTGAACCGTTTAGCCGTAAGGTTCTAGCGGGATAAAAAAAAGTATGCCATATATTAGAACGCATTAATAGCTATCCAGAAACAAAGTTTCCTCCAAATCCGTTGAACCGTTTAGCCGTAAGGTTCTAGCGGGATAAAAAAAAGTATGCCATATTTTATAACGCATTAATAGCTATCCAGAAACAAAGTTTCGTCCAAATCCATTGAACCGTTTAGCCGTAAGGTTCTAGCGGGATAAAAAGTATGCCATATTTTAGAACGCATTAATAGCTATCCAGAAACAAAGTTTCGTCCAAATCCGTTGAACCGTTTAGCCCTAAGGTTCTAGCGGGATAAAAAGTATGCCATATTTTAGAACGCATTAATATCTATCCAGAAACAAAGTTTCATCCAAATCCGCTGAACCGTTTAGCCGTAAGGTTCTAGCGGGATAATAAGTATGCCATATTTTAGAACGCATTAATAGCTATCCAGAAACAAAGTTTCGTCCAAATCCGTTGAACCGTTTAGCCGTAAGGTTCTAGCGGGATAAAAAGTATGCCATTTTTTGAACGCATTAATAGCTATCCAGAAACAAAGTTTCGTCCAAATCCGTTGAACCGTTTAGCCCTAAGGTTCTAGCGGGATAAAAAGTATGCCATATTTTAGAACGCATTAATATCTATCCAGAAACAAAGTTTCGTCCAAATCCGTTGAACCGTTTAGCCGTAAGGTTCTAGCGGGATAAAAAGTATGCCATATTTTAGAACGCATTAATAGCTATCCAGAAACAAAGTTTCGTCCAAATCCGTTGAACCGTTTAGCCGTAAGGTTCTAGCGGGATAAAAAGTATGCCATATTTTAGAACGCATTAATAGCTATCCAGAAACAAAGTTTCGTCCAAATCCGATGAACCTTTTAGCCCTAAGGTTCTAGCGGGATAAAAAGTATGCCATATTTTAGAACGAATTAATAGCTATCCAGAAACAAAGTTTCGTCCAAATCCGTTGAACCGTTTAGCCGTAAGGTTCTAGCGGAATGAAAAGTATGCCATATTTTAGAACGCATTAATAGCTATCCAGAAACAAAGTTTCGTCCAAATCCGTTGAACCGTTTAGCCGTAAGGTTCTAGCGGGATAAAAAGTATGCCATATTTTAGAACGCATTAATAGCTATCCAGAAACAAAGTTTCGTCCAAATCCGTAAAAAGTATGCCATATTTTAGAACGCTTTAGTAGCTATCCAGAAACAAAGTTTCGTCCAAATCCGTTGAACCGTTTAGCCGTAAGGTTCTAGCGGGATAAAAAAAAGTATGCCATATTTTATAACGCATTAATAGCTATCCAGAAACAAAGTTTCATCCAAATCCGCTGAACCGTTTAGCCGTAAGGTTCTAGCGGGATAATAAGTATGCCATATTTTAGAACGCATTAATAGCTATCCAGAAACAAAGTTTCGTCCAAATCCGTTGAACCGTTTAGCCGTAAGGTTCTAGCGGGATAAAAAGTATGCCATATTTTAGAACGCATTAATAGCTATCCAGAAACAAAGTTTCGTCCAAATCCGTTGAACCGTTTAGCCCTAAGGTTCTAGCGGGATAAAAAGTATGCCATATTTTAGAACGCATTAATATCTATCCAGAAACAAAGTTTCATCCAAATCCGCTGAACCGTTTAGCCGTAAGGTTCTAGCGGGATAATAAGTATGCCATATTTTAGAACGCATTAATAGCTATCCAGAAACAAAGTTTCGTCCAAATCCGATGAACCTTTTAGCCCTAAGGTTCTAGCGGGATAAAAAGTATGCCATATTTTAGAACGAATTAATAGCTATCCAGAAACAAAGTTTCGTCCAAATCCGTTGAACCGTTTAGCCGTAAGGTTCTAGCGGAATGAAAAGTATGCCATATTTTAGAACGCATTAATAGCTATCCAGAAACAAAGTTTCGTCCAAATCCGTAAAAAGTATGCCATATTTTAGAACGCTTTAGTAGCTATCCAGAAACAAAGTTTCGTCCAAATCCATTGAACCGTTTAGCCGTAAGGTTCTAGCGGGATAAAAAGTATGCCATATTTTAGAACGCATTAATAGCTATCCAGAAACAAAGTTTCGTCCAAATCCGTTGAACCGTTTAGCCCTAAGGTTCTAGCGGGATAAAAAGTATGCCATATTTTAGAACGCATTAATATCTATCCAGAAACAAAGTTTCATCCAAATCCGCTGAACCGTTTAGCCGTAAGGTTCTAGCGGGATAATAAGTATGCCATATTTTAGAACGCATTAATAGCTATCCAGAAACAAAGTTTCGTCCAAATCCGTTGAACCGTTTAGCCGTAAGGTTCTAGCGGGATAAAAAGTATGCCATTTTTTGAACGCATTAATAGCTATCCAGAAACAAAGTTTCGTCCAAATCCGTTGAACCGTTTAGCCCTAAGGTTCTAGCGGGATAAAAAGTATGCCATATTTTAGAACGCATTAATATCTATCCAGAAACAAAGTTTCGTCCAAATCCGTTGAACCGTTTAGCCGTAAGGTTCTAGCGGGATAAAAAGTATGCCATATTTTAGAACGCATTAATAGCTATCCAGAAACAAAGTTTCGTCCAAATCCGTTGAACCGTTTAGCCGTAAGGTTCTAGCGGGATAAAAAGTATGCCATATTTTAGAACGCATTAATAGCTATCCAGAAACAAAGTTTCGTCCAAATCCGATGAACCTTTTAGCCCTAAGGTTCTAGCGGGATAAAAAGTATGCCATATTTTAGAACGAATTAATAGCTATCCAGAAACAAAGTTTCGTCCAAATCCGTTGAACCGTTTAGCCGTAAGGTTCTAGCGGAATGAAAAGTATGCCATATTTTAGAACGCATTAATAGCTATCCAGAAACAAAGTTTCGTCCAAATCCGTTGAACCGTTTAGCCGTAAGGTTCTAGCGGGATAAAAAGTATGCCATATTTTAGAACGCATTAATAGCTATCCAGAAACAAAGTTTCGTCCAAATCCGTAAAAAGTATGCCATATTTTAGAACGCTTTAGTAGCTATCCAGAAACAAAGTTTCGTCCAAATCCGTTGAACCGTTTAGCCGTAAGGTTCTAGCGGGATAAAAAAAAGTATGCCATATTTTATAACGCATTAATAGCTATCCAGAAACAAAGTTTCATCCAAATCCGCTGAACCGTTTAGCCGTAAGGTTCTAGCGGGATAATAAGTATGCCATATTTTAGAACGCATTAATAGCTATCCAGAAACAAAGTTTCGTCCAAATCCGTTGAACCGTTTAGCCGTAAGGTTCTAGCGGGATAAAAAGTATGCCATATTTTAGAACGCATTAATAGCTATCCAGAAACAAAGTTTCGTCCAAATCCGTTGAACCGTTTAGCCCTAAGGTTCTAGCGGGATAAAAAGTATGCCATATTTTAGAACGCATTAATAGCTATCCAGAAACAAAGTTTCGTCCAAATCCGTTGAACCGTTTAGCCGTAAGGTTCTAGCGGGATAAAAAGTATGCCATATTTTAGAACGCATTAATAGCTATCCAGAAACAAAGTTTCGTCCAAATCCGATGAACCGTTTAGCCCTAAGGTTCTAGCGGGATAAAAAGTATGCCATATTTTAGAACGCATTAATAGCTATCCAGAAACAAAGTTTCGTCCAAATCCATTGAACCGTTTAGCCGTAAGGTTCTAGCGGGATAAAAAGTATGCCATATTTTAGAACGCATTAATAGCTATCCAGAAACAAAGTTTCGTCCAAATCCGATGAACCGTTTAGCCCTAAGGTTCTAGCGGGATAAAAAGTATGCCATATTTTAGAACGAATTAATAGCTATCCAGAAACAAAGTTTCGTCCAAATCCGTTGAACCGTTTAGCCGTAAGGTTCTAGCGGAATGAAAAGTATTCCATATTTTAGAACGCATTAATAGCTATCCAGAAACAAAGTTTCGTCCAAATCCGTTGAACCGTTTAGCCGTAAGGTTCTAGCGGGATAAAAAGTATGCCATATTTTAGAACGCATTAATAGCTATCCAGAAACAAAGTTTCGTCCAAATCCGTAAAAAGTATGCCATATTTTAGAACGCATTAGTAGCTATCCAGAAACAAAGTTTCGTCCAAATCCGTTGAACCGTTTAGCCGTAAGGTTCTAGCGGAATGAAAAGTATGCCATATTTTAGAACGCATTAATAGATATCCAGAAACAAAGTTTCGTCCAAATCCATTGAACCGTTTAGCCGTAAGGTTCTAGCGGAATGAAAAGTATGCCATATTTTAGAACGCTTTAGTAGCTATCCAGAAACAAAGTTTCGTCCAAATCCGTTGAACCGTTTAGCCGTAAGGTTCTAGCGGGATAAAAAAAAGTATGCCATATTTTAGAACGCATTAATAGCTATCCAGAAACAAAGTTTCGTCCAAATCCGTTGAACCGTTTAGCCGTAAGGTTCTAGCGGGATAAAAAAAAGTATGCCATATTTTATAACGCATTAATAGCTATCCAGAAACAAAGTTTCATCCAAATCCGCTGAACCGTTTAGCCGTAAGGTTCTAGCGGGATAATAAGTATGCCATATTTTAGAACGCATTAATAGCTATCCAGAAACAAAGTTTCGTCCAAATCCGTTGAACCGTTTAGCCGTAAGGTTCTAGCGGGATAAAAAGTATGCCATTTTTTGAACGCATTAATAGCTATCCAGAAACAAAGTTTCGTCCAAATCCGTTGAACCGTTTAGCCCTAAGGTTCTAGCGGGATAAAAAGTATGCCATATTTTAGAACGCATTAATATCTATCCAGAAACAAAGTTTCGTCCAAATCCGTTGAACCGTTTAGCCGTAAGGTTCTAGCGGGATAAAAAGTATGCCATATTTTAGAACGCATTAATAGCTATCCAGAAACAAAGTTTCGTCCAAATCCGTTGAACCGTTTAGCCGTAAGGTTCTAGCGGGATAAAAAGTATGCCATATTTTAGAACGCATTAATAGCTATCCAGAAACAAAGTTTCGTCCAAATCCGATGAACCTTTTAGCCCTAAGGTTCTAGCGGGATAAAAAGTATGCCATATTTTAGAACGAATTAATAGCTATCCAGAAACAAAGTTTCGTCCAAATCCGTTGAACCGTTTAGCCGTAAGGTTCTAGCGGAATGAAAAGTATGCCATATTTTAGAACGCATTAATAGCTATCCAGAAACAAAGTTTCGTCCAAATCCGTTGAACCGTTTAGCCGTAAGGTTCTAGCGGGATAAAAAGTATGCCATATTTTAGAACGCATTAATAGCTATCCAGAAACAAAGTTTCGTCCAAATCCGTAAAAAGTATGCCATATTTTAGAACGCTTTAGTAGCTATCCAGAAACAAAGTTTCGTCCAAATCCGTTGAACCGTTTAGCCGTAAGGTTCTAGCGGGATAAAAAAAAGTATGCCATATTTTATAACGCATTAATAGCTATCCAGAAACAAAGTTTCATCCAAATCCGCTGAACCGTTTAGCCGTAAGGTTCTAGCGGGATAATAAGTATGCCATATTTTAGAACGCATTAATAGCTATCCAGAAACAAAGTTTCGTCCAAATCCGTTGAACCGTTTAGCCGTAAGGTTCTAGCGGGATAAAAAGTATGCCATATTTTAGAACGCATTAATAGCTATCCAGAAACAAAGTTTCGTCCAAATCCGTTGAACCGTTTAGCCCTAAGGTTCTAGCGGGATAAAAAGTATGCCATATTTTAGAACGCATTAATAGCTATCCAGAAACAAAGTTTCGTCCAAATCCGTTGAACCGTTTAGCCGTAAGGTTCTAGCGGGATAAAAAGTATGCCATATTTTAGAACGCATTAATAGCTATCCAGAAACAAAGTTTCGTCCAAATCCGATGAACCGTTTAGCCCTAAGGTTCTAGCGGGATAAAAAGTATGCCATATTTTAGAACGCATTAATAGCTATCCAGAAACAAAGTTTCGTCCAAATCCATTGAACCGTTTAGCCGTAAGGTTCTAGCGGGATAAAAAGTATGCCATATTTTAGAACGCATTAATAGCTATCCAGAAACAAAGTTTCGTCCAAATCCGATGAACCGTTTAGCCCTAAGGTTCTAGCGGGATAAAAAGTATGCCATATTTTAGAACGAATTAATAGCTATCCAGAAACAAAGTTTCGTCCAAATCCGTTGAACCGTTTAGCCGTAAGGTTCTAGCGGAATGAAAAGTATGCCATATTTTAGAACGCATTAATAGCTATCCAGAAACAAAGTTTCATCCAAATCCGTTGAACCGTTTAGCCGTAAGGTTCTAGCGGGATAAAAAGTATGCCATATTTTAGAACGCATTAATAGCTATCCAGAAACAAAGTTTCGTCCAAATCCGTAAAAAGTATGCCATATTTTAGAACGCATTAGTAGCTATCCAGAAACAAAGTTTCGTCCAAATCCGTTGAACCGTTTAGCCGTAAGGTTCTAGCGGAATGAAAAGTATGCCATATTTTAGAACGCATTAATAGATATCCAGAAACAAAGTTTCGTCCAAATCCATTGAACCGTTTAGCCGTAAGGTTCTAGCGGAATGAAAAGTATGCCATATTTTAGAACGCTTTAGTAGCTATCCAGAAACAAAGTTTCGTCCAAATCCGTTGAACCGTTTAGCCGTAAGGTTCTAGCGGGATAAAAAGTATGCCATATTTTAGAACGCATTAATAGCTATCCAGAAACAAAGTTTCGTCCAAATCCGTTGAACCGTTTAGCCGTAAGGTTCTAGCGGGATAAAAAGTATGCCATATTTTAGAACGCATTAATAGCTATCCAGAAACAAAGTTTCGTCCAAATCCGTAAAAAGTATGCCATATTTTAGAACGCATTAGTAGCTATCCAGAAACAAAGTTTCGTCCAAATCCGTTGAACCGTTTAGCCGTAAGGTTCTAGCGGAATGAAAAGTATGCCATATTTTAGAACGCATTAATAGATATCCAGAAACAAAGTTTCGTCCAAATCCATTGAACCGTTTAGCCGTAAGGTTCTAGCGGAATGAAAAGTATGCCATATTTTTGAACGCATTAATAGCTATCCAGAAACAAAGTTTCGTCCAAATCCGTTGAACCGTTTAGCCCTAAGGTTCTAGCGGGATAAAAAGTATGCCATATTTTAGAACGCATTAATATCTATCCAGAAACAAAGTTTCGTCCAAATCCGTTGAACCGTTTAGCCGTAAGGTTCTAGCGGGATAAAAAGTATGCCATATTTTAGAACGCATTAATAGCTATCCAGAAACAAAGTTTCGTCCAAATCCGTTGAACCGTTTAGCCGTAAGGTTCTAGCGGGATAAAAAGTTTGCCATATTTTAGAACGCATTAATAGCTATCCAGAAACAAAGTTTCGTCCAAATCCGATGAACCTTTTAGCCCTAAGGTTCTAGCGGGATAAAAAGTATGCCATATTTTAGAACGAATTAATAGCTATCCAGAAACAAAGTTTCGTCCAAATCCGTTGAACCGTTTAGCCGTAAGGTTCTAGCGGAATGAAAAGTATGCCATATTTTAGAACGCATTAATAGCTATCCAGAAACAAAGTTTCGTCCAAATCCGTTGAACCGTTTAGCCGTAAGGTTCTAGCGGGATAAAAAGTATGCCATATTTTAGAACGCATTAATAGCTATCCAGAAACAAAGTTTCGTCCAAATCCGTAAAAAGTATGCCATATTTTAGAACGCATTAGTAGCTATCCAGAAACAAAGTTTCGTCCAAATCCGTTGAACCGTTTAGCCGTAAGGTTCTAGCGGAATGAAAAGTATGCCATATTTTAGAACGCATTAATAGCTATCCAGAAACAAAGTTTGATCCAAATCCGTTGAACCGTTTAGCCGTAAGGTTCTAGCGGGATAAAAAGTATGCCATATTTTAGAACGCATCAATAGCTATCCAGAAACAAAGTTTCGTCCAAATCCGTTGAACCGTTTAGCCGTAAGGTTCTAGCGGGATAAAAAAAAGTATGCCATATTTTAGAACGCATTAATAGCTATCCAGAAACAAAGTTTCGTCCAAATCCGTTGAACCATTTAGCCGTAAGGTTCTAGCGGGATAAAAAGTATGCCATATTTTAGAACGCATTAATAGCTATCCAGAACCAAAGTTTCATCCAAATCCGTTGAACCGTTTAGCCGTAAGGTTCTAGCGGGATAAAAAGTATGCCATATTTTAGAACGCATTAATAGCTATCCAGAAACAAAGTTTCATCCAAATCCGTTGAACCGTTTAGCCGTAAGGTTCTAGCGGGATAAAAAGTATGTCATATTTTAGAACGCATTAATAGCTATCCAGAAACAAAGTTTCGTCCAAATCCGTTGAACCGTTTAGCCGTAAGGTTCTAGCGGGATAAAAAGTATGCCATATTTTAGAACGCATTAATAGCTATCCAGAAACAAAGTTTCGTCCAAATCCGTTGAACCGTTTAGCCATAAGGTTCTAGCGAGATAAAAAGTATGCCATATTTTAGAACGTATTAATAGCTATCCAGAAACAAAGTTTCGTCCAAATCCGTTGAACCGTTTAGCCGTAAGGTTGTATCGGGATAAAAAGTATGCAATGGGGGACCGTATAAAAAATTTAAAAAAATTTAAAATTTTTTGTACTGTTTTTTTCGGGCGTTTTAGTTAATTTCAAATGCCTAGAATATAGTGCAGAAGACCACTTTTGGATATCTTAACTTATAAGCAAGTGGGACAAAAAATTAACGACGTGGCCCAAATCGAAATTTTTGACTTTTTTCTAATGGGGGACCGTATAAAAAATATAAAAAAATAAAAAATTTTTTTTACTGTTTTTTTCGGGCGTTTTAGTTAATTTCAAATGCCTAGAATATAGTGCAGAAGACCACTTTTGGATATCTTAACTTATAAGCAAGTGGGACAAAAAATTAACGATGTGGCCCAAATCGAAATTTTTGACTTTTTTCTAATGGGGAACCGTATAAAAAATTTAAAAAAATTTCGGGCGTTTTAGTTAATTTCAAATGCCTAGAATATAGTGCAGAAGACCACTTTTGGATATTTTAACTTATGAGCAAGTGGGACGAAAAATTATCGATGTGGCCCAAATCGAAATTTTTGACTTTTTTCTAATGGGGTACCGTATATAAAATTTCAAAAAATTACAAATTTTTTGACGGTTTTTTTCGGGCGTTTTAGTTAATTTCAAATGCCTAGAATATAGTGCAGAAGACCACTTTTGGATATTTTAACTTAAAAAATTAACGATGTGGCCCAAATCGAAATTTTTGACTTTTTTCTAATGGGAACCGTATAAAAAATTTCAAAAAATTGCACATTTTTTACTGTTTTTTTCGGGCGTTTTAGTTAATTTCAAATGCCTAGAATATAGTGCAGAAGACCACTTTTGGATATTTTAACTTATGAGCAAGTGGGACGAAAAATGATCGATTTGGCCCAAATCGAAATTATTGACTTTTTTCTAATGGGGGACCGTATAAAAAATATAAAAAAATTGAAAATTTTTTTTATTGTTTTTTTCGGGCGTGTTAGTTAATTTCAAATGCCTAGAATATAGTGCAGAAGACCACTTTTGGATATTTTAACTTATGAGCAAGTGGGACGAAAAATTATCGATTTGGCCCAAATCGAAATTATTGACTTTTTTCTAATGGGGACCGTATAAAAAATTTCAAAAAATTGCACATTTTTTACTGTTTTTTTCGGGCGTTTTAGTTAATTTCAAATGCCTAGAATATAGTGCAGAAGACCACTTTTGGATATTTTAACTTATGAGCAAGTGGGACGAAAAATGATCGATTTGGCCCAAATCGAAATTATTGACTTTTTTCTAATGGGGGACCGTATAAAAAATATAAAAAAATTGAAAATTTTTTTTATTGTTTTTTTCGGGCGTGTTAGTTAATTTCAAATGCCTAGAATATAGTGCAGAAGACCACTTTTGGATATTTTAACTTATGAGCAAGTGGGACGAAAAATTATCGATTTGGCCCAAATCGAAATTATTGACTTTTTTCTAATGGGGGACCGTATAAAAAATTTCAACAAATTTAAAATTTTTGTTATTGTTTTTTTGGGCGTTTTAGTTAATTTCAAATGCCTAGAATATAGTGCAGAAGACCACTTTTGGATATTTTAACTTATGAGCAAGTGGGACGAAAAATTATCGATTTGGCCCAAATCGAAATTATTGACTTTTTTCTAATGGGGACCGTATAAAAAATTTCAAAAAATTTCACATTTTTTACTGTTTTTTTCGGGCGTTTTAGTTAATTTCAAATGCCTAGAATATAGTGCAGAAGACCACTTTTGGATATTTTAACTTATGAGCAAGTGGGACGAAAAATTATCGATGTGGCCCAAATCGAAATTTTTGACTTTTTTCTAATGGGGGACCGTATAAAAAATTTCAACAAAATTAAAATTTTTTTTACTGTTTTTTTGGGCGTTTTAGATAATTTCAAATGCCTAGAATATAGTGCAGAAGACCACTTTTGGATATTTTAACTTATAAGCAAGTGGGACGAAAAATTATCGATTTGGCCCAAATCGAAATTATTGACTTTTTTCTAATGGGGGACCGTATAAAAAATTTCAAAAAATTGCACATTTTTTACTGTTTTTTTCGGGCGTTTTAGTTAATTTCAAATGCCTAGAATATAGTGCAGAAGACCACTTTTGGATATTTTAACTTATGAGCAAGTGGGACGAAAAATTATCGATTTGGCCCAAATCGAAATTATTGACTTTTTTCTAATGGGGGACCGTATAAAAAATATAAAAAAATTGCAAATTTTTTTTATTGTTTTTTTCGGGCGTGTTAGTTAATTTCAAATGCCTAGAATATAGTGCAGAAGACTACTTTTGGATATTTTTACTTATGAGCAAGTGGGACGAAAAATTATCGATGTGGCCCAAATCGAAATTTTTGACTTTTTTCTAATGGGGGACCGTATAAAAAATTTCAACAAATTGCACATTTTTTACTGTTTTTTTCGGGCGTTTTAGTTAATTTCAAATGCCTAGAATATAGTGCAGAAGACCACTTTTGGATATTTTAACTTATGAGCAAGTGGGACGAAAAATTATCGATTTGGCCCAAATCGAAATTTTTGACTTTTTCCTAATGGGGGACCGTATATAAAATTTCAAAAAATTAAAAATTTTTTTACTGTTTTTTTTGGGCGTTTTAGTTAGTTTCAAATGCTTATAATATAGTGCAGAAAACCACTTATGGATATTTTAACTTATGAGCAAGTGGGACGAAAAATTATCGATGTGGCCCAAATCGAAATTTTTGACTTTTTTCTAATGGGGGACCGTATAAAAAATTTCAACAAATTTAAAATTTTTGTTATTGTTTTTTTGGGCGTTTTAGTTAATTTCAAATGCCTAGAATATAGTGCAGAAGACCACTTTTGGATATTTTAACTTATGAGCAAGTGGGACGAAAAATTATCGATTTGGCCCAAATCGAAATTATTGACTTTTTTCTAATGGGGACCGTATAAAAAATTTCAAAAAATTTCACATTTTTTACTGTTTTTTTCGGGCGTTTTAGTTAATTTCAAATGCCTAGAATATAGTGCAGAAGACCACTTTTGGATATTTTAACTTATGAGCAGGTGGGACGAAAAATTATCGATTTGGCCCAAATCGAAATTATTGACTTTTCTAATGGGGGACCGTATAAAAAATTTCAAAAAATTGCACATTTTTTACTGTTTTTTTCGGGCGTTTTAGTTAATTTCAAATGCTTATAATATAGTGCAGAAAACCACTTTTGGATATTTTAACTTATGAGCAAGTGGGACGAAAAATTATCGATGTGGCCCAAATCGAAATTTTTGACTTTTTTCTAATGGGGGACCGTATAAAAAATTTAAAATTTTTTTTACTGTTTTTTTCGGGCATTTTAGTTAATTTCAAATGCCTAGAATATAGTGCAGAAGACCACTTTTGGATATTTTAACTTATGAGCAAGTGGGACGAAAAATTATCGATGTGGCCCAAATCGAAATTTTTTACTTTTTTCTAATGGGGGACCGTATAAAAAATTTCAACAAATTTAAAATTTTTTTTACTGTTTTTTTGGGCGTTTTAGTTAATTTCAAATGCCTAGAATATAGTGCAGAAGACCACTTTTGGATATTTTAACTTATGAGCAAGTGGGACGAAAAATGATCGATTTGGCCCAAATCGAAATTTTTGACTTTTTCCTAATGGGGGACCGTATATAAAATTTCAAAAAATTAAAAATTTTTTTACTGTTTTTTTTGGGCGTTTTAGTTAGTTTCAAATGCTTATAATATAGTGCAGAAAACCACTTATGGATATTTTAACTTATGAGCAAGTGGGACGAAAAATTATCGATGTGGCCCAAATCGAAATTTTTGACTTTTTTCTAATGGGGGACCGTATAAAAAATATAAAAAAATTGCAAATTTTTTTTATTGTTTTTTTCGGGCGTTAGTTAATTTCAAATGCCTAGAATATAGTGCAGAAGACCACTTTTGGATATTATAACTTATGAGCAAGTGGGACGAAAAATTATCGATGTGGCCCAAATCGAAATTTTTTACTTTTTTCTAATGGGGGACCGTATAAAAAATATAAAAAAATTGCAAATTTTTTTTATTGTTTTTTTCGGGCGTTTTAGTTAATTTCAAGTGCCTAGAATATAGTGCAGAAGACCACTTTTGGATATTTTAACTTATGAGCAAGTGGGACGAAAAATTATCGATGTGGCCCAAATCGAAATTTTTGACTTTTTCCTAATGGGGAACCATATAAAAAATTTAAAAAAATTTCGGGCGTTTTAGTTAATTTCAAATGCCTAGAATATAGTGCAGAAGACCACTTTTGGATATTTTAACTTATGAGCAAGTGGGACGAAAAATAATCGATGTGGCCCAAATCGAAATTTTTGACTTTTTTCTAATGGGGGACCGTATAAAAAATTTCAACAAATATAAAATTTTTTTTACTGTTTTTTTGGGCGTTTTAGTTAATTTCAAAAGCCTAGAATATAGTGCAGAAAACCACTTTTGGATATTTTAACTTATGAGCAAGTGGGACGAAAAATTATCGATGTGGCCCAAATCGAAATTTTTGACTTTTTTCTAATGGGGGACCGTATAAAAAATATAAAAAAATTGCAAATTTTTTTTATTGTTTTTTTCGGGCGTGTTAGTTAATTTCAAATGCCTAGAATATAGTGCAGAAGACCACTTTTGGATATTTTTACTTATGAGCAAGTGGGACGAAAAATTATCGATGTGGCCCAAATCGAAATTTTTGACTTTTTTCTAATGGGGGACCGTATAAAAAATTTCAACAAAATTAAAATTTTTTTACTGTTTTTTTGGGCGTTTTAGATAATTTCAAATGCCTAGAATATAGTGCAGAAGACCACTTTTGGATATTTTAACTTATGAGCAAGTCGGACGAAAAATTATCGATTTGGCCCAAATCGAAATTATTGACTTTTTTCTAATGGGGGACCGTATAAAAAATTTCAACAAATTTAAAATTTTTTTTATTGTTTTTTTGCGCGTTTTAGTTAATTTCAAATGCCTAGAATATAGTGCAGAAGACCACTTTTGGATATTTTAACTTATGAGCATGTGGGACGAAAAATTATCGATTTGGCCCAAATCGAAATTATTGACTTTTTCTAATGGGGGACCGTATAAAAAATTTTAAATTTTGTTTACTGTTTTTTTCGGGCGTTTTAGTTAATTTCAAATGCCTAGAATATAGTGCAGAAGACCACTTTTGGATATTTTAACTAGTGTCCGACCGAATATTCGGTTTCGGTTTCGGCCGAATATCGAGGGTTCGGCCGAGTTTCGGTTTGGGCGATAAAATTGGCCGAAACCGAAACCGATAAATAATACCCCAATATTACCCCAAAAATTCAAATTCAATGAATTGTGCATCCCTGTACTGACATTTGGAAAAATTAAAACAAATTCACTTTGCGCCAGAGATTGTAATAGAGATTGTAATATTTATGAGTATTGGCACCGCAGCTCTTATTCTTTTTTAAAAAAACTTTCAATTCGATATCTGTCAGCTCCTCCTACAAGTGTTGCAAGTGAGCAACTTTTTAGTGCAGCAGGACAAATATACTGCGACAGACGATCTAATTTACACGGGGAAAATGTCGACAAGCTTTAATTTTTAAGTTATAAAATAAAGTTATTTAACTTTGAATATTAAATACATATTAAGAAGGGTAAATGAACGAAGAGTTTTTTTGGGTTTTATAAAAAGTCCTTACCCCGTTATTTAAAAACAAAATTAAACGCAACTAACAATGTGATTTTCAAAAATTTATCTCTTATATACTATATATGTATATATTTATATAAAAATGTTACTTAATTATAAATTTATTGTTTTTTACTTGAATTAATGAATTTTAATATACATTTAATATGTTCTGTTTTCGTTTGTACTTGCAATAAAAAATTCAATGTACTATTTCAATTTCGTTTTCATTTAGAGCTCAGTTTCGGCTTCGGTTTCGGTTTCGGCCGAATATTAGAAAAAAGCCGAATATTCGGTTTCGGTTTCGGCCCAAAAAGTCGGTTTCGGTCGGACACTAATTTTAACTAATGAGCAAGTGGGACGAAAAATTATCGATTGGCCCAAATCGAAATTATTGACTTTTTTCTAATGGGGGACCGTATAAAAAATTTCAAAAAATTGCACATTTTTTTACTGTTTTTTTTATAAAAACTAAAAAAAAATTTCGGGCGTATTTTTGGGCGTTTTAGTTAATTTCAAATGCCTAGAATATAGTGCAGAAAACCACTTTTGGATATTTTAACTTATGAGCAAGTGGGACGAAAAATTATCGATGTGGCCCAAATCGAAATTTTTGACTTTTTTCTAATGGGGGACCGTATAAAAAATTTAAAAAAATTTAAATTTTTTTTACTGTTTTTTTCGGGCGTTTTAGTTAATTTCAAATGCCTAGAATATAGTGCAGAAGACCACTTTTGGATATTTTAACTTATGAGCAAGTGGGACGAAAAATTATCGATGTGGCCCAAGTCGAAATTTTTGACTTTTTTCTAATGGGGGCCCGTATAAAAAATTTCAACAAATTAAAAATTTTTTTTACTGTTTTTTTGGGCGTTTTAGTTAATTTCAAATGCCTAGAATATAGTGCAGAAGACCACTTTTGGATATTTTAACTTATGAGGAAGTGGGACGAAAAATTATCGATTTGGCCCAAATCGAAATTATTGACTTTTTTCTAATGGGGGACCGTATAAAAAATATAAAAAAATTGCAAATTTTTTTTATTGTTTTTTTCGGGCGTGTTAGTTAATTTCAAATGCCTAGAATATAGTGCAGAAGACCACTTTTGGATATTTTTACTTATGAGCAAGTGGGACGAAAAATTATCGATGTGGCCCAAATCGAAATTTTTGACTTTTTTCTAATGGGGGACCGTATAAAAAATTTCAACAAAATTAAAATTTTTTTACTGTTTTTTTGGGCGTTTTAGATAATTTCAAATGCCTAGAATATAGTGCAGAAGACCACTTTTGGATATTTTAACTTATGAGCAAGTCGGACGAAAAATTATCGATTTGGCCCAAATCGAAATTATTGACTTTTTTCTAATGGGGGACCGTATAAAAAATTTCAACAAATTTAAAATTTTTTTTATTGTTTTTTTGCGCGTTTTAGTTAATTTCAAATGCCTAGAATATAGTGCAGAAGACCACTTTTGGATATTTTAACTTATGAGCAAGTGGGACGAAAAATTATCGATTTGGCCCAAATCGAAATTATTGACTTTTTTCTAATGGGGGACCGTATAAAAAATTTTAAATTTTGTTTACTGTTTTTTTCGGGCGTTTTAGTTAATTTCAAATGCCTAGAATATAGTGCAGAAGACCACTTTTGGATATTTTAACTAGTGTCCGACCGAATATTCGGTTTCGGTTTCGGCCGAATATCGAGGGTTCGGCCGAGTTTCGGTTTGGGCGATAAAATTGGCCGAAACCGAAACCGATAAATAATACCCCAATATTACCCCAAAAATTAAAATTCAATGAATTGTGCATCCCTGTACTGACATTTGGAAAAATTAAAACAAATTCACTTTGCGCCAGAGATTGTAATAGAGATTGTAATATTTATGAGTATTGGCACCGCAGCTCTTATTCTTTTTTAAAAAAACTTTCAATTCGATATCTGTCAGCTCCTCCTACAAGTGTTGCAAGTGAGCAACTTTTTAGTGCAGCAGGACAAATATACTGCGACAGACGATCTAATTTACACGGGGAAAATGTCGACAAGCTTTAATTTTTAAGTTATAAAATAAAGTTATTTAACTTTGAATATTAAATACATATTAAGAAGGGTAAATGAACGAAGAGTTTTTTTGGGTTTTATAAAAAGTCCTTACCCCGTTATTTAAAAACAAAATTAAACGCAACTAACAATGTGATTTTCAAAAATTTATCTCTTATATACTATATATGTATATATTTATATAAAAATGTTACTTAATTATAAATTTATTGTTTTTTACTTGAATTAATGAATTTTAATATACATTTAATATGTTCTGTTTTCGTTTGTACTTGCAATAAAAAATTCAATGTACTATTTCAATTTCGTTTTCATTTAGAGCTCAGTTTCGGCTTCGGTTTCGGTTTCGGCCGAATATTAGAAAAAAGCCGAATATTCGGTTTCGGTTTCGGCCCAAAAAGTCGGTTTCGGTCGGACACTAATTTTAACTAATGAGCAAGTGGGACGAAAAATTATCGATTGGCCCAAATCGAAATTATTGACTTTTTTCTAATGGGGGACCGTATAAAAAATTTAAAAAAATTGCAAATTTTTTTTACCGTTTTTTCGGGCGTTTTAGTTAATTTCAAATGCTTAGAATATAGTGCAGAAAACCACTTTTGGATATTTTAACTTATGAGCAAGTGGGACGAAAAATTATCGATGTGGCCCAAATCGAAATTTTTGACTTTTTTCTAATGGGAGACCGTATAAAAAATATAAAAAAATTGCAAATTTTTTTTTATTGTTTTTTTCGGGCGTGTTAGTTAATTTCAAATGCCTAGAATATAGTGCAGAAGACCACTTTTGGATATTTTTACTTATGAGCAAGTGGGACGAAAAATTATCGATATGGCCCAAATCGAAATTTTTGACTTTTTTCTAATGGGGGACCGTATAAAAAATTTAAAAAAATTTCAAATTTTTTTTACGGTTTTTTTCGGGCGTTTTAGTTCATTTCAAATGCCTAGAATATAGTGCAGAAGACCACTTTTGGATATTTTAACTTATGAGCAAGTGGGACGAAAAATTATCGATTTGGCCCAAATCGAAATTATTGACTTTTTTCTAATGGGGACCGTATAAAAAATTTCAAAAAATTTCACATTTTTTTACTGTTTTTTTCGGGCGTTTTAGTTAATTTCAAATGCCTAGAATATAGTGCAGAAGACCACTTTTGGATATTTTAACTAGTGTCCGACCGAATATTCGGTTTCGGTTTCGGCCGAATATCGAGGGTTCGGCCGAGTTTCGGTTTGGGCGATAAAATTGGCCGAAACCGAAACCGATAAATAATACCCCAATATTACCCCAAAAATTCAAATTCAATGAATTGTGCATCCCTGTACTGACATTTGGAAAAATTAAAACAAATTCACTTTGCGCCAGAGATTGTAATAGAGATTGTAATATTTATGAGTATTGGCACCGCAGCTCTTATTCTTTTTTAAAAAAACTTTCAATTCGATATCTGTCAGCTCCTCCTACAAGTGTTGCAAGTGAGCAACTTTTTAGTGCAGCAGGACAAATATACTGCGACAGACGATCTAATTTACACGGGGAAAATGTCGACAAGCTTTAATTTTTAAGTTATAAAATAAAGTTATTTAACTTTGAATATTAAATACATATTAAGAAGGGTAAATGAACGAAGAGTTTTTTTGGGTTTTATAAAAAGTCCTTACCCCGTTATTTAAAAAAAAAATTAAACGCAACTAACAATGTGATTTTCAAAAATTGATCTCTTATATACTATATATGTATATATTTATATAAAAATGTTACTTAATTATAAATTTATTGTTTTTTACTTGAATTAATGAATTTTAATATACATTTAATATGTTCTGTTTTCGTTTGTACTTGCAATAAAAAATTCAATGTACTATTTCAATTTCGTTTTCATTTAGAGCTCAGTTTCGGCTTCGGTTTCGGTTTCGGCCGAATATTAGAAAAAAGCCGAATATTCGGTTTCGGTTTCGGCCCAAAAAGTCGGTTTCGGTCGGACACTAATTTTAACTAATGAGCAAGTGGGACGAAAAATTATCGATTGGCCCAAATCGAAATTATTTACTTTTTTCTAATGGGGGACCGTATAAAAAATTTCAAAAAATTGCACATTTTTTTACTGTTTTTTTTATAAAAATTAAAAAAAAATTTCGGGCGTTTTTTTGGGCGTTTTAGTTAATTTCAAATGCCTAGAATATAGTGCAGAAAACCACTTTTGGATATTTTAACTTATGAGCAAGTGGGACGAAAAATTATCGATGTGGCCCAAATCGAAATTTTTGACTTTTTTCTAATGGGGGACCGTATAAAAAATTTAAAAAAATTTTAAATTTTGTTTACTGTTTTTTTCGGGCGTTTTAGTTAATTTCAAATGCCTAGAATATAGTGCAGAAGACCACTTTTGGATATTTTAACTTATGAGCAAGTGGGACGAAAAATTATCGATTTGGCCCAAATCGAAATTATTGACTTTTTTCTAATGGGGGACCGTATAAAAAATTTCAACAAATTTAAAATTTTTGTTATTGTTTTTTTGGGCGTTTTAGTTAATTTCAAATGCCTAGAATATAGTGCAGAAGACCACTTTTGGATATTTTAACTTATGAGCAAGTGGGACGAAAAATTATCGATTTGGCCCAAATCGAAATTATTGACTTTTTTCTAATGGGGACCGTATAAAAAATTTCAAAAAATTTCACATTTTTTACTGTTTTTTTCGGGCGTTTTAGTTAATTTCAAATGCCTAGAATATAGTGCAGAAGACCACTTTTGGATATTTTAACTTATGAGCAAGTGGGACGAAAAATTATCGATGTGGCCCAAATCGAAATTTTTGACTTTTTTCTAATGGGGGACCGTATAAAAAATTTCAACAAAATTAAAATTTTTTTTACTGTTTTTTTGGGCGTTTTAGATAATTTCAAATGCCTAGAATATAGTGCAGAAGACCACTTTTGGATATTTTAACTTATAAGCAAGTGGGACGAAAAATTATCGATTTGGCCCAAATCGAAATTATTGACTTTTTTCTAATGGGGGACCGTATAAAAAATTTCAAAAAATTGCACATTTTTTACTGTTTTTTTCGGGCGTTTTAGTTAATTTCAAATGCCTAGAATATAGTGCAGAAGACCACTTTTGGATATTTTAACTTATGAGCAAGTGGGACGAAAAATTATCGATTTGGCCCAAATCGAAATTATTGACTTTTTTCTAATGGGGGACCGTATAAAAAATATAAAAAAATTGCAAATTTTTTTTATTGTTTTTTTCGGGCGTGTTAGTTAATTTCAAATGCCTAGAATATAGTGCAGAAGACTACTTTTGGATATTTTTACTTATGAGCAAGTGGGACGAAAAATTATCGATGTGGCCCAAATCGAAATTTTTGACTTTTTTCTAATGGGGGACCGTATAAAAAATTTAAAATTTTTTTTACTGTTTTTTTCGGGCATTTTAGTTAATTTCAAATGCCTAGAATATAGTGCAGAAGACCACTTTTGGATATTTTAACTTATGAGCAAGTGGGACGAAAAATTATCGATGTGGCCCAAATCGAAATTTTTTACTTTTTTCTAATGGGGGACCGTATAAAAAATTTCAACAAATTTAAAATTTTTTTTACTGTTTTTTTGGGCGTTTTAGTTAATTTCAAATGCCTAGAATATAGTGCAGAAGACCACTTTTGGATATTTTAACTTATGAGCAAGTGGGACGAAAAATGATCGATTTGGCCCAAATCGAAATTTTTGACTTTTTCCTAATGGGGGACCGTATATAAAATTTCAAAAAATTAAAAATTTTTTTACTGTTTTTTTTGGGCGTTTTAGTTAGTTTCAAATGCTTATAATATAGTGCAGAAAACCACTTATGGATATTTTAACTTATGAGCAAGTGGGACGAAAAATTATCGATGTGGCCCAAATCGAAATTTTTGACTTTTTTCTAATGGGGGACCGTATAAAAAATATAAAAAAATTGCAAATTTTTTTTATTGTTTTTTTCGGGCGTTAGTTAATTTCAAATGCCTAGAATATAGTGCAGAAGACCACTTTTGGATATTATAACTTATGAGCAAGTGGGACGAAAAATTATCGATGTGGCCCAAATCGAAATTTTTTACTTTTTTCTAATGGGGGACCGTATAAAAAATATAAAAAAATTGCAAATTTTTTTTATTGTTTTTTTCGGGCGTTTTAGTTAATTTCAAGTGCCTAGAATATAGTGCAGAAGACCACTTTTGGATATTTTAACTTATGAGCAAGTGGGACGAAAAATTATCGATGTGGCCCAAATCGAAATTTTTGACTTTTTCCTAATGGGGAACCATATAAAAAATTTAAAAAAATTTCGGGCGTTTTAGTTAATTTCAAATGCCTAGAATATAGTGCAGAAGACCACTTTTGGATATTTTAACTTATGAGCAAGTGGGACGAAAAATAATCGATGTGGCCCAAATCGAAATTTTTGACTTTTTTCTAATGGGGGACCGTATAAAAAATTTCAACAAATATAAAATTTTTTTTACTGTTTTTTTGGGCGTTTTAGTTAATTTCAAAAGCCTAGAATATAGTGCAGAAAACCACTTTTGGATATTTTAACTTATGAGCAAGTGGGACGAAAAATTATCGATGTGGCCCAAATCGAAATTTTTGACTTTTTTCTAATGGGGGACCGTATAAAAAATTTAAAAAAATTGCAAATTTTTTTACGGTTTTTTTCGGGCGTTTTAGTTAATTTCAAATGCCTAGAATATAGTGCAGAAGACCACTTTTGGATATTTTAACTTATGAGCAAGTGGGACGAAAAATTATCGATTTGGCCCAAATCGAAATTATTGACTTTTTTCTAATGGGGGACCGTATAAAAAATATAAAAAAATTGCAAATTTTTTTTATTGTTTTTTTCGGGCGTGTTAGTTAATTTCAAATGCCTAGAATATAGTGCAGAAGACCACTTTTGGATATTTTTACTTATGAGCAAGTGGGACGAAAAATTATCGATGTGGCCCAAATCGAAATTTTTGACTTTTTTCTAATGGGGGACCGTATAAAAAATTTCAACAAAATTAAAATTTTTTTACTGTTTTTTTGGGCGTTTTAGATAATTTCAAATGCCTAGAATATAGTGCAGAAGACCACTTTTGGATATTTTAACTTATGAGCAAGTCGGACGAAAAATTATCGATTTGGCCCAAATCGAAATTATTGACTTTTTTCTAATGGGGGACCGTATAAAAAATTTCAACAAATTTAAAATTTTTTTTATTGTTTTTTTGCGCGTTTTAGTTAATTTCAAATGCCTAGAATATAGTGCAGAAGACCACTTTTGGATATTTTAACTTATGAGCAAGTGGGACGAAAAATTATCGATTTGGCCCAAATCGAAATTATTGACTTTTTTCTAATGGGGGACCGTATAAAAAATTTTAAATTTTGTTTACTGTTTTTTTCGGGCGTTTTAGTTAATTTCAAATGCCTAGAATATAGTGCAGAAGACC
Organism: Neria commutata; assembly: GCA_963457695.1. NCBI lineage: Eukaryota > Metazoa > Arthropoda > Insecta > Diptera > Micropezidae > Neria > Neria commutata. Next base: position 38,324,576 of record OY735247.1, on the reverse strand, counting down.
ACTTTTGGATATTTTAACTAGTGTCCGACCGAATATTCGGTTTCGGTTTCGGCCGAATATCGAGGGTTCGGCCGAGTTTCGGTTTGGGCGATAAAATTGGCCGAAACCGAAACCGATAAATAATACCCCAATATTACCCCAAAAATTCAAATTCAATGAATTGTGCATCCCTGTACTGACATTTGGAAAAATTAAAACAAATTCACTTTGCGCCAGAGATTGTAATAGAGATTGTAATATTTATGAGTATTGGCACCGCAGCTCTTATTCTTTTTTAAAAAAACTTTCAATTCGATATCTGTCAGCTCCTCCTACAAGTGTTGCAAGTGAGCAACTTTTTAGTGCAGCAGGACAAATATACTGCGACAGACGATCTAATTTACACGGGGAAAATGTCGACAAGCTTTAATTTTTAAGTTATAAAATAAAGTTATTTAACTTTGAATATTAAATACATATTAAGAAGGGTAAATGAACGAAGAGTTTTTTTGGGTTTTATAAAAAGTCCTTACCCCGTTATTTAAAAACAAAATTAAACGCAACTAACAATGTGATTTTCAAAAATTTATCTCTTATATACTATATATGTATATATTTATATAAAAATGTTACTTAATTATAAATTTATTGTTTTTTACTTGAATTAATGAATTTTAATATACATTTAATATGTTCTGTTTTCGTTTGTACTTGCAATAAAAAATTCAATGTACTATTTCAATTTCGTTTTCATTTAGAGCTCAGTTTCGGCTTCGGTTTCGGTTTCGGCCGAATATTAGAAAAAAGCCGAATATTCGGTTTCGGTTTCGGCCCAAAAAGTCGGTTTCGGTCGGACACTAATTTTAACTAATGAGCAAGTGGGACGAAAAATTATCGATTGGCCCAAATCGAAATTATTGACTTTTTTCTAATGGGGGACCGTATAAAAAATTTCAAAAAATTGCACATTTTTTTACTGTTTTTTTTATAAAAACTAAAAAAAAATTTCGGGCGTATTTTTGGGCGTTTTAGTTAATTTCAAATGCCTAGAATATAGTGCAGAAGACCACTTTTGGATATTATAACTTATGAGCAAGTGGGACGAAAAATTATCGATGTGGCCCAAATCGAAATTTTTTACTTTTTTCTAATGGGGGACCGTATAAAAAATATAAAAAAATTGCAAATTTTTTTTATTGTTTTTTTCGGGCGTTTTAGTTAATTTCAAGTGCCTAGAATATAGTGCAGAAGACCACTTTTGGATATTTTAACTTATGAGCAAGTGGGACGAAAAATTATCGATGTGGCCCAAATCGAAATTTTTGACTTTTTTCTAATGGGGGACCGTATAAAAAATATAAAAAAATTGCAAATTTTTTTTATTGTTTTTTTCGGGCGTTAGTTAATTTCAAATGCCTAGAATATAGTGCAGAAGACCACTTTTGGATATTATAACTTATGAGCAAGTGGGACGAAAAATTATCGATGTGGCCCAAATCGAAATTTTTTACTTTTTTCTAATGGGGGACCGTATAAAAAATATAAAAAAATTGCAAATTTTTTTTATTGTTTTTTTCGGGCGTTTTAGTTAATTTCAAGTGCCTAGAATATAGTGCAGAAGACCACTTTTGGATATTTTAACTTATGAGCAAGTGGGACGAAAAATTATCGATGTGGCCCAAATCGAAATTTTTGACTTTTTCCTAATGGGGAACCATATAAAAAATTTAAAAAAATTTCGGGCGTTTTAGTTAATTTCAAATGCCTAGAATATAGTGCAGAAGACCACTTTTGGATATTTTAACTTATGAGCAAGTGGGACGAAAAATAATCGATGTGGCCCAAATCGAAATTTTTGACTTTTTTCTAATGGGGGACCGTATAAAAAATTTCAACAAATATAAAATTTTTTTTACTGTTTTTTTGGGCGTTTTAGTTAATTTCAAATGCCTAGAATATAGTGCAGAAAACCACTTTTGGATATTTTAACTTATGAGCAAGTGGGACGAAAAATTATCGATGTGGCCCAAATCGAAATTTTTGACTTTTTTCTAATGGGGGACCGTATAAAAAATTTAAAAAAATTGCAAATTTTTTTACGGTTTTTTTCGGGCGTTTTAGTTAATTTCAAATGCCTAGAATATAGTGCAGAAGACCACTTTTGGATATTTTAACTTATGAGCAAGTGGGACGAAAAATTATCGATTTGGCCCAAATCGAAATTATTGACTTTTTTCTAATGGGGGACCGTATAAAAAATATAAAAAAATTGCAAATTTTTTTTATTGTTTTTTTCGGGCGTGTTAGTTAATTTCAAATGCCTAGAATATAGTGCAGAAGACCACTTTTGGATATTTTTACTTATGAGCAAGTGGGACGAAAAATTATCGATGTGGCCCAAATCGAAATTTTTGACTTTTTTCTAATGGGGGACCGTATAAAAAATTTCAACAAAATTAAAATTTTTTTACTGTTTTTTTGGGCGTTTTAGATAATTTCAAATGCCTAGAATATAGTGCAGAAGACCACTTTTGGATATTTTAACTTATGAGCAAGTCGGACGAAAAATTATCGATTTGGCCCAAATCGAAATTATTGACTTTTTTCTAATGGGGGACCGTATAAAAAATTTCAACAAATTTAAAATTTTTTTTATTGTTTTTTTGCGCGTTTTAGTTAATTTCAAATGCCTAGAATATAGTGCAGAAGACCACTTTTGGATATTTTAACTTATGAGCAAGTGGGACGAAAAATTATCGATTTGGCCCAAATCGAAATTATTGACTTTTTTCTAATGGGGGACCGTATAAAAAATTTTAAATTTTGTTTACTGTTTTTTTCGGGCGTTTTAGTTAATTTCAAATGCCTAGAATATAGTGCAGAAGACCACTTTTGGATATTTTAACTAGTGTCCGACCGAATATTCGGTTTCGGTTTCGGCCGAATATCGAGGGTTCGGCCGAGTTTCGGTTTGGGCGATAAAATTGGCCGAAACCGAAACCGATAAATAATACCCCAATATTACCCCAAAAATTCAAATTCAATGAATTGTGCATCCCTGTACTGACATTTGGAAAAATTAAAACAAATTCACTTTGCGCCAGAGATTGTAATAGAGATTGTAATATTTATGAGTATTGGCACCGCAGCTCTTATTCTTTTTTAAAAAAACTTTCAATTCGATATCTGTCAGCTCCTCCTACAAGTGTTGCAAGTGAGCAACTTTTTAGTGCAGCAGGACAAATATACTGCGACAGACGATCTAATTTACACGGGGAAAATGTCGACAAGCTTTAATTTTTAAGTTATAAAATAAAGTTATTTAACTTTGAATATTAAATACATATTAAGAAGGGTAAATGAACGAAGAGTTTTTTTGGGTTTTATAAAAAGTCCTTACCCCGTTATTTAAAAACAAAATTAAACGCAACTAACAATGTGATTTTCAAAAATTTATCTCTTATATACTATATATGTATATATTTATATAAAAATGTTACTTAATTATAAATTTATTGTTTTTTACTTGAATTAATGAATTTTAATATACATTTAATATGTTCTGTTTTCGTTTGTACTTGCAATAAAAAATTCAATGTACTATTTCAATTTCGTTTTCATTTAGAGCTCAGTTTCGGCTTCGGTTTCGGTTTCGGCCGAATATTAGAAAAAAGCCGAATATTCGGTTTCGGTTTCGGCCCAAAAAGTCGGTTTCGGTCGGACACTAATTTTAACTAATGAGCAAGTGGGACGAAAAATTATCGATTGGCCCAAATCGAAATTATTGACTTTTTTCTAATGGGGGACCGTATAAAAAATTTCAAAAAATTGCACATTTTTTTACTGTTTTTTTTATAAAAACTAAAAAAAAATTTCGGGCGTATTTTTGGGCGTTTTAGTTAATTTCAAATGCCTAGAATATAGTGCAGAAAACCACTTTTGGATATTTTAACTTATGAGCAAGTGGGACGAAAAATTATCGATGTGGCCCAAATCGAAATTTTTGACTTTTTTCTAATGGGGGACCGTATAAAAAATTTAAAAAAATTTAAATTTTTTTTACTGTTTTTTTCGGGCGTTTTAGTTAATTTCAAATGCCTAGAATATAGTGCAGAAGACCACTTTTGGATATTTTAACTTATGAGCAAGTGGGACGAAAAATTATCGATGTGGCCCAAGTCGAAATTTTTGACTTTTTTCTAATGGGGGCCCGTATAAAAAATTTCAACAAATTAAAAATTTTTTTTACTGTTTTTTTGGGCGTTTTAGTTAATTTCAAATGCCTAGAATATAGTGCAGAAGACCACTTTTGGATATTTTAACTTATGAGGAAGTGGGACGAAAAATTATCGATTTGGCCCAAATCGAAATTATTGACTTTTTTCTAATGGGGGACCGTATAAAAAATATAAAAAAATTGCAAATTTTTTTTATTGTTTTTTTCGGGCGTGTTAGTTAATTTCAAATGCCTAGAATATAGTGCAGAAGACCACTTTTGGATATTTTTACTTATGAGCAAGTGGGACGAAAAATTATCGATGTGGCCCAAATCGAAATTTTTGACTTTTTTCTAATGGGGGACCGTATAAAAAATTTCAACAAAATTAAAATTTTTTTACTGTTTTTTTGGGCGTTTTAGATAATTTCAAATGCCTAGAATATAGTGCAGAAGACCACTTTTGGATATTTTAACTTATGAGCAAGTCGGACGAAAAATTATCGATTTGGCCCAAATCGAAATTATTGACTTTTTTCTAATGGGGGACCGTATAAAAAATTTCAACAAATTTAAAATTTTTTTTATTGTTTTTTTGCGCGTTTTAGTTAATTTCAAATGCCTAGAATATAGTGCAGAAGACCACTTTTGGATATTTTAACTTATGAGCAAGTGGGACGAAAAATTATCGATTTGGCCCAAATCGAAATTATTGACTTTTTTCTAATGGGGGACCGTATAAAAAATTTTAAATTTTGTTTACTGTTTTTTTCGGGCGTTTTAGTTAATTTCAAATGCCTAGAATATAGTGCAGAAGACCACTTTTGGATATTTTAACTAGTGTCCGACCGAATATTCGGTTTCGGTTTCGGCCGAATATCGAGGGTTCGGCCGAGTTTCGGTTTGGGCGATAAAATTGGCCGAAACCGAAACCGATAAATAATACCCCAATATTACCCCAAAAATTTAAATTCAATGAATTGTGCATCCCTGTACTGACATTTGGAAAAATTAAAACAAATTCACTTTGCGCCAGAGATTGTAATAGAGATTGTAATATTTATGAGTATTGGCACCGCAGCTCTTATTCTTTTTTAAAAAAACTTTCAATTCGATATCTGTCAGCTCCTCCTACAAGTGTTGCAAGTGAGCAACTTTTTAGTGCAGCAGGACAAATATACTGCGACAGACGATCTAATTTACACGGGGAAAATGTCGACAAGCTTTAATTTTTAAGTTATAAAATAAAGTTATTTAACTTTGAATATTAAATACATATTAAGAAGGGTAAATGAACGAAGAGTTTTTTTGGGTTTTATAAAAAGTCCTTACCCCGTTATTTAAAAACAAAATTAAACGCAACTAACAATGTGATTTTCAAAAATTTATCTCTTATATACTATATATGTATATATTTATATAAAAATGTTACTTAATTATAAATTTATTGTTTTTTACTTGAATTAATGAATTTTAATATACATTTAATATGTTCTGTTTTCGTTTGTACTTGCAATAAAAAATTCAATGTACTATTTCAATTTCGTTTTCATTTAGAGCTCAGTTTCGGCTTCGGTTTCGGTTTCGGCCGAATATTAGAAAAAAGCCGAATATTCGGTTTCGGTTTCGGCCCAAAAAGTCGGTTTCGGTCGGACACTAATTTTAACTAATGAGCAAGTGGGACGAAAAATTATCGATTGGCCCAAATCGAAATTATTGACTTTTTTCTAATGGGGGACCGTATAAAAAATTTCAAAAAATTGCACATTTTTTTACTGTTTTTTTTATAAAAACTAAAAAAAAATTTCGGGCGTATTTTTGGGCGTTTTAGTTAATTTCAAATGCCTAGAATATAGTGCAGAAAACCACTTTTGGATATTTTAACTTATGAGCAAGTGGGACGAAAAATTATCGATGTGGCCCAAATCGAAATTTTTGACTTTTTTCTAATGGGGGACCGTATAAAAAATTTAAAAAAATTTAAATTTTTTTTACTGTTTTTTTCGGGCGTTTTAGTTAATTTCAAATGCCTAGAATATAGTGCAGAAGACCACTTTTGGATATTTTAACTTATGAGCAAGTGGGACGAAAAATTATCGATGTGGCCCAAGTCGAAATTTTTGACTTTTTTCTAATGGGGGCCCGTATAAAAAATTTCAACAAATTAAAAATTTTTTTTACTGTTTTTTTGGGCGTTTTAGTTAATTTCAAATGCCTAGAATATAGTGCAGAAGACCACTTTTGGATATTTTAACTTATGAGGAAGTGGGACGAAAAATTATCCATTTGGCCCAAATCGAAATTATTGACTTTTTTCTAATGGGGGACCGTATAAAAAATTTAAAAAAATTGCAAATTTTTTTTACCGTTTTTTCGGGCGTTTTAGTTAATTTCAAATGCTTAGAATATAGTGCAGAAAACCACTTTTGGATATTTTAACTTATGAGCAAGTGGGACGAAAAATTATCGATGTGGCCCAAATCGAAATTTTTGACTTTTTTCTAATGGGAGACCGTATAAAAAATATAAAAAAATTGCAAATTTTTTTTTATTGTTTTTTTCGGGCGTGTTAGTTAATTTCAAATGCCTAGAATATAGTGCAGAAGACCACTTTTGGATATTTTTACTTATGAGCAAGTGGGACGAAAAATTATCGATATGGCCCAAATCGAAATTTTTGACTTTTTTCTAATGGGGGACCGTATAAAAAATTTAAAAAAATTTCAAATTTTTTTTACGGTTTTTTTCGGGCGTTTTAGTTCATTTCAAATGCCTAGAATATAGTGCAGAAGACCACTTTTGGATATTTTAACTTATGAGCAAGTGGGACGAAAAATTATCGATTTGGCCCAAATCGAAATTATTGACTTTTTTCTAATGGGGACCGTATAAAAAATTTCAAAAAATTTCACATTTTTTTACTGTTTTTTTCGGGCGTTTTAGTTAATTTCAAATGCCTAGAATATAGTGCAGAAGACCACTTTTGGATATTTTAACTAGTGTCCGACCGAATATTCGGTTTCGGTTTCGGCCGAATATCGAGGGTTCGGCCGAGTTTCGGTTTGGGCGATAAAATTGGCCGAAACCGAAACCGATAAATAATACCCCAATATTACCCCAAAAATTCAAATTCAATGAATTGTGCATCCCTGTACTGACATTTGGAAAAATTAAAACAAATTCACTTTGCGCCAGAGATTGTAATAGAGATTGTAATATTTATGAGTATTGGCACCGCAGCTCTTATTCTTTTTTAAAAAAACTTTCAATTCGATATCTGTCAGCTCCTCCTACAAGTGTTGCAAGTGAGCAACTTTTTAGTGCAGCAGGACAAATATACTGCGACAGACGATCTAATTTACACGGTGAAAATGTCGACAAGCTTTAATTTTTAAGTTATAAAATAAAGTTATTTAACTTTGAATATTAAATACATATTAAGAAGGGTAAATGAACGAAGAGTTTTTTTGGGTTTTATAAAAAGTCCTTACCCCGTTATTTAAAAAAAAAATTAAACGCAACTAACAATGTGATTTTCAAAAATTGATCTCTTATATACTATATATGTATATATTTATATAAAAATGTTACTTAATTATAAATTTATTGTTTTTTACTTGAATTAATGAATTTTAATATACATTTAATATGTTCTGTTTTCGTTTGTACTTGCAATAAAAAATTCAATGTACTATTTCAATTTCGTTTTCATTTAGAGCTCAGTTTCGGCTTCGGTTTCGGTTTCGGCCGAATATTAGAAAAATGCCGAATATTCGGTTTCGGTTTCGGCCCAAAAAGTCGGTTTCGGTCGGACACTAATTTTAACTAATGAGCAAGTGGGACGAAAAATTATCGATTGGCCCAAATCGAAATTATTTACTTTTTTCTAATGGGGGACCGTATAAAAAATTTCAAAAAATTGCACATTTTTTTACTGTTTTTTTTTATAAAAATTAAAAAAAAATTTCGGGCGTTTTTTTGGGCGTTTTAGTTAATTTCAAATGCCTAGAATATAGTGCAGAAAACCACTTTTGGATATTTTAACTTATGAGCAAGTGGGACGAAAAATTATCGATGTGGCCCAAATCGAAATTTTTGACTTTTTTCTAATGGGGGACCGCATAAAAAATTTAAAAAAATTTAAAATTTTTTTTACTGTTTTTTTCGGGCGTTTTAGTTAATTTCAAATGCCTAGAATATAGTGCAGAAGACCACTTTTGGATATTTTAACTTATGAGCAAGTGGGACGAAAAATTATCGATGTGGCCCAAGTCGAAATTTTTGACTTTTTTCTAATGGGGGACCGTATAAAAAATTTCAACAAATTTAAAATTTTTTTTTACTGTTTTTTTGGGCGTTTTAGATAATTTCAAATGCCTTGAATATAGTGCAGAAGACCACTTTTGGATATTTTAACTTATGAGCAAGTGGGACGAAAAATTATCGATTTGGCCCAAATCGAAATTATTGACTTTTTTCTAATGGGGACCGTATAAAAAATTTCAACAAATTTAAAATTTTTTTTACTTTTTTTTCGGGCGTTTTAGTTAATTTCAAATGCCTAGAATATAGTGCAGAAGACCACTTTTGGATATTTTAACTTATGAGCAAGTGGGACGAAAAATTATCGATGTGGCCCAAATCGAAATTATTGACTTTTTTCTAATGGGGGACCGTATAAAAAATTTCAACAAAATTAAAATTTTTTTTACTGTTTTTTTGGGCGTTTTAGATAATTTCAAATGCCTAGAATATAGTGCAGAAGACCACTTTTGGATATTTTAACTAGTGTCCGACCGAATATTCGGTTTCGGTTTCGGCCGAATATCGAGGGTTCGGCCGAGTTTCGGTTTGGGCGATAAAATTGGCCGAAACCGAAACCGATAAATAATACCCCAATATTACCCCAAAAATTCAAATTCAATGAATTGTGCATCCCTGTACTGACAATTCAATGAATTCTGCATCCCTGTACTGACATTTGGAAAAATTAAAACAAATTCACTTTGCGCCAGAGATTGTAATATTTAATATAATATTTAATATAGTGCCAAATCGATAATTTGGGCCAAATCGATAATTTTTCGTCCCACTTGCTCATAAGTTAAAATATCCAAAAGTGGTCTTCTGCACTATATTCTAGGCATTTGAAATTAACTAAAACGCCCGAAAAAAAAAGTAAAAAAAATTTTAAATTTGTTGAAATTTTTTATACGGTCCCCCATTAGAAAAAAGTCAAAAATTTCGATTTGGGCCACATCGATAATTTTTCGTCCCACTTGCTCATAAGCAAAAATATCCAAAAGTGGTCTTCTGCACTATATTCTAGGCATTTGAAATTAACTAAAACGCCCGAAAAAAACGGTAAAAAAAATTTGAAAGTTTTTTAAATTTTTTATACGGTCCCCCATTAGAAAAAAGTCAATAATTTCGATTTGGGCCAAATCGATAATTTTTCGTCCCACTTGCTCATAAGTTAAAATATCCAAAAGTGGTCTTCTGCACTATATTCTAGGCATTTGAAATTATCTAAAACGCCCAAAAAAACAGTAAAAAAAATTTTAATTTTGTTGAAATTTTTTATACGGTCCCCATTAGAAAAAAGTCAATAATTTCGATTTGGGCCAAATCGATAATTTTTCGTCCCACTTGCTCATAAGTTAAAATATCCAAAAGTGGTCTTCTGCACTATATTCTAGGCATTTGAAATTAACTAACACGCCCGAAAAAAACAATAAAAAAAATTTGCAATTTTTTTATATTTTTTATACGGTCCCCCATTAGAAAAAAGTCAATAATTTCGATTTGGGCCAAATCGATAATTTTTCGTCCCACTTGCTCATAAGTTAAAATATCCAAAAGTGGTCTTCTGCACTATATTCTAGGCATTTGAAATTAACTAAAACGCCCGAAAAAAACAGTAAAAAAATGTGAAATTTTTTGAAATTTTTTATACGGTCCCCATTAGAAAAAAGTCAATAATTTCGATTTGGGCCAAATCGATAATTTTTCGTCCCACTTGCTCATAAGTTAAAATATCCAAAAGTGGTCTTCTGCACTATATTCTAGGCATTTGAAATTAACTAAAACGCCCGAAAAAAACAGTAAAAAAATGTGAAATTTTTTTAAATTTTTTATACGGTCCCCCATTAGAAAAAAGTCAATAATTTCGATTTGGGCCAAATCGATAATTTTTCGTCCCACTTGCTCATAAGTTAAAATATCCAAAAGTGGTCTTCTGCACTATATTCTAGGCATTTGAAATTATCTAAAACGCCCAAAAAAACAGTAAAAAAAATTTTAATTTTGTTGAAATTTTTTATACGGTCCCCCATTAGAAAAAAGTCAATAATTTCGATTTGGGCCACATCGATAATTTTTCGTCCCACTTGCTCATAAGTTAAAATATCCAAAAGTGGTCTTCTGCACTATATTCTAGGCATTTGAAATTATCTAAAACGCCCAAAAAAACAGTAAAAAAAATTTTAATTTTGTTGAAATTTTTTATACGGTCCCCCATTAGAAAAAAGTCAATAATTTCGATTTGGGCCAAATCGATAATTTTTCGTCCCACTTGCTCATAAGTTAAAATATCCAAAAGTGGTCTTCTGCACTATATTCTAGGCATTTGAAATTAACTAACACGCCCGAAAAAAACAATAAAAAAAATTTGCAATTTTTTTATATTTTTTATACGGTCCCCCATTAGAAAAAAGTCAATAATTTCGATTTGGGCCAAATCGATAATTTTTCGTCCCACTTGCTCATAAGTTAAAATATCCAAAAGTGGTCTTCTGCACTATATTCTAGGCATTTGAAATTAACTAAAACGCCCGAAAAAAACAGTAAAAAAATGTGAAATTTTTTGAAATTTTTTATACGGTCCCCATTAGAAAAAAGTCAATAATTTCGATTTGGGCCAAATCGATAATTTTTCGTCCCACTTGCTCATAAGTTAAAATATCCAAAAGTGGTCTTCTGCACTATATTCTAGGCATTTGAAATTAACTAAAACGCCCGAAAAAAACAGTAAAAAATGTGAAATTTTTTTAAATTTTTTATACGGTCCCCCATTAGAAAAAAGTCAATAATTTCGATTTGGGCCAAATCGATAATTTTTCGTCCCACTTGCTCATAAGTTAAAATATCCAAAAGTGGTCTTCTGCACTATATTCTAGGCATTTGAAATGATCTAAAACGCCCAAAAAAACAGTAAAAAAAATTTAAATTTTGTTGAAATTTTTTATACGGTCCCCCATTAGAAAAAAGTCAATAATTTCGATTTGGGCCAAATCGATAATTTTTCGTCCCACTTGCTCATAAGTTAAAATATCCAAAAGTGGTCTTCTGCACTATATTCTAGGCATTTGAAATTAACTAAAACGCCCGAAAAAAACAGTAAAAAATGTGAAATTTTTTTAAATTTTTTATACGGTCCCCCATTAGAAAAAAGTCAATAATTTCGATTTGGGCCACATCGATAATTTTTCGTCCCACTTGCTCATAAGTTAAAATATCCAAAAGTGGTCTTCTGCACTATATTCTAGGCATTTGAAATTAACTAAAACGCCCGAAAAAAACAGTAAAAAAAATTTTAAATTTTTTTAAATTTTTTATACGGTCCCCCATTAGAAAAAAGTCAAAAATTTCGATTTGGGCCACATCGATAATTTTTCGTCCCACTTGCTCATAAGTTAAAATATCCAAAAGTGGTTTTCTGCACTATATTCTAGGCATTTGAAATTAACTAAAACGCCCAAAAAAACGCCCGAAATTTTTTTTTAATTTTTATAAAAAAAACAGTAAAAAAATGTGCAATTTTTTGAAATTTTTTATACGGTCCCCCATTAGAAAAAAGTCAATAATTTCGATTTGGGCCAATCGATAATTTTTCGTCCCACTTGCTCATTAGTTAAAATTAGTGTCCGACCGAAACCGACTTTTTGGGCCGAAACCGAAACCGAATATTCGGCTTTTTTCTAATATTCGGCCGAAACCGAAACCGAAGCCGAAACTGAGCTCTAAATGAAAACGAAATTGAAATAGTACATTGAATTTTTTATTGCAAGTACAAACGAAAACAGAACATATTAAATGTATATTAAAATTCATTAATTCAAGTAAAAAACAATAAATTTATAATTAAGTAACATTTTTGTATAAATATATACATATATAGTATATAAGAGATCAATTTTTGAAAATCACATTGTTAGTTGCGTTTAATTTTTTTTTTAAATAACGGGGTAAGGACTTTTTATAAAACCCAAAAAAACTCTTCGTTCATTTACCCTTCTTAATATGTATTTAATATTCAAAGTTAAATAACTTTATTTTATAACTTAAAAATTAAAGCTTGTCGACATTTTCCCCGTGTAAATTAGATCGTCTGTCGCAGTATATTTGTCCTGCTGCACTAAAAAGTTGCTCACTTGCAACACTTGTAGGAGGAGCTGACAGATATCGAATTGAAAGTTTTTTTAAAAAAGAATAAGAGCTGCGGTGCCAATACTCATAAATATTACAATCTCTATTACAATCTCTGGCGCAAAGTGAATTTGTTTTAATTTTTCCAAATGTCAGTACAGGGATGCACAATTCATTGAATTTGAATTTTTGGGGTAATATTGGGGTATTATTTATCGGTTTCGGTTTCGGCCAATTTTATCGCCCAAACCGAAACTCGGCCGAACCCTCGATATTCGGCCGAAACCGAAACCGAATATTCGGTCGGACACTAGTTAAAATATCCAAAAGTGGTCTTCTGCACTATATTCTAGGCATTTGAAATTAACTAAAACGCCCGAAAAAAACAGTAAAAAAAATGTGAAATTTTTTGAAATTTTTTATACGGTCCCCATTAGAAAAAAGTCAATAATTTCGATTTGGGCCAAATCGATAATTTTTCGTCCCACTTGCTCATAAGTTAAAATATCCAAAAATGGTCTTCTGCACTATATTCTAGGCATTTGAAATTAACTAAAACGCCCAAAAAAACAGTAAAAAAATTTTAATTTTGTTGAAATTTTTTATACGGTCCCCCATTAGAAAAAAGTCAATAATTTCGATTTGGGCCAAATCGATAATTTTTCGTCCCACTTGCTCATAAGTTAAAATATCCAAAAGTGGTCTTCTGCACTATATTCTAGGCATTTGAAATTAACTAACACGCCCGAAAAAAACAATAAAAAAAATTTGCAATTTTTTTATATTTTTTATACGGTCCCCCATTAGAAAAAAGTCAATAATTTCGATTTGGGCCAAATCGATAATTTTTCGTCCCACTTGCTCATAAGTTAAAATATCCAAAAGTGGTCTTCTGCACTATATTCTAGGCATTTGAAATTAACTAAAACGCCCGAAAAAAACAGTAAAAAAATGTGAAATTTTTTGAAATTTTTTATACGGTCCCCATTAGAAAAAAGTCAATAATTTCGATTTGGGCCAAATCGATAATTTTTCGTCCCACTTGCTCATAAGTTAAAATATCCAAAAGTGGTCTTCTGCACTATATTCTAGGCATTTGAAATTAACTAAAACGCCCGAAAAAAACAGTAAAAAAATGTGAAATTTTTTTAAATTTTTTATACGGTCCCCCATTAGAAAAAAGTCAATAATTTCGATTTGGGCCAAATCGATAATTTTTCGTCCCACTTGCTCATAAGTTAAAATATCCAAAAGTGGTCTTCTGCACTATATTCTAGGCATTTGAAATTATCTAAAACGCCCAAAAAAACAGTAAAAAAAATTTTAATTTTGTTGAAATTTTTTATACGGTCCCCCATTAGAAAAAAGTCAATAATTTCGATTTGGGCCACATCGATAATTTTTCGTCCCACTTGCTCATAAGTTAAAATATCCAAAAGTGGTTTTCTGCACTATATTCTAAGCATTTGAAATTAACTAAAACGCCCGAAAAAACGGTAAAAAAAATTTGCAATTTTTTTAAATTTTTTATACGGTCCCCCATTAGAAAAAAGTCAATAATTTCGATTTGGGCCAAATGGATAATTTTTCGTCCCACTTCCTCATAAGTTAAAATATCCAAAAGTGGTCTTCTGCACTATATTCTAGGCATTTGAAATTAACTAAAACGCCCAAAAAAACAGTAAAAAAAATTTTTAATTTGTTGAAATTTTTTATACGGGCCCCCATTAGAAAAAAGTCAAAAATTTCGACTTGGGCCACATCGATAATTTTTCGTCCCACTTGCTCATAAGTTAAAATATCCAAAAGTGGTCTTCTGCACTATATTCTAGGCATTTGAAATTAACTAAAACGCCCGAAAAAAACAGTAAAAAAATGTGAAATTTTTTTAAATTTTTTATACGGTCCCCCATTAGAAAAAAGTCAATAATTTCGATTTGGGCCAAATCGATAATTTTTCGTCCCACTTGCTCATAAGTTAAAATATCCAAAAGTGGTCTTCTGCACTATATTCTAGGCATTTGAAATTATCTAAAACGCCCAAAAAAACAGTAAAAAAAATTTTAATTTTGTTGAAATTTTTTATACGGTCCCCCATTAGAAAAAAGTCAATAATTTCGATTTGGGCCACATCGATAATTTTTCGTCCCACTTGCTCATAAGTTAAAATATCCAAAAGTGGTCTTCTGCACTATATTCTAGGCATTTGAAATTAACTAAAACGGCCGAAAAAAAAAGTAAAAAAATTTTTAAATTTGTTGAAATTTTTTATACGGTCCCCATTAGAAAAAAGTCAATAATTTCGATTTGGGCCAAATCGATAATTTTTCGTCCCACTTGCTCATAAGTTAAAATATCCAAAAGTGGTCTTCTGCACTATATTCTAGGCATTTGAAATTATCTAAAACGCCCAAAAAAACAGTAACAAAAATTTTAATTTTGTTGAAATTTTTTATACGGTCCCCCATTAGAAAAAAGTCAATAATTTCGATTTGGGCCACATCGATAATTTTTCGTCCCACTTGCTCATAAGTTAAAATATCCAAAAGTGGTCTTCTGCACTATATTCTAGGCATTTGAAATTAACTAAAACGCCCGAAAAAAAAAGTAAAAAAAATTTTAAATTTGTTGAAATTTTTTATACGGTCCCCCATTAGAAAAAAGTCAAAAATTTCGATTTGGGCCACATCGATAATTTTTCGTCCCACTTGCTCATAAGCAAAAATATCCAAAAGTGGTCTTCTGCACTATATTCTAGGCATTTGAAATTAACTAAAACGCCCGAAAAAAACGGTAAAAAAAATTTGAAAGTTTTTTAAATTTTTTATACGGTCCCCCATTAGAAAAAAGTCAATAATTTCGATTTGGGCCAAATCGATAATTTTTCGTCCCATTTGCTCATAAGTTAAAATATCCAAAAGTGGTCTTCTGCACTATATTCTAGGCATTTGAAATTATCTAAAACGCCCAAAAAAACAGTAACAAAAATTTTAATTTTGTTGAAATTTTTTATACGGTCCCCCATTAGAAAAAAGTCAATAATTTCGATTTGGGCCAAATCGATAATTTTTCGTCCCATTTGCTCATAAGTTAAAATATCCAAAAGTGGTCTTCTGCACTATATTCTAGGCATTTGAAATTAACTAAAACGCCCGAAAAAAAAAGTTAAAAAAATTTTAAATTTGTTGAAATTTTTTATACGGTCCCCCATTAGAAAAAAGTCAAAAATTTCGATTTGGGCCACATCGATAATTTTTCGTCCCACTTGCTCATAAGCAAAAATATCCAAAAGTGGTCTTCTGCACTATATTCTAGGCATTTGAAATTAACTAAAACGCCCGAAAAAAACGGTAAAAAAAATTTGAAAGTTTTTTAAATTTTTTATACGGTCCCCCATTAGAAAAAAGTCAATAATTTCGATTTGGGCCAAATCGATAATTTTTCGTCCCACTTGCTCATAAGTTAAAATATCCAAAAGTGGTCTTCTGCACTATATTCTAGGCATTTGAAATTAACTAAAACGCCCGAAAAAAACGGTAAAAAAAATTTGAAAGTTTTTTAAATTTTTTATACGGTCCCCCATTAGAAAAAAGTCAATAATTTCGATTTGGGCCAAATCGATAATTTTTCGTCCCACTTGCTCATAAGTTAAAATATCCAAAAGTGGTCTTCTGCACTATATTCTAGGCATTTGAAATTATCTAAAACGCCCAAAAAAACAGTAAAAAAAATTTTAATTTTGTTGAAATTTTTTATACGGTCCCCCATTAGAAAAAAGTCAATAATTTCGATTTGGGCCAAATCGATAATTTTTCGTCCCACTTGCTCATAAGTTAAAATATCCAAAAGTGGTCTTCTGCACTATATTCTAGGCATTTGAAATTAACTAACACGCCCGAAAAAAACAATAAAAAAAATTTGCAATTTTTTTATATTTTTTATACGGTCCCCCATTAGAAAAAAGTCAATAATTTCGATATGGGCCAAATCGATAATTTTTCGTCCCACTTGCTCATAAGTTAAAATATCCAAAAGTGGTCTTCTGCACTATATTCTAGGCATTTGAAATTAACTAAAACGCCCGAAAAAAACAGTAAAAAAATGTGAAATTTTTTGAAATTTTTTATACGGTCCCCATTAGAAAAAAGTCAATAATTTCGATTTGGGCCAAATCGATAATTTTTCGTCCCACTTGCTCATAAGTTAAAATATCCAAAAGTGGTCTTCTGCACTATATTCTAGGCATTTGAAATTAACTAAAACGCCGGAAAAAAACCGTAAAAAAATTTGAAATTTTTTTAAATTTTTTATACGGTCCCCCATTAGAAAAAAGTCAATAATTTCGATTTGGGCCAAATCGATAATTTTTCGTCCCACTTGCTCATAAGTTAAAATATCCAAAAGTGGTCTTCTGCACTATATTCTAGGCATTTGAAATTAACTAAAACGCCCAAAAAAACGCCCGAATTTTTTTAAAATTTTTTATAAAAAAAGTAAAAAAATGTGCAATTTTTTGAAATTTTTTATACGGTCTCCCATTAGAAAAAAGTCAATTATTTCGATTTGGGCCAATCGATAATTTTTCGTCCCACTTGCTCATTAGTTAAAATTAGTGTCCGACCGAAACCGACTTTTTGGGCCGAAACCGAAACCGAATATTCGGCTTTTTTCTAATATTCGGCCGAAACCGAAACCGAAGCCGAAACTGAGCTCTAAATGAAAACGAAATTGAAATAGTACATTGAATTTTTTATTGCAAGTACAAACGAAAACAGAACATATTAAATGTATATTAAAATTCATTAATTCAAGTAAAAAACAATAAATTTATAATTAAGTAACATTTTTATATAAATATATACATATATTGTATATAAGAGATCATTTTTTGAAAATAACATTGTTAGTTGCGTTTAATTTTTTTTTTTAAATAACGGGGTAAGGACTTTTTATAAAACCCAAAAAAACTCTTCGTTCATTTACCCTTCTTAATATGTATTTAATATTCAAAGTTAAATAACTTTATATTATAACTTAAAAATTAAAGCTTGTCGACATTTTCCCCGTGTAAATTAGATCGTCTGTCGCAGTATATTTGTCCTGCTGCACTAAAAAGTTGCTCACTTGCAACACTTGTAGGAGGAGCTGACAGATATCGAATTGAAAGTTTTTTTAAAAAAGAATAAGAGCTGCGGTGCCAATACTCATAAATATTACAATCTCTATTACAATCTCTGGCGCAAAGTGAATTTGTTTTAATTTTTCCAAATGTCAGTACAGGGATGCACAATTCATTGAATTGTCAGTACAGGGATGCACAATTCATTGAATTTGAATTTTTGGGGTAATATTGGGGTATTATTTATCGGTTTCGGTTTCGGCCAAGGTTTCGGCCAATTTTATCGCCGAAACCGAAACTCGGCCGAACCCTCGATATTCGGCCGAAACCGAAACCGAATATTCGGTCGGACACTAGTTAAAATATCCAAAAGTGGTCTTCTGCACTATATTCTAGGCATTTGAAATTAACTAAAACGCCCGAAAAAAACAGTAAACAAAATTTAAAATTTTTTAAATTTTTTATACGGTCCTCCATTAGAAAAAAGTCAATAATTTCGATTTGGGCCAAATCGATAATTTTTCGTCCCACTTGCTCATAAGTTAAAATATCCAAAAGTGGTCTTCTGCACTATATTCAAGGCATTTGAAATTATCTAAAACGCCCAAAAAAACAGTAAAAAAAATTTTAATTTTGTTGAAATTTTTTATACGGTCCCCCATTAGAAAAAAGTCAAAAATTTCGATTTGGGCCACATCGATAATTTTTCGTCCCACTTGCTCATAAGCAAAAATATCCAAAAGTGGTCTTCTGCACTATATTCTAGGCATTTGAAATTAACTAAAACGCCCGAAAAAAACGGTAAAAAAATTTGAAAGTTTTTTAAATTTTTTATACGGTCCCCCATTAGAAAAAAGTCAATAATTTCGATTTGGGCCAAATCGATAATTTTTCGTCCCACTTGCTCATAAGTTAAAATATCCAAAAGTGGTCTTCTGCACTATATTCTAGGCATTTGAAATTATCTAAAACGCCCAAAAAAACAGTAAAAAAAATTTTAATTTTGTTGAAATTTTTTATACGGTCCCCCATTAGAAAAAAGTCAATAATTTCGATTTGGGCCAAATCGATAATTTTTCGTCCCACTTGCTCATAAGTTAAAATATCCAAAAGTGGTCTTCTGCACTATATTCTAGGCATTTGAAATTAACTAACACGCCCGAAAAAAACAATAAAAAAAATTTGCAATTTTTTTATATTTTTTATACGGTCCCCCATTAGAAAAAAGTCAATAATTTCGATTTGGGCCAAATCGATAATTTTTCGTCCCACTTGCTCATAAGTTAAAATATCCAAAAGTGGTCTTCTGCACTATATTCTAGGCATTTGAAATTAACTAAAACGCCCGAAAAAAACAGTAAAAAAATGTGAAATTTTTTGAAATTTTTTATACGGTCCCCATTAGGAAAAAGTCAATAATTTCGATTTGGGCCAAATCGATAATTTTTCGTCCCACTTGCTTATAAGTTAAAATATCCAAAAGTGGTCTTCTGCACTATATTCTAGGCATTTGAAATTAACTAAAACGCCCGAAAAAAACCGTAAAAAAAATTTGAAATTTTTAGAAATTTTTTATACGGTCCCCATTAGAAAAAAGTCAATAATTTCGATTTGGGCCAAATCGATAATTTTTCGTCCCACTTGCTCATAAGTTAAAATATCCAAAAGTGGTCTTCTGCACTATATTCTAGGCATTTGAAATTAACTAAAACGCCCGAAAAAAACAGTAAAAAAATGTGAAATTTTTTGAAATTTTTTATACGGTCCCCATTAGAAAAAAGTCAATAATTTCGATTTGGGCCAAATCGATAATTTTTCGTCCCACTTGCTCATAAGTTAAAATATCCAAAAGTGGTCTTCTGCACTATATTCTAGGCATTTGAAATTAACTAAAACGCCCGAAAAAAACGGTAAAAAAAATTTGCAATTTTTTTAAATTTTTTATACGGTCCCCCATTAGAAAAAAGTCAAAAATTTCGATTTGGGCCACATCGATAATTTTTCGTCCCACTTGCTCATAAGTTAAAATATCCAAAAGTGGTTTTCTGCACTATATTATAAGCATTTGAAACTAACTAAAACGCCCAAAAAAAACAGTAAAAAAATTTTAAATTTTTTGAAATTTTATATACGGTCCCCCATTAGAAAAAAGTATAAAATTTCGATTTGGGCCACATCGATAATTTTTCGTCACACTTGCTCATAAGTTAAAATATCCAAAAGTGGTTTTCTGCACTATATTCTAGGCATTTGAAATTAACTAAAACGCCCGAAAAAAACCGTAAAAAAATTTGTAATTTTTTGAAATTTTATATACGGTACCCCATTAGAAAAAAGTCAAAAATTTCGATTTGGGCCACATCGATAATTTTTCGTCCCACTTGCTCATAAGTTAAAATATCCAAAAGTGGTCTTCTGCACTATATTCTAGGCATTTGAAATTAACTAAAACGCCCGAAATTTTTTTAAATTTTTTATACGGTTCCCCATTAGAAAAAAGTCAAAAATTTCGATTTGGGCCACATCGTTAATTTTTTGTCCCACTTGCTTATAAGTTAAGATATCCAAAAGTGGTCTTCTGCACTATATTCTAGGCATTTGAAATTAACTAAAACGCCCGAAAAAAACAGTAAACAAAATTTTAAATTTTTTAAAATTTTTTATACGGTCCCCCATTAGAAAAAAGTCAAAAATTTCGATTTGGGCCACATCGATAATTTTTCGTCCCACTTGCTCATAAGTTAAAATATCCAAAAGTGGTCTTCTGCACTATATTCTAGGCATTTGAAATTAACTAAAACGCCCGAAAAAAAAAGTTAAAAAAATTTTAAATTTGTTGAAATTTTTTATACGGTCCCCCATTAGAAAAAAGTCAAAAATTTCGATTTGGGCCACATCGATAATTTTTCGTCCCACTTGCTCATAAGCAAAAATATCCAAAAGTGGTCTTCTGCACTATATTCTAGGCATTTGAAATTAACTAAAACGCCCGAAAAAAACGGTAAAAAAAATTTGAAAGTTTTTTAAATTTTTTATACGGTCCCCCATTAGAAAAAAGTCAATAATTTCGATTTGGGCCAAATCGATAATTTTTCGTCCCACTTGCTCATAAGTTAAAATATCCAAAAGTGGTCTTCTGCACTATATTCTAGGCATTTGAAATTATCTAAAACGCCCAAAAAAACAGTAAAAAAAATTTTAATTTTGTTGAAATTTTTTATACGGTCCCCCATTAGAAAAAAGTCAATAATTTCGATTTGGGCCAAATCGATAATTTTTCGTCCCACTTGCTCATAAGTTAAAATATCCAAAAGTGGTCTTCTGCACTATATTCTAGGCATTTGAAATTAACTAACACGCCTGAAAAAAACAATAAAAAAAATTTGCAATTTTTTTATATTTTTTATACGGTCCCCCATTAGAAAAAAGTCAATAATTTCGATTTGGGCCAAATCGATAATTTTTCGTCCCACTTGCTCATAAGTTAAAATATCCAAAAGTGGTCTTCTGCACTATATTCTAGGCATTTGAAATTAACTAAAACACCCGAAAAAATCAGTAAAAAAATGTGAAATTTTTTTAAATTTTTTATACGGTCCCCCATTAGAAAAAAGTCAATAATTTCGATTTGGGCCAAATCGATAATTTTTCGTCCCACTTGCTCATAAGTTAAAATATCCAAAAGTGGTCTTCTGCACTATATTCTAGGCATTTGAAATTATCTAAAACGCCCAAAAAAACAGTAAAAAAAATTTTAATTTTGTTGAAATTTTTTATACGGTCCCCCATTAGAAAAAAGTCAATAATTTCGATTTGGGCCACATCGATAATTTTTCGTCCCACTTGCTCATAAGTTAAAATATCCAAAAGTGGTCTTCTGCACTATATTCTAGGCATTTGAAATTAACTAAAACGCCCGAAAAAAAAAGTAAAAAAAATTTTAAATTTGTTGAAATTTTTTATACGGTCCCCATTAGAAAAAAGTCAATAATTTCGATTTGGGCCAAATCGATAATTTTTCGTCCCATTTGCTCATAAGTTAAAATATCCAAAAGTGGTCTTCTGCACTATATTCTAGGCATTTGAAATTAACTAAAACGCCCGAAAAAAAAAGTTAAAAAAATTTTAAATTTGTTGAAATTTTTTATACGGTCTCCCATTAGAAAAAAGTCAAAAATTTCGATTTGGGCCACATCGATAATTTTTCGTCCCACTTGCTCATAAGTTAAAATATCCAAAAGTGGTTTTCTGCACTATATTCTAAGCATTTGAAATTAACTAAAACGCCCGAAAAAACGGTAAAAAAAATTTGCAATTTTTTTAAATTTTTTATACGGTCCCCCATTAGAAAAAAGTCAATAATTTCGATTTGGGCCAAATGGATAATTTTTCGTCCCACTTCCTCATAAGTTAAAATATCCAAAAGTGGTCTTCTGCACTATATTCTAGGCATTTGAAATTAACTAAAACGCCCGAAAAAAACAGTAAAAAAATGTGAAATTTTTTTAAATTTTTTATACGGTCCCCCATTAGAAAAAAGTCAATAATTTCGATTTGGGCCAAATCGATAATTTTTCGTCCCACTTGCTCATAAGTTAAAATATCCAAAAGCGGTCTTCTGCACTATATTCTAGGCATTTGAAATTATCTAAAACGCCCAAAAAAACAGTAACAAAAAATTTTAATTTTGTTGAAATTTTTTATACGGTCCCCCATTAGAAAAAAGTCAATAATTTCGATTTGGGCCACATCGATAATTTTTCGTCCCACTTGCTCATAAGTTAAAATATCCAAAAGTGGTCTTCTGCACTATATTCTAGGCATTTGAAATTAACTAAAACGCCCGAAAAAAAAGTAAAAAAAATTTTAAATTTGTTGAAATTTTTTATACGGTCCCCATTAGAAAAAAGTCAATAATTTCGATTTGGGCCAAATCGATAATTTTTCGTCCCACTTGCTCATAAGTTAAAATATCCAAAAGTGGTCTTCTGCACTATATTCTAGGCATTTGAAATTATCTAAAACGCCCAAAAAAACAGTAAAAAAAATTTTAATTTTGTTGAAATTTTTTATACGGTCCCCATTAGAAAAAAGTCAATAATTTCGATTTGGGCCAAATCGATAATTTTTCGTCCCACTTGCTCATAAGTTAAAATATCCAAAAGTGGTCTTCTGCACTATATTCTAGGCATTTGAAATTATCTAAAACGCCCAAAAAAAAAGTAAAAAAAATTTTAAATTTGTTGAAATTTTTTATACGGTCCCCATTAGAAAAAAGTCAATAATTTCGATTTGGGCCAAATCGATAATTTTTCGTCCCATTTGCTCATAAGTTAAAATATCCAAAAGTGGTCTTCTGCACTATATTCTAGGCATTTGAAATTAACTAAAACGCCCGAAAAAAAAAGTAAAAAAAATTTTAAATTTGTTGAAATTTTTTATACGGTCCCCATTAGAAAAAAGTCAATAATTTCGATTTGGGCCAAATCGATAATTTTTCGTCCCATTTGCTCATAAGTTAAAATATCCAAAAGTGGTCTTCTGCACTATATTCTAGGCATTTGAAATTAACTAAAACGCCCGAAAAAAAAAGTTAAAAAAATTTTAAATTTGTTGAAATTTTTTATACGGTCCCCCATTAGAAAAAAGTCAAAAATTTCGATTTGGGCCAAATCGATCATTTTTCGTCCCACTTGCTCATAAGTTAAAATATCCAAAAGTGGTCTTCTGCACTATATTCTAGGCATTTGAAATTAACTAAAACGCCCGAAAAAAAAAGTTAAAAAAATTTTAAATTTGTTGAAATTTTTTATACGGTCCCCCATTAGAAAAAAGTCAAAAATTTCGATTTGGGCCACATCGTTAATTTTTTGTCCCACTTGCTTATAAGTTAAGTTATCCAAAAGTGGTCTTCTGCACTATTCTAGACATTTGAAATTAACTAAAACGCCCGAAAAATACAGTAAAAAAATTTAACATTTTTTAAAATTTTTTATACGGTCCCCCATTAGAAAAAAGTCAAAAATTTCGATTTGGGCCACATCGATAATTTTTCGTCCCACTTGCTCATAAGTTAAAATATCCAAAAGTGGTCTTCTGCACTATATTCTAGGCATTTGAAATTAACTAAAACGCCCGAAAAAAACCGTAAAAAAAATCTTTAATATTTTTAAATTTTTTATACGGTCCCCCATTAGGAAAAAGTCAAAAATTTCGATTTGGGCCACATCGTTAATTTTTTGTCCCACTTGCTTATAAGTTAAGATATCCAAAAGTGGTCTTCTGCACTATTTTCTAGGCATTTGAAATTAACTAAAACAGCCGAAAAAAACAGTAAAAAAAATTTAAAATTTTTTTAAATTTTTTATACGGTCCCCCATTAGAAAAAAGTCAAAAATTTCGATTTGGGCCAAATCGATCATTTTTCGTCCCACTTGCTCGTAAGTTAAAATATCCAAAAGTGGTTTTCTGCACTATATTCTAGGCATTTGAAATTAACTAAAACGCCCGAAAAAAACGGTAAAAAAATTTGCAATTTTTTTAAATTTTTTATACGGTCCCCCATTAGAAAAAAGTCAATAATTTCGATTTGGGCCAAATCGATAATTTTTCGTCCCACTTGCTCATAAGTTAAAATATCCAAAAGTGGTCTTCTGCACTATATTCTAGGCATTTGAAATTATCTAAAACGCCCAAAAAAACAGTAAAAAAAATTTTAATTTTGTTGAAATTTTTTATACGGTCCCCCATTAGAAAAAAGTCAATAATTTCGATTTGGGCCAAATCGATAATTTTTCGTCCCACTTGCTCATAAGTTAAAATATCCAAAAGTGGTCTTCTGCACTATATTCTAGGCATTTGAAATTAACTAAAACGCCGGAAAAAAACCGTAAAAAAAATTTGAAATTTTTTTAAATTTTTTATACGGTCCCCCATTAGAAAAAAGTCAATAATTTCGATTTGGGCCAAATCGATAATTTTTCGTCCCACTTGCTCATAAGTTAAAATATCCAAAAGTGGTCTTCTGCACTATATTCTAGGCATTTGAAATTAACTAAAACGCCGGAAAAAAACCGTAAAAAAAATTTGAAATTTTTTTAAATTTTTTATACGGTCCCCCATTAGAAAAAAGTCAATAATTTCGATTTGGGCCAAATCGATAATTTTTCGTCCCACTTGCTCATAAGTTAAAATATCCAAAAGTGGTCTTCTGCACTATATTCTAGGCATTTGAAATTAACTAAAACGCCCGAAAAAAACGGTAAAAAAAATTTGCAATTTTTTTAAATTTTTTATACGGTCCCCCATTAGAAAAAAGTCAATAATTTCGATTTGGGCCAAATCGATAATTTTTCGTCCCACTTGCTCATAAGTTAAAATATCCAAAAGTGGTCTTCTGCACTATATTCTAGGCATTTGAAATTAACTAACACGCCCGAAAAAAACAATAAAAAAAATTTGCAATTTTTTTATATTTTTTATACGGTCCCCCATTAGAAAAAAGTCAATAATTTCGATATGGGCCAAATCGATAATTTTTCGTCCCACTTGCTCATAAGTTAAAATATCCAAAAGTGGTCTTCTGCACTATATTCTAGGCATTTGAAATTAACTAAAACGCCCGAAAAAAACAGTAAACAAAATTTAAAATTTTTTTAAATTTTTTATACGGTCCCCCTTTAGAAAAAAGTCAAAAATTTCGATTTGGGCCACATCGATAATATTTCGTCCCACTTGCTCATAAGTTAAAATATCCAAAAGTGGTCTTCTGCACTATATTCTAGGCATTTGAAATTAACTAAAACGCCCAAAAAAACAATAAAAAAAATTTTAAATTTGTTGAAATTTTTTATACGGTCCCCCATTAGAAAAAAGTCAAAAATTTCGATTTGGGCCACATCGATAATTTTTCGTCCCACTTGCTCATAAGTAAAAATATCCAAAAGTGGTCTTCTGCACTATATTCTAGGCATTCGAAATTAACTAAAACGCCCGAAAAAAACGGTAAAAAAAATTTGAAATTTTTAAATTTTTTATACGGTCCTCCATTAGAAAAAAGTCAATAATTTCGATTTGGGCCAAATCGATAATTTTTCGTCCCACTTGCTCATAAGTTAAAATATCCAAAAGTGGTCTTCTGCACTATATTCAAGGCATTTGAAATTATCTAAAACGCCCAAAAAAACAGTAAAAAAAATTTTAATTTTGTTGAAATTTTTTATACGGTCCCCCATTAGAAAAAAGTCAAAAATTTCGATTTGGGCCACATCGATAATTTTTCGTCCCACTTGCTCATAAGCAAAAATATCCAAAAGTGGTCTTCTGCACTATATTCTTGGCATTTGAAATTAACTAAAACGCCCGAAAAAAACAGTAAAAAAATGTGAAATTTTTTGAAATTTTTTATACGGTCCCCATTAGAAAAAAGTCAATAATTTCGATTTGGGCCAAATCGATAATTTTTCGTCCCACTTGCTCATAAGTTAAAATATCCAAAAGTGGTCTTCTGCACTATATTCTAGGCATTTGAAATTAACTAAAACGCCCGAAAAAAACCGTAAAAAAAATTTGAAATTTTTTTAAATTTTTTATACGGTCCCCCATTAGAAAAAAGTCAATAATTTCGATTTGGGCCAAATCGATAATTTTTCGTCCCACTTGCTCATAAGTTAAAATATCCAAAAGGGGTCTTCTGCACTATATTCTAGGCATTTTAAATTAACTAAAACGCCCGAAAAAAACCGTAAAAAAAATTTGAAATTTTTAGAAATTTTTTATACGGTCCCCATTAGAAAAAAGTCAATAATTTCGATTTGGGCCAAATCGATAATTTTTCGTCCCACTTGCTCATAAGTTAAAATATCCAAAAGTGGTCTTCTGCACTATATTCTAGGCATTTGAAATTAACTAAAACGCCCGAAAAAAACAGTAAAAAAATGTGAAATTTTTTGAAATTTTTTATACGGTCCCCATTAGAAAAAAGTCAATAATTTCGATTTGGGCCAAATCGATAATTTTTCGTCCCACTTGCTCATAAGTTAAAATATCCAAAAGTGGTCTTCTGCACTATATTCTAGGCATTTGAAATTAACTAAAACGCCCGAAAAAAACGGTAAAAAAAATTTGCAATTTTTTTAAATTTTTTATACGGTCCCCCATTAGAAAAAAGTCAAAAATTTCGATTTGGGCCACATCGATAATTTTTCGTCCCACTTGCTCATAAGTTAAAATATCCAAAAGTGGTTTTCTGCACTATATTATAAGCATTTGAAACTAACTAAAACGCCCAAAAAAAACAGTAAAAAAATTTAAAATTTTTTGAAATTTTATGTACGGTCCCCCATTAGAAAAAAGTATAAAATTTCGATTTGGGCCACATCGATAATTTTTCGTCACACTTGCTCATAAGTTAAAATATCCAAAAGTGGTTTTCTGCACTATATTCTAGGCATTTGAAATTAACTAAAACGCCCGAAAAAAACCGTAAAAAAATTTGTAATTTTTTGAAATTTTATATACGGTACCCCATTAGAAAAAAGTCAAAAATTTCGATTTGGGCCACATCGATAATTTTTCGTCCCACTTGCTCATAAGTTAAAATATCCAAAAGTGGTCTTCTGCACTATATTCTAGGCATTTGAAATTAACTAAAACGCCCGAAATTTTTTTAAATTTTTTATACGGTTCCCCATTAGAAAAAAGTCAAAAATTTCGATTTGGGCCACATCGTTAATTTTTTGTCCCACTTGCTTATAAGTTAAGATATCCAAAAGTGGTCTTCTGCACTATATTCTAGGCATTTGAAATTAACTAAAACGCCCGAAAAAAACAGTAAACAAAATTTTAAATTTTTTAAAATTTTTTATACGGTCCCCCATTAGAAAAAAGTCAAAAATTTCGATTTGGGCCACATCGATAATTTTTCGTCCCACTTGCTCATAAGTTAAAATATCCAAAAGTGGTCTTCTGCACTATATTCTAGGCATTTGAAATTAACTAAAACGCCCAAAAAAACAATAAAAAAAATTTTAAATTTGTTCAAATTTTTTATACGGTCCCCCATTAGAAAAAAGTCAAAAATTTCGATTTGGGCCACATCGATAATTTTTCGTCCCACTTGCTCATAAGTTAAAATATCCAAAAGTGGTCTTCTGCACTATATTCAAGGCATTTGAAATTATCTAAAACGCCCAAAAAAACAGTAAAAAAAATTTTAAATTTGTTGAAATTTTTTATACGGTCCCCCATTAGAAAAAAGTCAAAAATTTCGATTTGGGCCACATCGATAATTTTTCGTCCCACTTGCTCATAAGTAAAAATATCCAAAAGTGGTTTTCTGCACTATATTCTAGGCATTTGAAATTAACTAACACGCCCGAAAAAAACAATAAAAAAAATTTGCAATTTTTTTATATTTTTTATACGGTTCCCCATTAGAAAAAAGTCAATAATTTCGATTTGGGCCAAATCGATAATTTTTCGTCCCACTTGCTCATAAGTTAAAATATCCAAAAGTGGTGTTCTGCACTATATTCTAGGCATTTGAAATTAACTAAAACGCCCGAAAAAAACAGTAAAAAAATGTGCAATTTTTGGAAATTTTTTATACGGTCCCCATTAGAAAAAAGTCAATAATTTCGATTTGGGCCAAATCGATAATTTTTCGTCCCACTTGCTCATAAGTTAAAATATCCAAAAGTGGTCTTCTGCACTATATTCTAGGCATTTGAAATTAACTAAAACGCCCAAAAAAACAGTAAAAAAAGTTTTAAATTTGTTGAAATTTTTTATACGGTCCCCCATTAGAAAAAAGTCAAAAATTTCGATTTGGGCCACATCGATAATTTTTCGTCCCACTTGCTCATAAGTTATAATATCCAAAAGTGGTCTTCTGCACTATATTCTAGGCATTTGAAATTAACTAAAACGCCCGAAAAAAAACGGTAAAAAAAATTTGCAATTTATTTTAATTTTTTATACGGTCCCCCATTAGAAAAAAGTATAAAATTTCGATTTGGGCCACATCGATAATTTTTCGTCACACTTGCTCATAAGTTAAAATATCCAAAAGTGGTTTTCTGCACTATATTCTAGGCATTTGAAATTAACTAAAACGCCCGAAAAAAACGGTAAAAAAAATTTGCAATTTTTTTATATTTTTTATACGGTCCCCCATTAGAAAAAAGTCAAAAATTTCGATTTGGGCCACATCGATAATTTTTCCTCCCACTTGCTCATAAGTTAAAATATGCAAAAGTGGTCTTCTGCACTATATTCTAGGCATTTGAAATTAACTAAAACGCCCGAAATTTTTTTAAATTTTTTATAAAAAAAACAGTAAAAAATGTGCAATTTTTTGAAATTTTTTATACGGTCCCCCATTAGAAAAAAGTCAATAATTTCGATTTGGGCCAAATCGATCATTTTTCGTCCCACTTGCTCATAAGGTAAAATATCCAAAAGTGGTTTTCTGCACTATATTCTAGGCATTTGAAATTAACTAAAACGCACGAAAAAAACGGTAAAAAAAATTTGCAATTTTTTTAAATTTTTTATACGGTCCCCCATTAGAAAAAAGTCTATAATTTCGATTTGGGCCAAAACGATAATTTTTCGTCCCACTTGCTCATAAGTTAAAATATCCAAAAGTGGTCTTCTGCACTATATTCTAGGCATTTGAAATTAACTAAAATGCCCAAAAAAACAGTAAAAAAAGTTTTAAATTTGTTGAAATTTTTTATACGGTCCCCCATTAGAAAAAAGTCAAAAATTTCGATTTGGGCCACATCGATAATTTTTCGTCCCACTTGCTCATAAGTTATAATATCCAAAAGTGGTCTTCTGCACTATATTCTAGGCATTTGAAATTAACTAAAACGCCCGAAAAAAACGGTAAAAAAAATTTGCAATTTATTTTAATTTTTTATACGGTCCCCCATTAGAAAAAAGTATAAAATTTCGATTTGGGCCACATCGATAATTTTTCGTCACACTTGCTCATAAGTTAAAGTATCCAAAAGTGGTTTTCTGCACTATATTCTATTTTATTTTTATTTATTACATGAAAAATAATAACTTAATTACTATTTTACTTAAATCTAGGAGCGCTAGCTGCAAAGGCTTTCGGCCACTATATTCTAGGCATTTGAAATTAACTAAAACGCCCGAAATTTTTTTAAATATTTTATACGGTTCCCCATTAGAAAAAAGTCAAATATTCGATTTGGGCCACATCGTTAATTTTTTGTCCCACTTGCTTATAAGTTAAGATATCCAAAAGTGGTCTTCTGCACTATATTCTAGGCATTTGAAATTAACTAAAATGCCGAAAAAAACAGTAAAAAAAATTTGCAATTTATTTAAATTTATTAAATAGCTATATGACCTGCCCATGTGAGCAATAATTCTAATTCTTTGTTGTTGTACACTTAAAATTGCTTTGTTTCAGAACAGAAATAGACAACTAAGTATTGTCATTTCTCTTTGGCAAGTCAGTCCGAATAAAAACTATTCTTTCTAACATTCAAGCTGCCGAATAAACATAAACTCGTATAATATGATAGGGAGGACACACCCAAATCAGAAAGTAAACATAATGTAAAAACGAAGAAATGTTCTTACAGAAACAAAAACTGATACATTCATTTGCCTCAAGTATGTGCTCCGATGGAGCTCTCAAGTAAGGCAAAAACAATTGCATTAGACAGTGTACAATAGCAACAAACACTATGCGTTTGATATAGACAGCAGGTAACTGGGATGTTTGCCAGCGCAGAGTCGTCCAGTCCGATGGTGTGATGGTTAGCGCATTCGCTTACTACGTCATAGGTTCATGGTTCAACTCCTACGTTTCACAGACTTTACCATTAATGCTTCTATTTCGAGTAATTAGTCGTTTAGAAATTATTAGAATTCACATTAAAAGTCACTGATGAGGTTTTCTGGCAAAAACCGAAATAGCTATATGACCTGCCCATGTGAGCAATAATTCTAATTCTTTGTTGTTGTACACTTAAAATTGCTTTGTTTCAGAACAGAAATAGACAACTAAGTATTGTCATTTCTCTTTGGCAAGTCAGTCCGAATAAAAACTATTCTTTCTAACATTCAAGCTGCCGAATAAACATAAACTCGTATAATATGATAGGGAGGACACACCCAAATCAGAAAGTAAACATAATGTAAAAACGAAGAAATGTTCTTACAGAAACAAAAACTGATACATTCATTTGCCTCAAGTATGTGCTCCGATGGAGCTCTCAAGTAAGGCAAAAACAATTGCATTAGACAGTGTACAATAGCAACAAACACTATGCGTTTGATATAGACAGCAGGTAACTGGGATGTTTGCCAGCGCAGAGTCGTCCAGTCCGATGGTGTGATGGTTAGCGCATTCGCTTACTACGTCATAGGTTCATGGTTCAACTCCTACGTTTCACAGACTTTACCATTAATGCTTCTATTTCGAGTAATTAGTCGTTTAGAAATTATTAGAATTCACATTAAAAGTCACTGATGAGGTTTTCTGGCAAAAACCGAAATAGCTATATGACCTGCCCATGTGAGCAATAATTCTAATTCTTTGTTGTTGTACACTTAAAATTGCTTTGTTTCAGAACAGAAATAGACAACTAAGTATTGTCATTTCTCTTTGGCAAGTCAGTCCGAATAAAAACTATTCTTTCTAACATTCAAGCTGCCGAATAAACATAAACTCGTATAATATGATAGGGAGGACACACCCAAATCAGAAAGTAAACATAATGTAAAAACGAAGAAATGTTCTTACAGAAACAAAAACTGATACATTCATTTGCCTCAAGTATGTGCTCCGATGGAGCTCTCAAGTAAGGCAAAAACAATTGCATTAGACAGTGTACAATAGCAACAAACACTATGCGTTTGATATAGACAGCAGGTAACTGGGATGTTTGCCAGCGCAGAGTCGTCCAGTCCGATGGTGTGATGGTTAGCGCATTCGCTTACTACGTCATAGGTTCATGGTTCAACTCCTACGTTTCACAGACTTTACCATTAATGCTTCTATTTCGAGTAATTAGTCGTTTAGAAATTATTAGAATTCACATTAAAAGTCACTGATGAGGTTTTCTGGCAAAAACCGAAATAGCTATATGACCTGCCCATGTGAGCAATAATTCTAATTCTTTGTTGTTGTACACTTAAAATTGCTTTGTTTCAGAACAGAAATAGACAACTAAGTATTGTCATTTCTCTTTGGCAAGTCAGTCCGAATAAAAACTATTCTTTCTAACATTCAAGCTGCCGAATAAACATAAACTCGTATAATATGATAGGGAGGACACACCCAAATCAGAAAGTAAACATAATGTAAAAACGAAGAAATGTTCTTACAGAAACAAAAACTGATACATTCATTTGCCTCAAGTATGTGCTCCGATGGAGCTCTCAAGTAAGGCAAAAACAATTGCATTAGACAGTGTACAATAGCAACAAACACTATGCGTTTGATATAGACAGCAGGTAACTGGGATGTTTGCCAGCGCAGAGTCGTCCAGTCCGATGGTGTGATGGTTAGCGCATTCGCTTACTACGTCATAGGTTCATGGTTCAACTCCTACGTTTCACAGACTTTACCATTAATGCTTCTATTTCGAGTAATTAGTCGTTTAGAAATTATTAGAATTCACATTAAAAGTCACTGATGAGGTTTTCTGGCAAAAACCGAAATAGCTATATGACCTGCCCATGTGAGCAATAATTCTAATTCTTTGTTGTTGTACACTTAAAATTGCTTTGTTTCAGAACAGAAATAGACAACTAAGTATTGTCATTTCTCTTTGGCAAGTCAGTCCGAATAAAAACTATTCTTTCTAACATTCAAGCTGCCGAATCAACATAAACTCGTATAATTTATTTAAATTTTTTATACGGTCCCCCATTAGAAAAAAGTATAAAATTTCGATTTGGGCCACATCGATAATTTTTCGTCACACTTGCTCATAAGTTAAAATATCCAAAAGTGGTTTTCTGCACTATATTCTAGGCATTTGAAATTAACTAAAACGCCCGAAAAAAACGGTAAAAAAAATTTGCAATTTTTTTATATTTTTTATACGGTCCCCCATTAGAAAAAAGTCAAAAATTTCGATTTGGGCCACATCGATAATTTTTCCTCCCACTTGCTCATAAGTTAAAATATGCAAAAGTGGTCTTCTGCACTATATTCTAGGCATTTGAAATTAACTAAAACGCCCGAAATTTTTTTAAATTTTTTATAAAAAAAACAGTAAAAAATGTGCAATTTTTTGAAATTTTTTATACGGTCCCCCATTAGAAAAAAGTCAATAATTTCGATTTGGGCCAAATCGATCATTTTTCGTCCCACTTGCTCATAAGGTAAAATATCCAAAAGTGGTTTTCTGCACTATATTCTAGGCATTTGAAATTAACTAAAACGCAGGAAAAAAACGGTAAAAAAAATTTGCAATTTTTTTAAATTTTTTATACGGTCCCCCATTAGAAAAAAGTCTATAATTTCGATTTGGGCCAAATCGATAATTTTTCGTCCCACTTGCTCATAAGTTAAAATATCCAAAAGTGGTCTTCTGCACTATATTCTAGGCATTTGAAATTAACTAAAACGCCCAAAAAAAACAATAAACAAAATTTGCAATTTTTTTATATTTTTTATACGGTCCCCCATTAGAAAAAAGTCAATAATTTCGATTTGGGCCAAATCGATAATTTTTCGTCCCACTTGCTCATAAGTTAAAATATCCAAAAGTGGTCTTCTGCACTATATTCTAGGCATTTGAAATTAACTAAAACGCCCGAAAAAAACAGTAAAAAAAATTTAAAAATTTTTTTAAATTTTTTATACGGTCCCCCATTAGTAAAAAGAAAAAAATTTCGATTTGGGCCACATCGATAATTATTCGTCCCACTTGCTCATAAGTTAAAATATCCAAAAGTGGTCTTCTGCACTATATTCTAGGCATTTGAAATTAAATAAAACGCCCGAAAAAAACAGTAAAAAAAATATTAAATTTTTTTAAATTTTTTATACGGTCCCCCATTAGAAAAAAGTCAATAATTTCGATTTGGGCCAAATCGATAATTTTTCGTCCCACTTGCTCATAAGTTAAAATATCCAAAAGTGGTCTTCTGCACTATATTCAAGGCATTTGAAATTATCTAAAACGCCCAAAAAAACAGTAAAAAAAATTTTAAATTTGTTGAAATTTTTTATACGGTCCCCCATTAGAAAAAAGTCAAAAATTTCGATTTGGGCCACATCGATAATTTTTCGTCCCACTTGCTCATAAGTAAAAATATCCAAAAGTGGTTTTCTGCACTATATTCTAGGCATTTGAAATTAACTAACACGCCCGAAAAAAACAATAAAAAAAAATTTGCAATTTTTTTATATTTTTTATACGGTTCCCCATTAGAAAAAAGTCAATAATTTCGATTTGGGCCAAATCGATAATTTTTCGTCCCACTTGCTCATAAGTTAAAATATCCAAAAGTGGTCTTCTGCACTATATTCTAGGCATTTGAAATTAACTAAAACGCCCGAAAAAAACAATAAAAAAATGTGCAATTTTTTGAAATTTTTTATACGGTCCCCATTAGAAAAAAGTCAATAATTTCGATTTGGGCCAAATCGATAATTTTTCGTCCCACTTGCTCATAAGTTAAAATATCCAAAAGTGGTCTTTTGCACTATATTCTAGGCATTTGAAATTAACTAAAACGCCCAAAAAACAGTAAAAAAAAGTTTTAAATTTGTTGAAATTTTTTATACGGTCCCCCATTAGAAAAAAGTCAAAAATTTCGATTTGGGCCACATCGATAATTTTTCGTCCCACTTGCTCATGTTATAATATCCAAAAGTGGTCTTCTGCACTATATTCTAGGCATTTGAAATTAACTAAAACGCCCGAAAAAAAACGGTAAAAAAAATTTGCAATTTATTTTAATTTTTTATACGGTCCCCCATTAGAAAAAAGTATAAAATTTCGATTTGGGCCACATCGATAATTTTTCGTCCCACTTGCTTATAAGTTAAAATATCCTAAAGTGGTTTTCTGCACTATATTCTAGGCATTTGAAATTAACTAAAACGCCCGAAAAAAACGGTAAAAAAAATTTGCAATTTTTTTATATTTTTTATACGGTCCCCCATTAGAAAAAAGTCAAAAATTTCGATTTGGGCCACATCGATAATTTTTCCTCCCACTTGCTCATAAGTTAAAATATGCAAAAGTGGTCTTCTGTACTATATTCTAGGCAGTTGAAATTAACTAAAACGCCCGAAATTTTTTTAAATTTTTTATTAAAAAAACAGTAAAAAATGTGCAATTTTTTGAAATTTTTTATACGGTCTCCCATTAGAAAAAAGTCAATAATTTCGATTTGGTCCAAATCGATCATTTTTCGTCCCACTTGCTCATAAGGTAAAATATCCAAAAGTGGTTTTCTGCACTATATTCTAGGCATTTGAAATTAACTAAAACGCACGAAAAAAACGGTAAAAAAAATTTGCAATTTTTTTAAATTTTTTATACGGTCCCCCATTAGAAAAAAGTCTATAATTTCGATTTGGGCCAAATCGATAATTTTTCGTCCCACTTGCTCATAAGTTAAAATATCCAAAAGTGGTCTTCTGCACTATATTCTAGGCATTTGAAATTAACTAAAACGCCCAAAAAAAACAATAAACAAAATTTGCAATTTTTTTATATTTTTTATACGGTCCCCCATTAGAAAAAAGTCAATAATTTCGATTTGGGCCAAATCGATAATTTTTCGTCCCACTTGCTCATAAGTTAAAATATCCAAAAGTGGTCTTCTGCACTATATTCTAGGCATTTGAAATTAAATAAAACGCCCGAAAAAAACAGTAAAAAAAATATTAAATTTTTTTAAATTTTTTATACGGTCCCCCATTAGAAAAAAGTCAAAAATTTCGATTTGGGCCACATCGATAATTTTTCGTCCCACTTGCTCATAAGTTAAAATATCCAAAAGTGGTCTTCTGCACTATATTCTAGGCATTTGAAATTAAATAAAACGCCCGAAAAAAACAGTAAAAAAAATATTAAATTTTTTTAAATTTTTTATACGGTCCCCCATTAGAAAAAAGTCAAAAATTTCGATTTGGGCCACATCGATAATTTTTCGTCCCACTTGCTCATAAGTTATAATATCCAAAAGTGGTCTTCTGCACTATATTCTAGGCATTTGAAATTAACTAAAACGCCCGAAAAAAACTGTAAAAAAAATTTGCAATTTATTTAAATTTTTTATACGGTCCCCCATTAGAAAAAAGTATAAAATTTCGATTTGGGCCACATCGATAATTTTTCGTCACACTTGCTCATAAGTTAAAATATCCAAAAGTGGTCTTCTGCACTATATTCTAGGCATTTGAAATGAACTAAAACGCCCAAAAAAACAGTAAAAAAAGTTTTAAATTTGTTGAAATTTTTTATACGGTCCCCCATTAGAAAAAAGTCAAAAATTTCGATTTGGGCCACATCGATAATTTTTCGTCCCACTTGCTCATAAGTTATAATATCCAAAAGTGGTCTTCTGCACTATATTCTAGGCATTTGAAATTAACTAAAACGCCCGAAAAAAACGTTAAAAAAAATTTGCAATTTATTTTAATTTTTTATACGGTCCCCCATTAGAAAAAAGTATAAAATTTCGATTTGGGCCACATCGATAATTTTTCGTCACACTTGCTCATAAGTTAAAGTATCCAAAAGTGGTTTTCTGCACTATATTCTAGGCATTTGAAATTAACTAAAACGCCCGAAAAAAACGGTAAAAAAAATTTGCAATTTTTTTAAATTTTTTATTCCGGCCCCCATTAGAAAAAAGTCAATAATTTCGATTTGGGCCAAATCGATAATTTTTCGTCCCACTTGCTCATAAGTTAAAATATCCAAAAGTGGTCTTCTGCACTATATTCTAGGCATTTGAAATTAACTAAAACGCCCGAAATTTTTTTAAATTTTTTATACGGTTCCCCATTAGAAAAAAGTCAAAAATTCGATTTGGGCCACATCGTTAATTTTTTGTCCCACTTGCTTATAAGTTAAGATATCCAAAAGTGGTCTTCTGCACTATATTCTAGGCATTTGAAATTAACTAAAACGCCGAAAAAAACAGTAAAAAAAATTTTAAATTTTTTTATATTTTTTATACGGTCCCCCATTAGAAAAAAGTCAAAAATTTCGATTTGGGCCACATCGATAATTTTTCCTCCCACTTGCTCATAAGTTAAAATATGCAAAAGTGGTCTTCTGCACTATATTCTAGGCACTTGAAATTAACTAAAACGCCCGAAATTTTTTTAAATTTTTTATAAAAAAAACAGTAAAAAATGTGCAATTTTTTGAAATTTTTTATACGGTCCCCCATTAGAAAAAAGTCAATAATTTCGATTTGGGCCAAATCGATCATTTTTCGTCCCACTTGCTCATGAGGTAAAATATCCAAAAGTGGTTTTCTGCACTATATTCTAGGCATTTGAAATTAACTAAAACGCACGAAAAAAACGGTAAAAAAAATTTGCAATTTTTTTAAATTTTGTATACGGTCCCCCATTAGAAAAAAGTCTATAATTTCGATTTGGGCCAAATCGATAATTTTTCGTCCCACTTGCTCATAAGTTAAAATATCCAAAAGTGGTCTTCTGCACTATATTCTAGGCATTTGAAATTAACTAAAACGCCCAAAAAAAACAATAAACAAAATTTGCAATTTTTTTATATTTTTTATACGGTCCCCCATTAGAAAAAAGTCAATAATTTCGAATTGGGCCAAATCGATAATTTTTCGTCCCACTTGCTCATAAGTTAAAATATCCAAAAGTGGTCTTCTGCACTATATTCTAGGCATTTGAAATTAACTAAAACGCCCGAAAAAAACAGTAAAAAAAATTTTAAATTTTTTTAAATTATACGAGTTTATGTTTATTCGGCAGCTTGAATGTTAGAAAGAATAGTTTTTATTCGGACTTACTTGCCAAAGAGAAATGACAATACTTAGTTGTCTATTTCTGTTCTGAAACAAAGCAATTTTAAGTGTACAACAACAAAGAATTAGAATTATTGCTCACATGGGCAGGTCATATAGCTATTTCGGTTTTTGCCAGAAAACCTCATCAGTGACTTTTAATGTGAATTCTAATAATTTCTAAACGACTAATTACTCGAAATAGAAGCATTAATGGTAAAGTCTGTGAAACGCAGGAGTTGAACCATGAACCTATGACGTAGTAAGCGAATGCGCTAACCATCACACCATCGGACTGGACGACTCTGCGCTGGCAAACATCCCAGTTACCTGCTATCTATATCAAACGCATAGTGTTTGTTGTTATTGTACACTGTCTAATGCAATTGTTTTTGCCTTACTTGAGAGCTCCATCGGAGCACATACTTGAGGCAAATGAATGTATCAGTTTTTGTTTCTGTAAGAACATTTCTTCGTTTTTACATTATGTTTACTTTCTGATTTGGGTGTGTCCTCCCTATCATATTATACGAGTTTATGTTTATTCGGCAGCTTGAATGTTAGAAAGAATAGTTTTTATTCGGACTTACTTGCCAAAGAGAAATGACAATACTTAGTTGTCTATTTCTGTTCTGAAACAAAGCAATTTTAAGTGTACAACAACAAAGAATTAGAATTATTGCTCACATGGGCAGGTCATATAGCTATTTCGGTTTTTGCCAGAAAACCTCATCAGTGACTTTTAATGTGAATTCTAATAATTTCTAAACGACTAATTACTCGAAATAGAAGCATTAATGGTAAAGTCTGTGAAACGCAGGAGTTGAACCATGAACCTATGACGTAGTAAGCGAATGCGCTAACCATCACACCATCGGACTGGACGACTCTGCGCTGGCAAACATCCCAGTTACCTGCTATCTATATCAAACGCATAGTGTTTGTTGTTATTGTACACTGTCTAATGCAATTGTTTTTGCCTTACTTGAGAGCTCCATCGGAGCACATACTTGAGGCAAATGAATGTATCAGTTTTTGTTTCTGTAAGAACATTTCTTCGTTTTTTACATTATGTTTACTTTCTGATTTGGGTGTGTCCTCCCTATCATATTATACGAGTTTATGTTTATTCGGCAGCTTGAATGTTAGAAAGAATAGTTTTTATTCGGACTTACTTGCCAAAGAGAAATGACAATACTTAGTTGTCTATTTCTGTTCTGAAACAAAGCAATTTTAAGTGTACAACAACAAAGAATTAGAATTATTGCTCACATGGGCAGGTCATATAGCTATTTCGGTTTTTGCCAGAAAACCTCATCAGTGACTTTTAATGTGAATTCTAATAATTTCTAAACGACTAATTACTCGAAATAGAAGCATTAATGGTAAAGTCTGTGAAACGCAGGAGTTGAACCATG
Source organism: Neria commutata (assembly GCA_963457695.1). Lineage (NCBI taxonomy): Eukaryota > Metazoa > Arthropoda > Insecta > Diptera > Micropezidae > Neria > Neria commutata. The sequence continues at coordinate 38,285,404 of OY735247.1, read as the reverse complement.
AACCTATGACGTAGTAAGCGAATGCGCTAACCATCACACCATCGGACTGGACGACTCTGCGCTGGCAAACATCCCAGTTACCTGCTATCTATATCAAACGCATAGTGTTTGTTGTTATTGTACACTGTCTAATGCAATTGTTTTTGCCTTACTTGAGAGCTCCATCGGAGCACATACTTGAGGCAAATGAATGTATCAGTTTTTGTTTCTGTAAGAACATTTCTTCGTTTTTACATTATGTTTACTTTCTGATTTGGGTGTGTCCTCCCTATCATATTATACGAGTTTATGTTTATTCGGCAGCTATAATATAAATAGCTATATGACCTGCCCATGTGAGCAATAATTCTAATTCTTTGTTGTTGTACACTTAAAATTGCTTTGTTTCAGAACAGAAATAGACAACTAAGTATTGTCATTTCTCTTTGGCAAGTAAGTCCGAATAAAAACTATTCTTTCTAACATTCAAGCTGCCGAATAAACATAAACTCGTATAATATGATAGGGAGGACACACCCAAATCAGAAAGTAAACATAATGTAAAAACGAAGAAATGTTCTTACAGAAACAAAAACTGATACATTCATTTGCCTCAAGTATGTGCTCCGATGGAGCTCTCAAGTAAGGCAAAAACAATTGCATTAGACAGTGTACAATAACAACAAACACTATGCGTTTGATATAGATAGCAGGTAACTGGGATGTTTGCCAGCGCAGAGTCGTCCAGTCCGATGGTGTGATGGTTAGCGCATTCGCTTACTACGTCATAGGTTCATGGTTCAACTCCTGCGTTTCACAGACTTTACCATTAATGCTTCTATTTCGAGTAATTAGTCGTTTAGAAATTATTAGAATTCACATTAAAAGTCACTGATGAGGTTTTCTGGCAAAAACCGAAATAGCTATATGACCTGCCCATGTGAGCAATAATTCTAATTCTTTGTTGTTGTACACTTAAAATTGCTTTGTTTCAGAACAGAAATAGACAACTAAGTATTGTCATTTCTCTTTGGCAAGTAAGTCCGAATAAAAACTATTCTTTCTAACATTCAAGCTGCCGAATAAACATAAACTCGTATAATATGATAGGGAGGACACACCCAAATCAGAAAGTAAACATAATGTAAAAACGAAGAAATGTTCTTACAGAAACAAAAACTGATACATTCATTTGCCTCAAGTATGTGCTCCGATGGAGCTCTCAAGTAAGGCAAAAACAATTGCATTAGACAGTGTACAATAACAACAAACACTATGCGTTTGATATAGATAGCAGGTAACTGGGATGTTTGCCAGCGCAGAGTCGTCCAGTCCGATGGTGTGATGGTTAGCGCATTCGCTTACTACGTCATAGGTTCATGGTTCAACTCCTGCGTTTCACAGACTTTACCATTAATGCTTCTATTTCGAGTAATTAGTCGTTTAGAAATTATTAGAATTCACATTAAAAGTCACTGATGAGGTTTTCTGGCAAAAACCGAAATAGCTATATGACCTGCCCATGTGAGCAATAATTCTAATTCTTTGTTGTTGTACACTTAAAATTGCTTTGTTTCAGAACAGAAATAGACAACTAAGTATTGTCATTTCTCTTTGGCAAGTAAGTCCGAATAAAAACTATTCTTTCTAATTTTTTTAAATTTTTTATACGGTCCCCCATTAGAAAAAAGTAAAAAATTTCGATTTGGGCCACATCGATAATTATTCGTCCCACTTGCTCATAAGTTAAAATATGCAAAAGTGGTCTTCTGCACTATATTCTAGGCATTTGAAATTAACTAAAACGCCCGACATTTTTTAAAATTTTTTATAAAAAACAGTAAAAAATGTGCAATTTTTTGAAATTTTTTATACGGTCCCCCATTAGAAAAAAGTCAATAATTTCGATTTGGGCCAAATCGATCATTTTTCGTCCCACTTGCTCATAAGTTAAAATATCCAAAAGTGGTTTTCTGGACTATATTATAAGCATTTGAAACTAACTAAAACGCCCAAAAAAAACAGTAAAAAAATTTAAAATTTTTTGAAATTTTATATACGGTCCCCAATTAGAAAAAAGTCAAAAATTTCGATTTGGGCCAAATCGATAATTTTTCGTCCCACTTGCTCATAAGGTAAAATATCCAAAAGTGGTCTTCTGCACTATATTCTAGGCATTTGAAATTAACTAAAACGCCCGAAAAAAAACAGTAAAAAAAATCTTAAATTTTTTAAATTTTTTATACGGTCCCCCATTAGAAAAAAGTCAAAAATTTCGATTTGGGCCACATCGTTAATTTTTTGTCCCACTTGCTTATAAGTTAAGATATCCAAAAGTGGTCTTCTGCACTATTTTCTAGGCATTTGAAATTAACTAAAATAGCCGAAAAAAACAGTAAAAAAATTTTAAATTTTTTTAAATTTTTTATACGGCATTAGAAACATGTCAAAAATTTCGATTTGGGCCACATCGATAATTTTTCGTCCCACTTGCTCATAAGTTAAAGTATCCAAAAGTGGTCTTCTGCACTATATTCTAGGCATTTGAAATTAACTAAAACGCCCGAAAAAAAACAGTAAAAAAAATCTTAAATTTTTTAAATTTTTTATACGGTCCCCCATTAGAAAAAAGTCAAAAATTTCGATTTGGGCCACATCGTTAATTTTTTGTCCCACTTGCTTATGAGTTAAGATATCCAAAAGTGGTCTTCTGCACTATTTTCTAGGCATTTGAAATTAACTAAAATAGCCGAAAAAAACAGTAAAAAAATTTAAAATTTTTTGAAATTTTATATACGGTCCCCAATTAGAAAAAAGTCAAAAATTTCGATTTGGGCCAAATCGATAATTTTTCGTCCCACTTGCTCATAAGGTAAAATATCCAAAAGTGGTCTTCTGCACTATATTCTAGGCATTTGAAATTAACTAAAACGCCCGAAAAAAAACAGTAAAAAAATCTTAAATTTTTTAAATTTTTTATACGGTCCCCCATTAGAAAAAAGTCAAAAATTTCGATTTGGGCCACATCGTTAATTTTTTGTCCCACTTGCTTATAAGTTAAGATATCCAAAAGTGGTCTTCTGCACTATATTCTAGGCATTTGAAATTAACTAAAACGCCCGAAAAAAACAGTAAAAAAAATTTTAAATTTTTTTAAATTTTTTATACGGTCCCGCATTAGAAAAATGTCAAAAATTTCGATTTGGGCCACATCGATAATTTTTCGTCCCACTTGCTCATAAGTTAAAATATCCAAAAGTGGTCTTCTGCACTATATTCTAGGCATTTGAAATTAACTAAAACGCCCGAAAAAAACAGTAAAAAAAATTTTAAATTTTTTTAAATTTTTTATACGGTCGCGCATTAGAAAAAAGTCAAAAATTTCGATTTGGGCCATCGATAATTTTTCGTCCCACTTGCTCGCTCATAAGTTAAAATATCCAAAAGTGGTCTTCTGCACTATATTGTAGGCATTTGAAATTAACTAAAACGCCCAAAAAAAACAATAAAAAAAATTTGCAATTTTTTTATATTTTTTATACGGTCCCCCATTAGAAAAAAGTCAATAATTTAGATTTGGGCCAAATCGATAATTTTTCGTCCCACTTGCTCATAAGTTAAAATATCCAAAAGTGGTCTTCTGCACTATATTCTAGGCATTTGAAATTAACTAAAACGCCCGAAAAAAACAGTAAAAAAAATTTTAAATTTTTTTAAATTTTTTATACGGTCCCCCATTAGAAAAAAGTAAAAAATTTCGATTTGGGCCACATCGATAATTATTCGTCCCACTTGCTCATAAGTTAAAATATCCAAAAGTGGTCTTCTGCACTATATTCTAGGCATTTGAAATTAAATAAAACGCCCGAAAAAAACAGTAAAAAAAATATTAAATTTTTTTAAATTTTTTATACGGTCCCCCATTAGAAAAAAGTAAAAAATTTCGATTTGGGCCACATCGATAATTTTTCGTCCGACTTGCTCATAAGTTAAAATATCCAAAAGTGGTCTTCTGCACTATATTCTAGGCATTTGAAATTAACTAAAACGCCCGAAAAAAACAGTAAAAAAAATTTTAAATTTTTTTAAATTTTTTATACGGTCCCCCATTAGAAAAAAGTCAAAAATTTCGATTTGGGCCACATCGATAATTTTTCGTCCCACTTGCTCATAAGTTAAAATATCCAAAAGTGGTCTTCTGCACTATATTCTAGGCATTTGAAATTAACTAAAACGCCCGAAAAAAACAGTAAAAAAAATTTTAATTTTTTTTTAATTTTTTATACGGTCCCCCATTAGAAAAAAGTAAAAAATTTCGATTTGGGCCACATCGATAATTTTTCGTCCGACTTGCTCATAAGTTAAAATATCCAAAAGTGGTCTTCTGCACTATATTCTAGGCATTTGAAATTAACTAAAACGCCCGAAAAATACAGTAAAAAAATTTAAAATTTTTTTAAATTTTTTATACGGTCCCCCATTAGAAAAAAGTCAAAAATTTCGATTTGGGCCACATCGATAATTTTTCGTCCCACTTGCTCATAAGTTAAAATATCCAAAAGTGGTCTTCTGCACTATATTCTAGGCATTTGAAATTAACTAAAACGCCCGAAAAAAACCGTAAAAAAAATCTTAAATTTTTTTAAATTTTTTATACGGTCCCCCATTAGAAAAAAGTCAAAAATTTCGATTTGGGCCAAATCGATCATTTTTCGTCCCACTTGCTCGTAAGTTAAAATATCCAAAAGTGGTTTTCTGCACTATATTCTAGGCATTTGAAATTAACTAAAACGCCCGAAAAAAACGGTAAAAAAATTTGCAATTTTTTTAAATTTTTTATACGGTCCCCCATTAGAAAAAAGTCAAAAATTTCGATTTGGGCCACATCGATAATTTTTCGTCCCACTTGCTCATAAGTTAAAATATCCAAAAGTGGTCTTCTGCACTATATTCTAGGCATTTGAAATTAACTAAAACGCCCGAAAAAAACAGTAAAAAAAATTTTAAATTTTTTTAAATTTTTTATACGGTCCCCCATTAGAAAAAAGTCAAAAATTTCGATTTGGGCCACATCGATAATTTTTCGTCCGACTTGCTCATAAGTTAAAATATCCAAAAGTGGTCTTCTGCACTATATTCTAGGCATTTGAAATTAACTAAAACGCCCGAAAAAAACAGTAAAAAAAATTTTAAATTTTTTTTAATTTTTTATACGGTCCCCCATTAGAAAAAAGTCAAAAATTTCGATTTGGGCCACATCGATAATTTTTCGTCCCACTTGCTCATAAGTTAAAATATCCAAAAGTGGTCTTCTGCACTATATTCTAGGCATTTGAAATTAACTAAAACGCCCGAAAAAAACAGTAAAAAAAATTTTAAATTTTTTTTAATTTTTTATACGGTCCCCCATTAGAAAAAAGTCAAAAATTTCGATTTGGGCCACACGTTAATTTTTTGTCCCACTTGCTTATAAGTTAAGTTATCCAAAAGTGGTCTTCTGCACTATTCTAGACATTTGAAATTACCTAAAACGCCCGAAAAATACAGTAAAAAAATTTAAAATTTTTTTAAATTTTTTATACGGTCCCCCATTAGAAAAAAGTCAAAAATTTCGATTTGGGCCACATCGATAATTTTTCGTCCCACTTGCTCATAAGTTAAAATATCCAAAAGTGGTCTTCTGCACTATATTCTAGGCATTTGAAATTAACTAAAACGCCCGAAAAAAACCGTAAAAAAAATCTTAAATTTTTTTAAATTTTTTATACGGTCCCCCATTAGAAAAAAGTCAAAAATTTCGATTTGGGCCAAATCGATCATTTTTCGTCCCACTTGCTCGTAAGTTAAAATATCCAAAAGTGGTTTTCTGCACTATATTCTAGGCATTTGAAATTAACTAAAACGCCCGAAAAAAACGGTAAAAAAATTTGCAATTTTTTTAAATTTTTTATACGGTCCCCCATTAGAAAAAAGTCAAAAATTTCGATTTGGGCCACATCGATAATTTTTCGTCCCACTTGCTCATAAGTTAAAATATCCAAAAGTGGTCTTCTGCACTATATTCTAGGCATTTGAAATTAACTAAAACGCCCGAAAAAAACAGTAAAAAAAATTTTAAATTTTTTTAAATTTTTTATACGGTCCCCCATTAGAAAAAAGTCAAAAATTTCGATTTGGGCCACATCGATAATTTTTCGTCCCACTTGCTCATAAGTTAAAATATCCAAAAGTGGTCTTCTGCACTATATTCTAGGCATTTGAAATTAACTAAAACGCCCGAAAAAAACAGTAAAAAAATTTTTAATTTTTTAAAATTTTTTATACGGTCCCCCATTAGAAAAAAGTCAAAAATTTCGATTTGGGCCACATCGTTAATCTTTTGTCCCACTTGCTTATAAGTTAAGATATCCAAAAGTGGTCTTCTGCACTATTTTCTAGGCATTTGAAATTAACTAAAATAGCCGAAAAAAACAGTAAAAAAATTTTAAATTTTTTTAAATTTTTTATACGGTCCCGCATTAGAAAAATGTCAAAAATTTCGATTTGGGCCACATCGATCATTTTTCGTCCCACTTGCTCATAAGTTAAAATATCCAAAAGTGGTCTTCTGCACTATATTCTAGGCATTTGAAATTAACTAAAACGCCCAAAAAAAACAATAAAAAAAATTTGCAATTTTTTTATATTTTTTATACGGTCCCCCATTAGAAAAAAGTCGATAATTTCGATTTGGGCCAAATCGATAATTTTTCGTCCCACTTGCTCATAAGTTAAAATATCCAAAAGTGGTCTTCTGCACTATATTCTAGGCATTTGAAATTAACTAAAACGCCCGAAAAAAACAGTAAAAAAAATTTAAAATTTTTTTAAATTTTTTATACGGTCCCCCATTAGAAAAAAGTAAAAAATTTCGATTTGGGCCACATCGATAATTATTCGTCCCACTTGCTCATAAGTTAAAATATCCAAAAGTGGTCTTCTGCACTATATTCTAGGCATTTGAAATTAAATAAAACGCCCGAAAAAAACAGTAAAAAAAATATTAAATTTTTTTAAATTTTTTATACGGTCCCCCATTAGAAAAAAGTCAAAAATTTCGATTTGGGCCACATCGATAATTTTTCGTCCGACTTGCTCATAAGTTAAAATATCCAAAAGTGGTCTTCTGCACTATATTCTAGGCATTTGAAATTAACTAAAACGCCCGAAAAAAACAGTAAAAAAAATTTTAAATTTTTTTTAATTTTTTATACGGTCCCCCATTAGAAAAAAGTCAAAAATTTCGATTTGGGCCACATCGATAATTTTTCGTCCCACTTGCTCATAAGTTAAGTTATCCAAAAGTGGTCTTCTGCACTATTCTAGACATTTGAAATTAACTAAAACGCCCGAAAAATACAGTAAAAAAATTTAAAATTTTTTTAAATTTTTTATACGGTCCCCCATTAGAAAAAAGTCAAAAATTTCGATTTGGGCCACATCGATAATTTTTCGTCCCACTTGCTCATAAGTTAAAATATCCAAAAGTGGTCTTCTGCACTATATTCTAGGCATTTGAAATTAACTAAAACGCCCGAAAAAAACCGTAAAAAAAATCTTAAATTTTTTTAAATTTTTTATACGGTCCCCCATTAGAAAAAAGTCAAAAATTTCGATTTGGGCCAAATCGATCATTTTTCGTCCCACTTGCTCGTAAGTTAAAATATCCAAAAGTGGTTTTCTGCACTATATTCTAGGCATTTGAAATTAACTAAAACGCCCGAAAAAAACGGTAAAAAAATTTGCAATTTTTTTAAATTTTTTATACGGTCCCCCATTAGAAAAAAGTCAAAAATTTCGATTTGGGCCACATCGATAATTTTTCGTCCCACTTGCTCATAAGTTAAAATATCCAAAAGTGGTCTTCTGCACTATATTCTAGGCATTTGAAATTAACTAAAACGCCCGAAAAAAACAGTAAAAAAATTTTTAATTTTTTAAAATTTTTTATACGGTCCCCCATTAGAAAAAAGTCAAAAATTTCGATTTGGGCCACATCGTTAATTTTTTGTCCCACTTGCTTATAAGTTAAGATATCCAAAAGTGGTCTTCTGCACTATTTTCTAGGCATTTGAAATTAACTAAAATAGCCGAAAAAAACAGTAAAAAAATTTTAAATTTTTTTAAATTTTTTATACGGTCCCGCATTAGAAAAATGTCAAAAATTTCGATTTGGGCCACATCGATCATTTTTCGTCCCACTTGCTCATAAGTTAAAATATCCAAAAGTGGTCTTCTGCACTATATTCTAGGCATTTGAAATTAACTAAAACGCCCGAAAAAAACAGTAAAAAAAATTTTAAATTTTTTTAAATTTTTTATACGGTCGCGCATTAGAAAAAAGTCAAAAATTTCGATTTGGGCCATCGATAATTTTTCGTCCCACTTGCTCGCTCATAAGTTAAAATATCCAAAAGTGGTCTTCTGCACTATATTCTAGGCATTTGAAATTAACTAAAACGCCCAAAAAAAACAATAAAAAAAATTTGCAATTTTTTTATATTTTTTATACGGTTAGAAAAAAGTCAATAATTTCGATTTGGGCCAAATCGATAATTTTTCGTCCCACTTGCTCATAAGTTAAAATATCCAAAAGTGGTCTTCTGCACTATATTCTAGGCATTTGAAATTAACTAAAACGCCCGAAAAAAACAGTAAAAAAAATTTTAAATTTTTTTAAATTTTTTATACGGTCCCCCATTAGAAAAAAGTCAAAAATTTCGATTTGGGCCACATCGATAATTATTCGTCCCACTTGCTCATAAGTTAAAATATCCAAAAGTGGTCTTCTGCACTATATTCTAGGCATTTGAAATTAAATAAAACGCCCGAAAAAAACAGTAAAAAAAATATTAAATTTTTTTAAATTTTTTATACGGTCCCCCATTAGAAAAAAGTCAAAAATTTCGATTTGGGCCACATCGATAATTTTTCGTCCGACTTGCTCATAAGTTAAAATATCCAAAAGTGGTCTTCTGCACTATATTCTAGGCATTTGAAATTAACTAAAACGCCCGAAAAAAACAGTAAAAAAAATTTTAAATTTTTTTTAATTTTTTATACGGTCCCCCATTAGAAAAAAGTCAAAAATTTCGATTTGGGCCACATCGATAATTTTTCGTCCCACTTGCTCATAAGTTAAAATATCCAAAAGTGGTCTTCTGCACTATATTCTAGGCATTTGAAATTAACTAAAACGCCCGAAAAAAACCGTAAAAAAAATCTTAAATTTTTTTAAATTTTTTATACGGTCCCCCATTAGGAAAAAGTCAAAAATTTCGATTTGGGCCACATCGTTAATTTTTTGTCCCACTTGCTTATAAGTTAAGATATCCAAAAGTGGTCTTCTGCACTATTTTCTAGGCATTTGAAATTAACTAAAACAGCCGAAAAAAACAGTAAAAAAAATTTAAAATTTTTTTAAATTTTTTATACGGTCCCCCATTAGAAAAAAGTCAAAAATTTCGATTTGGGCCACATCGATAATTTTTCGTCCCACTTGCTCATAAGTTAAAATATCCAAAAGTGGTCTTCTGCACTATATTCTAGGCATTTGAAATTAACTAAAACGCCCGAAAAAAACAGTAAAAAAAATTTTAAATTTTTTTAAATTTTTTATACGGTCCCCCATTAGAAAAAAGTCAAAAATTTCGATTTGGGCCACATCGATAATTTTTCGTCCCACTTGCTCATAAGTTAAAATATCCAAAAGTGGTCTTCTGCACTATATTCTAGGCATTTGAAATTAACTAAAACGCCCGAAAAAAACAGTAAAAAAATTTTTAATTTTTTAAAATTTTTTATACGGTCCCCCATTAGAAAAAAGTCAAAAATTTCGATTTGGGCCACATCGTTAATTTTTTGTCCCACTTGCTTATAAGTTAAGATATCCAAAAGTGGTCTTCTGCACTATTCTAGGCATTTGAAATTAACTAAAACGCCCGAAAAAAACCGTAAAAAAAATCTTAAATTTTTTTAAATTTTTTATACGGTCCCCCATTAGGAAAAAGTCAAAAATTTCGATTTGGGCCACATCGTTAATTTTTTGTCCCACTTGCTTATAAGTTAAGATATCCAAAAGTGGTCTTCTGCACTATTTTCTAGGCATTTGAAATTAACTAAAACAGCCGAAAAAAACAGTAAAAAAAATTTAAAATTTTTTAAAATTTTTTATACGGTCCCCCATTAGAAAAAAGTCAAAAATTTCGATTTGGGCCACATCGATAATTTTTCGTCCCACTTGCTCATAAGTTAAAATATCCAAAAGTGGTCTTCTGCACTATATTCTAGGCATTTGAAATTAACTAAAACGCCCGAAAAAAACAGTAAAAAAAATTTTAAATTTTTTTAAATTTTTTATACGGTCCCCCATTAGAAAAAAGTCAAAAATTTCGATTTGGGCCACATCGATAATTTTTCGTCCCACTTGCTCATAAGTTAAAATATCCAAAAGTGGTCTTCTGCACTATATTCTAGGCATTTGAAATTAACTAAAACGCCCGAAAAAAACAGTAAAAAAATTTTTAATTTTTTAAAATTTTTTATACGGTCCCCCATTAGAAAAAAGTAAAAAATTTCGATTTGGGCCACATCGATAATTTTTCGTCCCACTTGCTCATGTTAAAATATCCAAAAGTGGTCTTCTGCACTATATTCTAGGCATTTGAAATTAACTAAAACGCCCGAAAAAAACAGTAAAAAAATTTTTTAATTTTTTTAAATTTTTTATACGGTCCCCCATTAGAAAAAAGTCAAAAATTTCGATTTGGGCCACATCGTTAATTTTTTGTCCCACTTGCTTATAAGTTAAGATATCCAAAAGTGGTCTTCTGCACTATTTTCTAGGCATTTGAAATTAACTAAAACAGCCGAAAAAAACAGTAAAAAAAATTTAAAATTTTTTTAAATTTTTTATACGGTCCCCCATTAGAAAAAAGTCAAAAATTTCGATTTGGGCCACATCGTTAATTTTTTGTCCCACTTGCTTATAAGTTAAGATATCCAAAAGTGGTCTTCTGCACTATTCTAGGCATTTGAAATTAACTAAAACGCCCGAAAAAAACAGTAAAAAAAATTATAAATTTTTTTACATTTTTTATACGGTTCCCCATTAGAAAAAAGTCAAAAATTTCGATTTGGGCCACATCGTTAATTTTTTGTCCCACTTGCTTATAAGTTAAGATATCCAAAAGTGGTCTTCTGCACTATATTCTAGGCATTTCAAATTAACTAAAACGCCCGAAATTTTTTTAAATTTTTTATACGGTTCCCCATTAGAAAAAAGTCAAAAATTTCGATTTGGGCCACATCGTTAATTTTTTGTCCCACTTGCTCATAAGTTAAAATATCCAAAAGTGGTCTTCTGCACTATATTCTAGGCATTTGAAATTAACTAAAACGCCTGAAAAAAACAGTAAAAAAAATTTTTAAAATTTTTAAATTTTTTATACGGTCCCCCATTAGAAAAAAGTCAAAAATTTCGATTTGGGCCACGTCGTTAATTTTTTGTCCCACTTGCTTATAAGTTAAGATATCCAAAAGTGGTCTTCTGCGCTATATTCTAGGCATTTGAAATTAACTAAAACGGCCGAAAAAAACAGTAAAAAAATAGTAAATTTTTTTATATTTTTTATACGGTCCCCCATTAGAAAAAAGTCAATAATTTCAATTTGGGCCAAATCGATCATTTTTCGTCCCACTTGCTCGTAAGTTAAAATATCCAAAAGTGGTTTTCTGCACTATATTCTAGGCATTTGAAATTAACTAAAACGCCCGAAAAAAACGGTAAAAAAAATTTGCAATTTTTTTAAATTTTTTATACGGTCCCCCATTAGAAAAAAGTCAAAAATTTCGATTTGGGCCACATCGATAATTTTTCGTCCCACTTGCTCATAAGTTAAAATATCCAAAAGTGGTCTTCTGCACTATATTCTAGGCATTTGAAATTAACTAAAACGCCCGAAAAAAACAGTAAAAAAAATTTTAAATTTTTTTAAATTTTTTATACGGTCCCCCATTAGAAAAAAGTTAAAAATTTCGATTTGGGCCACATCGATAATTTTTCGTCCCACTTGCTCATAAGTTAAAATATCTAAAAGTGGTCTTCTGCACTATATTCTAGGCATTTGAAATTAACTAAAACGCCCGAAAAAAACAGTAAAAAAAATTTTAAATTTTTTTAAATTTTTTATACGGTCCCCCATTAGAAAAAAGTCAAAAATTTCGATTTGGGCCACATCGATAATTTTTCGTCCCACTTGCTCATGTTAAAATATCCAAAAGTGGTCTTCTGCACTATATTCTAGGCATTTGAAATTAACTAAAACGCCCGAAAAAAACAGTAAAAAAAAAATGTGTGCGCCTCGGGACGCTCGACAGAAGTGATAACTTAAACTAATCCAAGTTAAACTATTTAATATTGAAATTTTTTAACTTGAGAAAAGCTTAGGTTATTACTTAAATTTCATGCATGTCAACATGATAATGTGAGGAAAGGTTATTCATCAATAAAATCTTTTATTGATTATAAAATATATTTAATTCTCAGTTACAATTCTTCAATATGTACATTAGAATTTTGTGTAAGTATATTATTAGTATCATTATTCAATCCTATAAAAGTAACAATTGGCTTATGGTAGCTATAATAAGCAACGAAATTTTTACATTGTATGTCATCTAAAAATCTTGCAGACTGCATCAAGTACAGTTCCATTTGCACTTGGGTCATTTTAATAAAGCCCACAGTTCCACTCAGTTTCGCTCAGTCACTCGTCCTCTCAGAGAACCGCTCTGCTACAAGAAATTCCAAACTCAAAGTAAATATAACGAGGGCTGCTTACTGTGAGAAAATTCTCCCATTTTGTGGGAATTCGAACTCTTTTTCTACATATTCTTAACAAAATGCTGTTGTTTTGTATTACAGCATTTTGGAACTCAGCCGTACTGTTTTATTTATTGATTTATGTTTTTTACTACCATTATTTTGAATGAAAATGTGGCTGAAGTGCCAATTCCCATGGGAGAATTTTTTAAGCATTTGAGAGAATTGGCTTTGACTGAGTTTGCACCCCTGATCGCACGACTCAATGGCTTGGTTCGTTCGGTTTTCGTACTCAAATGAGCCGAACGAGCATTTTTTGCGGCTGATTTTCGTATTTTGCATGGTGTTATGAAAGTCGTGTGCATGTGCTCTTCTTCTGCATGTCGGCAGCTCAGCCAACAAAGTATACGAAGAATCAGAGCAGCGCTCGGCTAGACGATATTCCCGACAGCGCTGCTGTTTGATTCTGTATTGTTGTTGTTTTCATATGAAAGACAAAAAATTCTTTGGCTCTGCTCTGCCATAAACGAACAAAAGGAACTTCAATATACATACATATGTACATATGCGTATGTCGAATTTCCTGGCATTTGCGTATGCTGTGTTATGAATGAAATCTGCTTGCAGCTTCCAACTCGTTTTGAAATTTCAAATCGAAGTTGGAATTTGTTGAAATATCGCAAACATTTTTCCAATGTGCGACATTTCCAGAGATAATACTAAAATTTAAAAGGCTTTTTATAGAATATTTATACATTTTAATAAAGAATGAAATATGCACATATATTAATATTAGATATTTTTGTCAATATCACCTTAATAAAAGTGATGTTGGCAAATAAATAACTTCTTAATATAGTCATTGCCCTATAATAAGATCAGCAGAGGGAAATTGAAATAAATTTTAAATCTCCAAAATTATCATTTGGTATGAACAAGAAATACACAACAACAACAACACAGAAACAACCAAATGCCTTTTTCGTGCTTTGAGCATACCCGAAATAGCGTCTGTCCGAAAAACAGCTAAGCGCTGTGGGTTAGAGTGAGAGAGGAGGGGCCCGCGTACCGCTGCCGTATGCGTGAGAGAGAGGGAAGCCAGACAGACTGGCACCGTAACGCGTTACGTTACGAAGCGGTTTACCCTCCCATAAAAAGTTATCACTTCAAAAAATTTTTAATTTTTTACAATTTTTTATACGGTCCCCCATTAGAAAAAAGTCAAAAATTTCGATTTGGGCCACATCGTTAATTTTTTGTCCCACTTGCTTATAAGTTAAGATATCCAAAAGTGGTCTTCTGCACTATTTTCTAGGCATTTGAAATTAACTAAAACAGCCGAAAAAAACAGTAAAAAAAATTTAAAATTTTTTTAAATTTTTTATACGGTCCCCCATTAGAAAAAAGTCAAAAATTTCGATTTGGGCCACATCGTTAATTTTTTGTCCCACTTGCTTATAAGTTAAGATATCCAAAAGTGGTCTTCTGCACTATTCTAGGCATTTGAAATTAACTAAAACGCCCAAATTTTTTATACGGTCCCCCATTAGAAAAAAGTCAAAAATTTCGATTTGGGCCACATCGTTAATTTTTTGTCCCACTTGCTTATAAGTTAAGATATCCAAAAGTGGTCTTCTGCACTATTCTAGGCATTTGAAATTAACTAAAACGCCCGAAAAAAACAGTAAAAAAAATTATAAATTTTTTTACATTTTTTATACGGTTCCCCATTAGAAAAAAGTCAAAAATTTCGATTTGGGCCACATCGTTAATTTTTTGTCCCACTTGCTTATAAGTTAAGATATCCAAAAGTGGTCTTCTGCACTATATTCTAGGCATTTCAGATTAACTAAAACGCCCGAAATTTTTTTAAATTTTTTATACGGTTCCCCATTAGAAAAAAGTCAAAAATTTCGATTTGGGCCACATCGTTAATTTTTTGTCCCACTTGCTCATAAGTTAAAATATCCAAAAGTGGTCTTCTGCACTATATTCTAGGTATTTGAAATTAACTAAAACGCCTGAAAAAAACAGTAAAAAAAATTTTTTTAATTTTTTATACGGTCCCCCATTAGAAAAAAGTCAAAAATTTCGATTTGGGCCACGTCGTTAATTTTTTGTCCCACTTGCTTATAAGTTAAGATATCCAAAAGTGGTCTTCTGCGCTATATTCTAGGCATTTGAAATTAACTAAAACGCCCGAAAAAAACGGTAAAAAAAATTTGCAATTTTTTTAAATTTTTTATACGGTCCCCCATTAGAAAAAAGTCAAAAATTTCGATTTGGGCCACATCGATAATTTTTCGTCCCACTTGCTCATAAGTTAAAATATCCAAAAGTGGTCTTCTGCACTATATTCTAGGCATTTGAAATTAACTAAAACGCCCGAAAAAAACAGTAAAAAAAATTTTAAATTTTTTTAAATTTTTTATACGGTCCCCCATTAGAAAAAAGTCAAAAATTTCGATTTGGGCCACATCGATAATTTTTCGTCCCACTTGCTCATGTTAAAATATCCAAAAGTGGTCTTCTGCACTATATTCTAGGCATTTGAAATTAACTAAAACGCCCGAAAAAAACAGTAAAAAAAAAATGTGTGCGTCTCGGGACGCTCGACAGAAGTGATAACTTAAACTAATCCAAGTTAAACTATTTAATATTGAAATTTTTTAACTTGAGAAAAGCTTAGGTTATTACTTAAATTTCATGCATGTCAACATGATAATGTGAGGAAAGGTTATTCATCAATAAAATCTTTTATTGATTATAAAATATATTTAATTCTCAGTTACAATTCTTCAATATGTACATTAGAATTTTGTGTAAGTATATTATTAGTATCATTATTCAATCCTATAAAAGTAACAATTGGCTTATGGTAGCTATAATAAGCAACGAAATTTTTACATTGTATGTCATCTAAAAATCTTGCAAAGACTGCATCAAGTACAGTTCCATTTGCACTTGGGTCATTTTAATAAAGCCCACAGTTCCACTCAGTTTCGCTCAGTCACTCGTCCTCTCAGAGAACCGCTCTGCTACAAGAAATTCCAAACTCAAAGTAAATATAACGAGGGCTGCTTACTGTGAGAAAATTCTCCCATTTTGTGGGAATTCGAACTCTTTTTCTACATATTCTTAACAAAATGCTGTTGTTTTGTATTACAGCATTTTGGAACTCAGCCGTACTGTTTTATTTATTGATTTATGTTTTTTACTACCATTATTTTGAATGAAAATGTGGCTGAAGTGCCAATTCCCATGGGAGAATTTTTTAAGCATTTGAGAGAATTGGCTTTGACTGAGTTTGCACCCCTGATCGCACGACTCAATGGCTTGGTTCGTTCGGTTTTCGTACTCAAATGAGCCGAACGAGCATTTTTTGCGGCTGATTTTCGTATTTTGCATGGTGTTATGAAAGTCGTGTGCATGTGCTCTTCTTCTGCATGTCGGCAGCTCAGCCAACAAAGTATACGAAGAATCAGAGCAGCGCTCGGCTAGACGATATTCCCGACAGCGCTGCTGTTTGATTCTGTATTGTTGTTGTTTTCATATGAAAGACAAAAAATTCTTTGGCTCTGCTCTGCCATAAACGAACAAAAGGAACTTCAATATACATACATATGTACATATGCGTATGTCGAATTTCCTGGCATTTGCGTATGCTGTGTTATGAATGAAATCTGCTTGCAGCTTCCAACTCGTTTTGAAATTTCAAATCGAAGTTGGAATTTGTTGAAATATCGCAAACATTTTTCCAATGTGCGACATTTCCAGAGATAATACTAAAATTTAAAAGGCTTTTTATAGAATATTTATACATTTTAATAAAGAATGAAATATGCACATATATTAATATTAGATATTTTTGTCAATATCACCTTAATAAAAGTGATGTTGGCAAATAAATAACTTCTTAATATAGTCATTGCCCTATAATAAGATCAGCAGAGGGAAATTGAAATAAATTTTAAATCTCCAAAATTATCATTTGGTATGAACAAGAAATACACAACAACAACAACACAGAAACAACCAAATGCCTTTTTCGTGCTTTGAGCATACCCGAAATAGCGTCTGTCCGAAAAACAGCTAAGCGCTGTGGGTTAGAGTGAGAGAGGAGGGGCCCGCGTACCGCTGCCGTATGCGTGAGAGAGAGGGAAGCCAGACAGACTGGCACCGTAACGCGTTACGTTACGAAGCGGTTTACCCTCCCATAAAAAGTTATCACTTCAAAAAATTTTTAATTTTTTACAATTTTTTATACGGTCCCCCATTAGAAAAAAGTCAAAAATTTCGATTTGGGCCACATCGTTAATTTTTTGTCCCACTTGCTAATAAGTTAAGATATCCAAAAGTGGTCTTCTGCACTATTTTCTAGGCATTTGAAATTAACTAAAACAGCCGAAAAAAACAGTAAAAAAAATTTAAAATTTTTTTAAATTTTTTATACGGTCCCCCATTAGAAAAAAGTCAAAAATTTCGATTTGGGCCACATCGTTAATTTTTTGTCCCACTTGCTTATAAGTTAAGATATCCAAAAGTGGTCTTCTGCACTATTTTCTAGGCATTTGAAATTAACTAAAACAGCCGAAAAAAACAGTAAAAAAAATTTAAAATTTTTTAAAATTTTTTATACGGTCCCCCATTAGAAAAAAGTCAAAAATTTCGATTTGGGCCACATCGTTAATTTTTTGTCCCACTTGCTTATAAGTTAAGATATCCAAAGGATATCTAGGCATTTGAAATTAACTAAAACGCCCGAAAAAAACAGTAAAAAAAATTTAAAATTTTTTTAAATTTTTTATACGGTTCCCCATTAGAAAAAAGTCAAAAATTTCGATTTGGGCCACATCGTTAATTTTTTGTCCCACTTGCTTATAAGTTAAGATATCCAAAAGTGGTCTTTTGCACTATATTCTAGGCATTTCAAATTAACTAAAACGCCCGAAATTTTTTAAAATTTTTTATACGGTTCCCCATTAGAAAAAAGTCAAAAATTTCGATTTGGGCCACATCGTTAATTTTTTGTCCCACTTGCTCATAAGTTAAAATATCCAAAAGTGGTCTTCTGCACTATATTCTAGGCATTTGAAATTAACTAAAACGCCTGAAAAAAACAGTAAAAAAAATTTTTAAAATTTTTAAAATTTTTAAATTTTTTATACGGTCCCCCATTAGAAAAAAGTCAAAAATTTCGATTTGGGCCACGTCGTTAATTTTTTGTCCCACTTGCTTATAAGTTAAGATATCCAAAAGTGGTCTTCTGCACTATATTCTAGGCAATTGAAATTAACTAAAACGGCCGAAAAAAACAGTAAAAAAATAGTAAATTTTTTAATATTTTTTATACGGTCCCCCATTAGAAAAAAGTCAATAATTTCAATTTGGGCCAAATCGATAATTTTTCGACCCACTTGCTCATAATTTAAAATATCCAAAAGTGGTCTTCTGCACTATATTCTAGGCATTTGAAATTAACTAAAACGCCCGAAAAAAACGGTAAAAAAAATTTTTAATTTTTTTACATTTTTTATACGGTCCCCCATTAGAAAAAAGTCAAAAATTTCGATTTGGGCCACATCGATAATTTTTCGTCCCACTTGCTCGCTCATAAGTTAAAATATCCAAAAGTGGTCTTCTGCACTATATTCTAGGCATTTGAAATTAACTAAAACGCCCGACATTTTTTAAAATTTTTTATAAAAAACAGTAAAAAATGTGCAATTTTTTGAAATTTTTTATACGGTCCCCCATTAGGAAAAAGTCAATAATTTCGATTTGGGCCAAATCGATCATTTTTCGTCCCACTTGCTCATAAGTTAAAATATCCAAAAGTGGTTTTCTGCACTATATTATAAGCATTTGAAACTAACTAAAACGCCCAAAAAAAACAGTAAAAAAATTTAAAATTTTTTGAAATTTTATATACGGTCCCCAATTAGAAAAAAGTCAAAAATTTCGATTTGGGCCAAATCGATAATTTTTCGTCCCACTTGCTCATAAGGTAAAATATCCAAAAGTGGTCTTCTGCACTATATTCTAGGCATTTGAAATTAACTAAAACGCCCGAAAAAAAACAGTAAAAAAAATCTTAAATTTTTTAAATTTTTTATACGGTCCCCCATTAGAAAAAAGTCAAAAATTTCGATTTGGGCCACATCGTTAATTTTTTGTCCCACTTGCTTATAAGTTAAGATATCCAAAAGTGGTCTTCTGCACTATTTTCTAGGCATTTGAAATTAACTAAAATAGCCGAAAAAACAGTAAAAAAATTTTAAATTTTTTTAAATTTTTTATACGGCATTAGAAAAATGTCAAAAATTTCGATTTGGGCCACATCGATAATTTTTCGTCCCACTTGCTCATAAGTTAAAATATCCAAAAGTGGTCTTCTGCACTATATTCTAGGCATTTGAAATTAACTAAAACGCCCGAAAAAAACAGTAAAAAAAATTTAAAATTTTTGGAAATTTTTTATACGGTCCCCCATTAGAAAAAAGTCAAAAATTTTGATTTGGGCACATCGATAGTTTTTCGTCCCACTTGCTCGCTCATAAGTTAAAATATCCAAAAGTGGTCTTCTGCACTATATTCTAGGCATTTGAAATTAACTAAAACGCCCGGAAAAAAACAGTTAAAAAAATCTTAAATTTTTTTAAATTTTTTATACGGTCCCCCATTAGAAAAAAGTCAAAAATTTTGATTTGGGCCACATCGTTAATTTTTTGTCCCACTTGCTTATAAGTTAAGATATCCAAAAGTGGTCTTCTGCACTATTTTCTAGGCATTTGAAATTAACTAAAACAGCCGAAAAAACAGTAAAAAAAATTTAAAATTTTTTTAAATTTTTTATACGGCATTAGAAAAATGTCAAAAATTTCGATTTGGGCCACATCGATAATTTTTCGTCCCACTTGCTCATAAGTTAAAATATCCAAAAGTGGTCTTCTGCACTATATTCTAGGCATTTGAAATTAACTAAAACGCCCGGAAAAAAACAGTTAAAAAAATCTTAAATTTTTTTAAATTTTTTATACGGTCCCCCATTAGAAAAAAGTCAAAAATTTTGATTTGGGCCACATCGTTAATTTTTTGTCCCACTTGCTTATAAGTTAAGATATCCAAAAGTGGTCTTCTGCACTATTTTCTAGGCATTTGAAATTAACTAAAACAGCCGAAAAAACAGTAAAAAAATTTAAAATTTTTTTAAATTTTTTATACGGCATTAGAAAAATGTCAAAAATTTCGATTTGGGCCACATCGATAATTTTTCGTCCCACTTGCTCATAAGTTAAGATATCCAAAAGTGGTCTTTTGCACTATATTCTAGGCATTTCAAATTAACTAAAACGCCCGAAATTTTTTAAAATTTTTTATACGGTTCCCCATTAGAAAAAAGTCAAAAATTTCGATTTGGGCCACATCGTTAATTTTTTGTCCCACTTGCTCATAAGTTAAAATATCCAAAAGTGGTCTTCTGCACTATATTCTAGGCATTTGAAATTATCTAAAACGCCTGAAAAAAACAGTAAAAAAAATTTTTTAAATTTTTAAATTTTTTATACGGTCCCCCATTAGAAAAAAGTCAAAAATTTCGATTTGGGCCACGTCGTTAATTTTTTGTCCCACTTGCTTATAAGTTAAGATATCCAAAAGTGGTCTTCTGCACTATATTCTAGGCATTTGAAATTAACTAAAACGGCCGAAAAAAACAGTAAAAAAATAGTAAATTTTTTTATATTTTTTATACGGTCCCCCATTAGAAAAAAGTCAAAAATTTTGATTTGGGCACATCGATAGTTTTTCGTCCCACTTGCTCGCTCATAAGTTAAAATATCCAAAAGTGGTCTTCTGCACTATATTCTAGGCATTTGAAATTAACTAAAACGCCCGGAAAAAAACAGTTAAAAAAATCTTAAATTTTTTTAAATTTTTTATACGGTCCCCCATTAGAAAAAAGTCAAAAATTTTGATTTGGGCCACATCGTTAATTTTTTGTCCCACTTGCTTATAAGTTAAGATATCCAAAAGTGGTCTTCTGCACTATATTCTAGGCATTTGAAATTAACTAAAACGCCCGGAAAAAAACAGTTAAAAAAATCTTAAATTTTTTTAAATTTTTTATACGGTCCCCCATTAGAAAAAAGTCAAAAATTTTGATTTGGGCCACATCGTTAATTTTTTGTCCCACTTGCTTATAAGTTAAGATATCCAAAAGTGGTCTTCTCCACTATTTTCTAGGCATTTGAAATTAACTAAAACAGCCGAAAAAACAGTAAAAAAATTTAAAATTTTTTTAAATTTTTTATACGGCATTAGAAAAATGTCAAAAATTTCGATTTGGGCCACATCGATAATTTTTCGTCCCACTTGCTCATAAGTTAAGATATCCAAAAGTGGTCTTTTGCACTATATTCTAGGCATTTCAAATTAACTAAAACGCCCGAAATTTTTTAAAATTTTTTATACGGTTCCCCATTAGAAAAAAGTCAAAAATTTCGATTTGGGCCACATCGTTAATTTTTTGTCCCACTTGCTCATAAGTTAAAATATCCAAAAGTGGTCTTCTGCACTATATTCTAGGCATTTGAAATTAACTAAAACGCCTGAAAAAAACAGTAAAAAAAATTTTTTAAATTTTTAAATTTTTTATACGGTCCCCCATTAGAAAAAAGTCAAAAATTTCGATTTGGGCCACGTCGTTAATTTTTTGTCCCACTTGCTTATAAGTTAAGATATCCAAAAGTGGTCTTCTGCACTATATTCTAGGCATTTGAAATTAACTAAAACGGCCGAAAAAAACAGTAAAAAAATAGTAAATTTTTTTATATTTTTTATACGGTCCCCCATTAGAAAAAAGTCAATAATTTCAATTTGGGCCAAATCGATAATTTTTCGACCCACTTGCTCATAAGTTAAAATATCCAAAAGTGGTCTTCTGCACTATATTCTAGGCATTTGAAATTAACTAAAACGCCCGAAAAAAACAGTAAAAAAATTTTTTAATTTTTTAAAATTTTTTATACGGTCCCCCATTAGAAAAAAGTCAAAAATTTCGATTTGGGCCACATCGTTAATTTTTTGTCCCACTTGCTTATAAGTTAAAATATCCAAAAGTGGTCTTCTGCACTATATTCTAGGCATTTGAAATTAGCTAAAACGCCCGAAAAAAACAATAAAAAAAATTTGAAATTTTTTTAAATTTTTTATACAGTCCCTCATTAGAAAAAAGTCAAAAATTTCGATTTGGGCCACGTCGTTAATTTTTTGTCCCACTTGCTTATAAGTTAAGATATCCAAAAGTGGTCTTCTGCACTATATTCTAGGCATTTGAAATTAACTAAAACGGCCGAAAAAAACAGTAAAAAAATTTTAAATTTTTTTATATTTTTTATACGGTCCCCCATTAGAAAAAAGTCAATAATTTCAATTTGGGCCAAATCGATAATTTTTCGACCCACTTGCTCATAAGTAAAAATATCCAAAAGTGGTCTTCTGCACTATATTC
Source organism: Neria commutata (assembly GCA_963457695.1). Lineage (NCBI taxonomy): Eukaryota > Metazoa > Arthropoda > Insecta > Diptera > Micropezidae > Neria > Neria commutata. Next base: position 38,263,052 of record OY735247.1, on the reverse strand, counting down.
TAGGCATTTGAAATTAACTAAAACGCCCGAAAAAAACAGTAAAAAAATTGTAAATTTTTTTATATTTTTTATACGGTCCCCCATTAGAAAAAAGTCAATAATTTCAATTTGGGCCAAATCGATAATTTTTCGTCCCACTTGCTCGCTCATAAGTTAAAATATCCAAAAGTGGTCAGTAAAAAAAATTTTTAATTTTTTTAAATTTTTTAAATGGTCCCCCATTAGAAAAAAGTCAAAAATTTCGATTTGGGCCATCGATAATTTTTCGTCCCACTTGCTCGCTCATAAGGTAAAATATCCAAAAGTGGTCTTCTGCACTATATTCTAGGCATTTGAAATTAACTAAAACGCCCGAAAAAAACAGTAAAAAAAATCTGAATTTTTTTTACTTTTTTTATACGGTCCCCCATTAGAAAAAAGTCAAAAATTTCGATTTGGGCCACATCGTTAATTTTTTGTCCCACTTGCTTATAAGTTAAGATATCCAAAAGTGGTCTTCTGCACTATATTCTAGGCATTTGAAATTAACTAAAACGCCCGAAAAAAACAATAAAAAAAATTTTTAATTTTTTAAATTTTTTATACGGTCCCTCATTAGAAAAAAGTCAAAAATTTCGATTTGGGCCACGTCGTTAATTTTTTGTCCCACTTGCTTATAAGTTAAGATATCCAAAAGTGGTCTTCTGCACTATATTCTAGGCATTTGAAATTAACTAAAACGGCCGAAAAAAACAGTAAAAAAAATTGTAAATTTTTTTATATTTTTTATACGGTCCCCCATTAGAAAAAAGTCAATAATTTCAATTTGGGCCAAATCGATAATTTTTCGACCCACTTGCTCATAAGTTAAAATATCCAAAAGTGGTCTTCTGCACTATATTCTAGGCATTTGAAATTAACTAAAACAGCCGAAAAAAACAGTAAAAAAAATTAAAAATTTTTTTAAATTTTTTATACGGCCCCCATTAGAAAAAAGTCAAAAATTTCGATTTGGGCCACATCGATAATTTTTCGTCCCACTTGCTTATAAGTTAAGATATCCAAAAGTGGTCTCCTGCACTATTTTCTAGGCATTTGAAATTAACTAAAACAGCCGAAAAAAACAGTAAAAAATTTTTAATTTTTTAAATTTTTTATACGGTCCCTCATTAGAAAAAAGTCAAAAATTTCGATTTGGGCCACGTCGTTAATTTTTTGTCCCACTTGCTTATAAGTTAAGATATCCAAAAGTGGTCTTCTGCACTATATTCTAGGCATTTGAAATTAACTAAAACGGCCGAAAAAAACAGTAAAAAAAATTGTAAATTTTTTTATATTTTTTATACGGTCCCCCATTAGAAAAAAGTCAATAATTTCAATTTGGGCCAAATCGATAATTTTTCGACCCACTTGCTCATAAGTTAAAATATCCAAAAGTGGTCTTCTGCACTATATTCTAGGCATTTGAAATTAACTAAAACGCCCGAAAAAAACAGTAAAAAATATTTTAAATTTTTTTAAATTTTTTATACGGTCGCGCATTAGAAAAAAGTCAAAAATTTCGATTTGGGCCATCGATAATTTTTCGTCCCACTTGCTCGCTCATAAGTTAAAATATCCAAAAGTGGTCAGTAAAAAAAATTTTTAATTTTTTTAAATTTTTTATACGGTCCCCCATTAGAAAAAAGTCAAAAATTTCGATTTGGGCCATCGATAATTTTTCGTCCCACTTGCTCGCTCATAAGTTAAAATATCCAAAAGTGGTCTTCTGCACTATATTCTAGGCATTTGAAATTAACTAAAACGCCCGAAAAAAACAGTAAAAAAAATCTTCACTTTTTTTACCTTTTTTATACGGTCCCCCATTAGAAAAAAGTCAAAAATTTCGATTTGGGCCACATCGTTAATTTTTTGTCCCACTTGCTTATAAGTTAAGATATCCAAAAGTGGTCTTCTGCACTATATTCTAGGCATTTGAAATTAACTAAAACGCCCGAAAAAAACAATAAAAAAAATTTTAAATTTTTTTAAATTTTTTATACGGTCCCTCATTAGAAAAAAGTCAAAAATTTCGATTTGGGCTACGTCGTTAATTTTTTGTCCCACTTGCTTATAAGTTAAGATATCCAAAAGTGGTCTTCTGCACTATATTCTAGGCATTTGAAATTAACTAAAACGGCCGATAAAAACAGTAAAAAAAAATTGTAAATTTTTTTAATATTTTTTATACGGTCCCCCATTAGAAAAAAGTCAATAATTTCAATTTGGGCCAAATCGATAATTTTTCGACCCACTTGCTCATAAGTTAAAATATCCAAAAGTGGTCTTCTGCACTATATTCTAGGCATTTGAAATTAACTAAAACGCCCGAAAAAAACAGTAAAAAAATTTTTTAATTTTTTTAAATTTTTTATACGGTCGCGCATTAGAAAAAAGTCAAAAATTTCGATTTGGGCCATCGATAATTTTTCGTCCCACTTGCTCGCTCATAAGTTAAAATATCCAAAAGTGGTCTTCTGCACTATATTCTAGGCATTTGAAATTAACTAAAACGCCCGAAAAAACAGTAAAAAAAATCTTAAATTTTTTTAAATTTTTTATACGGTCCCCCATTAGAAAAAGTAAAAAATTTCGATTTGGGCCACATCGTTAATTTTTTGTCCCACTTGCTTATAAGTTAAGATATCCAAAAGTGGTCTTCTGCACTATTTTCTAGGCATTTGAAATTAACTAAAACAGCCGACAAAAACAGTAAAAAAAATTTTAAATTTTTTTAAATTTTTTATACGGTCCCGCATTAGAAAAATGTCAAAAATTTCGATTTGGGCAACATCGATAATTTTTCGTCCCACTTGCTCATAAGTTAAAATATCCAAAAGTGGTCTTCTGCGCTATATTCTAGGCATTTGAAATTAACTAAAACGCCCGAAAAAAACAGTAAAAAAAATTTTAAATTTTTTTAAATTTTTTATACGGTCCCGCATTAGAAAAAAGTCAAAAATTTCGATTTGGGCCACATCGATAATTTTTCGTCCCACTTGCTTATAAGTTAAGATATCCAAAAGTGGTCTTCTGCACTATTTTCTAGGCATTTGAAATTAACTAAAACAGCCGAAAAAAACAGTAAAAAAAATTTAAAATTTTTTTAAATTTTTTATACGGTCGCGCATTAGAAAAAAGGCAAAAATTTCGAATTGGGCCATCGATAATTTTTCGTCCCACTTGCTCGCTCATAAGTTAAAATATCCAAAAGTGGTCTTCTGCATTATATTCTAGGCATTTGAAATTAACTAAAACCCCCGAAAAAACAGTAAAAAAAATTTTTAATTTTTTTAAATTTTTTATACGGTCCCCTATTAGAAAAAAGTCAAAAATTTCGGATTGGGCCACATCGATAATTTTTCGTCCCACTTGCTCATAAGTTAAAATATCCAAAAGTGGTCTTCTGCACTATATTCTAGGCATTTGAAATTAACTAAAACGCCCGAAAAAAAACAGTAAAAAAATTTGCAATTTTTTTAAATTTTTTATACGGTCCCCCATTAGAAAAAAGTCAAAAATTTCGATTTGGGCCACATCGTTAATTTTTTGTCCCACTTGCTTATAAGTTAAGATATCCAAAAGGTGTCTTCTGCACCATTCTAGGCATTTGAAATTAACTAAAACGCCCGAAAAAACAGTAAAAAAAATTTAAAATTTTTTTAAATTTTTTATACGGTCGCGCATTAGAAAAAAGTCAAAAATTTCGATTTGGGCCATCGATAATTTTTCGTCCCACTTGCTCGCTCATAAGTTAAAATATCCAAAAGTGGTCTTCTGCACTATATTCTAGGCATTTGAAATTAACTAAAACGCCCGAAAAAAACAGTAAAAAAAAATCTTAAATTTTTTTAAATTTTTTATACGGTCCCCCATTAGAAAAAGTCAAAAATTTCGATTTGGGCCACATCGTTAATTTTTTGTCCCACTTGCTTATAAGTTAAGATATCCAAAAGTGGTCTTCTGCACTATATTCTAGGCATTTGAAATTAACTAAAACGCCCGAAAAAAACAGTAAAAATATCTTAACTTTTTTTAAATTTTTTATACGGTCCCCCATTAGAAAAAAGTCAAAAATTTCGATTTGGGCCACATCGTTAATTTTTTGTCCCACTTGCTTATAAGTTAAGATATCCAAAAGGTGTCTTCTGCACTATATTCTAGGCATTTGAAATTAACTAAAACAGCCGAAAAAAACAGTAAAAAAAATTAAAAATTTTTTTAAATTTTTTATACGGTCGCGCATTAGAAAAAAGTCAAAAATTTCGATTTGGGCCATCGATAATTTTTCGTCCCACTTGCTCGCTCATAAGTTAAAATATCCAAAAGTGGTCTTCTGCATTATATTCTAGGCATTTGAAATTAACTAAAACGCCCGAAAAAACAGTAAAAAAAATTTTTAATTTTTTTAAATTTTTTATACGGTCGCGCATTAGAAAAAAGTCAAAAATTTCGATTTGGGCCATCGATAATTTTTCGTCCCACTTGCTCGCTCATAAGTTAAAATATCCAAAAGTGGTCTTCTGCATTATATTCTAGGCATTTGAAATTAACTAAAACAGCCGAAAAAAACAGTAAAAAAAATTAAAAATTTTTTTAAATTTTTTATACGATCGCGCATTAGAAAAAAGTCAAAAATTTCGATTTGGGCCATCGATAATTTTTCGTCCCACTTGCTCGCTCATAAGTTAAAATATCCAAAAGTGGTCTTCTGCACTATATTCTAGGCATTTGAAATTAACTAAAACGCCCGAAAAAAAACAGTAAAAAAAATCTTAAATTTTTTTAAATTTTTTATACGGTCCCCCATTAGAAAAAAGTCAAAAATTTCGATTTGGGCCACATCGTTAATTTTTTGTCCCACTTGCTTATAAGTTAAGATATCCAAAAGTGGTCTTCTGCACTATTTTCTAGGCATTTGAAATTAACTAAAACAGCCGAAAAAAACAGTAAAAAAATTTTAAATTTTTTTAAATTTTTTATACGGTCCCGCATTAGAAAAATGTCAAAAATTTCGATTTGGGCCACATCGTTAATTTTTTGTCCCACTTGCTTATTAGTTAAGATATCCAAAAGTGGTCTTCTGCACTATTTTCTAGGCATTTGAAATTAACTAAAACAGCCGAAAAAAACAGTAAAAAAATTTTAAATTTTTTTAAATTTTTTATACGGTCCCGCATTAGAAAAATGTCAAAAATTTCGATTTGGGCCACATCGATAATTTTTCGTCCCACTTGCTCATAAGTTAAAATATCCAAAAGTGGTCTTCTGCACTATATTCTAGGCATTTGAAATTAACTAAAACGCCCGAAAAAAACAGTAAAAAAAATTTTAAATTTTTTTAAATTTTTTATACGGTCGCGCATTAGAAAAAAGTCAAAAATTTCGATTTGGGCCATCGATAATTTTTCGTCCCACTTGCTCGCTCATAAGTTAAAATATCCAAAAGTGGTCTTCTGCACTATATTCTAGGCATTTGAAATTAACTAAAACGCCCGAAACAAACAGTAAAAAAAATCTTAAATTTTTTATACGGTCCCCCATTAGAAAAAGTCAAAATTTTCGATTTGGGCCACATCGTTAATTTTTTGTCCCACTTGCTTATAAGTTAAGTTATCCAAAAGTGGTCTTCTGCACTATATTCTAGGCATTTGAAATTAACTAAAACGCCGGAAAAAAAACAGTAAAAAAAATTTTAAATTTTTTATACGGTCCCGCATTAGAAAAATGTCAAAAATTTCGATTTGGGCCAAATCGATAATTTTTCGACCCACTTGCTCATAAGTTAAAATATCCAAAAGTGGTCTTCTGCATTATATTCTAGGCATTTGAAATTAACTAAAACGCCCGAAAAAAACAGTAAAAAAAATTTTTAATTTTTTTAAATTTTTTATACGGTCCCCCATTAGAAAAAAGTCAAAAATTTCGATTTGGGCCACATCGATAATTTTTCGTCCCACTTGCTCGCTCATAAGTTAAAATATCCAAAAGTGGTCTTCTGCACTATATTCTAGGCATTTGAAATTAACTAAAACGCCCGGAAAAAAACAGTTAAAAAAATCTTAAATTTTTTTAAATTTTTTATACGGTCCCCCATTAAAAAAAAGTCAAACATTTGAAATTAACTAAAACGCCCGGAAAAAAACAGTTAAAAAAATCTTAAATTTTTTTAAATTTTTTATACAGTCCCCCATTAGAAAAAAGTCAAAAATTTCGATTTGGGCCACATCGATAATTTTTCGTCCCACTTGCTCGCTCATAAGTTAAAATATCCAAAAGTGGTCTTCTGCACTATATTCTAGGCATTTGAAATTAACTAAAACGCCCGGAAAAAAACAGTTAAAAAAATCTTAAATTTTTTTAAATTTTTTATACGGTCCCCCATTAAAAAAAAGTCAAACATTTGAAATTAACTAAAACGCCCGAAAAAAACAGTAAAAAAAATTTTTAATTTTTTTAAATTTTTTATACGGTCCCCCATTAGAAAAAAGTCAAAAATTTCGATTTGGGCCACGTCGTTAATTTTTTGTCCCACTTGCTTATAAGTTAAGATATCCAAAAGTGGTCTTCTGCACTATATTCTAGGCATTTGAAATTAACTAAAACGGCCGAAAAAAACAGTAAAAAAAATTTTTAATTTTTTTAAATTTTTTATACGGTCCCCCATTAGAAAAAAGTCAAAAATTTCGATTTGGGCCACATCGATAATTTTTCGTCCCACTTGCTCGCTCATAAGTTAAAATATTCAAAAGTGGTCTTCTGCACTATATTCTAGGCATTTGAAATTAACTAAAACGGCCGAAAAAAACAGTTAAAAAAATCTTAAATTTTTTTAAATTTTTTATACGGTCCCCCATTAGAAAAAAGTCAAAAATTTCGATTTGGGCCACATCGTTAATTTTTTGTCCCACTTGCTTATAAGTTAAGATATCCAAAAGTGGTCTTCTGCACTATATTCTAGGCATTTGAAATTAGCTAAAACGCCCGAAAAAACAATAAAAAAAATTTTAAATTTTTTTAAATTTTTTATACGGTCCCTCATTAGAAAAAAGTCAAAAATTTCGATTTGGGCCACGTCGTTAATTTTTTGTCCCACTTGCTTATAAGTTAAGATATCCAAAAGTGGTCTTCTGCACTATATTCTAGGCATTTGAAATTAACTAAAACGGCCGAAAAAAACAGTAAAAAAATTTTAAATTTTTTTATATTTTTTATACGGTCCCCCATTAGAAAAAAGTCAATAATTTCAATTTGGGCCAAATCGATAATTTTTCGACCCACTTGCTCATAAGTAAAAATATCCAAAAGTGGTCTTCTGCACTATATTCTAGGCATTTGAAATTAACTAAAACGCCCGAAAAAAACAGTAAAAAAAATTTTTAATTTTTTTAAATTTTTTATACGGTCCCCCATTAGAAAAAAGTCAAAAATATCGATTTGGGCCACATCGATAATTTTTCGTCCCACTTGCTCGCTCATAAGTTAAAATATCCAAAAGTGGTCAGTAAAAAAAATTTTTAATTTTTTTAAATTTTTATACGGTCCCCCATTAGAAAAATGTCAAAAATTTCGATTTGGGCCATCGATAATTTTTCTTCCCACTTGCTCGCTCATAAGGTAAAATATCCAAAAGTGGTCTTCTGCACTATATTCTAGGCATTTGAAATTAACTAAAACGCCCGAAAAAAACAGAAAAAAAATCTTAATTTTTTTTACTTTTTTTATACGGTCCCCCATTAGAAAAAAGTCAAAAATTTCGATTTGGGCCACAACGTTAATTTTTTGTCCCACTTGCTTATAAGTTAAGATATCCAAAAGTGGTCTTCTGCACTATATTCTAGGCATTTGAAATTAACTAAAACGCCCGAAAAAAACAATAAAAAAAATTTAAAATTTTTTTAAATTTTTTATACGGTCCCTCATTAGAAAAAAGTCAAAAATTTCGATTTGGGCCACGTCGTTAATTTTTTGTCCCACTTGCTTATAAGTTAAGATATCCAAAAGTGGTCTTCTGCACTATATTCTAGGCATTTGAAATTAACTAAAACGGCCGAAAAAAACAGTAAAAAAAATTGTAAATTTTTTTATATTTTTTATACGGTCCCCCATTAGAAAAAAGTCAATAATTTCAATTTGGGCCAAATCGATAATTTTTCGACCCACTTGCTCATAAGTTAAAATATCCAAAAGTGGTCTTCTGCACTATATTCTAGGCATTTGAAATTAACTAAAACGCCCGAAAAAAACAGTAAAAAAATTTTTTTATTTTTTTAAATTTTTTATACGGTCCCCCATTAGAAAAAAGTCAAAAATTTCGATTTGGGCCACATCGTTAATTTTTTGTCCCACTTGCTTATAAGTTAAGATATCCAAAAGGTGTCTTCTGCACTATATTCTAGGCATTTGAAATTAACTAAAACAGCCGAAAAAAACAGTAAAAAAAATTTTAAATTTTTTTAAATTTTTTATACGGTCGCGCAATAGAAAAAAGTCAAAAATTTCGATTTGGGCCATCGATAATTTTTCGTCCCACTTGCTCGCTCATAAGTTAAAATATCCAAAAGTGGTCAGTAAAAAAAATTTTTAATTTTTTTTAATTTTTTATACGGTCCCCCATTAGAAAAAAGTCAAAAATTTCGATTTGGGCCATCGATAATTTTTCGTCCCACTTGCTCGCTCATAAGTTAAAATATCCAAAAGTGGTCTTCTGCACTATATTCTAGGCATTTGAAATTAACTAAAACGCCCGAAAAGAACAGTAAAAAAAATCTTAACTTTTTTTACATTTTTTATACGGTCGCGCAATAGAAAAAAGTCAAAAATTTCGATTTGGGCCATCGATAATTTTTCGTCCCACTTGCTCGCTCATAAGTTAAAATATCCAAAAGTGGTCAGTAAAAAAAATTTTTAATTTTTTTTAATTTTTTATACGGTCCCCCATTAGAAAAAAGTCAAAAATTTCGATTTGGGCCATCGATAATTTTTCGTCCCACTTGCTCGCTCATAAGTTAAAATATCCAAAAGTGGTCTTCTGCACTATATTCTAGGCATTTGAAATTAACTAAAACGCCCGAAAAGAACAGTAAAAAAAATCTTAACTTTTTTTACATTTTTTATACGGTCCCCCATTAGAAAAAAGTCAAAAATTTCGATTTGGGCCACATCGTTAATTTTTTGTCCCACTTGCTTATAAGTTAAGATATCCAAAAGTGGTCTTCTGCACTATATTCTAGGCATTTGAAATTAACTAAAACGCCCGAAAAAAACAATAAAAAAAATTTTAAATTTTTTTAAATTTTTTATACGGTCCCTCATTAGAAAAAAGTCAAAAATTTCGATTTGGGCCACGTCGTTAATTTTTTGTCCCACTTGCTTATAAGTTAAGATATCCAAAAGTGGTCTTCTGCACTATATTCTAGGCATTTGAAATTAACTAAAACGGCCGAAAAAAACAGTAAAAAAAATTGTAAATTTTTTTATATTTTTTATACGGTCCCCCATTAGAAAAAAGTCAATAATTTCAATTTGGGCCAAATCGATAATTTTTCGACCCACTTGCTCATAAGTTAAAATATCCAAAAGTGGTCTTCTGCACTATATTCTAGGCATTTGAAATTAACTAAAACGCCCGAAAAAAACAGTAAAAAAATTTTTTTATTTTTTTAAATTTTTTATACGGTCCCCCATTAGAAAAAAGTCAAAAATTTCGATTTGGGCCACATCGTTAATTTTTTGTCCCACTTGCTTATAAGTTAAGATATCCAAAAGGTGTCTTCTGCACTATATTCTAGGCATTTGAAATTAACTAAAACAGCCGAAAAAAACAGTAAAAAAATTTTAAATTTTTGTAAATTTTTTATACGGTCGCGCATTTGAAAAAAGTCAAAAATTTCGATTTGGGCCATCGATAATTTTTCGTCCCACTTGCTCGCTCATAAGTTAAAATATCCAAAAGTGGTCAGTAAAAAAAATGTTTAATTTTTTTAAATTTTTTATACGGCCCCCATTAGAAAAAAGTCAAAAATTTCGATTTGGGCCACATCGATAATTTTTCGTCCCACTTGCTTATAAGTTAAGATATCCAAAAGTGGTCTTCTGCACTATTTTCTAGGCATTTGAAATTAACTAAAACAGCCGAAAAAAACAGTAAAAAAAATTTTAAATTTTTTTAAATTTTTTATACGGTCGCGCAATAGAAAAAAGTCAAAAATTTCGATTTGGGCCATCGATAATTTTTCGTCCCACTTGCTCGCTCATAAGTTAAAATATCCAAAAGTGGTCAGTAAAAAAAATTTTTAATTTTTTTTAATTTTTTATACGGTCCCCCATTAGAAAAAAGTCAAAAATTTCGATTTGGGCCATCGATAATTTTTCGTCCCACTTGCTCGCTCATAAGTTAAAATATCCAAAAGTGGTCTTCTGCACTATATTCTAGGCATTTGAAATTAACTAAAACGCCCGAAAAGAACAGTAAAAAAAATCTTAACTTTTTTTACATTTTTTATACGGTCCCCCATTAGAAAAAAGTCAAAAATTTCGATTTGGGCCACATCGTTAATTTTTTGTCCCACTTGCTTATAAGTTAAGATATCCAAAAGTGGTCTTCTGCACTATATTCTAGGCATTTGAAATTAACTAAAACGCCCGAAAAAAACAATAAAAAAAATTTTAAATTTTTTTAAATTTTTTATACGGTCCCTCATTAGAAAAAAGTCAAAAATTTCGATTTGGGCCACGTCGTTAATTTTTTGTCCCACTTGCTTATAAGTTAAGATATCCAAAAGTGGTCTTCTGCACTATATTCTAGGCATTTGAAATTAACTAAAACGGCCGAAAAAAACAGTAAAAAAATTGTAAATTTTTTTATATTTTTTATACGGTCCCCCATGAGAAAAAAGTCAATAATTTCAATTTGGGCCAAATCGATAATTTTTCGACCCACTTGCTCATAAGTTAAAATATCCAAAAGTGGTCTTCTGCACTATATTCTAGGCATTTGAAATTAACTAAAACGCCCGAAAAAAACAGTAAAATTTTTTTTTTTTTTTTAAATTTTTTATACGGTCCCCCATTAGAAAAAAGTCAATAATTTCAATTTGGGCCAAATCGTTAATTTTTTGTCCCACTTGCTCATAAGTTAAGATATCCAAAAGGTGTCTTCTGCACTATATTCTAGGCATTTGAAATTAACTAAAACAGCCGAAAAAAACAGTAAAAAAATTAAAAATTTTTTTAAATTTTTTATACGGTCCCCCATTAGAAAAAAGTCAAAAATTTCGATTTGGGCCATCGATAATTTTTCGTCCCACTTGCTCGCTCATAAGTTAAAATATCCAAAAGTGGTCAGTAAAAAAAATGTTTAATTTTTTTAAATTTTTTATACGGTCCCCCATTAGAAAAAAGTCAAAAATTTCGATTTGGGCCATCGATAATTTTTCGTCCCACTTGCTCGCTCATAAGTTAAAATATCCAAAAGTGGTCAGTAAAAAAAATGTATAATTTTTTAAAATTTTTTATACGGCCCCCATTAGAAAAAAGTCAAAAATTTCGATTTGGGCCACATCGATAATTTTTCGTCCCACTTGCTTATAAGTTAAGATATCCAAAAGTGGTCTTCTGCACTATTTTCTAGGCATTTGAAATTAACTAAAACAGCCGAAAAAAACAGTAAAAAAAATTTAAAATTTTTTTAAATTTTTTATACGGTCGCGCATTAGAAAAAAGTCAAAAATTTCGATTTGGGCCATCGATAATTTTTCGTCCCACTTGCTCGCTCATAAGTTAAAATATCCAAAAGTGGTCAGTAAAAAAAATGTTTAATTTTTTTAAATTTTTTATACGGTCCCCCATTAGAAAAAAGTCAAAAATTTCGATTTGGGCCATCGATAATTTTTCGTCCCACTTGCTCGCTCATAAGTTAAAATATCCAAAAGTGGTCTTCTGCACTATATTCTAGGCATTTGAAATTAACTAAAACGCCCGAAAAAAACAATAAAAAAAATTTTAAATTTTTTTAAATTTTTTATACGGTCCCTCATTAGAAAAAAGTCAAAAATTTCGATTTGGGCCACGTCGTTAATTTTTTGTCCCACTTGCTTATAAGTTAAGATATCCAAAAGTGATCTTCTGCACTTATTCTAGGCATTTGAAATTAACTAAAACGGCCGATAAAAACAGTAAAAAAAATTGTAAATTTTTTTTATATTTTTTATACGGTCCCCCATTAGAAAAAAGTCAATAATTTCAATTTGGGCCAAATCGATAATTTTTCGACCCACTTGCTCATAAGTTAAAATATCCAAAAGTGGTCAGTAAAAAAAATGTTTAATTTTTTTAAATTTTTTATACGGCCCCCATTAGAAAAAAGTCAAAAATTTCGATTTGGGCCACATCGATAATTTTTCGTCCCACTTGCTTATAAGTTAAGATATCCAAAAGTGGTCTTCTGCACTATTTTCTAGGCATTTGAAATTAACTAAAACAGCCGAAAAAAACAGTAAAAAAAATTTTAAATTTTTTTAAATTTTTTATACGGTCGCGCAATAGAAAAAAGTCAAAAATTTCGATTTGGGCCATCGATAATTTTTCGTCCCACTTGCTCGCTCATAAGTTAAAATATCCAAAAGTGGTCAGTAAAAAAATTTTTAATTTTTTTTAATTTTTTATACGGTCCCCCATTAGAAAAAAGTCAAAAATTTCGATTTGGGCCATCGATAATTTTTCGACCCATTTGCTCGCTCATAAGTTAAAATATCCAAAAGTGGTCTTCTGCACTATTTTCTAGGCATTTGAAATTAACTAAAACGCCCGAAAAGAACAGTAAAAAAAATCTTAACTTTTTTTACATTTTTTATACGGTCCCCCATTAGAAAAAAGTCAAAAATTTCGATTTGGGCCACATCGTTAATTTTTTGTCCCACTTGCTTATAAGTTAAGATATCCAAAAGTGGTCTTCTGCACTATATTCTAGGCATTTGAAATTAACTAAAACGCCCGAAAAAAACAATAAAAAAAATTTTAAATTTTTTTAAATTTTTTATACGGTCCCTCATTAGAAAAAAGTCAAAAATTTCGATTTGGGCCACGTCGTTAATTTTTTGTCCCACTTGCTTATAAGTTAAGATATCCAAAAGTGGTCTTCTGCACTATATTCTAGGCATTTGAAATTAACTAAAACGGCCGAAAAAAACAGTAAAAAAAATTGTAAATTTTTTTATATTTTTTATACGGTCCCCCATTAGAAAAAAGTCAATAATTTCAATTTGGGCCAAATCGATAATTTTTCGACCCACTTGCTCATAAGTTAAAATATCCAAAAGTGGTCTGCACTATATTCTAGGCATTTGAAATTAACTAAAACACCCGAAAAAAACAGTAAAAATTTTTTTTTTTTTTTTAAATTTTTTATACGGCCCCCATTAGAAAAAAGTCAAAAATTTCGATTTGGGCCACATCGTTAATTTTTTGTCCCACTTGCTCATAAGTTAAGATATCCAAAAGTGGTCTTCTGCACTATTTTCTAGGCATTTGAAATTAACTAAAACAGCCGAAAAAAACAGTAAAAAAAATTTAAAATTTTTTTAAATTTTTTATACGGTCGCGCATTAGAAAAAAGTCAAAAATTTCGATTTGGGCCATCGATAATTTTTCGTCCCACTTGCTCGCTCATAAGTTAAAATATCCAAAAGTGGTCAGTAAAAAAAATGTTTAATTTTTTTAAATTTTTTATACGGTCCCCCATTAGAAAAAAGTCAAAAATTTCGATTTGGGCCATCGATAATTTTTCGTCCCACTTGCTCGCTCATAAGTTAAAATATCCAAAAGTGGTCAGTAAAAAAAATGTTTAATTTTTTAAAATTTTTTATACGGCCCCCATTAGAAAAAAGTCAAAAATTTCGATTTGGGCCACATCGATAATTTTTCGTCCCACTTGCTTATAAGTTAAGATATCCAAAAGTGGTCTTCTGCACTATTTTCTAGGCATTTGAAATTAACTAAAACAGCCGAAAAAAACAGTAAAAAAAATTTAAAATTTTTTTAAATTTTTTATACGGTCGCGCATTAGAAAAAAGTCAAAAATTTCGATTTGGGCCATCGATAATTTTTCGTCCCACTTGCTCGCTCATAAGTTAAAATATCCAAAAGTGGTCAGTAAAAAAAATGTTTAATTTTTTTAAATTTTTTATACGGTCCCCCATTAGAAAAAAGTCAAAAATTTCGATTTGGGCCATCGATAATTTTTCGTCCCACTTGCTCGCTCATAAGTTAAAATATCCAAAAGTGGTCTTCTGCACTATATTCTAGGCATTTGAAATTAACTAAAACGCCCGAAAAAAACAGTAAAAAAAATCTTAACTTTTTTTACATTTTTTATACGGTCCCCCATTAGAAAAAAGTCAAAAATTTCGATTTGGGCCATCGATAATTTTTCGTCCCACTTGCTCGCTCATAAGTTAAAATATCCAAAAGTGGTCTTCTGCACTATATTCTAGGCATTTGAAATTAACTAAAACGCCCGAAAAAAACAATAAAAAAAATTTTAAATTTTTTTAAATTTTTTATACGGTCCCTCATTAGAAAAAAGTCAAAAATTTCGATTTGGGCCACGTCGTTAATTTTTTGTCCCACTTGCTTATAAGTTAAGATATCCAAAAGTGATCTTCTGCACTTATTCTAGGCATTTGAAATTAACTAAAACGGCCGATAAAAACAGTAAAAAAAATTGTAAATTTTTTTTATATTTTTTATACGGTCCCCCATTAGAAAAAAGTCAATAATTTCAATTTGGGCCAAATCGATAATTTTTCGACCCACTTGCTCATAAGTTAAAATATCCAAAAGTGGTCTTCTGCACTATATTCTAGGCATTTGAAATTAACTAAAACGCCCGAAAAAAACAAAAAAAAAAATTTTAAATTTTTTTAAATTTTTTATACGGTCCCTCATTAGAAAAAAGTCAAAAATTTCGATTTGGGCCACGTCGTTAATTTTTTGTCCCACTTGCTTATAAGTTAAGATATCCAAAAGTGGTCTTCTGCACTATATTCTAGGCATTTGAAATTAACTAAAACGGCCGAAAAAAACAGTAAAAAAAATTGTAAATTTTTTTATATTTTTTATACGGTCCCCCATTAGAAAAAAGTCAATAATTTCAATTTGGGCCAAATCGATAATTTTTCGACCCACTTGCTCATAAGTTAAAATATCCAAAAGTGGTCTTCTGCACTATATTCTAGGCATTTGAAATTAACTAAAACGCCCGAAAAAACAGTAAAAAAATTTTTTTATTTTTTTAAATTTTTTATACGGTCCCCCATTAGAAAAAAGTCAAAAATTTCGATTTGGGCCACATCGTTAATTTTTTGTCCCACTTGCTTATAAGTTAAGATATCCAAAAGGTGTCTTCTGCACTATATTCTAGGCATTTGAAATTAACTAAAACGCCCGAAAAAAACAGTAAAAAAATTTTTTTATTTTTTTAAATTTTTTATACGGTCCCCCATTAGAAAAAAGTCAAAAATTTCGATTTGGGCCACATCGTTAATTTTTTGTCCCACTTGCTTATAAGTTAAGATATCCAAAAGGTGTCTTCTGCACTATATTCTAGGCATTTGAAATTAACTAAAACAGCCGAAAAAAACAGTAAAAAAAATTTTAAATTTTTTTAAATTTTTAATACGGTCGCGCATTTGAAAAAAGTCAAAAATTTCGATTTGGGCCATCGATAATTTTTCGTCCCACTTGCTCGCTCATAAGTTAAAATATCCAAAAGTGGTCAGTAAAAAAAATGTTTAATTTTTTTAAATTTTTTATACGGCCCCCATTAGAAAAAAGTCAAAAATTTCGATTTGGGCCACATCGATAATTTTTCGTCCCACTTGCTTATAAGTTAAGATATCCAAAAGGTGTCTTCTGCACTATATTCTAGGCATTTGAAATTAACTAAAACGCCCGAAAAAAACAGTAAAAAAATTTTTTTATTTTTTTAAATTTTTTATACGGTCCCCCATTAGAAAAAAGTCAAAAATTTCGATTTGGGCCACATCGTTAATTTTTTGTCCCACTTGCTTATAAGTTAAGATATCCAAAAGGTGTCTTCTGCACTATATTCTAGGCATTTGAAATTAACTAAAACAGCCGAAAAAAACAGTAAAAAAAATTTTAAATTTTTTTAAATTTTTAATACGGTCGCGCATTTGAAAAAAGTCAAAAATTTCGATTTGGGCCATCGATAATTTTTCGTCCCACTTGCTCGCTCATAAGTTAAAATATCCAAAAGTGGTCAGTAAAAAAAATGTTTAATTTTTTTAAATTTTTTATACGGCCCCCATTAGAAAAAAGTCAAAAATTTCGATTTGGGCCACATCGATAATTTTTCGTCCCACTTGCTTATAAGTTAAGATATCCAAAAGTGGTCTTCTGCACTATTTTCTAGGCATTTGAAATTAACTAAAACAGCCGAAAAAAACAGTAAAAAAAATTTTTATACGGTCGCGCAATAGAAAAAAGTCAAAAATTTCGATTTGGGCCATCGATAATTTTTCGTCCCACTTGCTCGCTCATAAGTTAAAATATCCAAAAGTGGTCAGTAAAAAAAATTTTTAATTTTTTTTAATTTTTTATACGGTCCCCCATTAGAAAAAAGTCAAAAATTTCGATTTGGGCCATCGATAATTTTTCGTCCCACTTGCTCGCTCATAAGTTAAAATATCCAAAAGTGGTCTTCTGCACTATATTCTAGGCATTTGAAATTAACTAAAACGCCCGAAAAGAACAGTAAAAAAAATCTTAACTTTTTTTACATTTTTTATACGGTCCCCCATTAGAAAAAAGTCAAAAATTTCGATTTGGGCCACATCGTTAATTTTTTGTCCCACTTGCTTATAAGTTAAGATATCCAAAAGTGGTCTTCTGCACTATATTCTAGGCATTTGAAATTAACTAAAACGCTCGAAAAAAACAATAAAAAAAATTTTAAATTTTTTTAAATTTTTTATACGGTCCCTCATTAGAAAAAAGTCAAAAATTTCGATTTGGGCCACGTCGTTAATTTTTTGTCCCACTTGCTTATAAGTTAAGATATCCAAAAGTGGTCTTCTGCACTATATTCTAGGCATTTGAAATTAACTAAAACGGCCGAAAAAAACAGTAAAAAAAATTTTAAATTTTTTTAAATTTTTTATACGGTCGCGCATTAGAAAAAAGTCAAAAATTTCGATTTGGGCCATCGATAATTTTTCGTCCCACTTGCTCGCTCATAAGTTAAAATATCCAAAAGTGGTCTTCTGCACTATATTCTAGGCATTTGAAATTAACTAAAACGGCCGAAAAAAACAGTAAAAAAAATTGTAAATTTTTTTATATTTTTTATACGGTCCCCCATTAGAAAAAAGTCAATAATTTCAATTTGGGCCAAATCGATAATTTTTCGACCCACTTGCTCATAAGTTAAAATATCCAAAAGTGGTCTTCTGCACTATATTCTAGGCATTTGAAATTAACTAAAACGCCCGAAAAAAACAGTAAAAAATTTTTTTTTTTTTTAAATTTTTTATACGGTCCCCCATTAGAAAAAAGTCAATAATTTCAATTTGGGCCAAATCGTTAATTTTTTGTCCCACTTGCTCATAAGTTAAGATATCCAAAAGGTGTCTTCTGCACTATATTCTAGGCATTTGAAATTAACTAAAACAGCCGAAAAAAACAGTAAAAAAAATTTTAAATTTTTTTAAATTTTTTATACGGTCGCGCATTTGAAAAAAGTCAAAAATTTCGATTTGGGCCATCGATAATTTTTCGTCCCACTTGCTCGCTCATAAGTTAAAATATCCAAAAGTGGTCAGTAAAAAAAATGTTTAATTTTTTTAAATTTTTTATACGGCCCCCATTAGAAAAAAGTCAAAAATTTCGATTTGGGCCACATCGATAATTTTTCGTCCCACTTGCTTATAAGTTAAGATATCCAAAAGTGGTCTTCTGCACTATTTTCTAGGCATTTGAAATTAACTAAAACAGCCGAAAAAAACAGTAAAAAAAATTTTAAATTTTTTTAAATTTTTTATACGGTCGCGCAATAGAAAAAAGTCAAAAATTTCGATTTGGGCCATCGATAATTTTTCGTCCCACTTGCTCGCTCATAAGTTAAAATATCCAAAAGTGGTCAGTAAAAAAAATTTTTAATTTTTTTTAATTTTTTATACGGTCCCCCATTAGAAAAAAGTCAAAAATTTCGATTTGGGCCATCGATAATTTTTCGTCCCACTTGCTCGCTCATAAGTTAAAATATCCAAAAGTGGTCTTCTGCACTATATTCTAGGCATTTGAAATTAACTAAAACGGCCGAAAAGAACAGTAAAAAAAATCTTAACTTTTTTTACATTTTTTATACGGTCCCCCATTAGAAAAAAGTCAAAAATTTCGATTTGGGCCACATCGTTAATTTTTTGTCCCACTTGCTTATAAGTTAAGATATCCAAAAGTGGTCTTCTGCACTATATTCTAGGCATTTGAAATTAACTAAAACGCTCGAAAAAAACAATAAAAAAAATTTTAAATTTTTTTAAATTTTTTATACGGTCCCTCATTAGAAAAAAGTCAAAAATTTCGATTTGGGCCACGTCGTTAATTTTTTGTCCCACTTGCTTATAAGTTAAGATATCCAAAAGTGGTCTTCTGCACTATATTCTAGGCATTTGAAATTAACTAAAACGGCCGAAAAAAACAGTAAAAAAAATTGTAAATTTTTTTATATTTTTTATACGGTCCCCCATTAGAAAAAAGTCAATAATTTCAATTTGGGCCAAATCGATAATTTTTCGACCCACTTGCTCATAAGTTAAAATATCCAAAAGTGGTCTTCTGCACTATATTCTAGGCATTTGAAATTAACTAAAACGCCCGAAAAAAACAGTAAAAAATATTTTTTTTTTTTTAAATTTTTTATACGGTCCCCCATTAGAAAAAAGTCAATAATTTCAATTTGGGCCAAATCGTTAATTTTTTGTCCCACTTGCTCATAAGTTAAGATATCCAAAAGGTGTCTTCTGCACTATATTCTAGGCATTTGAAATTAACTAAAACAGCCGAAAAAAACAGTAAAAAAATTAAAAATTTTTTTAAATTTTTTATACGGTCCCCCATTAGAAAAAAGTCAAAAATTTCGATTTGGGCCATCGATAATTTTTCGTCCCACTTGCTCGCTCATAAGTTAAAATATCCAAAAGTGGTCAGTAAAAAAAATGTTTAATTTTTCTAAATATTTTATACGGTCCCCCATTAGAAAAAAGTCAAAAATTTCGATTTGGGCCATCGATAATTTTTCGTCCCACTTGCTCGCTCATAAGTTAAAATATCCAAAAGTGGTCAGTAAAAAAAATGTTTAATTTTTTTAAATTTTTTATACGGCCCCCATTAGAAAAAAGTCAAAAATTTCGATTTGGGCCACATCGATAATTCTTCGTCCCACTTGCTTATAAGTTAAGATATCCAAAAGTGGTCTTCTGCACTATTTTCTAGGCATTTGAAATTAACTAAAACAGCCGAAAAAAGCAGTAAAAAAAATTTAAAATTTTTTTAAATTTTTTATACGGTCGCGCATTAGAAAAAAGTCAAAAATTTCGATTTGGGCCATCGATAATTTTTCGTCCCACTTGCTCGCTCATAAGTTAAAATATCCAAAAGTGGTCAGTAAAAAAAATGTTTAATTTTTTTAAATTTTTTATACGGTCCCCCATTAGAAAAAAGTCAAAAATTTCGATTTGGGCCATCGATAATTTTTCGTCCCACTTGCTCGCTCATAAGTTAAAATATCCAAAAGTGGTCTTCTGCACTATATTCTAGGCATTTGAAATTAACTAAAACGCCCGAAAAAAACAGTAAAAAAAATCTTAACTTTTTTTACATTTTTTATACGGTCCCCCATTAGAAAAAAGTCAAAAATTTCGATTTGGGCCACATCGTTAATTTTTTGTCCCACTTGCTTATAAGTTAAGATATCCAAAAGTGGTCTTCTGCACTATATTCTAGGCATTTGAAATTAACTAAAACGCCCGAAAAAAACAATAAAAAAAATTTTAAATTTTTTGAAATTTTTTATACGGTCCCTCATTAGAAAAAAGTCAAAAATTTCGATTTGGGCCACGTCGTTAATTTTTTGTCCCACTTGCTTATAAGTTAAGATATCCAAAAGTGATCTTCTGCACTTATTCTAGGCATTTGAAATTAACTAAAACGGCCGATAAAAACAGTAAAAAAAATTGTAAATTTTTTTTATATTTTTTATACGGTCCCCCATTAGAAAAAAGTCAATAATTTCAATTTGGGCCAAATCGATAATTTTTCGACCCACTTGCTCATAAGTTAAAATATCCAAAAGTGGTCTTCTGCACTATATTCTAGGCATTTGAAATTAACTAAAACGCCCGAAAAAAACAGTAAAAAAATTTTTTTATTTTTTTAAATTTTTTATACGGTCCCCCATTAGAAAAAAGTCAAAAATTTCGATTTGGGCCACATCGTTAATTTTTTGTCCCACTTGCTTATAAGTTAAGATATCCAAAAGGTGTCTTCTGCACTATATTCTAGGCATTTGAAATTAACTAAAACAGCCGAAAAAAACAGTAAAAAAAATTTTTAATTTTTTTTAATTTTTTATACGGTCGCGCATTAGAAAAAAGTCAAAAATTTCGATTTGAGCCATCGATAATTTTTCGTCCCACTTGCTCGCTCATAAGTTAAAATATCCAAAAGTGGTCAGTAAAAAAAATGTTTAATTTTTTTAAATTTTTTATACGGTCCCCCATTAGAAAAAAGTCAAAAATTTCGATTTGGGCCATCGATAATTTTTCGTCCCACTTGCTCATTCATAAGTTAAAATATCCAAAAGTGGTCTTCTGCACTATATTCTAGGCATTTGAAATTAACTAAAACGCCCGAAAAAAACAGTAAAAAAATCTTAACTTTTTTTACATTTTTTATACGGTCCCCCATTAGAAAAAAGTCAATAATTTCAATTTGGGCCAAATCGATAATTTTTCGACCCACTTGCTCATAAGTTAAAATATCCAAAAGTGGTCTTCTGCACTATATTCTAGGCATTTGAAATTAACTAAAACGGCCGAAAAAAACAGTAAAAAATTTTTTTTTTTTTTTAAATTTTTTATACGGTCCCCCATTAGAAAAAAGTCAATAATTTCAATTTGGGCCAAATCGTTAATTTTTTGTCCCACTTGCTCATAAGTTAAGATATCCAAAAGGTGTCTTCTGCACTATATTCTAGGCATTTGAAATTAACTAAAACGGCCGAAAAAAACAGTAAAAAAAATTGTAAATTTTTTTATATTTTTTATACGGTCCCCCATTAGAAAAAAGTCAATAATTTCAATTTGGGCCAAATCGATAATTTTTCGACCCACTTGCTCATAAGTTAAAATATCCAAAAGTGGTCTTCTGCACTATATTCTAGGCATTTGAAATTAACTAAAACGCCCGAAAAAAAACAGTAAAAAAAATCTTAAATTTTTTAAATTTTTTATACGGTCCCCCATTAGAAAAAAGTCAAAAATTTCGATTTGGGCCATCGATAATTTTTCGTCCCACTTGCTCGCTCATAAGTTAAAATATCCAAAAGTGGTCTTCTGCATTATATTCTAGGCATTTGAAATTAACTAAAACGCCCGAAAAAACAGTAAAAAAAATTTTTAATTTTTTTAAATTTTTTATACGGTCCCCCATTAGAAAAAAGTCAAAAATTTCGATTTGGGCCACATCGATAATTTTTCGTCCCACTTGCTCATAAGTTAAAATATCCAAAAGTGGTCTTCTGCACTATATTCTAGGCATTTGAAATTAACTAAAACGCCCGAAAAAAAACAGTAAAAAAAATCTTTAATTTTTTAAATTTTTTATACGGTCCCCCATTAGAAAAAAGTCAAAAATTTCGATTTGGGCCACATCGATAATTTTTCGTCCCACTTGCTTATAAGTTAAGATATCCAAAAGTGGTCTTCTGCACTATTTTCTAGGCATTTGAAATTAACTAAAACAGCCGAAAAAAACAGTAAAAAAAATGTAAAATTTTTTTAAATTTTTTATACGGTCGCGCATTAGAAAAAAGTCAAAAATTTCGATTTGGGCCATCGATAATTTTTCGTCCCACTTGCTCGCTCATAAGTTAAAATATCCAAAAGTGGTCTTCTGCATTATATTCTAGGCATTTGAAATTAACTAAAACGCCCGAAAAAACAGTAAAAAAAATTTTTAATTTTTTTAAATTTTTTATACGGTCCCCCATTAGAAAAAAGTCAAAAATTTCGATTTGGGCCACATCGATAATTTTTCGTCCCACTTGCTCATAAGTTAAAATATCCAAAAGTGGTCTTCTGCACTATATTCTAGGCATTTGAAATTAACTAAAACGCCCGAAAAAAAACAGTAAAAAAAATCTAAAATTTTTTAAATTTTTTATACGGTCCCCCATTAGAAAAAAGTCAAAAATTTCGATTTGGGCCACATCGTTAATTTTTTGTCCCACTTGCTTATAAGTTAAGATATCCAAAAGTGGTCTTCTGCACTATTTTCTAGGCATTTGAAATTAACTAAAACAGCCGAAAAAAACAGTAAAAAAATTTTAAATTTTTTAAAATTTTTTATACGGTCCCGCATTAGAAAAATGTCAAAAATTTCGATTTGGGCCACATCGATAATTTTTCGTCCCACTTGCTCATAAGTTAAAATATCCAAAAGTGGTCTTCTGCACTATATTCTAGGCATTTGAAATTAACTAAAACGGCCGAAAAAAACAGTAAAAAATTTTTTTTTTTTTTTAAATTTTTTATACGGTCCCCCATTAGAAAAAAGTCAATAATTTCAATTTGGGCCAAATCGTTAATTTTTTGTCCCACTTGCTCATAAGTTAAGATATCCAAAAGGTGTCTTCTGCACTATATTCTAGGCATTTGAAATTAACTAAAACGGCCGAAAAAAACAGTAAAAAAAATTGTAAATTTTTTTATATTTTTTATACGGTCCCCCATTAGAAAAAAGTCAAAAATTTCGATTTGGGCCATCGATAATTTTTCGTCCCACTTGCTCGCTCATAAGTTAAAATATCCAAAAGTGGTCAGTAAAAAAAATGTTTAATTTTTTTAAATATTTTATACGGTCCCCCATTAGAAAAAAGTCAAAAATTTCGATTTGGGCCATCGATAATTTTTCGTCCCACTTGCTCGCTCATAAGTTAAAATATCCAAAAGTGGTCAGTAAAAAAAATGTTTAATTTTTTTAAATTTTTTATACGGCCCCCATTAGAAAAAAGTCAAAAATTTCGATTTGGGCCACATCGATAATTTTTCGTCCCACTTGCTTATAAGTTAAGATATCCAAAAGTGGTCTTCTGCACTATATTCTAGGCATTTGAAATTAACTAAAACGCCCGAAAAAACAATAAAAAAAATTTTAAATTTTTTTAAATTTTTTATACGGTCCCTCATTAGAAAAAAGTCAAAAATTTCGATTTGGGCCACGTCGTTAATTTTTTGTCCCACTTGCTTATAAGTTAAGATATCCAAAAGTGATCTTCTGCACTTATTCTAGGCATTTGAAATTAACTAAAACGGCCGATAAAAACAGTAAAAAAAATTGTAAATTTTTTTTATATTTTTTATACGGTCCCCCATTAGAAAAAAGTCAATAATTTCAATTTGGGCCAAATCGATAATTTTTCGACCCACTTGCTCATAAGTTAAAATATCCAAAAGTGGTCTTCTGCACTATATTCTAGGCATTTGAAATTAACTAAAACGCCCGAAAAAAACAGTAAAAAAATCTTAACTTTTTTTAAATTTTTTATACGGTCCCCCATTAGAAAAAAGTCAATAATTTCAATTTGGGCCAAATCGTTAATTTTTTGTCCCACTTGCTCATAAGTTAAGATATCCAAAAGGTGTCTTCTGCACTATATTCTAGGCATTTGAAATTAACTAAAACAGCCGAAAAAAACAGTAAAAAAATTTAAAATTTTTTTAAATTTTTTATACGGTCCCCCATTAGAAAAAAGTCAAAAATTTCGATTTGGGCCATCGATAATTTTTCGTCCCACTTGCTCGCTCATAAGTTAAAATATCCAAAAGTGGTCAGTAAAAAAAATGTTTAATTTTTTTAAATTTTTTATACGGTCCCTCATTAGAAAAAAGTCAAAAATTTCGATTTGGGCCACGTCGTTAATTTTTTGTCCCACTTGCTTATAAGTTAAGATATCCAAAAGTGATCTTCTGCACTTATTCTAGGCATTTGAAATTAACTAAAACGGCCGATAAAAACAGTAAAAAAAATTGTAAATTTTTTTTATATTTTTTATACGGTCCCCCATTAGAAAAAAGTCAATAATTTCAATTTGGGCCAAATCGATCATTTTTCGACCCACTTGCTCATAAGTTAAAATATCCAAAAGTGGTCTTCTGCATTATATTCTAGGCATTTGAAATTAACTAAAACCCCCGAAAAAACAGTAAAAAAAATTTTTAATTTTTTTTAATTTTTTATACGGTCCCCCATTAGAAAAAAGTCAAAAATTTCGATTTGGGCCACATCGATAATTTTTCGTCCCACTTGCTCATAAGTTAAAATATCCAAAAGTGGTCTTCTGCACTATATTCTAGGCATTTGAAATTAACTAAAACGCCCGAAAAAAACAGTAAAAAAATTTGCAAATTTTTTTAAATTTTTTATACGGTCCCCCATTAGAAAAAAGTCAAAAATTTCGATTTGGGCCACATCGTTAATTTTTTGTCCCACTTGCTTATAAGTTAAGATATCCAAAAGGTGTCTTCTGCACTATATTCTAGGCATTTGAAATTAACTAAAACGCCCGAAAAAACAGTAAAAAAAAAAAAAATTTGTTTAAATTTTTTATACGGTCGCGCATTAGAAAAAAGTCAAAAATTTCGATTTGGGCCATCGATAATTTTTCGTCCCACTTGCTCGCTCATAAGTTGAAATATCCAAAAGTGGTCTTCTGCACTATATTCTAGGCATTTGAAATTAACTAAAACGCTCGAAAAAAACAGTAAAAAAAATCTTAAATTTTTTTAAATTTTTTATACGGTCCCCCATTAGAAAAAGTCAAAAATTTCGATTTCGGCCACATCGTTAATTTTTTGTCCCACTTGCTTATAAGTTAAGATATCCAAAAGTGGTCTTCTGCACTATATTCTAGGCATTTGAAATTAACTAAAACGCCCGAAAAAAACAGTAAAAATATCTTAACTTTTTTTAAATTTTTTATACGGTCCCCCATTAGAAAAAAGTCAAAAATTTCGATTAGGGCCACATCGTTAATTTTTTGTCCCACTTGCTTATAAGTTAAGATATCCAAAAGGTGTCTTCTGCACTATATTCTAGGCATTTGAAATTAACTAAAACAGCCGAAAAAAACAGTAAAAAAAATTAAAAATTTTTTATACGGTCGCGCATTAGAAAAAAGTCAAAAATTTCGATTTGGGCCATCGATAATTTTTCGTCCCACTTGCTCGCTCATAAGTTAAAATATCCAAAAGTGGTCTTCTGCATTATATTCTAGGCATTTGAAATTAACTAAAACGCCCGAAAAAACAGTAAAAAAATTTTTAATTTTTTTAAATTTTTTATACGGTCCCCCATTAGAAAAAAGTCAAAAATTTCGATTTGGGCCACATCGATAATTTTTCGTCCCACTTGCTCATAAGTTAAAATATCCAAAAGTGGTGTTCTGCACTATATTCTAGGCATTTGAAATTAACTAAAACGCCCGAAAAAAAACAGTAAAAAAAATCTTAAATTTTTTAAAATTTTTTATACGGTCCCCCATTAGAAAAAAGTCAAAAATTTCGATTTGGGCCACATCGTTAATTTTTTGTCCCACTTGCTTATAAGTTAAGATATCCAAAAGTGGTCTTCTGCACTATTTTCTAGGCATTTGAAATTAACTAAAACGCCCGAAAAAAAACAGTAAAAAAAATCTTAAATTTTTTAAATTTTTTATACGGTCCCGCATTAGAAAAAAGTCAAAAATTTCGATTTGGGCCACATCGATAATTTTTCGTCCCACTTGCTCATAAGTTAAAATATCCAAAAGTGGTCTTCTGCACTATATTCTAGGCATTTGAAATTAACTAAAACGCCCGAAAAAAACAGTAAAAAAAATTTTGAATTTTTTTAAATTTTTTATACGGTCCCGCATTAGAAAAAAGTCAAAAATTTCGATTTGGGCCACATCGATAATTTTTCGTCCCACTTGCTTATAAGTTAAGATATCCAAAAGTGGTCTTCTGCACTATATTCTAGGCATTTGAAATTAACTAAAACGCCCGAAAAAAACAGTAAAAAAATTTTAAATTTTTTTAAATTTTTTATACGGTCCCGCATTAGAAAAATGTCAAAAATTTCGATTTGGGCCACATCGATAATTTTTCGTCCCACTTGCTCATAAGTTAAAATATCCAAAAGTGGTCTTCTGCACTATATTCTAGGCATTTGAAATTAACTAAAACGCCCGAAAAAAACAGTAAAAAAAATTTAAAATTTTTTTAAATTTTTTATACGGTCCCGCATTAGAAAAAAGTCAAAAATTTCGATTTGGGCCACATCGATAATTTTTCGTCCCACTTGCTTATAAGTTAAGATATCCAAAAGTGGTCTTCTGCATTATATTCTAGGCATTTGAAATTAACTAAAACGCCCGAAAAAACAGTAAAAAAAATTTTTCATTTTTTTAAATTTTTTATACGGTCCCCCATTAGAAAAAAGTCAAAAATTTCGATTTGGGCCACATCGATAATTTTTCGTCCCACTTGCTCATAAGTTAAAATATCCAAAAGTGGTCTTCTGCACTATATTCTAGGCATTTGAAATTAACTAAAACGCCCGAAAAAAAACAGTAAAAAAAATCTTAAATTTTTTAAATTTTTTATACGGTCCCCCATTAGAAAAAAGTCAAAAATTTCGATTTGGGCCACATCGTTAATTTTTTGTCCCACTTGCTTATAAGTTAAGATATCCAAAAGTGGTCTTCTGCACTATTTTCTAGGCATTTGAAATTAACTAAAACAGCCGAAAAAAAGAGTAAAAAAATTTTAAATTTTTTTAAATTTTTTATACGGTCCCGCATTAGAAAAATGTCAAAAATTTCGATTTGGGCCACATCGATAATTTTTCGTCCCACTTGATCATAAGTTAAAATATCCAAAAGTGGTCTTCTGCACTATATTCTAGGCATTTGAAATTAACTAAAACGCCCGAAAAAAACAGTAAAAAAAATTTTAAATTTTTTTAAATTTTTTATACGGTCGCGCATTAGAAAAAAGTCAAAAATTTCGATTTGGGCCATCGATAATTTTTCGTCCCACTTGCTCGCTCATAAGTTAAAATATCCAAAAGTGGTCTTCTGCACTATATTCTAGGCATTTGAAATTAACTAAAACGCCCGAAAAAAACAGTAAAAAAAATTTTTAATTTTTTTAAATTTTTTATACGGTCCCCCATTAGAAAAAAGTCAAAAATTTCGATATGGGCCACATCGATAATTTTTCGTCCCACTTGCTCATAAGTTAAAATATCCAAAAGTGGTGTTCTGCACTATATTCTAGGCATTTGAAATTAACTAAAACGCCCGAAAAAAAACAGTAAAAAAAATCTTAAATTTTTTAAATTTTTTATACGGTCCCCCATTAGAAAAAAGTCAAAAATTTCGATTTGGGCCACATCGATAATTTTTCGTCCCACTTGCTTATAAGTTAAGATATCCAAAAGTGCACTATTTTCTAGGCATTTGAAATTAACTAAAACAGCCGAAAAAAACAGTAAAAAAAATTTAAAATTTTTTTAAATTTTTTATACGGTCGCGCATTAGAAAAAAGTCAAAAATTTCGATTTGGGCCATCGATAATTTTTCGTCCCACTTGCTCGCTCATAAGTTAAAATATCCAAAAGTGGTCTTCTGCATTATATTCTCGGCATTTGAAATTAACTAAAACGCCCGAAAAAACAGTAAAAAAAATTTTGAATTTTTTTAAATTTTTTATACGGTCCCCCATTAGAAAAAAGTCAAAAATTTCGATTTGGGCCACATCGATAATTTTTCGTCCCACTTGCTCATAAGTTAAAATATCCAAAAGTGGTCTTCTGCACTATATTCTAGGCATTTGAAATTAACTAAAACGCCCGAAAAAAAACAGTAAAAAAAATCTTAAATTTTTTATACGGTCCCCCATTAGAAAAAAGTCAAAAATTTCGATATGGGCCACATCGATAATTTTTCGTCCCACTTGCTCATAAGTTAAAATATCCAAAAGTGGTCTTCTGCACTATATTCTAGGCATTTGAAATTAACTAAAACGCCCGAAAAAAAACAGTAAAAAAAATCTTAAATTTTTTAAATTTTTTATACGGTCCCCCATTAGAAAAAAGTCAAAAATTTCGATTTGGGCCACATCGATAATTTTTCGTCCCACTTGCTTATAAGTTAAGATATCCAAAAGTGGTCTTCTGCACTATTTTCTAGGCATTTGAAATTAACTAAAACAGCCGAAAAAAACAGTAAAAAAAATTTAAAATTTTTTTAAATTTTTTATACGGTCGCGCATTAGAAAAAAGTCAAAAATTTCGATTTGGGCCATCGATAATTTTTCGTCCCACTTGCTCGCTCATAAGTTAAAATATCCAAAAGTGGTCTTCTGCATTATATTCTAGGCATTTGAAATTAACTAAAACGCCCGAAAAAACAGTAAAAAAAATTTTGAATTTTTTTAAATTTTTTATACGGTCCCCCATTAGAAAAAAGTCAAAAATTTCGATTTGGGCCACATCGATAATTTTTCGTCCCACTTGCTCATAAGTTAAAATATCCAAAAGTGGTCTTCTGCACTATATTCTAGGCATTTGAAATTAACTAAAACGCCCGAAAAAAAACAGTAAAAAAAATCTTAAATTTTTTATACGGTCCCCCATTAGAAAAAAGTCAAAAATTTCGATTTGGGCCATCGATAATTTTTCGTCCCACTTGCTCGCTCATAAGTTAAAATATCCAAAAGTGGTCTTCTGCATTATATTCTAGGCATTTGAAATTAACTAAAACGCCCGAAAAAACAGTAAAAAAAAATTTTTAATTTTTTTAAATTTTTTATACGGTCCCCCATTAGAAAAAAGTCAAAAATTTCGATTTGGGCCACATCGATAATTTTTCGTCCCACTTGCTCATAAGTTAAAATATCCAAAAGTGGTCTTCTGCACTATATTCTAGGCATTTGAAATTAACTAAAACGCCCGAAAAAAAACAGTAAAAAAAATCTTAAATTTTGTAAATTTTTTATACGGTCCCCCATTAGAAAAAAGTCAAAAATTTCGATTTGGGCCACATCGATAATTTTTCGTCCCACTTGCTTATAAGTTAAGATATCCAAAAGTGGTCTTCTGCACTATATTCTAGGCATTTGAAATTAACTAAAACGCCCGAAAAAAAACAGTAAAAAAAATCTTAAATTTTTTAAATTTTTTATACGGTCCCCCATTAGAAAAAAGTAAAAAATTTCGATTTGGGCCACATCGATAATTTTTCGTCCCACTTGCTTATAAGTTAAGATATCCAAAAGTGGTCTTCTGCACTATATTCTAGGCATTTGAAATTAACTAAAACGCCCGAAAAAAAACAGTAAAAAAAATCTTAAATTTTTTAAATTTTTTATACGGTCCCCCATTAGAAAAAAGTCAAAAATTTCGATTTGGGCCACATCGATAATTTTTCGTCCCACTTGCTTATAAGTTAAGATATCCAAAAGTGGTCTTCTGCACTATATTCTAGGCATTTGAAATTAACTAAAACGCCCGAAAAAAAACAGTAAAAAAAATCTTAAATTTTTAAAATTTTTTATACGGTCCCCCATTAGAAAAAAGTAAAAAATTTCGATTTGGGCCACATCGATAATTTTTCGTCCCACTTGCTCATAAGTTAAAATATCCAAAAGTGGTCTTCTGCACTATATTCTAGGCATTTGAAATTAACTAAAACGCCCGAAAAAAAACAGTAAAAAAAATCTTAAATTTTTTATACGGTCCCCCATTAGAAAAAAGTCAAAAATTTCGATTTGGGCCACATCGATAATTTTTCGTCCCACTTGCTTATAAGTTAAGATATCCAAAAGTGGTCTTCTGCACTATATTCTAGGCATTTGAAATTAACTAAAACGCCCGAAAAAAAACAGTAAAAAAAATCTTAAATTTTTTAAATTTTTTATACGGTCGCGCATTAGAAAAAAGTCAAAAATTTCGATTTGGGCCATCGATAATTTTTCGTCCCACTTGCTCGCTCATAAGTTAAAATATCCAAAAGTGGTCTTCTGCATTATATTCTAGGCATTTGAAATTAACTAAAACGCCCGAAAAAACAGTAAAAAAAATTTTTAATTTTTTTAAATTTTTTATACGGTCCCCCATTAGAAAAAAGTCAAAAATTTCGATTTGGGCCACATCGATAATTTTTCGTCCCACTTGCTCATAAGTTAAAATATCCAAAAGTGGTCTTCTGCACTATATTCTAGGCATTTGAAATTAACTAAAACGCCCGAAAAAAAACAGTAAAAAAAATCTTAAATTTTTTAAATTTTTTATACGGTCCCCCATTAGAAAAAAGTCAAAAATTTCGATTTGGGCCATCGATAATTTTTCGTCCCACTTGCTCGCTCATAAGTTAAAATATCCAAAAGTGGTCTTCTGCATTATATTCTAGGCATTTGAAATTAACTAAAACGCCCGAAAAAAAACAGTAAAAAAAATCTTAAATTTTTTAAATTTTTTATACGGTCCCCCATTAGAAAAAAGTCAAAAATTTCGATTTGGGCCACATCGATAATTTTTCGTCCCACTTGCTTATAAGTTAAGATATCCAAAAGTGGTCTTCTGCACTATTTTCTAGGCATTTGAAATTAACTAAAACAGCCGAAAAAAACAGTAAAAAAAATTTAAAATTTTTTAAAATTTTTTATACGGTCGCGCATTAGAAAAAAGTCAAAAATTTCGATTTGGGCCATCGATAATTTTTCGTCCCACTTGCTCGCTCATAAGTTAAAATATCCAAAAGTGGTCTTCTGCATTATATTCTAGGCATTTGAAATTAACTAAAACGCCCGAAAAAACAGTAAAAAAAATTTTTAATTTTTTTAAATTTTTTATACGGTCCCCCATTAGAAAAAAGTCAAAAATTTCGATTTGGGCCACATCGATAATTTTTCGTCCCACTTGCTCATAAGTTAAAATATCCAAAAGTGGTCTTCTGCACTATATTCTAGGCATTTGAAATTAACTAAAACGCCCGAAAAAAAACAGTAAAAAAAATCTTAAATTTTTTAAATTTTTTATACGGTCCCCCATTAGAAAAAAGTCAAAAATTTCGATTTGGGCCATCGATAATTTTTCGTCCCACTTGCTCGCTCATAAGTTAAAATATCCAAAAGTGGTCTTCTGCATTATATTCTAGGCATTTGAAATTAACTAAAACGCCCGAAAAAACAGTAAAAAAAATTTTTAATTTTTTTAAATTTTTTATACGGTCCCCCATTAGAAAAAAGTCAAAAATTTCGATTTGGGCCACATCGATAATTTTTCGTCCCACTTGCTCATAAGTTAAAATATCCAAAAGTGGTCTTCTGCACTATATTCTAGGCATTTGAAATTAACTAAAACGCCCGAAAAAAAACAGTAAAAAAAATCTTTAATTTTTTAAATTTTTTATACGGTCCCCCATTAGAAAAAAGTCAAAAATTTCGATTTGGGCCACATCGATAATTTTTCGTCCCACTTGCTTATAAGTTAAGATATCCAAAAGTGGTCTTCTGCACTATTTTCTAGGCATTTGAAATTAACTAAAACAGCCGAAAAAAACAGTAAAAAAAATGTAAAATTTTTTTAAATTTTTTATACGGTCGCGCATTAGAAAAAAGTCAAAAATTTCGATTTGGGCCATCGATAATTTTTCGTCCCACTTGCTCGCTCATAAGTTAAAATATCCAAAAGTGGTCTTCTGCATTATATTCTAGGCATTTGAAATTAACTAAAACGCCCGAAAAAACAGTAAAAAAAATTTTTAATTTTTTTAAATTTTTTATACGGTCCCCCATTAGAAAAAAGTCAAAAATTTCGATTTGGGCCACATCGATAATTTTTCGTCCCACTTGCTCATAAGTTAAAATATCCAAAAGTGGTCTTCTGCACTATATTCTAGGCATTTGAAATTAACTAAAACGCCCGAAAAAAAACAGTAAAAAAAATCTAAAATTTTTTAAATTTTTTATACGGTCCCCCATTAGAAAAAAGTCAAAAATTTCGATTTGGGCCACATCGTTAATTTTTTGTCCCACTTGCTTATAAGTTAAGATATCCAAAAGTGGTCTTCTGCACTATTTTCTAGGCATTTGAAATTAACTAAAACAGCCGAAAAAAACAGTAAAAAAATTTTAAATTTTTTAAAATTTTTTATACGGTCCCGCATTAGAAAAATGTCAAAAATTTCGATTTGGGCCACATCGATAATTTTTCGTCCCACTTGCTCATAAGTTAAAATATCCAAAAGTGGTCTTCTGCACTATATTCTAGGCATTTGAAATTAACTAAAACGCCCGAAAAAAACAGTAAAAAAAATTTAAAATTTTTTTAAATTTTTTATACGGTCGCGCATTAGAAAAAAGTCAAAAATTTCTATTTGGGCCATCGATAATTTTTCGTCCCACTTGCTCGCTCATAAGTTAAAATATCCAAAAGTGGTCTTCTGCACTATATTCTAGGCATTTGAAATTAACTAAAACGCCCGAAAAAAACAGTAAAAAAAATCTTAAATTTTTTATACGGTCCCCCATTAGAAAAAGTCAAAAATTTCGATTTGGGCCACATCGTTAATTTTTTGTCCCACTTGCTTATAAGTTAAGATATCCAAAAGTGGTCTTCTGCACTATATTCTAGGCATTTGAAATTAACTAAAACGCCCGAAAAAAAACAGTAAAAAAAATTTTAAATTTTTTTACATTTTTTATACGGTCCCCCATTAGAAAAAAGTCAAAAATTTCGATTTGGGCCACATCGTTAATTTTTTGTCCCACTTGCTTATAAGTTAAGATATCCAAAAGGTGTCTTCTGCACTATATTCTAGGCATTTGAAATTAACTAAAACGCCCGAAAAAAAACAGTAAAAAAAATCTTAAATTTTTTAAATTTTTTATACCGTCCCCCATTAGAAAAAAGTCAAAAATTTCGATTTGGGCCACATCGTTAATTTTTTGTCCCACTTGCTTATAAGTTAAGATATCCAAAAGTGGTCTTCTGCACTATTTTCTAGGCATTTGAAATTAACTAAAACAGCCGAAAAAAACAGTAAAAAAATTTAAAATTTTTTTAAATTTTTTATACGGTCCCGCATTAGAAAAATGTCAAAAATTTCGATTTGGGCCACATCGATAATTTTTCGTCCCACTTGCTCATAAGTTAAAATATCCAAAAGTGGTCTTCTGCACTATATTCTAGGCATTTGAAATTAACTAAAACGCCCGAAAAAAACAGTAAAAAAAATTTAAAATTTTTTTAAATTTTTTATACGGTCGCGCATTAGAAAAAAGTCAAAAATTTCGATTTGGGCCATCGATAATTTTTCGTCCCACTTGCTCGCTCATAAGTTAAAATATCCAAAAGTGGTCTTCTGCACTATATTCTAGGCATTTGAAATTAACTAAAACGCCCGAAAAAAACAGTAAAAAAAATCTTAAATTTTTTATACGGTCCCCCATTAGAAAAAGTCAAAAATTTCGATTTGGGCCACATCGTTAATTTTTTGTCCCACTTGCTTATAAGTTAAGATATCCAAAAGTGGTCTTCTGCACTATATTCTAGGCATTTGAAATTAACTAAAACGCCCGAAAAAAAACAGTAAAAAAAATTTTAAATTTTTTTATATTTTTTATACGGTCCCCCATTAGAAAAAAGTCAAAAATTTCGATTTGGGCCACATCGTTAATTTTTTGTCCCACTTGCTTATAAGTTAAGATATCCAAAAGGTGTCTTCTGCACTATATTCTAGGCATTTGAAATTAACTAAAACAGCCGAAAAAACAGTAAAAAAATTTTTTTAAATTTTTTATACGGCCCCCATTAGAAAAAAGTCAAAAATTTCGATATGGGCCACATCGATAATTTTTCGTCCCACTTTTTTTTTTTTTTTTTGTTGTCGGAATATGAAAAACCTACCAGCACGCAGACAAGTATTTGTCCATTGTACTGGTAAGCTGATTCCTTTTACTGAAATCTTCCTGAGCTTTTAATAAAGCGGAGGATTTTCGATGGTGGCAAGGAACTTAGTTGATCGGTTCTCACCACGTCTGACTCCAGTAGCTGCAATCGTGACCTGGAAAAGGCGGGACACTCGCATAAGAAGTGGGTAGCGGTATCCTCGTCCTCCAGACAGCTCTCACAGACACTGTCGTCGGCCAGACCCATCGCACTCAGGTGTTTTGCACAGGAGGTATGACCGGTCAAGACGCCCACAAGAAGTCTACAATCCTTACGGTTTAGAGACCTAAGAAAAGAGGACTTACCTTTGTCGACGGTTGGAAGCAGGAGCTTCGTCTGTCTGCATCCAGCTAGCCCGGCCCATCTTTGACCGTGTTGAGAAACAACGCAGTCGTTTATGGACGCTTTGACTATGGAAGAAGGCAGGTTCAGGGCCCAGAAAGTGGTCTTCAGAACCTGATCTTGCAAGTTCATCGGACACTTCATTTCCGGACACGCCGAAGTGCCCCGGTACCCAAAAGAGGGCGAGTGAGTTGTGAAAGCCTACACTGTTAAGCTTGGCCTTACACTCCTTGACTGTCTTGGAGGTGGTGATTGGGTTGACCAAGGCCATAAGTGCAGCCTGACTGTCACTACAGACGCAAATACTCTTGCCAGACCATCCACTTTCCCTGACGAAATCCATAGCCTTTAGGATTGCAAAGACCTCCGCCTGAAAGACGGATGCATGCTTTCCCAATGGATAGTGAAGTTTTGTGTCGTTTTCCTCAAAATACACACCAGCTCCTGAACCTTCATCAGTTCTGGACCCGTCTGTAAAGACTCTACAACACCCCCTGCCTGGCTCGGCTGACGAAAGCCAGCTGTCGCGTTCAGGAAAGGAAACTTCGTATCTGCGCCGGAGTTCGAGGTGCGGAACTAATACATCAGACGGCATGCTCATTCCATCCAAGAATGGTAGAGAGGTCTGCGCAGAGTTATGCACGCCCCGATGCGATTCAAACCACATCCCTACTTGTTTCAATCTAAAGCAGGCCTTGGCGGCTTCACCTCGGATGAAAATGTCCAGGGGTGGAATGTTGAGTATTACGTCTAGAGCAGGGCCAGGGGTGGTCGGGAAAGCTCCCGTACAGCCAAGACACACTGTTCTTTGTAGACGCCCCAGCGAAGCAATGACGCATTGGCGAGAAAGCCTGCTGAACCAAACTACAGACGCATACGAGATTATTGGTCGAATCATCGACGTGTAGAGCCAAAGGACTCGTTTGGGCGAAAGACCCCACGTTTTACCAAACACACCCCTACAATGCCAGAAGGCAGAAAGAGCTTTTGAAGTTTTGGATTCAACATGACTGCTCCAGAGAAGTTTGCTATCAAGGATGACTCCGAGATATTTTATTTCCCTAGAGAGTTGGATAGTCACTCCCCCTAGAACAGGCAGGACAAGGCCATCAATCTTTCGCCGCCTGGTGAAGAGAACTACTCCAGTTTTGAGAGGATTGACAGACAAGCCATTGCTCATGCACCACGAGTGAATTATATCCAGCGCAGCTTGTGCCTTTCGACACACGACTCTAATGGATGAACCCGTAGCAAGGACAGCTACATCATCCGCGTAGGCTTGGGCGTAGACCCCGGACTCGTTGAGTGAGCAAAGCAGGGAGTCGATCAGCAAGCACCAGAGCAGAGGGGAAAGGACACCGCCTTGCGGGCAGCCTCTCTTCACCTCCGTCATGACAAACCTGTAATCCTCTCCGCCCACCACCGCGGTCCTGCACTTCAGCATTGACCGGAGCCAATTTACTGTCGTGGGATCCACTCCATGAGAGCTAGCTGCGCTACACATTCCTTCAAAGGACGCATTATCAAATGCACCCTCAATGTCCGCGAAAATGCCCATTGCGTAGTCTTTCCTGTCCACAGCACCCTCAATCCTACCAACCAGATTTTGTAGCGCTGTTTCACAGGATTTTCCGCGTTGATAAGCATGTTGCGCGGGCGAGAGGGGATGCTGAAGCAGCGCCCTGCGGATGTGCAGCTCAACAAGTCTCTCCAATCCCTTCAGCAAGAAGGAGGACATGCTGATAGGGCGGAAGCTTTTGGCGAGTGAGTAGTCATCCTTTCCTACTTTCGGAATGAAAGCCACTCTCGCCAACCGCGAGCCCATTAGAAAAAAGTCAAAAATTTCGATTTGGGCCACATCGATAATTTTTCGTCCCACTTGCTCATAAGCTAAAATATCCAAAAGTGGTCTTCTGCATTATATTCTAGGCATTTGAAATTAACTAAAACGCCCGAAAAAACAGTAAAAAAAATTTTTAATTTTTTTAAATTTTTTATACGGTCCCCCATTAGAAAAAAGTCAAAAATTTCGATTTGGGCCACATCGATAATTTTTCGTCCCACTTGCTCATAAGTTAAAATATCCAAAAGTGGTCTTCTGCACTATATTCTAGGCATTTGAAATTAACTAAAACGCCCGAAAAAAAACAGTAAAAAAAATCTAAAATTTTTTTAAATTTTTTATACGGTCCCCCATTAGAAAAAAGTCAAAAATTTCGATTTGGGCCACATCGTTAATTTATTGTCCCACTTGCTTATAAGTTAAGATATCCAAAAGTGGTCTTCTGCACTATTTTCTAGGCATTTGAAATTAACTAAAACAGCCGAAAAAAACAGTAAAAAAATTTTAAATTTTTTTAAATTTTTTATACGGTCCCGCATTAGAAAAATGTCAAAAATTTCGATTTGGGCCACATCGATAATTTTTCGTCCCACTTGCTCATAAGTTAAAATATCCAAAAGTGGTCTTCTGCACTATATTCTAGGCATTTGAAATTAACTAAAACGCCCGAAAAAAACAGTAAAAAAAATTTTAAATTTTTTTAAATTTTTTATACGGTCCCGCATTAGAAAAAAGTCAAAAATTTCGATTTGGGCCATCGATAATTTTTCGTCCCACTTGCTCGCTCATAAGTTAAAATATCCAAAAGTGGTCTTCTGCATTATATTCTAGGCATTTGAAATTAACTAAAACGCCCGAAAAAATAGTTAAAAAATTTTTTAATTTTTTTAAATTTTTTATACGGTCCCGCATTAGAAAAATGTCAAAAATTTCGATTTGGGCCACATCGATAATTTTTCGTCCCACTTGCTCATAAGTTAAAATATCCAAAAGTGGTCTTCTGCACTATATTCTAGGCATTTGAAATTAACTAAAACGCCCGAAAAAAACAGTAAAAAAAATCTTAAATTTTTTTAAATTTTTTATACGGTCCCCCATTAGAAAACGTCAAAAATTTCGATTTGGGCCACATCGTTAATTTTTTGTCCCACTTGCTTATAAGTTAAGATATCCAAAAGTGGTCTTCTGCACTATATTCTAGGCATTTGAAATTAACTAAAACGCCCGAAAAAAAACAGTAAAAAAAATTTTAAATTTTTTATACGGTCCCCCATTAGAAAAAAGTCAAAAATTTTGATTTGGACCACATCGTTATTATTTTGTCCCACTTGCTTATAAGTTAAGATATCCAAAAGGTGTCTTCTGCACTATATTCTAGGCATTTGAAATTAACTAAAACAGCCGAAAAAAACAGTAAAAAAAATTAAAAATTTTTTTAAATTTTTTATACGGCCCCCATTAGAAAAAAGTCAAAAATTTCGATTTGGGCCACATCGATAATTTTTCGTCCCACTTTTTTTTTTTTTTTTTTTTGTTGTCGGAATATGAAAAACCTACCAGCACGCAGACAAGTATTTGTCCATTGTACTGGTAAGCTGATTCCTTTTACTGAAATCTTCCTGAGCTTTTAATAAAGCGGAGGATTTTCGATGGTGGCAAGGAACTTAGTTGATCGGTTCTCACCACGTCTGACTCCAGTAGCTGCAATCGCGACCTGGAAAAGGCGGGACACTCGCATAAGAAGTGGGTAGCGGTATCCTCGTCCTCCAGACAGCTCTCACAGACACTGTCGTCGGCCAGACCCATCGCACTCAGGTGTTTTGCACAGGAGGTATGACCGGTCAAGACGCCCACAAGAAGTCTACAATCCTTACGGTTTAGAGACCTAAGAAAAGAGGACACCTTTGTCGACGGTTGGAAGCAGGAGCTTCGTCTGTCTGCATCCAGCTAGCCCGGCCCATCTTTGACCGTGTTGAGAAACAACCCAGTCGTTTATGGACGCTTTGACCATGGAAGAAGGCAGGCCAAGGGCAGGTTCAGGGCCCAGAAAGTGGTCTTCAGAACCTGATCTTGCAAGTTCATCGGACACTTCATTTCCGGACACGCCGAAGTGCCCCGGTACCCAAAAGAGGGCGAGTGAGTTGTGAAAGCCTACACTGTTAAGCTTGGCCTTACACTCTTTGACTGTCTTGGAGGTGGTGATTGGGTTGAGCAAGGCCATAAGTGCAGCCTGACTGTCACTACAGACGCAAATACTCTTGCCAGACCATCCACTTTCCCTGACGAAATCCATAGCCTTTAGGATTGCAAAGACCTCCGCCTGAAAGACGGATGCATGCTTTCCCAATGGATAGTGAAGTTTTGTGTCGTTTTCCTCAAAATACACACCAGCTCCTGAACCTTCATCAGTTCTGGACCCGTCTGTAAAGACTCTACAACACCCCCTGTCTGGCTCGGCTGACGAAAGCCAGCTGTCGCGTTCAGGAAAGGAAACTTCGTATCTGCGCCGGAGTTCGAGGTGCGGAGCTAATACATCAGACGGCATGCTCATTCCATCCAAGAATGGTAGAGGTCTGCGCAGAGTTATGCACGCCCCGATGCGATTCAAACCACATCCCTACTTGTTTCAATCTAAAGCAGGCCTTGGCGGCTTCACCTCGGATGAAAATGTCCAGGGGTGGAATGTTGAGTATTACGTCTAGAGCAGGGCCAGGGGTGGTCGGGAAAGCTCCCGTACAGCCAAGACACACTGTTCTTTGTAGACACCCAGCGAAGCAATGACGCATTGGCGAGAAAGCCTGCTGAACCAAACTACAGACGCATACGAGTTTATTGGTCGAATCATCGACGTGTAGAGCCAAAGGACTCGTTTGGGCGAAAGACCCCACGCTTTACCAAACACACCCCTACAATGCCAGAAGGCAGAAAGAGCTTTTGAAGTTTTGGGTTCAACATGACTGCTCCAGAGAAGTTTGCTATCAAGGATGACTCCGAGATATTTTATTTCCCTAGAGAGTTGGATAGTCACTCCCCCTAGAACAGGCAGGACAAGGCCATCAATCTTTCGCCGCCTGGTGAAGAGAACTACTCCAGTTTTGAGAGGATTGACAGACAAGCCATTGCTCATGCACCACGAGTGAATTATATCCAGCGCAGCTTGTGCCTTTCGACACACGACTCTAATGGATGAACCCGTAGCAAGGACAGCTACATCATCCGCGTAGGCTTGGGCGTAGACCCCGGACTCGTTGAGTGAGCAAAGCAGGGAGTCGATCAGCAAGCACCAGAGCAGAGGGGAAAGGACACCGCCTTGCGGGCAGCCTCTCTTCACCTCCGTCATGACAAACCTGTCCTCCTCCCCGCCCACCACCGCGGTCCTGCACTTCAGCATTGACCGGAGCCAATTTACTGTCGTGGGATCCACTCCATGAGAGCTAGCTGTGCTACACATTCCTTCAAAGGACGCATTATCAAATGCACCCTCAATGTCCGCGAAAATGCCCATTGCGTAGTCTTTCCTGTCCACAGCACCCTCAATCCTACCAACCAGATTTTGTAGCGCTGTTTCACAGGATTTTCCGCGTTGATAAGCATGTTGCGCGGGCGAGAGGGGATGCTGAAGCAGCGCCCTGCGGATGTGCAGCTCAACAAGTCTCTCCAATCCCTTCAGCAAGAAGGAGGACATGCTGATAGGGCGGAAGCTTTTGGCGAGTGAGTAGTCATCCTTTCCTACTTTCGGAATGAAAGCCACTCTCGCCAACCGCGAGCCCATTAGAAAAAAGTAAAAAATTTCGATTTGGGCCACATCGATAATTTTTCGTCCCACTTGCTCATAAGTTAAAATATCCAAAAGTGGTCTTCTGCATTATATTCTAGGCATTTGAAATTAACTAAAACGCCCGAAAAAACAGTAAAAAAATTTTTTAATTTTTTTACATTTTTTATACGGTCCCCCATTAGA
Organism: Neria commutata; assembly: GCA_963457695.1. Classification (NCBI taxonomy): domain Eukaryota; kingdom Metazoa; phylum Arthropoda; class Insecta; order Diptera; family Micropezidae; genus Neria; species Neria commutata. The sequence goes on along the minus strand of OY735247.1, from coordinate 38,222,592 downwards.
AAAAAGTCAAAAATTTCGATTTGGGCCACATCGATAATTTTTCGTCCCACTTGCTCATAAGTTAAAATATCCAAAAGTGGTCTTCTGCACTATATTCTAGGCATTTGAAATTAACTAAAACGCCTGAAAAATACAGTAAAAAAAATATTTAATTTTTTTAAATTTTTTATACGGTCCCCCATTAGAAAAAAGTCAAAAATTTCGATTTGGGCCACATCGTTAATTTTTTGTCCCACTTGCTTATAAGTTAAGATATCCAAAAGTGGTCTTCTGCACTATTCTAGGCATTTGAAATTAACTAAAACGCCCGAAAAAAACAGTAAAAAAAATTTTTAATTTTTTAAATTTTTTATACGGTCCCCCATTAGAAAAAAGTCAAAAATTTCGATTTGCGCCACATCGTTAATTTTTTGTCCCACTTGCTTATAAGTTAAGATATCCAAAAGTGGTCTTCTGCACTATTCTAGGCATTTGAAATTAACTAAAACGCCCGACAAAAACAGTAAAAAAAATTTAAAATTTTTGGAAATTTTTTATACGGTCCCCCATTAGAAAAAAGTCAAAAATTTCGATTTGGGCACATCGATAATTTTTCGTCCCACTTGCTCATGTTAAAATATCAAAAAGTGGTCTTCTGCACTATATTCTAGGCATTTGAAATTAACTAAAACGCCTGAAAAAAACAGTAAAAAAAATTTTTAATTTTTTTAAATTTTTTATACGGTCCCCCATTAGAAAAAAGTCAAAAATTTCGATTTGGGCCACATCGTTAATTTTTTGTCCCACTTGCTTATAAGTTAAGATATCCAAAAGTGGTCTTCTGCACTATATTCTAGGCATTTGAAATTAACTAAAACGCCCGAAAAAAACAATAAAAAAATTTAAAATTTTTTTCAATTTTTTATACGGTCCCCCATTAGAAAAAAGTCAATAATTTCAATTTGGGCCAAATCGATAATTTTTCGACCCACTGCTCATAAGTTAAAATATCCAAAAGTGGTCTTCTGCACTATATTCTAGGCATTTGAAATTAACTAAAACGCCCGAAAAAAAACAGTAAAAAAAATCTTAAATTTTTTTAAATTTTTTATACGGTCCCCCATTAGAAAAAAGTCAAAAATTTCGATTTGGGCCACATCGTTAATTTTTTGTCCCACTTGCTTATAAGTTAAGATATCCAAAAGTGGTCTTCTGCACTATATTCTAGGCATTTGAAATTAACTAAAACGGCCGAAAAAAACAGTAAAAAAAATTTTAAATTTTTTTAAATTTTTTATACGGTCCCGCATTAGAAAAAAGTCAAAAATTTCGATTTGGGCCACATCGATAATTTTTCGTCCCACTTGCTTATAAGTTAAGATATCCAAAAGTGGTCTTCTGCACTATTTTCTAGGCATTTGAAATTAACTAAAACAGCCGAAAAAAACAGTAAAAAAAATTAAAAATTTTTTTAAATTTTTTATACGGTCGCGCATTAGAAAAAAGTCAAAAATTTCGATTTGGGCACATCGATAATTTTTCGTCCCACTTGTTCATGTTAAAATATCCAAAAGTGGTCTTCTGCACTATATTCTAGGCATTTGAAATTAACTAAAACGCCCGAAAAAAACAGTAAAAAAAATTTTTAATTTTTTTAAATTTTTTATACGGTCCCGCATTAGAAAAAAGTCAAAAATTTCGATTTGGGCCACATCGATAATTTTTCGTCCCACTTGCTTATAAGTTAAGATATCCAAAAGTGGTCTTCTGCACTATTTTCTAGGCATTTGAAATTAACTAAAACAGCCGAAAAAAACAGTAAAAAAAATTTAAAATTTTTTTAAATTTTTTATACGGTCGCGCATTAGAAAAAAGTCAAAAATTTCGATTTGGGCCATCGATCATTTTTCGTCCCACTTGCTCGCTCATAAGTTAAAATATCCAAAAGTGGTCTTCTGCATTATATTCTAGGCATTTGAAATTAACTAAAACGCCCGAAAAAACAGTAAAAAAAATTTTTAATTTTTTAAAATTTTTTATACGGTCCCCCATTAGAAAAAAGTCAAAAATTTCGATTTGGGCCACATCGATAATTTTTCGTCCCACTTGCTCATAAGTTAAAATATCCAAAAGTGGTCTTCTGCACTATATTCTAGGCATTTGAAATTAACTAAAACGCCCGAAAAAAAACAGTAAAAAAAATCTTAAATTTTTTAAATTTTTTATACGGTCCCCCATTAGAAAAAAGTCAAAAATTTCGATTTGGGCCACATCGTTAATTTTTTGTCCCACTTGCTTATAAGTTAAGATATCCAAAAGTGGTCTTCTGCACTATTTTCTAGGCATTTGAAATTAACTAAAACAGCCGAAAAAAACAGTAAAAAAATTTTTTATTTTTTTAAATTTTTTATACGGTCCCGCATTAGAAAAATGTCAAAAATTTCGATTTGGGCCACATCGATAATTTTTCGTCCCACTTGATCATAAGTTAAAATATCCAAAAGTGGTCTTCTGCACTATATTCTAGGCATTTGAAATTAACTAAAACGCCCGAAAAAAACAGTAAAAAAAATTTTAAATTTTTTTAAATTTTTTATACGGTCGCGCATTAGAAAAAAGTCAAAAATTTCGATTTGGGCCATCGATAATTTTTCGTCCCACTTGCTCGCTCATAAGTTAAAATATCCAAAAGTGGTCTTCTGCACTATATTCTAGGCATTTGAAATTAACTAAAACGCCCGAAAAAAACAGTAAAAAAAATTTTTAATTTTTTTAAATTTTTTATACGGTCCCCCATTAGAAAAAAGTCAAAAATTTCGATTTGGGCCACATCGATAATTTTTCGTCCCACTTGCTCATAAGTTAAAATATCCAAAAGTGGTCTTCTGCACTATATTCTAGGCATTTGAAATTAACTAAAACGCCCGAAAAAAAACAGTAAAAAAATCTTAAATTTTTTAAATTTTTTATACGGTCCCCCATTAGAAAAAAGTCAAAAATTTCGATTTGGGCCACATCGATAATTTTTCGTCCCACTTGCTTATAAGTTAAGATATCCAAAAGTGGTCTTCTGCACTATTTTCTAGGCATTTGAAATTAACTAAAACAGCCGAAAAAAATAGTAAAAAAATTTAAAATTTTTTTAAATTTTTTATACGGTCGCGCATTAGAAAAAAGTCAAAAATTTCGATTTGGGCCATCGATAATTTTTCGTCCCACTTGCTCGCTCATAAGTTAAAATATCCAAAAGTGGTCTTCTGCATTATATTCTAGGCATTTGAAATTAACTAAAACGCCCGAAAAAACAGTAAAAAAAATTTTTAATTTTTTTAAATTTTTTATACGGTCCCCCATTAGAAAAAAGTCAAAAATTTCGATTTGGGCCACATCGATAATTTTTCGTCCCACTTGCTCATAAGTTAAAATATCCAAAAGTGGTCTTCTGCACTATATTCTAGGCATTTGAAATTAACTAAAACGCCCGAAAAAAAACAGTAAAAAAAATCTTAAATTTTTTATACGGTCCCCCATTAGAAAAAAGTCAAAAATTTCGATTTGGGCCATCGATAATTTTTCGTCCCACTTGCTCGCTCATAAGTTAAAATATCCAAAAGTGGTCTTCTGCATTATATTCTAGGCATTTGAAATTAACTAAAACGCCCGAAAAAACAGTAAAAAAAAATTTTTAATTTTTTTAAATTTTTTATACGGTACCCCATTAGAAAAAAGTCAAAAATTTCGATTTGGGCCACATCGATAATTTTTCGTCCCACTTGCTCATAAGTTAAAATATCCAAAAGTGGTCTTCTGCACTATATTCTAGGCATTTGAAATTAACTAAAACGCCCGAAAAAAAACAGTAAAAAAAATCTTAAATTTTTTAAATTTTTTATACGGTCCCCCATTAGAAAAAAGTCAAAAATTTCGATTTGGGCCACATCGATAATTTTTCGTCCCACTTGCTTATAAGTTAAGATATCCAAAAGTGGTCTTCTGCACTATATTCTAGGCATTTGAAATTAACTAAAACGCCCGAAAAAAAACAGTAAAAAAAATCTTAAATTTTTTAAATTTTTTATACCGTCCCCCATTAGAAAAAAGTCAAAAATTTCGATTTGGGCCACATCGATAATTTTTCGTCCCACTTGCTTATAAGTTAAGATATCCAAAAGTGGTCTTCTGCACTATTTTCTAGGCATTTGAAATTAACTAAAACAGCCGAAAAAAATAGTAAAAAAAATTTAAAATTTTTTTAAATTTTTTATACGGTCGCGCATTAGAAAAAGGTCAAAAATTTCGATTTGGGCCATCGATAATTTTTCGTCCCACTTGCTCGCTCATAAGTTAAAATATCCAAAAGTGGTCTTCTGCATTATATTCTAGGCATTTGAAATTAACTAAAACGCCCGAAAAAACAGTAAAAAAAATTTTTAATTTTTTTAAATTTTTTATACGGTCCCCCATTAGAAAAGTCAAAAATTTCGATTTGGGCCACATCGATAATTTTTCGTCCCACTTGCTCATAAGTTAAAATATCCAAAAGTGGTCTTCTGCATTATATTCTAGGCATTTGAAATTAACTAAAACGCCCGAAAAAACAGTAAAAAAATTTTTTAATTTTTTTAAATTTTTTATACGGTCCCCCATTAGAAAAAAGTCAAAAATTTCGATTTGGGCCACATCGATAATTTTTCGTCCCACTTGCTCATAAGTTAAAATATCCAAAAGTGGTCTTCTGCACTATATTCTAGGCATTTGAAATTAACTAAAACGCCCGAAAAAAAACAGTAAAAAAAATCTTAAATTTTTTAAATTTTTTATACGGTCCCCCATTAGAAAAAAGTCAAAAATTTCGATTTGGGCCACATCGATAATTTTTCGTCCCACTTGCTTATAAGTTAAGATATCCAAAAGTGGTCTTCTGCACTATATTCTAGGCATTTGAAATTAACTAAAACGCCCGAAAAAAACAGTAAAAAAAATCTTAAATTTTTTAAATTTTTTATACGGTCCCCATTAGAAAAAAGTCAAAAATTTCGATTTGGGCCACATCGATAATTTTTCGTCCCACTTGCTTATAAGTTAAGATATCCAAAAGTGGTCTTCTGCACTATTTTCTAGGCATTTGAAATTAACTAAAACAGCCGAAAAAAATAGTAAAAAAAATTTAAAATTTTTTTAAATTTTTTATACGGTCGCGCATTAGAAAAAAGTCAAAAATTTCGATTTGGGCCATCGATAATTTTTCGTCCCACTTGCTCGCTCATAAGTTAAAATATCCAAAAGTGGTCTTCTGCATTATATTCTAGGCATTTGAAATTAACTAAAACGCCCGAAAAAACAGTAAAAAAAATTTTTAATTTTTTTAAATTTTTTATACGGTCCCCCATTAGAAAAAAGTCAAAAATTTCGATTTGGGCCACATCGATAATTTTTCGTCCCACTTGCTCATAAGTTAAAATATCCAAAAGTGGTCTTCTGCATTATATTCTAGGCATTTGAAATTAACTAAAACGCCCGAAAAAACAGTAAAAAAAATGTTTAATTTTTTTAAATTTTTTATACGGTCCCCCATTAGAAAAAAGTCAAAAATTTCGATTTGGGCCACATCGATAATTTTTCGTCCCACTTGCTCATAAGTTAAAATATCCAAAAGTGGTCTTCTGCACTATATTCTAGGCATTTGAAATTAACTAAAACGCCCGAAAAAAAACAGTAAAAAAAATCTTAAATTTTTTAAATTTTTTATACGGTCCCCCATTAGAAAAAAGTCAAAAATTTCGATTTGGGCCATCGATAATTTTTCGTCCCACTTGCTCGCTCATAAGTTAAAATATCCAAAAGTGGTCTTCTGCATTATATTCTAGGCATTTGAAATTAACTAAAACGCCCGAAAAAACAGTAAAAAAAATTTTTAATTTTTTTAAATTTTTTATACGGTCCCCCATTAGAAAAAAGTCAAAAATTTCGATTTGGGCCACATCGATAATTTTTCGTCCCACTTGCTCATAAGTTAAAATATCCAAAAGTGGTCTTCTGCACTATATTCTAGGCATTTGAAATTAACTAAAACGCCCGAAAAAAAACAGTAAAAAAAATCTAAAATTTTTTAAATTTTTTATACGGTCCCCCATTAGAAAAAAGTCAAAAATTTCGATTTGGGCCATCGATAATTTTTCGTCCCACTTGCTCGCTCATAAGTTAAAATATCCAAAAGTGGTCTTCTGCACTATATTCTAGGCATTTGAAATTAACTAAAACGCCCGAAAAAAAACAGTAAAAAAAATCTTAATTTTTTTAAATTTTTTATACGGTCCCCCATTAGAAAAAAGTCAAAAATTTCGATTTGGGCCACATCGATAATTTTTCGTCCCACTTGCTCATAAGTTAAAATATCCAAAAGTGGTCTTCTGCACTATATTCTAGGCATTTGAAATTAACTAAAACGCCCGAAAAAAAACAGTAAAAAAAATCTTAAATTTTTTAAATTTTTTATACGGTCCCCCATTAGAAAAAAGTCAAAAATTTCGATTTGGGCCACATCGATAATTTTTCGTCCCACTTGCTTATAAGTTAAGATATCCAAAAGTGGTCTTCTGCACTATTTTCTAGGCATTTGAAATTAACTAAAACAGCCGAAAAAACAGTAAAAAAAATTTTTAATTTTTTTAAATTTTTTATACGGTCGCGCATTAGAAAAAAGTCAAAAATTTCGATTTGGGCCATCGATAATTTTTCGTCCCACTTGCTCGCTCATAAGTTAAAATATCCAAAAGTGGTCTTCTGCATTATATTCTAGGCATTTGAAATTAACTAAAACGCCCGAAAAAACAGTAAAAAAAATTTTTAATTTTTTTAAATTTTTTATACGGTCCCCCATTAGAAAAAAGTCAAAAATTTCGATTTGGGCCACATCGATAATTTTTCGTCCCACTTGCTCATAAGTTAAAATATCCAAAAGTGGTCTTCTGCACTATATTCTAGGCATTTGAAATTAACTAAAACGCCCGAAAAAAAACAGTAAAAAAAATCTTAAATTTTTTAAATTTTTTATACGGTCCCCCATTAGAAAAAAGTCAAAAATTTCGATTTGGGCCACATCGTTAATTTTTTGTCCCACTTGCTTATAAGTTAAGATATCCAAAAGGTGTCTTCTGCACTATATTCTAGGCATTTGAAATTAACTAAAACGCCCGAAAAAAAACAGTAAAAAAAATCTTAAATTTTTTATACGGTCCCCCATTAGAAAAAAGTCAAAAATTTCGATTTGGGCCACATCGTTAATTTTTTGTCCCACTTGCTTATAAGTTAAGATATCCAAAAGGTGTCTTCTGCACTATATTCTAGGCATTTGAAACTAACTAAAACAGCCGAAAAAAACAGTAAAAAAAATTAAAAATTTTTTTAAATTTTTTATACGGCCCCCATTAGAAAAAAGTCAAAAATTTCGATATGGGCCACATCGATAATTTTTCGTCCCACTTTTTTTTTTTTTTTTTGTTGTCGGAATATGAAAAACCTACCAGCACGCAGACAAGTATTTGTCCATTGTACTGGTAAGCTGATTCCTTTTACTGAAATCTTCCTGAGCTTTTAATAAAGCGGAGGATTTTCGATGGTGGCAAGGAACTTAGTTGATCGGTTCTCACCACGTCTGACTCCAGTAGCTGCAATCGTGACCTGGAAAAGGCGGGACACTCGCATAAGAAGTGGGTAGCGGTATCCTCGTCCTCCAGACAGCTCTCACAGACACTGTCGTCGGCCAGACCCATCGCACTCAGGTGTTTTGCACAGGAGGTATGACCGGTCAAGACGCCCACAAGAAGTCTACAATCCTTACGGTTTAGAGACCTAAGAAAAGAGGACTTACCTTTGTCGACGGTTGGAAGCAGGAGCTTCGTCTGTCTGCATCCAGCTAGCCCGGCCCATCTTTGACCGTGTTGAGAAACAACGCAGTCGTTTATGGACGCTTTGACTATGGAAGAAGGCAGGTTCAGGGCCCAGAAAGTGGTCTTCAGAACCTGATCTTGCAAGTTCATCGGACACTTCATTTCCGGACACGCCGAAGTGCCCCGGTACCCAAAAGAGGGCGAGTGAGTTGTGAAAGCCTACACTGTTAAGCTTGGCCTTACACTCCTTGACTGTCTTGGAGGTGGTGATTGGGTTGACCAAGGCCATAAGTGCAGCCTGACTGTCACTACAGACGCAAATACTCTTGCCAGACCATCCACTTTCCCTGACGAAATCCATAGCCTTTAGGATTGCAAAGACCTCCGCCTGAAAGACGGATGCATGCTTTCCCAATGGATAGTGAAGTTTTGTGTCGTTTTCCTCAAAATACACACCAGCTCCTGAACCTTCATCAGTTCTGGACCCGTCTGTAAAGACTCTACAACACCCCCTGCCTGGCTCGGCTGACGAAAGCCAGCTGTCGCGTTCAGGAAAGGAAACTTCGTATCTGCGCCGGAGTTCGAGGTGCGGAACTAATACATCAGACGGCATGCTCATTCCATCCAAGAATGGTAGAGAGGTCTGCGCAGAGTTATGCACGCCCCGATGCGATTCAAACCACATCACTACTTGTTTCAATCTAAAGCAGGCCTTGGCGGCTTCACCTCGGATGAAAATGTCCAGGGGTGGAATGTTGAGTATTACGTCTAGAGCAGGGCCAGGGGTGGTCGGGAAAGCTCCCGTACAGCCAAGACACACTGTTCTTTGTAGACGCCCCAGCGAAGCAATGACGCATTGGCGAGAAAGCCTGCTGAACCAAACTACAGACGCATACGAGATTATTGGTCGAATCATCGACGTGTAGAGCCAAAGGACTCGTTTGGGCGAAAGACCCCACGTTTTACCAAACACACCCCTACAATGCCAGAAGGCAGAAAGAGCTTTTGAAGTTTTGGATTCAACATGACTGCTCCAGAGAAGTTTGCTATCAAGGATGACTCCGAGATATTTTATTTCCCTAGAGAGTTGGATAGTCACTCCCCCTAGAACAGGCAGGACAAGGCCATCAATCTTTCGCCGCCTGGTGAAGAGAACTACTCCAGTTTTGAGAGGATTGACAGACAAGCCATTGCTCATGCACCACGAGTGAATTATATCCAGCGCAGCTTGTGCCTTTCGACACACGACTCTAATGGATGAACCCGTAGCAAGGACAGCTACATCATCCGCGTAGGCTTGGGCGTAGACCCCGGACTCGTTGAGTGAGCATAGCAGGGAGTCGATCAGCAAGCACCAGAGCAGAGGGGAAAGGACACCGCCTTGCGGGCAGCCTCTCTTCACCTCCGTCATGACAAACCTGTAATCCTCTCCGCCCACCACCGCGGTCCTGCACTTCAGCATTGACCGGAGCCAATTTACTGTCGTGGGATCCACTCCATGAGAGCTAGCTGCGCTACACATTCCTTCAAAGGACGCATTATCAAATGCACCCTCAATGTCCGCGAAAATGCCCATTGCGTAGTCTTTCCTGTCCACAGCACCCTCAATCCTACCAACCAGATTTTGTAGCGCTGTTTCACAGGATTTTCCGCGTTGATAAGCATGTTGCGCGGGCGAGAGGGGATGCTGAAGCAGCGCCCTGCGGATGTGCAGCTCAACAAGTCTCTCCAATCCCTTCAGCAAGAAGGAGGACATGCTGATAGGGCGGAAGCTTTTGGCGAGTGAGTAGTCATCCTTTCCTACTTTCGGAATGAAAGCCACTCTCGCCAACCGCGAGCCCATTAGAAAAAAGTCAAAAATTTCGATTTGGGCCACATCGATAATTTTTCGTCCCACTTGCTCATAAGCTAAAATATCCAAAAGTGGTCTTCTGCATTATATTCTAGGCATTTGAAATTAACTAAAACGCCCGAAAAAACAGTAAAAAAAATTTTTAATTTTTTTAAATTTTTTATACGGTCCCCCATTAGAAAAAAGTCAAAAATTTCGATTTGGGCCACATCGATAATTTTTCGTCCCACTTGCTCATAAGTTAAAATATCCAAAAGTGGTCTTCTGCACTATATTCTAGGCATTTGAAATTAACTAAAACGCCCGAAAAAAAACAGTAAAAAAAATCTTAAATTTTTTTAAATTTTTTATACGGTCCCCCATTAGAAAAAAGTCAAAAATTTCGATTTGGGCCACATCGTTAATTTATTGTCCCACTTGCTTATAAGTTAAGATATCCAAAAGTGGTCTTCTGCACTATTTTCTAGGCATTTGAAATTAACTAAAACAGCCGAAAAAAACAGTAAAAAAATTTTAAATTTTTTTAAATTTTTTATACGGTCCCGCATTAGAAAAATGTCAAAAATTTCGATTTGGGCCACATCGATAATTTTTCGTCCCACTTGCTCATAAGTTAAAATATCCAAAAGTGGTCTTCTGCACTATATTCTAGGCATTTGAAATTAACTAAAACGCCCGAAAAAAACAGTAAAAAAAATTTTAAATTTTTTTAAATTTTTTATACGGTCCCGCATTAGAAAAAAGTCAAAAATTTCGATTTGGGCCATCGATAATTTTTCGTCCCACTTGCTCGCTCATAAGTTAAAATATCCAAAAGTGGTCTTCTGCATTATATTCTAGGCATTTGAAATTAACTAAAACGCCCGAAAAAACAGTAAAAAAAATTTTTAATTTTTTTAAATTTTTTATACGGTCCCGCATTAGAAAAATGTCAAAAATTTCGATTTGGGCCACATCGATAATTTTTCGTCCCACTTGCTCATAAGTTAAAATATCCAAAAGTGGTCTTCTGCACTATATTCTAGGCATTTGAAATTAACTAAAACGCCCGAAAAAAACAGTAAAAAAAAATCTTAAATTTTTTTAAATTTTTTATACGGTCCCCCATTAGAAAACGTCAAAAATTTCGATTTGGGCCACATCGTTAATTTTTTGTCCCACTTGCTTATAAGTTAAGATATCCAAAAGTGGTCTTCTGCACTATATTCTAGGCATTTGAAATTAACTAAAACGCCCGAAAAAAAACAGTAAAAAAAATTTTAAATTTTTTAAAATTTTTTATACGGTCCCCCATTAGAAAAAAGTCAAAAATTTTGATTTGGACCACATCGTTAATTTTTTGTCCCACTTGCTTATAAGTTAAGATATCCAAAAGGTGTCTTCTGCACTATATTCTAGGCATTTGAAATTAACTAAAACGCCCGAAAAAAAACAGTAAAAAAAATCTTAAATTTTTTAAATTTTTTATACGGTCCCCCATTAGAAAAAAGTCAAAAATTTCGATTTGGGCCACATCGTTAATTTTTTGTCCCACTTGCTTATAAGTTAAGATATCCAAAAGTGGTCTTCTGCACTATTTTCTAGGCATTTGAAATTAACTAAAACGCCCGAAAAAACAGTAAAAAAAATTTTTAATTTTTTTAAATTTTTTATACGGTCCCCCATTAGAAAAAAGTCAAAAATTTCGATTTGGGCCACATCGATAATTTTTCGTCCCACTTGCTCATAAGTTAAAATATCCAAAAGTGGTCTTCTGCACTATATTCTAGGCATTTGAAATTAACTAAAACGCCCGAAAAAAAACAGTAAAAAAAATCTTAAATTTTTTAAATTTTTTATACGGTCCCCCATTAGAAAAAAGTCAAAAATTTCGATTTGGGCCACATCGATAATTTTTCGTCCCACTTGCTTATAAGTTAAGATATCCAAAAGTGGTCTTCTGCACTATTTTCTAGGCATTTGAAATTAACTAAAACAGCCGAAAAAAACAGTAAAAAAAATTTAAAATTTTTTTAAATTTTTTATACGGTCGCGCATTAGAAAAAAGTCAAAAATTTCGATTTGGGCCATCGATAATTTTTCGTCCCACTTGCTCGCTCATAAGTTAAAATATCCAAAAGTGGTCTTCTGCATTATATTCTAGGCATTTGAAATTAACTAAAACGCCCGAAAAAACAGTAAAAAAAATTTTTAATTTTTTTAAATTTTTTATACGGTCCCCCATTAGAAAAAAGTCAAAAATTTCGATTTGGGCCACATCGATAATTTTTCGTCCCACTTGCTCATAAGTTAAAATATCCAAAAGTGGTCTTCTGCACTATATTCTAGGCATTTGAAATTAACTAAAACGCCCGAAAAAAAACAGTAAAAAAAATCTTAAATTTTTTAAATTTTTTATACGGTCCCCCATTAGAAAAAAGTCAAAAATTTCGATTTGGGCCACATCGATAATTTTTCGTCCCACTTGCTTATAAGTTAAGATATCCAAAAGTGGTCTTCTGCACTATTTTCTAGGCATTTGAAATTAACTAAAACAGCCGAAAAAAACAGTAAAAAAAATTTAAAATTTTTTTAAATTTTTTATACGGTCGCGCATTAGAAAAAACTCAAAAATTTCGATTTGGGCCATCGATAATTTTTCGTCCCACTTGCTCGCTCATAAGTTAAAATATCCAAAAGTGGTCTTCTGCATTATATTCTAGGCATTTGAAATTAACTAAAACGCCCGAAAAAACAGTAAAAAAAATTTTTAATTAGAAAGAATAGTTTTTATTCGGACTTACTTGCCAAGGAGAAATGACAATACTTAGTTGTCTATTTCTGTTCTGAAACAAAGCAATTTTAAGTGTACAACAACAAAGAATTAGAATTATTGCTCACATGGGCAGGTCATATAGCTATTTCGGTTTTTGCCAGAAAACCTCATCAGTGACTTTTTTAATGTGAATTCTAATAATTTCTAAACGACTAATTACTCGAAATAGAAGCATTAATGGTAAAGTCTGTGAAACGTAGGAGTTGAACCATGAACCTATGACGTAGTAAGCGAATGCGCTAACCATCACACCATCGGACTGGACGACTCTGCGCTGGCAAACATCCCAGTTACCTGCTGTCTATATCAAACGCATAGTGTTTGTTGCTATTGTACACTGTCTAATGCAATTGTTTTTGCCTTACTTGAGAGCTCCATCGGAGCACATACTTGAGGCAAATGAATGTATCAGTTTTTGTTTCTGTAAGAACATTTCTTCGTTTTTACATTATGTTTACTTTCTGATTTGGGTGTGTCCTCCCTATCATATTATACGAGTTTATGTTTATTCGGCAGCTTGAATGTTAGAAAGAATAGTTTTTATTCGGACTTACTTGCCAAGGAGAAATGACAATACTTAGTTGTCTATTTCTGTTCTGAAACAAAGCAATTTTAAGTGTACAACAACAAAGAATTAGAATTATTGCTCACATGGGCAGGTCATATAGCTATTTCGGTTTTTGCCAGAAAACCTCATCAGTGACTTTTTTAATGTGAATTCTAATAATTTCTAAACGACTAATTACTCGAAATAGAAGCATTAATGGTAAAGTCTGTGAAACGTAGGAGTTGAACCATGAACCTATGACGTAGTAAGCGAATGCGCTAACCATCACACCATCGGACTGGACGACTCTGCGCTGGCAAACATCCCAGTTACCTGCTGTCTATATCAAACGCATAGTGTTTGTTGCTATTGTACACTGTCTAATGCAATTGTTTTTGCCTTACTTGAGAGCTCCATCGGAGCACATACTTGAGGCAAATGAATGTATCAGTTTTTGTTTCTGTAAGAACATTTCTTCGTTTTTACATTATGTTTACTTTCTGATTTGGGTGTGTCCTCCCTATCATATTATACGAGTTTATGTTTATTCGGCAGCTTGAATGTTAGAAAGAATAGTTTTTATTCGGACTTACTTGCCAAGGAGAAATGACAATACTTAGTTGTCTATTTCTGTTCTGAAACAAAGCAATTTTAAGTGTACAACAACAAAGAATTAGAATTATTGCTCACATGAAATAGACAACTAAGTATTGTCATTTCTCCTTGGCAAGTAAGTCCGAATAAAAACTATTCTTTCTAACATTCAAGCTGCCGAATAAACATAAACTCGTATAATATAAAATTTTTAATTTTTTTAAATTTTTTATACGGTCCCCCATTAGAAAAAAGTCAAAAATTTCGATTTGGGCCACATCGATAATTTTTCGTCCCACTTGCTCATAAGTTAAAATATCCAAAAGTGGTCTTCTGCACTATATTCTAGGCATTTGAAATTAACTAAAACGCCCGAAAAAAAACAGTAAAAAAAATCTTAAATTTTTTAAATTTTTTATACGGTCCCCCATTAGAAAAAAGTCAAAAATTTCGATTTGGGCCACATCGTTAATTTTTTGTCCCACTTGTTTATAAGTTAAGATATCCAAAAGTGGTCTTCTGCACTATTTTCTAGGCATTTGAAATTAACTAAAACAGCCGAAAAAAACAGTAAAAAAATTTTAAATTTTTTTAAATTTTTTATACGGTCCCGCATTAGAAAAAAGTCAAAAATTTCGATTTGGGCCACATCGTTAATTTTTTGTCCCACTTGCTTATAAGTTAAGATATCCAAAAGGTGTCTTCTGCACTATATTCTAGGCATTTGAAATTAACTAAAACGCCCGAAAAAAAACAGTAAAAAAAATCTTAAATTTTTTAAATTTTTTATACGGTCCCCCATTAGAAAAAAGTCAAAAATTTCGATTTGGGCCACATCGTTAATTTTTTGTCCCACTTGCTTATAAGTTAAGATATCCAAAAGTGGTCTTCTGCACTATTTTCTAGGCATTTGAAATTAACTAAAACAGCCGAAAAAAACAGTAAAAAAATTTTAAATTTTTTTAAATTTTTTATACGGTCCCGCATTAGAAAAATGTCAAAAATTTCGATTTGGGCCACATCGATAATTTTTCGTCCCACTTGCTCATAAGTTAAAATATCCAAAAGTGGTCTTCTGCACTATATTCTAGGCATTTGAAATTAACTAAAACGCCCGAAAAAAACAGTAAAAAAAATTTAAAATTTTTTTAAATTTTTTATACGGTCGCGCATTAGAAAAAAGTCAAAAATTTCGATTTGGGCCATCGATAATTTTTCGTCCCACTTGCTCGCTCATAAGTTAAAATATCCAAAAGTGGTCTTCTGCATTTGAAATTAACTAAAACGCCCGAAAAAAACAGTAAAAAAAATCTTAAATTTTTTATACGGTCCCCCATTAGAAAAAGTCAAAAATTTCGATTTGGGCCACATCGTTAATTTTTTGTCCCACTTGCTTATAAGTTAAGATATCCAAAAGTGGTCTTCTGCACTATATTCTAGGCATTTGAAATTAACTAAAACGCCCGAAAAAAAACAGTAAAAAAAATTTTAAATTTTTTTACATTTTTTATACGGTCCCCCATTAGAAAAAAGTCAAAAATTTCGATTTGGGCCACATCGTTAATTTTTTGTCCCACTTGCTTATAAGTTAAGATATCCAAAAGGTGTCTTCTGCACTATATTCTAGGCATTTGAAATTAACTAAAACAGCCGAAAAAAACAGTAAAAAAAATTAAAAATTTTTTTAAATTTTTTATACGGCCCCCATTAGAAAAAAGTCAAAAATTTCGATATGGGCCACATCGATAATTTTTCGTCCCACTTTTTTTTTTTTTTTGTTGTCGGAATATGAAAAACCTACCAGCACGCAGACAAGTATTTGTCCATTGTACTGGTAAGCTGATTCCTTTTACTGAAATCTTCCTGAGCTTTTAATAAAGCGGAGGATTTTCGATGGTGGCAAGGAACTTAGTTGATCGGTTCTCACCACGTCTGACTCCAGTAGCTGCAATCGTGACCTGGAAAAGGCGGGACACTCGCATAAGAAGTGGGTAGCGGTATCCTCGTCCTCCAGACAGCTCTCACAGACACTGTCGTCGGCCAGACCCATCGCACTCAGGTGTTTTGCACAGGAGGTATGACCGGTCAAGACGCCCACAAGAAGTCTACAATCCTTACGGTTTAGAGACCTAAGAAAAGAGGACTTACCTTTGTCGACGGTTGGAAGCAGGAGCTTCGTCTGTCTGCATCCAGCTAGCCCGGCCCATCTTTGACCGTGTTGAGAAACAACGCAGTCGTTTATGGACGCTTTGACTATGGAAGAAGGCAGGTTCAGGGCCCAGAAAGTGGTCTTCAGAACCTGATCTTGCAACTTCATCGGACACTTCATTTCCGGACACGCCGAAGTGCCCCGGTACCCAAAAGAGGGCGAGTGAGTTGTGAAAGCCTACACTGTTAAGCTTGGCCTTACACTCCTTGACTGTCTTGGAGGTGGTGATTGGGTTGACCAAGGCCATAAGTGCAGCCTGACTGTCACTACAGACGCAAATACTCTTGCCAGACCATCCACTTTCCCTGACGAAATCCATAGCCTTTAGGATTGCAAAGACCTCCGCCTGAAAGACGGATGCATGCTTTCCCAATGGATAGTGAAGTTTTGTGTCGTTTTCCTCAAAATACACACCAGCTCCTGAACCTTCATCAGTTCTGGACCCGTCTGTAAAGACTCTACAACACCCCCTGCCTGGCTCGGCTGACGAAAGCCAGCTGTCGCGTTCAGGAAAGGAAACTTCGTATCTGCGCCGGAGTTCGAGGTGCGGAACTAATACATCAGACGGCATGCTCATTCCATCCAAGAATGGTAGAGAGGTCTGCGCAGAGTTATGCACGCCCCGATGCGATTCAAACCACATCCCTACTTGTTTCAATCTAAAGCAGGCCTTGGCGGCTTCACCTCGGATGAAAATGTCCAGGGGTGGAATGTTGAGTATTACGTCTAGAGCAGGGCCAGGGGTGGTCGGGAAAGCTCCCGTACAGCCAAGACACACTGTTCTTTGTAGACGCCCCAGCGAAGCAATGACGCATTGGCGAGAAAGCCTGCTGAACCAAACTACAGACGCATACGAGATTATTGGTCGAATCATCGACGTGTAGAGCCAAAGGACTCGTTTGGGCGAAAGACCCCACGTTTTACCAAACACACCCCTACAATGCCAGAAGGCAGAAAGAGCTTTTGAAGTTTTGGATTCAACATGACTGCTCCAGAGAAGTTTGCTATCAAGGATGACTCCGAGATATTTTATTTCCCTAGAGAGTTGGATAGTCACTCCCCCTAGAACAGGCAGGACAAGGCCATCAATCTTTCGCCGCCTGGTGAAGAGAACTACTCCAGTTTTGAGAGGATTGACAGACAAGCCATTGCTCATGCACCACGAGTGAATTATATCCAGCGCAGCTTGTGCCTTTCGACACACGACTCTAATGGATGAACCCGTAGCAAGGACAGCTACATCATCCGCGTAGGCTTGGGCGTAGACCCCGGACTCGTTGAGTGAGCAAAGCAGGGAGTCGATCAGCAAGCACCAGAGCAGAGGGGAAAGGACACCGCCTTGCGGGCAGCCTCTCTTCACCTCCGTCATGACAAACCTGTAATCCTCTCCGCCCACCACCGCGGTCCTGCACTTCAGCATTGACCGGAGCCAATTTACTGTCGTGGGATCCACTCCATGAGAGCTAGCTGCGCTACACATTCCTTCAAAGGACGCATTATCAAATGCACCCTCAATGTCCGCGAAAATGCCCATTGCGTAGTCTTTCCTGTCCACAGCACCCTCAATCCTACCAACCAGATTTTGTAGCGCTGTTTCACAGGATTTTCCGCGTTGATAAGCATGTTGCGCGGGCGAGAGGGGATGCTGAAGCAGCGCCCTGCGGATGTGCAGCTCAACAAGTCTCGCCAATCCCTTCAGCAAGAAGGAGGACATGCTGATAGGGCGGAAGCTTTTGGCGAGTGAGTAGTCATCCTTTCCTACTTTCGGAATGAAAGCCACTCTCGCCAACCGCGAGCCCATTAGAAAAAAGTCAAAAATTTCGATTTGGGCCACATCGATAATTTTTCGTCCCACTTGCTCATAAGCTAAAATATCCAAAAGTGGTCTTCTGCATTATATTCTAGGCATTTGAAATTAACTAAAACGCCCGAAAAAACAGTAAAAAAAATCTTAAATTTTTTTAAATTTTTTATACGGTCCCCCATTAGAAAAAAGTCAAAAATTTCGATTTGGGCCACATCGTTAATTTATTGTCCCACTTGCTCATAAGTTAAGATATCCAAAAGTGGTCTTCTGCACTATTTTCTAGGCATTTGAAATTAACTAAAACAGCCGAAAAAAACAGTAAAAAAATTTTAAATTTTTTTAAATTTTTTATACGGTCCCGCATTAGAAAAATGTCAAAAATTTCGATTTGGGCCACATCGATAATTTTTCGTCCCACTTGCTCATAAGTTAAAATATCCAAAAGTGGTCTTCTGCACTATATTCTAGGCATTTGAAATTAACTAAAACGCCCGAAAAAAACAGTAAAAAAAATTTTAAATTTTTTTAAATTTTTTATACGGTCCCGCATTAGAAAAAAGTCAAAAATTTCGATTTGGGCCATCGATAATTTTTCGTCCCACTTGCTCGCTCATAAGTTAAAATATCCAAAAGTGGTCTTCTGCATTATATTCTAGGCATTTGAAATTAACTAAAACGCCCGAAAAAACAGTAAAAAAAATTTTTAATTTTTTTAAATTTTTTATACGGTCCCGCATTAGAAAAATGTCAAAAATTTCGATTTGGGCCACATCGATAATTTTTCGTCCCACTTGCTCATAAGTTAAAATATCCAAAAGTGGTCTTCTGCACTATATTCTAGGCATTTGAAATTAACTAAAACGCCCGAAAAAAACAGTAAAAAAAATTTTTAATTTTTTTAAATTTTTTATACGGTCCCCCATTAGAAAAAAGTCAAAAATTTTGATTTGGACCACATCGTTAATTTTTTGTCCCACTTGCTTATAAGTTAAGATATCCAAAAGGTGTCTTCTGCACTATATTCTAGGCATTTGAAATTAACTAAAACAGCCGAAAAAAACAGTAAAAAAAATTAAAAATTTTTTTAAATTTTTTATACGGCCCCCATTAGAAAAAAGTCAAAAATTTCGATTTGGGCCACATCGATAATTTTTCGTCCCACTGTTTTTTTTTTTTTTTTTTGTTGTCGGAATATGAAAAACCTACCAGCACGCAGACAAGTATTTGTCCATTGTACTGGTAAGCTGATTCCTTTTACTGAAATCTTCCTGAGCTTTTAATAAAGCGGAGGATTTTCGATGGTGGCAAGGAACTTAGTTGATCGGTTCTCACCACGTCTGACTCCAGTAGCTGCAATCGCGACCTGGAAAAGGCGGGACACTCGCATAAGAAGTGGGTAGCGGTATCCTCGTCCTCCAGACAGCTCTCACAGACACTGTCGTCGGCCAGACCCATCGCACTCAGGTGTTTTGCACAGGAGGTATGACCGGTCAAGACGCCCACAAGAAGTCTACAATCCTTACGGTTTAGAGACCTAAGAAAAGAGGACACCTTTGTCGACGGTTGGAAGCAGGAGCTTCGTCTGTCTGCATCCAGCTAGCCCGGCCCATCTTTGACCGTGTTGAGAAACAACCCAGTCGTTTATGGACGCTTTGACCATGGAAGAAGGCAGGCCAAGGGCAGGTTCAGGGCCCAGAAAGTGGTCTTCAGAACCTGATCTTGCAAGTTCATCGGACACTTCATTTCCGGACACGCCGAAGTGCC